>FPAK01000014.1:0-658138 GCA_900116095.1 Euclidium syriacum
AAGAAATTTGAGTTAAATTGATGAATTATAGCAGATTTGATGATGATTTGATGAAGAACACATCGCGACCCGAGTCGGTCGACTCGCCGGAGGAGTCGGTCGACTCGCCGGAGGAGTCGGTCGACTACGGTTTATGATTTTTGATAAAAACGGTTTAAATTCCTTTCGATTCTTCGTTCTTTTTGCAGATGTCTTCCTCTGAGTATGAGAATGATGCCAACATTTGGGACAAAGCAGAGAACGAGAAGCTCAAGGACCCATTTCCCGAGAGAAACCACGCGGAAGTTGTTAAGGACCGCGCATGCCGAACAAGAAAAAACCGGGATTGGGATGACTATGACACAGTTTTCTACAACCGCTACACGGACATTCTCATCCAGCCGATGCGTTTCCTGGACGTGCCTTACATGTCACGACTGAAGCTGAAGAACCATCTGAAGCGGTTGATGAAGAATGTCGGTATGGGATCATTGGTTTCACTTGCTATGATACGTACCCGGAGGCAGCGAGGCAGTTTTTGGCCTCGATGTATTTGGATACACCGCGCCGCTGTGAGGACGTGAACCAATGGAGTCTCCACTTCAAGATCCGTGGTGAGCATTACTCGCTCACAGTGGCGAACATTTGTCGCATTTTCGGTTACCAGCGACAGGGAACCGAATATTGGAGCATGAAGAGCTTTGGAGAGCGTGACCAGATGTGGTCGATTATTGGGTCTAGAGTTTACGAGCCGACGAAGACGAAGCAGTCTTTGATCTGCCACCCCGCCTTCGGATTTTGGCTAGAGTCATTAGCCACACACTCTTGAGACGCACTGAAGTCGGCCGACTTTACAAGCCGGAGTTGACCTTGCTTTACTATGCCTTGGGTGACTTGTTTTTGTTACCAAGAGCACCTAAGGACACTGATTGGAACATGGGTGCACTCATTTCACGCCATTTGGTTGATACGAGGAGTCACGTCTTCTTGGGGAACGCTACTTCTCAGAAGAAGGAGACCGTGGGGAACCTTTTGACCCCCATCATGAAGTGGTGTGAAGTACCACTTGATCTATTCAGGAAGGAAGCCGCCGACGTGACGAAGATTACTCTAGATGAGGCTTCTTTAGATCATTCTGAGATTGTCCGTATGGGAGGATGGTACGAGTTTATTCGCGATGATGGTGCGAATTGCTTGATTCGCCTCCCGAACGAGAGTCATGTTAGTCTCGATTCACAGGAGGACATTGGGTTTCACCCACCTGCTGACTTGTTGACGGTTATAGCCGATACACCTACTCGGCTACCAGAGGCCGTACATTCCCCACCTCGCCATACGAGACGCGCCGCCCAGCCACCGCGCACTTCTACTTCCCAGCCGCGTGATTCACACCGAGCTGGCGACTTTACATTTGCTGGAGCGAGATTCTCTACTGGCGGGATGCCAGATTTCTTCGAGTTACCCGAGCAGCCACCATTTCAGGTGAGTCAAGAGGTGAAGTACGAATACAAGATGGAGCGCCACAAGAGGAAGAACAAGATTGCTCAATGGTTTTACTCGTTTTTCACAGGTTTTTCGTCTGACCAAGGAGTCCACGAGCCAACCAGGAGAGTACCAGAGCCACAGAGAGATGGAGATACTGATGACCGACGAGATGATGATGATGCGGAGACCGAGTCGGACGACTTTACCATGAGTCGGTCGACTGCGGCACAGAGAGGGGAGACGATGCAGTTTTCCACAGCGCCGAGCAACTTGACGAGTTTCCCGGATGATCCTATGATGATGAGCCACGTGCCACCACATTTCTTTGGAGGCACTAGTTCTTCGCACGACTTTCACCCTACAGCTGAGAGGAGACGCACTCGCAGTCCTCGCGATTGGATACGGTTCTATCATTTTATTTCAAGCATTTACTTTTATCTTCCTCTGGATTTCTCTCTGCACTTTTGTTTTGACTTGGTTTCACTAGGACAGTGAAATTTAAGTCTGGGGGAGGGAGTATTATGACTTTCTTTCGTTTTATGGATCTTTGGTGAACTTTTTGTTATTTGATATGTCATTGGATGTTATTATCACTTTCTACCTTCTTTAACTATGATTGAGTGACTCAGCAGCATTTACAAGGACCAACCATATGAAAATCTAGAGAGCTTGATAGATACAATACGGATTAGACTCATGTGATTTTCTTGAACTTTTCAGCAATGCCAGAGCACAATACAGTTAAGTCTGTATCATTTTGTTTGTCACATTTGCCATTATGTCTTGCTAAATATTCGTTCACAAGTATGATTTTCGATCTTCAGCTCTCCCTAAAGATAATTTGATGAAAAGTATGTGTTTTGTGAAAACCTAGTGATGAGGTAGAGGGAAATTCCTTAAGACACCAATTATTCATCACTAGAAGCTCAGGATCTATGCGGTTAGGGAAATTCCCGATGATACCATGATGCATTTGAAACTTTGAGAACTCGGTTGACAGCGAGGCTAGGAAAATTTCCTACGATGCCGTTATTCACCTAAACTTTGAGAAATTTTGATTAATGAATTGAATGATTAAAAAAGGATAAGTCTGGGGGAGAGCGAAAAGACCATCTTGTGCTAAATTAGGTGATGATTGATAAGCATTTCCGGCTATATGATGACAGTGGAATGAGTTGCTTTGATGGTATCTGAAATATGATTTTCATTGTGGTTGGGATAACTCTAATTTGTTCTTAATAAGTTTTTCATTGGAGAATACAACTTGGTCTGCGTATTTGTTAGTTGTTGGTGATGTCACAATGAAATAAATGGTTGGTGAAGGTTAACAGCTTAATCATGGTAAACCGGATTTGTTTTGACCACTAACTAGCTCTTTATTTGCTCGAGGGCGAGCAAAAGCTAAGTCTTGGGAAATTTGATGTACTGTTATTTTTACCAGTTTTCATGATGATATTTAACGCTGTTTTGGAGCTTTTTCTGCATTTTATACAGGTTAAATGAAATATTCCACATGCTGAGGTGTTTTGCAAGAATCTAGAAGATTTGGAGCTAAAAATGAAGAGTTTTGATTCGGAGCCCGAGTCGACCGACTGGAAGGAAGAGTCGACCGACTCATAGGCCGCCTTAGTAAAAATGAAATTCTTTTTGGGCCTTCTCTTCGAAACCCTAACTTCTAGAACTTCTTTGTCTACTCATGCATGACCTAGAGGAGCTATATAATCGACTTTAAGAAGAGAAGAAAGGGAGAGATGACTTCCATCAAGCTTTTAAAGCATTCAAGCATCTCTTTACCAAAAATCACCAAAAAGTTACTTAGATCTTGTTTTCAGGGAGCACCCTTATGTGAAGGTTTTCTTGTGCCCCTTTTCTCTTAGTTTTACAGAGAGAGAGTGCCGCATTTTGCTTTGATCTCTTTTTGATATTACTTTCATATTACAAACTCTTGATATTAATGATTATGATTGGTTTGTTTGCTATGTGTGAGTAGTTCCCTAGTTAGATCTAGGTTGTCAAAGGTTTTATGGGTCATAAGGTGCACGAATTGTTGCTGAATTCGTGACTACTCTCTGCTTTAATATTAATTCATACAATATTTTGACTTGATCACTTAGAATATTGAATTTTAGGGTTTGTTGCATCATACACCCATTTTACATTAAATCCAGAGCATTGTTTTTAGCAGGTGATCTCGTCCTTGTAGAAACGAGAGTTTGGCTTGGAAGATCATGAACAATCAAATCCATTCTCAATGCATGCATTAGCTATATAGGTTAAAAAAACATCATTTCTTATATGTTGGTTGATTCATAGTGCAATACGCAAAGAGATTTTGTATTGTATATATTTGTCTTTTGTGTTTAAGAGTAGAGCAACATCTAATTTCGTGCATGGCCCATATTACCTGCGATTTACCTAAGTTTAGCGTTTTTAATCCATAAGTTACACAACTAGTTACCAGATAGATTGCATTCTAATAGAATCGAAACTCGACATAATCTCTGTGGGATCGATAACCTAATTTATACTACAATTGTACACTGTGCACTTGCAGTTAGTTTTGGGTGAATAACTTCGCACCATCATCAGCTAGTCCATTTTCTATTCCCTTCTTGTCTCTCACAATGATGTTGAACTCTTGTAGAAGTAGGATCCATCTTAGAAGCCTTGGTTTTGCAACTTTCTTATGCATTCGGTACTTAAGTGCAGCGTGATCAGTGTGCACTATAACCTTTGATCCAACGAGATCATATCGAAACTTCTCAAAAGCAAACACAACATCTAGAAGCTCATTTTCAATTGTTGCATAGTTTCGTTGTGCATCCTCAAGTGTTTTGTTGGCATAATAGATAACATGCAGCTTGTTATCCTTTCTTTGTCCCAAGACTGCTCCTACTGTGTAGTCACTTGCATCGCACATAACTTTAAAAGGTAACTCGCAATATGGTGACTGGAAAATAGGTGCTGAGATTAAAGCATCTATGAGTGCTTGAGTGAACTCCAATTTGGACTCCTTGCATAAAATTGATGTTAGAGGATGTGCTATTTTTGAGAAATTTTAGATGAAACGCCGATAGAATCCAGCGTGGCCTAGGAAATTGCGGATTTATCTTATGTCCATAGGTGGTTGTAGACTTGTCATGACTTCAATTTTTGCTCTATCAACTTCGATTCCTTCCTCCGGAATTCGGTGTCCAAGCACAATGCCATATTGTACCATGAAGTGAAATTTCTCCCAATTCAACACTAAATGTTTCTCTTCACATCTTTCAAGTACCTTAAAAATGTTGTCTAGGCATCCATGAAACGTTGGGCCATACACTAAGAAATCGTCCATGAAAACCTCCATTATATCCTCTATCATGTCTGTAAAGATAGAAATCATACATCACTGGGATGTGGCTGGTGCTCTACATAGTCCGAAAGGCATCCGTCTATAGGCAAATGTTTCCGTATGGGCAAGTGAACGTCATCTTATCTTGGTATTCGGTATGGATTGGGATTTGAAAGAATCTTGAGTATCCGTCAAGGAAGCAATAGTATTTTTGGTTCGCGAATCGCTTCAAAATTTGATCAATAAATGGAAAAGGGAAATGATCCTTTCTTGTGGTTACGTTCAACTTTCGGTAATCGATGCACATCCGGTGTCCGTTGATGGTTCTTGTGGCTATCAGCTCATCGTGCTTCGTCTTCACCACCGTACCTCCTCCTTTCTTTGGAACCACATGGACCGAACTTATCCAAGTGCTATCCGAAATTGGAAAGATAACACCGGCTTTAACTAGCTTGAGAATCTCCTTCTTCACTACGTATTATAAATTCGGGTTTAGCCTCTTTTGTGTTTCAATTGATGCATTCGCTCCTTCTTCCAAGTGGATCATATGCATGCAAAGGTGTGGAGATATACCTACAATATCATCCAAAGAATATCCAAGAGCCTTGCGATATTTGCGCAGCTTGCTTAGTATATTGTAGTCTCAACATTGTTCAAATTAACATTCACTATAACTAGATAAGTGGAATTAGGTCCAAGAAAAGCGTACCTTAGCCCTGATGGTAGCGGTTTTAGCTCGGTTTTAGGGGCATTCTCTTCTCTCCAGTCGGCTACTCGTGGTTTCTTGGCCGGCTCGGTTGGTAGCTCCAAGCTCTTCACCATTTGTTTCATGTGTTCACTTGAGTCTAGCATCTTTGCGAAACCATTTGCTAGATCATCAAGGTACCCTTCTTGTTTGCAAGTGATGGTGAGGGTCTTCTCCAGCCGATCAGTCACACTTATCTCTCTAAAAACCTCCTCTGTTACATAAGAGATAACATCTACAGCAAACATTTTCTCCTCCATAAATGGCCTTCCCATAACTTTCTTCATTTGGAAGTTGAGTTGTAACTCTCCAAGTTGAAGGAATATGTTTCCTCTCTTTACATCAATGATTGCTCCTGCAGTAGCCAAGAATGATCGTTCCAAGATGATAGGATCAAAAGGTTCCTTGTCAACATTTAACACCACAAAGCAGATATGAAACGTCCTTCTACTAAAACTGGTATGTCTAGCAAAAATCCTTGCGGATAAAGAACTGAATGATCTGCTAGTACAAGAATCAATTGTGTAGGAATAAACTCAGTGTATCCAAGTCTCATAGCTATTGAATATGGCATAAGGTTCACGGATGAACCAAGATCACATAGTCTATGATCAAACTTCACATCATCAATGCTAATATTAAGAACGAATGCACTTGGGTCTTCCTGTTTCTTAGGCATCTTGTTTTGGAGAATGGCACTGCATTCACTTGTCAGTAGCATGACTCCTTCTTATAGGCTTGCGGGATTAGCAATTATCTTCTTAACATATCTCTAGAAACAAGGCGACATCTTACAAGCATCCAAGAATGGGAGTTGTAATACTAGTTGTTCTACCAATTCCTTGCATATGGAATCTTCCATCTCCTTTTTGGACTTCTTGTTTCTCCTGGGGTAGGGCGGAATCGCCCTATACACTCGCTTCTCTCCAATTCGTATCTCGTCATTCTTCTGGGAATCAGGTTGGTCGACTATGATAGGGTCGGTCGACTCGGGGGTCAGCTCCTTAGAATCGAATTCATGTCTCATCGAGTCGGTCGACTGTTTTATGTAGTCGATCGACTCGGGAATCAGTTCCTCATAATCGAATTCATGTCTTGTCGAGTCGGTCTACTGTTTCTTGTGGTCAGTCGACTCTTCCTCTGCTGCGATTTCTTCTTCAATTTCTTCTAGCACAATATGATCCCTTGTGGTCAATCTTTTTCTCACCACAGGGTCTAGCTTGTTTCCACTTCTCAAATTGATGAATTGAATGAACATCTTCGGATTCAAATTGGTTTTTTCGGGGAAGACTCCTTCGGATCGCTTGACAGCATCCGCAATTTGAGCGATTTGTGTTTCAAGTTGTCTCATGTGAATCCCCATGGCATCTATTTTTTTGTTCATCTCTCCATAGCTTGAATTCATCTTTTCCATCAGTTCAGCATTTATCTTTTGTTGGGTATCGAGGAATTGTTGAAGTAAGTTGTCTTTGCTTTCGGGATTCATCGGATTCCCATGTGGTTGGGGTTGATGAGGTTTTTGTTGTTTTGGTTGACCATATTGCATCTTTCCTCCTTGTGGACATGGGTATTGATGCTGGGTATAGTAGTTGTATTGATTTTTGAACGGCTTTGAGCCTTGAGCGCCATATCCATAGTAGTTTCTTGGTCTGAACTCATTGCCTCCCACAAAGTTTACTTCTTCAGTGAGTGCTTCCTCTATAGTCTCCTCTTGCGGGGAATGAATCACTCTTCTATCCTTCATCAGCATTTGTTCCATCATTCCTTTTAATTCAGAGATTTGTTGGGATAGAGAGTTGTTTGATTCGCCTTTTCCATTGGTTATTTGGTTTGCGCTGCTACTCTTTGTGAATGTCTCTATAACCTTGAGGGCATCAGTATTTTTTTGGCCACGAAAATTACCTCTACTTACTGAGTCAAGTGCACATTTGTGCTCCCATTGTAGTCCTCTGAAAAAGGTACTTGTTGATGGTGGGATTAGCACCCCTTATCAACAGCTCATAATTAATTAGGATATGCTCCATCCAGTTTAGCTATGATCCGATCTCGGGTCATAAACCCGAGATAGGGGTATTCCTCATTTACTTTAGCTCGGTTGGGATAAAATTAAATCTTATCTATATCTTTTAGTTCTCGGAAATAAAGAAATATTTAGTATCTCTCGAAAATAAGGAAATATTCCTTATCTTTGGGGGAATAAGGAAATATTCTTTATTATTATTAGGTTATTGGGCCTAAATAGACCGTCTATCTACCATTATAAAAGGAGGACCTCCTCCAAAAAAAGGGGGGATCCTAAAAAAATAGATTGGAGATTAGGATAAAAATATGCGTGAGACTCCAGGAGAGAACTAGAAAATATGTTTTAGACTCCGAGAAATCCGGAAAATAGAAAGAATCATCAGCAACTTACAACTCGGCCTTAGATCCCGAGTTAAGGAAAATTCGACCTAGGAGCCTGAATTAACAACTCGGCCTAAGAGCCCGAATTAATCACAATATTCTTGAGCTTAAGCTCGGATTATCATCTGAAGACGGAACTACGTGTGATTTGATCCCTTTCGAGGGTACGTAGGCAGCCTCTGACGGGGTTTAATTACAACATCAAGACCCCTTTGGGGGACTTCTCGGAGCCGACCTTTACCATTAATTGCCGAGCGGTTGCACATCGAGACGAATCTAACTATTTAATCCCCCGATTAAATAAGATGTATTTGCAAAACGACCCTTTTAATCAGAAATAATTAAAAGCATGCATCAACAATACTCACAATTTGTGACTTCGTGAATCCATGGTGGGGGCATTCCTTGAGGTATTGGCTGTATCTCTCCCAAGTGTCATTGAATGTCTCTCATGTCTCTTGTGAAAAGGTGGAGATTTGCTTCCTTATCTCATCCGATTTGGCCTCATCAAAGAATTTGTTAATGAATTCTTTCCTTGCTTCACTCCAATCTTTCATTGATCCAGGTTTTAGTTGTTTGAACCAACTTAGCGCCTTGTGTGCAAGTGAATGGAGGAATAACTTGCAACATAACCAGTCCTTTGATATTCCTTCAGCATTCATGTTTACAACGAGATCTTCAAGTTCCTCGATATGGTCCATCGGGGTTTTGCTTTTCAAGCCATTGAACTGCCTATCTCGCACAAAAGAGATTGTGATGTTCTTCAACTCATAGCCCTTCTTTCCAGCATTTGGCAGCACAATATGTGATTTTTTTGAGAAGTACTCATCGGGTTCGATTTCATCTTCGAGATTCTTTATTGGATCTCCATTTTCTTCAATTTGGTTTCCTTCACCGTCCAAATGATGTCATTCGTCATCGATTCTTTCTCCTTTAGCGTTAAGCATGATGTTGGCCATCTTCTTAAGTTTCTTCTTCGCCGATTTGCTTAGTTGGGTGTGATCATGACTGGCGTCGGTCAACTCAAAGTTGGGTGGGTTGACTTTGATTTTCGAGTCGGTCGTCTCCGAGGTATGGTCGTTCGACTCGCGTCTCGTGTCTGGTTCTCTCCGCATCTCTTTCCTTCTTCAATTTGGATTGGCTCCTTGTGGTTGCACCTTGCATACACTAAAGACACGAAATATAGAAAGATTTTCAGCACGTGAGTGATTGTTTCCTTATATCAATACTAAGATCCCTTATCCTAAATTCTAAATCAACACCAAAGCTCCCCGGCAACAACGCCAGAAAAACTTGATGTGTGAAGTAATTAACCTAAATATGACTGCAAGTGCACAATGTACAGATGTAGTACTTACGTTATCGATCCCACAGAGAGCTAGGGTTGATCTATGATCTTAAGAAATCTCAGTTGTAAATCCTTTGAAAAAAAGAGTTGTAAATCGTCGCTTTATGTTCAATATTGGGAAGGTATTAGATCTTGGGAATTTCAATTGGAAACTATGAATTATGAATTAAGCACTCAATCAAATATTTATCTCTTAGTTCTAGAACTCTAGGCACTTGATTATACTTCGCCCTAATGGTGTATTATTGCAAAACTTTGTTTAAAACCCTAAATCTCAAAGTCTCCTTTGGATTGTCGCTGTAAATAAACAAGCAATAGATATTAAGCTAGATCTTTTCATAAGGTGTCTGAACAAGCAATGGCTATGACACATAACGCACCTTGCTCACTACAGAATGATTCGTCGATCACTGATGCATCTCTGCTATCAGATCACAGCTAGGATTTGATAAGGACGGTTCGCGATTCCGCTATATCAGTTTAGAAAAACTGTAGCAAAGAACCTTGTGATAAAACTTGATTGGTTAAAAGTTTTTAGCAATTCATAGAAAAAACGTATGAAAAAACCATTGATCTAATAAGGTAACTACTCAAACATGGTAACAATATCACAATTCATTACTGGATTAATGAGTTGCATACAAGATCAAAGTGGACAATAGAAGGTCAGAGGGTCGTGGATATCTAAGGAGTAATGACAACCTCTTAACTTCTCAAGTCAAAAACCTAGATCTAGTAACAAAATGAGAACTAGCAACAAGAATGAATTGGAAACAAGGTAACTTAATGATTCTTAATGATGATCTTCGTGGCTTGAGTTTGGTGTGTGTCATTCTGTTGCTGGAGACCTTCTTTTATAGCTTTTTAGGTCAATCCTAAGGTAGAACCTTCTTAAAAATTGAGTCGGGATTCATTGGAGTGAATCGGGCCAGTCTTGTAAATCCCGTCAGAATGACATGTATTAAGTAAAACGACTGTATCTTGGGTTTCAGCTATCTTTTGGGTTTGATTCTAGTTTAAATTGAAATTTAACTCCCGTGCCTACAATTTGATATGTAAATCGTCTCCTTGTTCTTTGGGTAAGTGGGTCAAAGGTCGAACGACTTCCTGGACTCCGTTTCTGTCTTTGCAGCTCATTTTCTAGTTTTGCTCCAATTTCCTTCACTTTAGCTCATTTTGTTTCAAATCATCACTTTCTTGCGAGAGCTGTATAAATACCTAAAACATACTAGAAATACTCTATAAAATCACATGTATCATGGTAGAAAACCGGTAAAAGTCGATATACATCACTAGTCCAACTCACCTTTGAGAAACTTACCAGTGTGGACATTGAGGAATAGCTCATCTTCCTACCACCTCCGGGTTTGACAACGAAATTCTTGGTTTCTGGGATTGAAATTTCAGATGATTATGCTGAGGACGAGTATCAGAAGAAGCATCATGCGCACATGCAGAATAAGGAGTATTACGTGCCTAATCTAGAGCATCAGCCTAGTTCCCTACATGCACCATCCACTGAATTTTTTGGAACCCAGGACCACTCTGGATTTGAGATGCTTGATTATGACGGCATTCGCTTTTCCACCTCAGCCCGCTTTCTTTACGATGGATAAAGATAATTGGGATAATCAGATGAGGCGCGACATGCGCCAATGATTGAATGTGCGTGTCCATCAGAGCCGCATAACCCAAGGAGAGAGCGGCATCAGCAGCACCAGCATATGGACATTGACGTGTTCTTTCTCGGAGTTCTTGTCGTTAAAAGGTTCTTTCTCTCTTTTCCCTCTCTCCGATTCATCAACGTCTTAGTTCGGCTTGTTACTGCTTATGAAGTTTAGGGGATTCAAATTAGAGGTAGCAAATTTGTCTCTCCTACTTTATGAGTTGTGTCTTCACATTAGTGAATCTAGAACATTCTGATGCACACTTTTGATTACTCTAGTGAAAAGATGATTTTTTTTCCTTGTTTGGGGTTAAGTAGCTTTAGCTAACTTATCCTTTTGGTTCTCCTATAGGATTTTGGCAACATGAATTGAGAGAGATTCATCCGAGCAGAAGAATGAAAAAAGCTAGGTCGCTTCATCCTCTTGTTGATTGCGAGAGCAAAGTATGTAACTATTTTATTATTGTTATCCTTTTTCTTCCTCAGTTTGATAACAATGGGAGAGTGTTGATTAAGTTTGGGTGAGGAAAATACTATTGATGCATTTTTATTTGGGAATTCGGTAAAAAAAATCCCAACTTTTCACTAATTTTCGAAAAAAACACGAACTTTTGGGATGGCTAAAAAAAACATTGAACTTTCTTTGACTTGCCAATTTATTCACAATTTTTTCGTTGACTTGTCAAATTAATCACGACGTAACAGAAAAATATGATACCGTTTGCTGATCGTTTATTGTTGGCGTTAAATGAAACGACGCCGTTTTGTTATACCCAATACGAAGTCGTTTTGAAATATATTTTTTGAAAAAAATATGTTATTCTCTAGATTCAAACCTGTGAACTCAAGACCAATAATGGGGGTACTTTACAACTAGAGTTTGTAACACTTTCAAATATATGTATGAAAAACTTTCTTTTATTGTGTTGGACAAATACTAAAAAATTTAACAAACCTAAAAATTCTTTAAAAATTCTAAAAACATTGAAAAATTCAAGAGAAATCTAAAAAAATTTGGAGTAAATTATAATATCTAATGTAAATTTTGCTCAGGTTTTCCACTCATCCATGTATACATGTTCATTCCCTAGTAAATAAACGAGTCGAAAAAAAATTAAAAAAATACCGTATAAAAGTAGAAAGAAATTGATCTCAAAAGATTTAGTACGAGAGAGAAAATAAAGAAACTTGTGCGTTTTAGACTATCTTATGTTTGTTACTATATTGGACAATGTTTAGGTAATGAATGATATGTTATAAAGGTATTTAGAGGATTTTAGTGACTATAGTGTAATTTTGGAATGATCTTGATCGTTTTCGAGGAAAATTAGTCCGATTTTAGACATTATTGGTGAGACCACAATAAAAAAACCGTCAATGTGAGATGATTCTTAAGATTATGAGTTGATTTGGATTTTCCAAACTCTTCTAACATTGGTTTAGTTTTGTTTGCTCGAGAACAAATAAATGCTAAGTCTGGTGAGTTTATGTATCGCAATTATATATTTAGTATATTTTATGATATTGTTCGGTGCATTTAACATGATATTAAGTACTTATAACGTCATCGAACATTTGGAGAATACTTAGACATTTAGGAGTAAATTAAAGAAGATTCGATCGACAAATTGAAGGAGTCGGTTGACACTTCAAGTGTCGACCATCAGTTAGATCCTGACGACTGAGAATTTCTCATGATTGAAGAAATAGAAACGTTTAACAAGCTTTATGTTTTGTCCTAGTCTTCTATTATTTTTAAAGAGTCTATATACATTGTCAATGACTATATATATATCACATTAAATCATGTTTTGAGAGAGAAAGAGTTGAGTCGTCTTGTGCTCTACATGTTAAGGGTTTTCTATACTTTTTTGGTTTCTAAGGTTTTTGCTTTTTAAAGCAAAATGCACAAGATAACTAAAAAAAATTTCACATTCTTTTTTTTTAGTTTTCCTTAAAGGTTTTTAGTTGATTCTTAAAATTAGAGCATGTGACACTATATCATTTAAAAGAATATTCTTTCTATAATAATGTATTATTTTGAAAAAGTCTCAAGGGCGAATGTACTAAGAGAATGGAGGTGACAGCTGCCCCCCTTAAAATATTGAAATTTTGTTTATTTTCATTGTAAATTGACAAAGATATGTAGTTCAAGTGGCGAGATTTGGTGTTATGCCCCTCTAGAATCCAAGTTCGATTCTACCTTTGCCCCTTCTCCTCTAATTTTTCGTGGTTAGATATTTAAATCCCCAAATCTCGGTTTCTTATTTCTCCTGCTATAGAACGTTTCGTTTCCTGTTTTTTTTATTTTCCAAAAAATAATTCTTTATTTCAAGACGTTTTTATTACTAACTAGATTCATCCTTTGGTTCTAGCTTTTATTAATTGTCTTCTTTCTTTTATTAGCGTTTTATAGCTAAATCTAATCATATTTTATAGTTTTCCAAAATTACTGTATCAATTAAAATATAAAAGATTGTAATTTGAAATTCTTCATAATTAATAACAATAGTAAAAAACATTCTAGAAAGTTATTGCTTAAAAAGTTGAATATAAAAAATGGGAAGTGTATGTTGAAATTTTTTCTTATTTTTATGCCCCGGATGAAATTGTTTCCTAGATCCACCACTGAGAAGTCTATTAGAAAAAAAGTATTGACATCCAAGGATGTGATAAATGACATTATACACAAACCAATTCCATGGGTTGCGAATCTTGCGATGAAATTACTCGGATGATAAATTAGGTTCACCAAAGTCCAACCTAGAAAATTCCTGAGGTAGTCTTTGACAAATTGCCATATCTAACGCAAAACCAATTGAGAAATAGGCAAACGCGCGTGGGATAACACGCTCTTGGAAAAAAAAGAAGGAAAATTTCAACTTTGGACGAACTCTTATTCTTCGCTTTCCTTATCCTACACGGCCAAGTTTCGTCGCGTCTTTAGAAACTCTTATATAAATGTAAACCAAATCCTTTCTCTCTAAAAATCCAACAAAGATCTCTCTCTCTATCTCTTCCAATTCTCGATATAATGAATTCGATGTTTAGTGCCTTCGACGCCATGTGCGCAGAGATTATGGGGAAGAAAGTCACGGCCGATTCTTCAGCGTCTTATGTCTGCCGCCGCTCTGAACGCAACGCCGCTTCTTCCGGGGTCGGTCAAACCGTGAAGAAAGATGAAAAAGCTGCCAAAAAGGTGGATTTGGCGACGAAGCCACCAAGGTTTGCTCCTGAGCTCGACGGAATTCATTGCTTCGAGACCATTGTTCGTTCTTGATCGAATTCGCTAACTCCTTTTTTTTCCGTTTCGATTCCTTTTATGTAAATACAATTTTTGGAAACTATTCAATTCTTAATTGGTTTGCGGTTTATAACTGCTCGTGTTTTGCTTTTCTAATTCTTGAATATGTGAATTGTATACTATACAAAAATATTTTTTTGTTTTTGTTTATCTTCTTCCGATTCTTTAGTCAAGAATTGATGTCATATAAACGCTAAAGAACCAAACCTTGCAAGAATCCTTCACAATGGATTTAATTTTTAGGAGGCAAAAAAATTGGGCTTGGATGATGCCTTTAATCTTAAACATGAATATCATCATCTACTCTAACCATTCATAAGAAGCTGAAACTATACATTACATAGAAGATAAGTTTTAGAAACTTGTGTGCCAGATTGCTCCTTGGCCTTCTCCGCATCGTTGGTGTATTTCCATCATTCTATCCACAGATTTGCATATTCCGCTGCAGCTCCAATCAAACGACGCCGCGCAAGGGTTTCCTGCTTGACCCTTCCACTCACAATCTGCAAACAGAAAGTTACCATTAACTTGATTCTTTAATCTAATATTTGCGTTAACTTTAATGTGTGTTATCTTTAACCATTACCCATGGGAGTTCCACAGCAGAGGCTTCTATCATCAATATGTTCAACATCGAGACCAATGAACCAAGAACCTAAAGATACATCTTCATTTGCATATTTGTGAAGTAGTTGCCGGTTAACTGAGATATAAGTAGCTAAATCTTTGGAGATGGCATAGATTTGTCCTGTGGCGTGTCTAAAGTACTTGTTCCCTTCTTCACCAAACTTCCAATGTTCAGGCTCATGGTATTTAACTCCCCTGCAACACAATATCCCAAAAAAAAAAATCAAAGATCTGCATTAAAAACATGAGCTTGCATTGGTTTCTTACTTTTGAGCAAGGACAGGTCCAGACTTCATGCAACCAATGTAGACTCGTGGTTTTAATCTATTGCGAGCCAATGTAGAACCAAGCATTCCTGGACCCATAAAACTTTGATTAAGTTCTTCTTGGAACAAAACCTAATTTGAAAGACATGAATGGTTTATGTAACTGACCGAGATTTACGTGAACATCATCATCTACTTTAATGTAGAAGTCTGCATCCCATTTTGCAACAGCAGATGTGAAGTATATTTGAGTTTTAGATGACAGTTCATGATAGCCTTCTATGTGATTCTGCAAAAAGATTCAAACTTCGATTGAATAAACGAGAAAAATAAAATAAAGCATGTGGGTGAGCATATTCACCAGGCGAAAGAAGTCCTTGTGTTGTTCTTCTTCAGCTTCAATGGTGTGGTCCAACACTCCTCCAGGAGAAGAACTATTGAGAAAGGATTCGATCAATCAAAAAAACAGCCATTTTTTTGTAAATGTTTGTAAGCAAAAGACAGTTTCAAATCTTACCTGTGACCTATGACGAATCGCATTATGATTCCTTTCTCTGTCTCTAATCTTTTCAATTCATCACCTTTTGGAAGCCAAGTTCCTCTTATGGAGTCTCTACGTTTTCTGCTACTGAAAGCAGTCATGATTCCCATCACAAAGAACATCCGAGGCCGTTCCTTGGATTGATCTGCTACTGATTTTGAAGGAGATCCATCTCCATTATCAGATCTTGCTGCTCGAGCTGTGGCTAGTTCTACCTCAAGAGACGAAATTGTCTTGTCTAATGTCCTGCACATGATAATACATAATCACTAAATTGTCTTTTGTCTCTAATAATCAAAATTTGTTTTAGTGACAGACAAAAGAGACTTTACTTGATAACATCATGAGTATGCGAAACTCTAGATAGAATGTCTCCTTCCTGAATTCAAGAATCAAGACAAACTAATGATTAAGTAGAAAAAACTTGGTACAGATCAAACACAAACGTTGTTGTCATATTTTTACTTGCCTTGCTCTCGCAATTAATAAGAGGATGAAGTGACCTAGCTTTGTCATTCTTCTGCTCAGATGATTCTCTCTCAGTACTAGTTGCCAATATCCTATAAAAGAAACAAAAGGATAAGCTAATTTAACAGTGTGCATCAGAATGTTCCAGATTCACCAATGAGGAGACACAACTCATAAAGAAGGAGAGACAAAATTGCTGCATCTAAATGAAATCCCCTAAATTTCATGAACAGTAACAGACGAACTAAAGCATTGATGAATCGGAGAAAGGGAAAGAAAGAGAGAGAGAGTGAAAAGACCTGTTAACGACAAGAACGCCGAGGAAGAAGCTAGAAATGCAGAGAAGAAAAACCCATTTCGCTGAAACTCCAGAAGCTCCAGATTTCTGATGTCTTCCCATTCCCATTTTTTAATTTTGTCAAAAAGTTTCTTCTCAAGAGAAGAGAAAGCTTGTTCCTTTCATTTTAAGGTTGTTTAGCGAAAACAACAGGTGAACTCGGAAGAGAAAAAGAAAACCCAATAATGACCGTAATTGGTTCTTCCTTTTCTTTCTTTTTAAAAAAATTAAATTAAATCTTTTTCGCCATTCCCTCTGTTTGCAGTAGACTAATTAAAAAACAACAAAAGGAGAGCTTTTTCCCGTTTCTTAATTCTTTTAAATGCTTTTGTTTTTTTCCTTTTTCAAATCTATGCTTTTGCTTGCTCAATCAAAGCTCATTATTACTGGCGAAACGAGTCGCGTGATTCTCAACTTCACTCTTCTCTCCCAAGACAAAATACTAACTTCCAAATTTGCCCCTTTATTCTCCCCATCAATTGTTTTCTTTTTGATTTCTTGATGCTCTTCAACGGTTATATAATTTTTGTCCACAAAATTATTTCAAAATGGTGGTCCAAAAATAAACAACGAAAGTTCAAAGCAGCATTTAGATTGAGTAAATTTAAATCATTTATAAGTGTTTTATAAATTGAAAGTTAGTAAGTAAATTAACATGAATGGTGATGTCATCGATAGCTTTGGATCTCCCTTTTCCTAATCTATTTCATTTGACACAAAGTATATGAAAAACTTTGATCAACAACATTCATTTTATTTCAACTATTTATATTGTCATTGTGAATGTAGTTAATAGCAGTCTCATGATTTTCTTTAGATTCATGATGATGCTCTATTAATCTTATTTTATGATGCGTTTCTTTTAATATATTGTCTGTAGTTTTGGGATCAATATGATTTTCAATTTCTACGTTTCTGTGGTATTTTTAAATGAGCATTAACATTTGTAACTGATATATGAGATTTAGTTATCGATTAAGTATTTGCAAATGCATCGTACAACTGGTTTGATATACTATGTAAATGCATAACTCGTCCAACGTCTGGTTCTGACTATTTAGTAGGATGACCAATTAATATCATTATATAGTAGAATGGTCTGCATGGTAGATGTATTGGTCCGCAAATATCGTCTTGAGTTTTTTCATGGAACTTTGATTTTTTTTATCAATTTCGGTTGGTGATAGCTATAGATGCTATAATTTCACGGTTATCAATTTTACCAATTTTGGTTGGTGATGAAAAGTTAGTGTATAGTGTATGTGTGAGAGTTGAGGATTACTTTTGCGTTGATCACTTGTCTTCATCTCCTTTTATTGAATTTATTCTTGTCTCAACTTCGCATTAACTTCAACGAATTTTCCATTAACACCTTGAATTGGCTATTCCGATCTGAAGTTGACCCACTATTACTAGTCGTTGAGTGTGACTTCTAACTTCGGTTGTCTTGACTTTGGGAGGATTCCAAGAGTTTGGCGCATATTCTTGAGTTTGAGGTTGACTTTATATTCTAGTTTGACTTCGCTAGGTTTTGTCATTTAGTTCATTCGAGCCTATCATTTTGGGACCTTTTAGTGGATCGAGATTTTGGCATCAACAGCTAGTCCCTCAGCTTATTAAAAGTATTGTGTCAGTTAAAGAATTTTATATATTTGGCTGAGTTAAATAACGTTAAAGAGGCCTCTATGTATTCAACTTGATGTCTCTTCCTTTTTAACATTTCTATTATTTTAAATGGTAGAAGTCCCTTATTCTTATTCCTTATGATATATGTATTCTAACAATAATACCATCCTAGGCAATATGTCATCTATTTTTCTTCGTCAGTTTAACGAGTAGGGTACCTATACGTGTACGCAAAAGATGGTGGCAAATCTTTGGGGTGAATGTAACTTATCCTCGTAAATCGTGATCTAGAAGGTTGGTGAATCTCCCGAGATTAAGGTACCTCGCTGATATTGTGATTTTTCTTCCCCAACTTTTCTCCAAGTTTTCTTCGTCAATTTTTGGGTTTACTTACAATGGCATTCAAAGACTGGATTTTTGCTTCATTTGATGAAATTTTATCATCTTAGGATTATTAAGAAATCTCCTTGTTTTGGGATGGTTTGTGTCACTACGAGGCCAAATCGTAGGGTAATCTACGATCTTCCAATGAAGGATGATTCCTGGTGACTCTGATACTTATTTTTCTGAGCTAATAAAGCTTCATTTGACCTCAAACCATCCAACTAAGACTTAACTCAAGACATGACACAAGACTTGATTCTTCATGGCCATCACGGAGCCATCGCATACCATTTGGCGACCACCCCAAGGCCAAATTTCATTCGATCACGACCAAGCTGAAGACCAACATTTAAACATTTCTATAACGACTAAAGAAGCTTGTAATAAACATGAGGTAGTCCAGGAAGCACCGGTTTACATTAAAATCCTTGTTGGAAAATTTAAGGTAAAACCGACTCATTTAAGGCAAGTTACTTTATCTTGCCTTGCCATGGAGGAATCTATCATGAGTACACGACTTAAAAGACTTTAAATAAACTAGAGGATCCAAAAATGTCATGGTTTTATTTGGAGTGGATTAGAGAACCAACTCATGAAGACTTTTCTTAACCGAAGGACCAACTACTGACCATATGAAGAATTTTCCACATGTAGATATTTTCAAACCATTGTTTGGCAATCAGAAGACACTCTTACACATCTAAAGGCTTTAGAAGTACATCTAACTGCATCAATGACCATTGGATCAGGTGGATCCAATTGTATATTCAATTGAGACAACCGAAGTCATTTATGAACGTTGTGAAGACTGAACGGTTTAATCACTTACAAACCAGAATATAACAACCATGAGAATTTATCAAAAATTTACATAAGTCTACAAACATCTTACCATACTTCATAAACCACATGATCAGGCAGATCCGAAGCATTTATATACTTTTCTTTTTCGGATGCGTTCACACTTAGAGGAATAACTCTCTAATGAATCTTCCCCTTAAATTTATGTATTTTGAAGACTTATCCAATGATCCTAAATGTCCCAAGAAAGCACCAATTTCAACCCAAGCTATCAAGATACAAGGAGCTTTCAAACTTACCTTATTCGGCCGATTTTTTCATCAATATTGTAACGGCTAGTTTTTAATTTATTTTGGATATTCTTTTCTTGTTTCAAACTCTTAGGACCGTTGTATTGTGCTTATAAAATCTTAGCTGTTTTATCGTAAATAACCCTTGATCATTGAAATTAATAGAAATTATTCTTTTTTCAAAGTTTGAATACTTTGCTTGCTCTTTATCTCTTAGTGAGTGATTCACTTGGTGCTATTCAAGTATGTGGATTAGGATTGTTTGAGTGATTCATACCTTCTTTTTTCATCCCTTGAGAAAGCGAGTCAATCACTTCCATATCATCTATTGATTGAATCAGAGAGTACCCCATCGACCAGTTGGTTTAGTTCCATCAAGTACACATTATTCGAGTCATTCCTTAAGCTAGTAGAGAGTGCACAAGTCTTTTCCTGATTCATATCATTTCAAAAACCTTCTAAAGATTCTTAAGACATGTTATGGTCGATGGGTAGATTTCAACCGTAATTGGTTTGTGGTTTCTCTCATGCAAGTGCGTTCACATAAGGTGGATAATTTTGCTGGTACCTCTTTTTCTTTTTAGTATCCCCTTTTATGTAGGTTTAATTCGCTTTTTATCCCTTACTATTTTTCTTTAGATACTTCCTCTCAAGAGGAGGCCATTCCTTAGAAAAGGAGGAGAGCTCCAAAACTGAGTCGAGTTACTTGTCATGTGGTTTATGACCGGTATTTTATGAGCTTATGACGTTTACTCCTAAAACGATGTTTGTTCGTATCGACGCCTCCCGCGTTTCTTATCTCAAAGAATGTACGTATTGGATATTATTGCAGATACATATTTGCTTGGATCATAACCGGCTCATTTTTCTATGGAGCAATATATCACCTTGATTTGGATACATATGTGGAGTACAACTACAAAAGCTTCAAACTTCATTAGCTACATATAAATAGAACGTTTCGTGCGTAGATGATTATTTTAGTCGATTACCTAAAATTTCGGATGCAATTGATGAGTGTATGAGTTTGAAAAGATGTACATGAGCAATAACTCCTCTAACCTGATCTTGATGGTGCTTATCAATCGTAACACTTAGTAAATAATTTTTTGAGTGTTTAATATTTAAGTTGAACATTGTTAATCTACATGTTCTAACTAGAGGGTGATTATTGGGTCATATTGTTATTAATTGCGCTCGTGTACATTTACTGAGGGTTTTTGTTAAACTTACGGTTGAATTGTAAGTTTGTGTATAAAAAGCACATTCTTTATTATTTTCTACAGATCTCTATAGTTAGGTGACATTTGTCTTTTTTCCAGTGTGATCCAATTTCCATTTTCGGTTCCTTTTATATTCGTACAAGATCTAACCATATTATATATATACTTTGTTTTTGCGTATATACAATACAACCATATAGAAATAAAATGTCCATAACTTTGCTTATTGTTACCCATCTTACCCACTTTTTCTCGCTAAATTAAATTGTACCATGAGACAAAACCTTAGCGTGAGTCGATTAGTTTATGGGCTTAACGTTATTATTCTGCAGATAATAGACAGGTTTTTTAATTTAAACGAGACGGTGCCACCAAACTTCATTAAATTGAGAAAAATAATGATTAGCACCATTACTAATCCATTTGACGGGAATATGGGTTGAATCTACAGATAAGCACATTAATACTATATTATAGAGTTTCTTACTCATTTCGGCTAAGGTACATAACTTTGAACCAAAGAAACATGTTAGAAAGGCGGTTGATTTTTAAATTCGATTAAACATGATATGCTATATGAGATTTGTCTCGAACAAATGATTAATGATTATCATTGAGGGACAAGGAGTTTTCTTTTTACAACAATTTCAAACGACATTTTCTTTATTAAGGGCCACGATCGTAGGATTACTTTGGCAAAGAGTAACATTTGAAACTAAAATTTGTTAAAGATCTAGCATATATATATGAAAAAACTGGATTTCGACTAAAAAACATTGGACCTTCCTTTTATCTTTAATTCAGTGCATATTATAACATAATGCGTTACATGTCAGTGTTCAAAAATTTGGTACACGCTAATCAAATGATCAGAAAAAGTTTAACGATGAACCAATTGACCAAATATATATTAGAGAATAATTGAAAACATTTAGAAACTAAAAATTGTTAAAGATCTAACATATATATTAAAAAATCTGGATCTTAATTAAAGATAACATGATTTTTCTTTTTTTTTAACCAAGAAGTTCAATGCATTTTGTTCGAGAGTAAATCTTCGAAAGTTGGGTCGGAGTTCTTTCAATGAGATAAATAGATATAGAGTTCGGAAAGGTAATTCGAAACTAAACAGTGGATTTTCGAACAATACTTGTTCATGTTGATTGTTTGGTCGTAAAGAGTTCGGATTACAAGATTAGATATAATTTTGAGATCAAGATCTAATATTTAATGACTGAGAGGTTGAAGAAAATATTAAAAATGACCTAAACTATATTTCTATGGATTCTTGTTCGGATTCTTAATCGTAGATTGGTGTGTTTTTCTCATTGAGTGTCACTCTCTATTTATAGTTTAAGGACTCGCAGGCGTAACACGTGAGCATTTAGTTTGAGGATCATCATTTTATCTTTTGTCTGCCGAATTAGGTAGGTCGTCGGGTTGGTAAATAGGTCATCATTGTGTCTACTGCCGAACTGTTCATGACAGAAGGTGGTTAAGTTTCGTGGGTTGGTCCACGATTGACGTGCGTTTATCCAATGGTGCTCGTTTGGCGTTAACCGACGTGTCCTTATGCAGTCTTGGGGAAATGTCCGAGCTAGATCGTAGTCTTCCGTGTCACGTTCCACTTGGTTGTGAGCACGCGATGACATGGCTCTTCGGGCGTTAAGCCGAAGCTACCGATCCTTGGTTGGGTATGGACAACATGCTTTACCTGAAATGGGCCGAAAGTGATTTGAGTCATGCCTTTTAAGGGAGTGTCGAACCCACCTCCAACACTTTTATCTTTAATTCAATGCATATTAAAACATAATGTGTTAGGTGTAAATGGTAACTGTGGAATTTTTGCCGAATTACAGAAATTTCTGAATTGTAGAATGGTTTTTGCTGAATCTTGGAGAATAATTTAAAACTTAAATGGTAAGTAATAAATTGGTTTTGGATGAATTGCAGAATCTAATAGAATTTTTGATGATTTTTACATAAATCTTATATAAAAACTTAAAAATTTAACTGATAAGTGAATTTTGTTGAAGTTTTTGAAAATATAAATAATTTATGAAAATTAGTTAAGCTAAAAAAATTTAAGATAATGATATATATAAAACGATTTATCACGTATGTTATCTTTCGAAAACCTGATTGGTTCAATATTTTATATAGTTTGGTTAACTAAAATCAGCAAAATTGAACTAAACTAACCAAACTAAACTACGCTAATCAAATCTAACTGAACTTATTCACTAAAGTTTTATTTTATTTTTATTTTTTATAAATTCTAAACCAAATCCAAAATAATTCAATAATATGGTTCAAAATTATAATTTTCTTAGTGATGAAATTCAGATTATTTTTAAAAAATGTAAATTCAAACCCAAAAGAAAACCATAATTTAAACAAAAAAGAATTGGATTTTATTTTACAAATCCAAACCGAATCGACAATGAACTGAACTGGTCAGTTACTTCTTCATTAATTCTATTATAGTTAAAACATTTTTTATTTTCGGTTCGGTTATCCCTTCAGTAAATTCAATTCACTGATCCTATCAGGTATTTAATTCTTGTAACCGATTTATAACGAATTGACCAAATTCTTTTTAAAATATATTAAACGACTTTGATTGGGTTTATAGGTTTGGTTGTTTCAAGCGACATTGATCTTTTTGTTAGGATATCGGTTCAGTTTGATTCACCTAAACCAATATGGTATTTGATTTTAAAAGCTGATTTATATCGAATTAAACTGGATTTAACCAAAAATTTTGATCATATATTTAGATACGCGAACCGGATTAACAATTCGACTAAACTGATTTAGAAAAAAATCATCAAATAAAGGAGGAAGGAAATGCGATTCCACAAGTTACACCAACTGGGGTTAAACTTGTGGAATTTTATTTTTCCACAACTATTCCTCAAATCAGCCGTCATCAGGTACATATTGTGTTCAAAAAATTGTTAGACGCTATTTAAATGGCTAGAAGGAACTTAACGCATAACCAATTAATCAAACATATATTACACTACTAGAAAACATGAAAATAGTTACTGCCATTTCAGTAGCTATATATGAACCTTCGTAGCAATATGAAATTTGCTACGGATTTTCCACCAAAAAATCCCCATAGCTATAAATGCGTAGTAATAACTTCCGAGGCAAATCCCGTAACTATGTGGCTACGAATTGCTACAACCGTATATGTATCAAATTTGCTACGACTTGCCACTAATGAAACCGTAGCTACCTTGCCACGAAATGCTACGGATATTCAGTAGCTTAATGCTACTAATTGCCACCGTTAGCTTCATATGTGTTGTAGCAAATAATCATTTTACCACGAATAGATCATCTCAAATTGCTACAGGACGGATCGGTTATTTCGTAGCAAGGATTTAGTTTGCTACAGATAAAAGTAATGGTAGCAAATTTGTTTTTACTGAAATAATTTCATTAGCTGCTAATTAACTAATTAGTAGATATTAATTATGTACTAATAAGAAGCAAAACAAACACAAAACTTGATTTTAAACATTCTTAGATTACAAAACAAGCAACATGTTCGAAACATCAACTGAATAGTTTGGAAACAAGCTAAAAGATATGTTACAATCACCACCATAATAGTTTACAAGTTATGCAAAACAGTTCAGCATGGGAGACAAACTCGACCCAAACTTGAAAAAAACCTGCTTCTCACCTAGCTTGATGACAGTACTCGCAACCATATCTCTACAAGTCCTTGCCTTCATAAGTTCGTTCTCCCACACCAGCAAACACAGAAACCCACCTATCACAGGTTATGCAAAACAGTTCAGCATGGGAGACAAACTCGACCCAAACTTGAAAAAAACCTGCTTCTCGCCTAACTTGATGACATCACTCGCAACCATATCTCTACAAGTCCTTGCCTTCACAGGTTCGTTCTTCCACACCAGCAAACACAGAAACCCACCTATCACGAGAAGATGTACGTAATAGACATTCATTCACACAACAGATAAAGACAACAAAAAAAAATGAAAGATGTGTTGAATAGTAGAGAATGAACAAAAGAGTGCAAAGAAACATATTGGTGCAGTTATCATCAATCAATCCAATTGTGATTCAGCTCTGTTGATTAGTTTTGCAGTAAGCTTTAAAAATCATACACGATTCAAGTGCCTGCCGAATATTGACAATAAGATAAACCAATTCAATATAGAATCCTTTCTACTAACACTCATATCAGTAGGAAATCTACACAATTCAAGCAAATTTAGCATAAAACACACAAAAATCATAGCAATAAAAATTTATAAGGGATTGAAAGAAAAACTAACCTCTACTCGAAATAGATATGTCGATGGAATAATAACGAAACGTGAACACAGGGGACACATGAACAATTTCAAAAGCCTTATCCAACTCAGCAGCTTTATCATTATAGTGTCTGCAACAACAACAAGAAGGATCAGACTTTAGTTTGATATAACTATTCCAAATTTTGGTTTATCAAAACAACTAAGTCACTTATTAAAATTTGAATTTAATACTCAAGAGATCTTTGACGAATCTAAAAATTAGGTGAAAGTGAAACTAGTTTGGATTCGACATCGGTTTGTGTTGGATGATGCATTATGATTTTCATATCTAGTGTCTAGCCGTTCTTAACACGACATCAATATCAATGTTTTGATTCATTTCTTTAGATATTTGAATTTTCTCTTGGTTCGCGTTGAATTCTTAGTTGACTTTTTATATATTTATAAATGCAAAGCTTATTTACTTTGCATTTACATTTCATATCTTTCATATTGTCATCTCACATCACTTGCATTATTTTATCTCAATATTCTACATCATTTGCATTGTTTTATCTCCATATTCTACATCACTTGCATTGTTTTATCTCCATACTCTGCATCTTCAAGTACGGTTGTTCTAATTAGGATTAGTAAAAATCATCCAACTTAAACCAATAAATCATCATAGCTTGATTCATTGTACGGATTCATAGTACTTGGTATTGTCTTTCTCTTGGGTTTTATCCTAGCTACTACAATGGAATTCCCTTGATGAAATTCTCTTGCACGTGGGATAGCTTAAGAAATTGTAAAGCTTAGGGAAATTTATTAGATATTTTATAGGAAGTGAAAATAAATAGCCATCATTGGTTCATAAATTCTCTTGTGTAAGCAAAATTTTCTATCCCTCATAACATTTTGTATTTGCTATTAAAGATAACTCGCTCCTTGAACCACAACGCAAATCATGTTGTATTCTTATTATTTCAATTTCTGAATTCAATAAACTGTTGATATTTTCATACATTTACTTGCTTTAGCACAATTCTTTATTTATTCATTCATACTTTCTTTTGAGATCACAATTCTTATCTCGCTTAACACTCCTTTATCTGCTATCAAAGACAACCCGCTCCGTAAACCACAAATCAATTACAAATTTTTAGTCATTAAATTTTAACATACAAATATTATGTAACGACAAATATTACTATTTTTAAAAAAAATGTCACAAATTTTGCTATTACTTACTTCATAGCAAATTGCTACGATAAATCTGTAGCAATTGATTAAACTCCGTAGCAAATTAGTTATATTGTGCTATTGTTATTTTCTAACTAATTTGCTACTATTTATTTTTTTACTATTCCGAAGCAAATATCAGTAGCAACTGAATTTTGCTTCTAATTGCTATGAATTATTGTCTGAGACAAAATTACTACGACTGATCTGTAGCTTTTTTGTAGCAAATTAGGCACGGATATTTTCTGTAGCAAAATGTGTAGCAAAATAGTTATAGAATGCCACTGATTTGCTATAAATTTACCAAATTTAAAATCAGTAGCAAATTTGTAGCAATTCTTGACAAATTTTGTTATCAATTTTATTTGTAGCAAATTTTTGTAGCTATTTCATTGGTTTTTAGTAGTCTTAGAGACTAGTTGAAGATTATATTTCGTAATTTTAAACAACATCTTAGTTTATACATACATTAAATTTTGAGAATTATGTTACGGAAGTATCGCAATGTAATAGTCAATATTTGGTCTAGTGCCTAATAGATTGCAAGTTCAAGTGGAACGTGGTTTAGAACTTTTCTCCCGGTTTTGATTTAATGAATCGTAAAAGATCTTTTTGCCTTTTTCTTCTAAGTTATAACTTCTAGACCAGTTCCATTGAGGAAATTTTAGCACCGGTTTTTTTAAAAAATATTAAAATAATAGTGGGGCTTACGAATTTTTAAGAAACCGTAAGAAAAAATCCTTAGCTAAGAAACGCGTCTTCACTATTCACGCGTGCGTGGCAGTGCGTGATTGGCCGGTTTTTTAATATATTTTTTTTCGTCTAAAAATAAAAATAAAAATAAAAATATTAAATTATAGCTAAGAACCCCTGTTTTTAGAAACAACCGATGGACATGCCCTAACTAACCATGACCGCCTCTACGGTTTCTTCAAGATTTTCTTAATCCTTTTCGTTTTCTTTGTCTTTAGTGTTATTTCAAAAAATAACTCGTCATACTAATTCAATCACTATTCTAAATGCGTAGAGATCCGAAAACATATTGCAGATGTGTGTTTTACATGACTATTCGATGCTCAAGTAAGTAAAAGAAATAAATGACCGCAAGACTAAAAGGTCTAAACTAGAAAAAATGGAAAATGAGGTAAGTAACGCAAAGAAAAAAGGAAAGAATGATACACGACATAAAAGTGAAGAGTTTCAGAGAAGAAGACTAAAAATGGTCGAAAATAGAATGTGAGAATGAGCCTCGAGGCCAAGAAAATGTATTATTTTCGAGAGAGATTAAAGAAAGATTGATAGTGAATTCTCAGATAATAGAAAAATAAATTGTTTAGAACCAAGATGAAGTGTAAGAATAAATCAGACTCCCTTCATGTGAGGAGATGAGTTGTATTTATAGATTCTACCTAATATATTGAGTAAGGGATGAATTGTTGGATGATTCTACCTACTTGTTTCGTCTTATTAGCCAGCTATCACAAAGATTAATCATGAGCGGGCAATGGCGATGAGGGTGTACATAGCATGTAATTTATGTGGCCGGCTTATTGTTTTTGAACTCGTAGTGTTCTTAGAGTTATTTTCATGCTTTTATCTTCTCTAGGTGTGTGGGTAGTTTTGATATTATCTATTCTTGTTACGTGTAAAATAGTTGAACCGAGTCTTGATGTTGAGTCGAGTTGTTCCCTATAGTAATTTTCTCTAGTTGGACCACCCAGTTCCCAATATATTTTCTAACACATAACACAACCATATTTTCGCGTAAAAATTTGTAGAGCCACACCATCAATATTGGGTTATGTCTGAGCGTTATTCCTACTTGACCACTATTCCCCTGACTCTTCTTTTTCTGGGTAGCATGGTTGCCCTAACGGATACCGGAAGGCAGAGGCTTTGGTTGTCTCACTTTCTTGGTACACTCAGGCTATTACTAGATTAGGCTCAATCATATCGATATTTTCAAAATAATCTTAAAAGATCCGCCTAAGATAAATTACGTGACACTAAAAAATTTCCTTACAATGCTTAGAGGTTCACTAAGACTAGGGGATTGAATTTTACCAAAATAATGTCCCTTTGACTACATGAGTCTGCATAACATGCTCGTGGAGTGGAAGTTATGGGAATATAATCACATACTTGAGGTTTCTTGGATTTTTTATGGAAAGGAAAGATCACGGGTTTAGTCTCATAAGATTTAAACAAATAATTCGACAAAATTAATGTGTGAATGGATAAGTAAAGAAGATGATTAAAAAAAAGAGCTCGAATAGCTGATTACAAAAAGTGTATTTATCAGCTGCTAGGGTTTGTATACATATCTTCTTCTTTAGGTATTGACTCCTTTATGTACCTCATGTCCTAGACTCTGTACAAGTCTCATCCGAAAATTTCGGCTAATACTCGACTCCTTCCTTCAACTTATAGGTCTTTGAAGCTATATGCTTCTACTTCCAGTTCTTGGTGGACTCAACCCATAAACTGGGCTCTAGAGATAACTTGATGGGTGAACCAATACTTAATGGACCAAATTTGTTGGGTCAAATTCAGCTCCAATAGTTGGCCCCTAACATCTTAAATGAGGATGTGACTTGAGATAGAATTGAATGTTGAAATCGTAAAAATTATCCATGATTAGGTAAAACTGAGTCTTAAACAAAATATATGATCATATCTAGATGAATGGCTGATATTAGAAGGCGGTGAACAAATTAGCTTTCAGATACGCGAAGTCCCATCCTACAAAGAAAGTAACCTCCCTCCATTAAACATACAATCTTCCAACATCTTGTACAATATTTTTAAGGGATTTAATTTTAGTAATACCAAACGGTTTATTAACCATTAAACATTTGCCCATAAAGATTGGTGCAACTCATTATTGATTATTTCACATAATTTAAAATATTAATTTTTACATCATCCCACATATATTACCGATTTTTTCCGAATATTTATTTTTCTTGCTCTTCCTTGACAAGTCTACATTTAATTATGAGCCAATCATTGGATAATAAATTACCTATAATCTTCAATACATTTTTTATTCCTCCATCGGATAAGTAACATTTATGACTGATTATTATCGGAATAAATATAAAAAATATTGCCAATTACTGGTATATCAATTCAAAGCAATCTAAACCTACTAATTCATAAAGATTTGTAGGAGATATTTTATTTACGTATTTTGATTGTTTCAGTATAAATATACTTGATATTTTCAGATTTATAATTGTAATTTTGAGATTTATGTTATTTAAAATATAAATTTAATTATTTATTGGTATATTATAGGTTTTAATGCAAGGAAAACAATGCTAATGTAAATGAATATATTTATATATTTATTCTGTATTTTATATTCTGCTCTATTTATAACTAAATTTATTTATAATTTAATTCTCATATATGACCCTAACTGAAGTAGAGTTAAAGAATTATGCAACGCTTGAGATTGAGTTGATTTTGGAGAGCAATGGAAGTTCATTAGCTAGATTTGAAGGTATGCCTCTTCTTAATGAAAACATAAGGCATAGATAACTTAACATGTTTATTTTTGATGAGAGTAATTACCTCAAAGATGGGTTGGCTAAAAACACCAAGATTTGATATTGATGAGCATAAGGGTGTATACATTACCATCATGAATGCTATTGCCAATGGACATGGGTATGTCTTTTTCCTATACAGTTTTGCCAGAACATGTAAAATATTTTTGTGGAAGATTTTATCAGCTTCTCTGACGAGTAAAGGTGAAATTGTTCTAAATGTTGCATCAAGCGGCATTGTTTCATTACTGTTTTCTGGACAAATGACATCACATTCAAGATTTGGAATTCCTTTGAACCCAGTTTCTTATGTGCAATATGAATCCATTTTCAGACCTTGAGAGATTGGTCAGTTGGGCTTCCTTAATTATATGGAACGAATCACCTATGATGAGTCGTCATTGTTTCGAAACTCTTAATCGTTGCATGCACGACATACTAAAGACATAATAAAGTACTCCATTTGGTGGTAAAGTCATAATATTTTGTGGTGATTTCCGTAATATTTTGCCAATTATACGCAAAAGAAATATAATAGATATGGTAATGGCTCCATTAATTTCTTATGATCATATCTAGGATAATTGTGAGACATTGCGTCTCACTATGAGTATGTAATTGTTTGGTGGTATTGATAGCAACGAAGCTCAGGTGATAACTGAATTTTTAGAATGGCTACTCGATATAGAAGATGGTCAAATTAATGACTCATATACATGAGAGGTTATGATTGGCATATCGGAAGAGCTTTTTATTGCTGATTGCATGAAACCAATCAAAACCATAGTTGAGGCAGTTTACGGAAATGGATTTTTTCAATCAACATATCCTAATTTTTATTAAGATGGAGTTATATTATGTCTCACAAATGAGGACGTTGTTATTCGTTATTAATTACTAATATATAATTTTAAAAATAGTAAATGCTACATTTACAACTTCTTTTTTTCTATATTTTAGGTGATGCGAAGGTTTACCTAAGTGATGATAATGTAAATCCATCATATTCAAACTCAAGAAATTAATAGGTGTTTTCGTCGGATTTTTTTAATACAGTTAAAGTCGCTGGTATGCCTAACCATAATATTAAGTTGAAAGTTTCTAGGTTACTGAAACGAAGTTGAGTCGACAAACTGTGGAAGCAGCAATAATCTCTGGTAATAAACGTGTGGATATAGTCCATATTCCGAAAGTGATTAGTACACCGACCGAAAGAATATATCCTTTTAGAATGAGAAGGAGACAATTCCCTTAGGCAATTTCTTTTGCAATGACAGTCAATAAAAGCAAGGTCAAACTCTTTTTAAGGTTGACTTTTTTTTGGGGTCAAAAAACAGTATTTTTGCATGGACAGTTATATGTAGCTTTATCGAGGGTGAAGTCTAAACCTAGAGTTAACATAATTAATTTGGACAAAGACATCCACTTCGATCTTAAGAATGAGAAATACAAATTTACAAACTCTTAACCTTATTCTAATATATCATATCAATGAATTTTATCATTATAGTAAAATTTATTTGTTCTCTGCAGGGGGCAAATTTTAGCATATTAAATCAACAATTTGTGTTTTACAGTTTGTTCTTATTGAGAAAAACGAAAATATATACTATATTACATTACTTAATTTTTAATTCTTTCATTTTTTCAAAATGGCTAATTTACTTTTTAATCCGATTTTTTTTTGTTTTTCAAATGATGTAGAGACTAATACATGGTCCTGTTATCAAACAACTTGTTCGAAGATATTTTTCAATCCAAAAGATTTTATTGTTGAAGAATTAAAATCAACACTTCTCAAACCAAAGAAAAGGAACTGAAATTTTATTTTACTAGGATGTTGAATATTCTATTCCATTTCTTAGCAAAATCTATGTTAGTTTTATCGAATTATTTATGATTTCTTTTTTATTTTTTTTTAGAATGTTATTTTCCAAATTGGTTTTTTTTAATAATTATTTTGTTGTACAACATTATGTCATGTTTAATTTAATTCATTCTATCACTGCCATCGCATTATACAATCACTCAAACTACTACAAAGTCACCGTTTTCATAACAGTTTTAATCTCAAACATTTTCCATTATAATCTACATAGAAATCTTAATATATATAAAAAATTATATCTAAATTATTGTATCCAATGAAAAAAAAAATTTAAGAAGATAAATAAACCCGTTCCATAACTCGCGGATCAAAACCAGCCGAGAGTAATTTTCGGTTCGGTTCGGCAGGCTCGGTTCGGTTCGGTTCAGCGACGATCTGAAGACGTCGAGACCTGAAGAAATTTTTGAATTCCGATCCGACGAATCGATTTAGCGAAGATCACCAAGTTAATGAGTTCACGGATTCGCCCAGTAGGGTTTCTTAGGCTCTGACGGTTCGGGTTTTTCGTGGGTACAACTTCGAGTCAGCGATTCAGGATTTGGGTAGGAGATTCGGAGTCAAGTGTTGGGAAAGGTTTTCAGGTGATTATCTGGTTTCGATTTTGTTTGTTTTAGCTTTTGCTTTCAGTTTCTGACTTTCTAATTCATCGAGGAACTGAAATCGTTGGCTTCTTTGCTTATGGGTTTTGTTCTCTCTTTACAGTGTCAGACTTCTCATTTTCTGTTCATGAGTCGGTGATGTAGAGATTAATAAGAAATACATTCAATTTCACAACAGAACAGCTCCATCTCCGTCGTCTGTTCGTAAAATTCCGCCTGCATTAATCAAAAGGGCACATGTTTTCAATCCGAATCTCAGTGTTTTCGTTTCATCGCTCGTTTTTTTTTTTTTTTTTTTTAACTCAATTTTGATGAAACCTCTGTATTTATGACAGATAGATTTGAAGAGGAATCACACGGCTTAACTCAGTCACAGAGAAAATTTCACACGACTTTGGGTTACAGGTACTTACAATTCTTTAATTTTTCTCAGAAAAGCAAATGGTTTAATGTGATTCATGTTAGAAAAAGTTTTTCTGAAAAACCCTTCGAGCTTTGTATTTTGGCCTTCTTCTGTACTATTTGTGTGATTTTGTTCTCCACATTCTCAGGTTTTAAGATTGAAAGAGACGAACCTTCTCTGAAAACCCTCCCGGATGCCGAATAATCGCCGGAGAATTCAGCCTGTGGTTTCAATATTTAACACTGACTCGTTTCTAATTATCAACTGCGGTGTAATTGCCCGCAAACTTGGTCATATACACCTGAAGATTATTCGAGTTCGTAGTTGTGTGGAGAAAACGTGGAGGTTGTTGTCGAGAATGGACTGTAAACAATCTTTTGTTTGATCAGCAAAGACTTTTTCTACAGAGCATATGAGGAAATGGGATGGATGATACCGTGTAGTGCACTGCCACTAGCAGAAGAACCAATCATTTTATAATTTGTCATCTCATAGAAGTCATGGTCGTTTATTTGCTGGTAATCTCTGTCAACTAAACGTTTCTATAAACTAGAATTTAGTTGACCAAGTGCATAGTTTAAAACATTCTTTAGTTTGGGTCTGATTAAACTATGTAGATACAAACCTGTGAATACATTCTTGAAGTAGATTGAAAAAACGAAACATTCTTTTTTTGCTTGGAATGATGAATTTTAGATCATCAGTTCTTGTGGTGCTAAGTCTGATAATTGTTTTGAATGTCGCACGAGCTGGTGCTGAGAGCAAGGTAAATTGAATTTTTTTTTCAAGTAGCAGAAGGAGAAAATTGATGATAATAGGCTATGATCAGCTTTGCTTGTGTTGTGATGATAATCAAATAGGTTCATATAGTGTATCTGGGTGAGAAGCAGCATGATGATCCGGAATTTGTCACAGAATCTCATCACCAGATGCTGTCCACACTTCTTGGAAGGTACATGGCTAATTGATAAACTTTTCATTTTCAATTAGTCACATTTATGTCTCAAAAGAGTTTTATTTTGTGTCACAGTAAAGAGGATGCCCATGAGTCAATGGTGTATAGTTACCGACATGGCTTTTCAGGCTTTGCGGCTAAGCTCACCAAGTCCCAAGCCAAGAGAATTGCTGGTACTGATTGATGTTTTAAGTCAAACCATGTCCCTGTTTCTTTAGCATTCAAATACTGATGATATAAGCTAAAATTACTTTGATCGTCTCAGCAAAAGCTGAATGTTTTCATTTCTGATGCATTTTATTCTGTAAACAGATTCACCTGAGGTTGTTCATGTCATACCGGATGGTCACTATGAACTAGCGACGACTCGAACTTGGGACTACTTGGGCCTTTCTTCTGTCAATCCGAAAAATCTCCTAAGCGATACAAACATGGCTGACCAAGTTATCATTGGCGTTATTGACACAGGTATAAAAGCAGTAGATTTATCTTTGTTTCCTTCATTTTAGTGCCACAGTGACTTACGGTTTTGTGTTGTTCCAGGAGTGTGGCCAGAATCTGAATCCTTTAGCGACAATGGGCTTGGACCAATACCAAGGCAATGGAAAGGAGGATGTGAATCAGGAGAAAACTTCCTAGCAAGTAATTGCAATAGAAAGCTCATAGGAGCCAAGTACTTTATGAGCGGGTTTCTTGCAGAAAACAAAGAATTCAACTCCACAAAATCACCTGACTACATTTCTGCTAGAGACTTTAACGGCCATGGCACGCATGTAGCCTCCATTGCGGGTGGTTCATATATTCCTAACGTAAGCTACAATGGTCTTGCTGGAGGAACCTTAAGAGGTGGTGCACCACATGCTCGCATAGCAATGTACAAGGCTTGTTGGTATCTGGAAGAGATAGACGGAGTGACTTGTTCAGTTTCTGATATCATGAAAGCAATTGACGAAGCTATGCATGATGGTGTTGATATTTTGTCAATCTCTCTTGGCGGCCAAGTTCCTCTGAATTCTGAAACCGATTTGCGCGATGGAATTGCTACTGGATCATTCCATGCAATCGCAAAAGGCATTGTAGTTGTTTGTGCGGGTGGTAACTCTGGCCCATCAGCTCAGACCGTGGTCAACACGGCCCCTTGGATCGTAACAGTGGCTGCAACCACTCTAGACCGGTCCTTTGTAACACCTATCACCCTTGGGAACAATAAAGTGATACTGGTAAAGCATTCTAGATGTTTTTTTCCCTCTATAAACCATTCTGTTTTTTGTTATCTTTAATCAACGAAACACATATCTGATTATGGGGGTTTCCACTTTCACTGCAGGGTCAAGCAATGTACACAGGTCCAAACCTTGGCTTCACCAGTTTGGTTTACCCAGAGGACGATGAGACCTTTAGTGGGTAATTAATGATATCCATTTTCTAGCTTCTTGTCAAGACCTTTAGTTCAGTTTTCATTGAAAAAGATATCATTCTCTGATTTGTAACGTTTTGCAGTATCTGTGAATTCCTTGATCTCAACCCAAACCGTACAATGGCGGGGAAAGTTGTGTTGTGTTTCACAACATCAAGAGGTTACAGTGCTGTATCAAAAGCTGCGTCATTTGTGAAAGCAGCCGGTGGTCTTGGCGTGATCATTGCGAGAAACCCGGGGAACACTCTCGCTCCATGTAAAGGTGATTTCCCTTGTGTCGCCATTGACTACGAGCTCGGAACCGATATACTTTTCTACATACGTTCCACTGGGTATGAATGAAACTTTGAATTGTGATCTTCACTTTTTACTCCCTCCAAGAAACAATCTGAGAATATGAGATTTGCAGATCACCTGTTGTGAAAATACAAACTTCGAAAACACTCGTCGGACAACCTGTTGGGTCAAAGGTGGCATTTTTCTCATCAAGAGGACCTAACTCGATTTCCCCGGCAATTCTCAAAGTTTGCACCAATCCTTTTTCTTTTTGACCCCAACAGATTTTATGCAATATCTGATTGTTTCTTGGCAATGCAGCCTGACATAGCGGCACCAGGAGTGAGCATATTAGCTGCTACATCTCCCAATGATACTTTTAATGCCGGAGGATTTATTATGCAATCAGGAACATCGATGGCGACTCCAGCAATTTCAGGAGTTATTGCACTTCTCAAAGCTTTGCATCCTGATTGGTCTCCTGCTGCTTTTAGATCAGCCATTGTCACTACAGGTTTCTTAATCTTCTTCCATCAAGAACAAAAAAACTTGAAAATCCCAATCTTTAACTCCAATAATCTGTCTTTGCTTTTCCAGCTTGGAGAACAGATCCATTTGGTGAGCAGATGCTTTCAGAAAGTTCATCTCTAAAAGTAGCTGATCCTTTTGATTACGGTGGAGGTCTTGTGAACCCAGAGAAAGCTGCAGAACCAGGTCTCATATACGACATGGGTCCACAAGACTATATTCTCTACCTATGCTCTGCTGGTTACAACGAATCATCTATTTCTATGCTTGTCGGTAAAGTAACCGTCTGTTCAAACCCTAAACCTTCTGTTCTGGATATCAACCTGCCTTCGATCACCATTCCAAACCTCATGGAGGAAGTCACTCTCACCAGAACCGTCACTAACGTTGGACCTGTTGATTCGGTCTACAAAGTGGTGGTCGAGCCTCCGCTTGGGATTCGAGTGGTTGTGAAGCCGGAGATGCTAACGTTTAGCTCCGAAATCAAAAGGGTCTCCTTCACTGTTTGTGTCTCGACCACGCACAAAATCAACACCGGGTTCTACTTCGGAAGCTTGATCTGGACTGATTCAGTGCATAACGTGACTATTCCCGTTTCTGTGAGAACGCAGATTCTACAAAGCTACTACGATGAGAACTGATGATTTAAGTATCTTATTAATCTGCTTTCGCTGAATAGAGTGTTAATTAATAATCAAAGTTTGACTTGAGAATATTACTTGTTCTCTCATTGTTCCTTTTCTATTTGTGTCTCTGAAAAACCTGTCCCTCCGCGTTTGGACCTCTCTATTGATAAAAAATCCCCTCAACGATTTCAGTTTCTTCTTAGCAATAAGCTTTTAGTAGATGGAATGAACATTCTATAGCAACAATAATCTTATTATTAATCAATCATAAACCCAATGACAATGTAAATAAATAAAGGAATTCAGAATCTAAAGTTAAAGACAAAGATGGAATCAGTTCTCGTCGTAATAACGCTGGATGATCTGAGTTCTGACAGACACAGGGATGACCACATTATGCACAGAGTCAGTCCAAGTCAAGCTTCCAAAGAAGTAGCCAGTGTTCACTCTGTGGTTTGTTGACACACGAACCTTAAACGAGAGTTTCCTGGTCTTAGCGTTGAACACTAATGTCCTAGGTGTCACGGTCACGTTAACACCCATAGGAGCCTCAATCACAGCCTTATAAACCGAACCTACTGGTCCAACGTTGGTAAGAGTTCTAGTGATAGTGACTTCTTTGCCAAGGTTTGGGATTGTGATTGAAGGCAAATTGAGATCCAGAACAGAAGGTTTAGGGTTTGCACAAACCGTCTTCATTCCGACGAGTCTAGTGATAGATGAATCTGTATAACCGACAGAGCACAAGTAGAGAACGTAATCGTTAACTCCCATATCGTAAACGAGACCGGGTTTGGCAGCTCTCTCTGAGTTCACAATGCCTCCTCCGTAATCAAAAGGGTCAGCTAATTTGCGGTTTGACCCGTCTGCGAATACGGGTTCACCAGATGGATCTGTTCTCCAAGCTGTAGTGACAATAGCGGATCTAACGGCGGCAGGAGACCAGTGAGGGTGCAAAGACTTAAGGAGTGCTACGATTCCTGCAACAACAGGAGTGGACATGGATGTTCCTGACTTCATAGAGAATCCTCTGTCGTAGAATGTATCGTTTGGAGAAGTAGCTGCGAGTATATTCACTCCAGGTGCTGCAATATCAGGCTGTATCAGAGAAAAACGAATCAGTTCTCTGTTTAGTCAAAAGAAACTTCAATCACAAGTAATTAACCCTAAAACTATATTTACCTTGAGGATGGCAGGAGAGATGGAACTAGGTCCTCTCGATGAGAAAGTAGCGACCTTTGTAGCCACAGGGAGTCCAAACAACGTTCTTGTAGGGGTAATCTTGGCAACAGGTGATCTACAAAACCAAACATTTGATATACAAAATCAATTACCAAGGTAAAACGATTACTAGTAGATGAAGACGAGTAATGTATACCTAGTGGAACGTATGTAGAAAAGTATATCAGTTCCGAGTTCGTAATCTACAGCAAGACAAGGAAAACCGTCGCAGGGATTAAGTTGATATCCTGGATTTCTTGCGACAATTACGCCATAACCATCAAGCTCGAATACATCTGATGCAGCTTTGATTACGGTTCCATAATCTGTTGACTTTGTGAAACACAAGACTATTTTCTCTTTTATTATACGTGCTGGGTTTTTAGATAGATTTTCACAGACTCTGCAAGTTTATTTAAAGAAAACAGATGAGATATGGAAATGAGCAACGAAAGGAATGTTAGAATTGTGAGAAAGAATTATTACCCGGAAAATGTCTCGTTGCTTGCTCCTGGACCTTCAGGGTAAACCAGACCGGTGAAATCCATATCTGGACCTTGATACAGTGCTTGACCCTAAATATTACCAGAAGATAAAATGGTAAACAAAAGATTGTAAAAGAAATTAGTATGTTTTTGAAAATGTTGTAAAGCATCATACCACAATTGTAACATTGTTCCCGAGTGTAATAACAGTGGGAAAAGACCGATCTTGAGTGGTTGCAGCAACAGTAATGATCCAAGGAGCTGTGTTCGTAACGGTTTGAGAAGCGGGACCCGCGTTACCAGCGGAACACACGACGGGAATTCCCTTGGCAACCGCGTGAAACGCTCCAACCGCCATAGCGTCTCGAGCGTCCACTTCAGGAAACAGAGGAATCGGAAACGAAGTCGAGATAGACAAAACGTCCACACCGTCGTGAATCGCTTCGTCTATAGCTTTAAGCATATCTGCAGAGGAACAAGTCGCTGTACCTATGGAGGCTAAGTGCCAACAAGCCTTGTACATACCTATACGAGCACGTGGGGCTCCTCCTCTTGCGATTCCTCTACCGAGAGCTAGGTAGCTCGCATCCGGTACCAAAGAGCCAGCAGCGGTTGCAGCCACGTGGGTACCGTGACCGTTGAAGTCTCTAGGAGAGACGTATTCTGGATTCTCGGTGGTGTTCCAGTTGCTTTCATCAGCACCGCCCAATAATCCACTCACGAAGTATTTGGCGCCAATCAGTTTTCTGTTACAAACGGTTGAGCCGTTGAAGCTCTCTTTTGCCTCGCAACTTCCTTTCCAACGTTTTGGTATTGGTCCAATACCATTGTCATTGAATGATTCAGACTCTGGCCATATTCCGGAATCAACGACGCCGATGATAACTTTGTCTCCCATGTTAGTTTGGTTTAGAAGATTCTTTGGATGCTTTGAAGTGTGTTTTAAGTAATCCCAAGTCCTAGTTGTCTGGAGTGGGTAGAATGTGTCGCGTATGACATGAACAACTTCAGGTAACTCTGTGTTTCACAAAATAAGAGATGCGTTTCAGACAAGAATTGCCCTAAATCCCAATCAACCAATGAATCATTGTTGTTCTAAGCACCTGAGAGTTGAGTCACTTGAGAGTCGTTTAGCTTGGCTGCAAAAGCTGAGAAGCCGTGGCGATAACTATACACCATTGAGTCATGTGCAGCTTCTTTGCTGTGATGTGAGTAAAATGAGTGTTAACAGTTTGGGTTATGGTTTTGGTCAAAGTTGGTAATATAAGTAATTATTACCTTCCGAGGATTGACCAAAGCATCTGATGATGAGACTCGGTGACTGAGTCAGGGTCATCGTATTGCGTCTCACCAAGGTACACTATGTGAACCTATCAAAACACCAAACAGGTCATGCCAAATTTAGATTTTTGCAAGAACTACACTCATTAAGGATCTATTAAGCTGATTTAATCACCGAAAAAGAAAGGGATTTGGTAGAGAATCAGATCTGGGGCATAAGAAAAAAACTCATATCTTTCATATATAAGTAAATACCTTAGTTTCAGCAGCAATGTTGAGAGCAAGCATTAGACATATAGCCACAAGAATCGGTGTCTTCGTCATTTTGGGTTCCATTAGAAAGATGTAATGTAATTTACTTGGAGAGACTCATGTGGACGAAGAAGAGCTTATATAGATTGAAAGTTTATATGCTTATTTAAATAAAGTTGAGTTCTTTTAAGCTCACATTGTTTGAACTTTGAAATATTGAATCATTATGGATTGCTCTGAGTATGGCAACTTGTATGTTTATAATATGAACAATTGAATATGAATAAAAGGTACCCATCAACAAAAAAGTATTTGAATAAAAAAATTGTATACTCATGAATTTATGAGAAAATTAGTTTTGAAAGCCGTGGGGACTCAGAGACCATTTCCTCTTTGGATGAGAGGAACCACATAAAAAAGTCCCTCCTTCACATCTCAAGAACCATTCAGTTGACCTTTTCTTTTTAAAGCAAATCTATATTATAAATGACTAAATATATCAGTGACTTTGTGCCGCATTACACGGAAAACCAAAGCCGCCCTTGCTTTTATCATATTATATACAATATTATTGCATCAATATTGAAATGTCGTCATTGATATTTTTGGTCAAGACATGAGGTCTACTCACTCCCTCTATCTCGCAAATGTTTCGATGAAAGCGATACTAAGCTAATGATTTTTTTTTTTTTTTGTCAGCCGTATCAACCATATATTCTGAAAGAAAAGTGCAGAAATAAATAGAAAAAAGCAAGGTGCAATCATGTAATAGCTTGTATCCACGTTTCTTATCATTTGAAAGTTGCATGTCATGAGCCCTAAAGTAAACACCTACCATTGTCTCTTAATATCGAATTGAATTAGCTTAATCGTTAGTCATTTTTCATTTCATTAGTTTAGAAAACCCAACCCCCCCCTCTCCCAAATCTTATTCTAGCTGAATTTAAGTTAAATTATGTAAAAAAAAAAAAAATGTTTAATTGCGAAATTTGCCAAAGGTTTAATTTTTGACATTCGCATAAGAAAAAACTTGTAACGTTGATCACTTGGCCTAAAATCGTCCTCCTAATCTTTTGGTTGAAAAGCATTAGATCGCCCTTCTATAAGCACGTCTTTATTTTTATCAATTAACTCTTCTTGAAGAGAAACCTAAATTCTTGTTGGCTTTTTTTTTTTTTTTTTTTTATATCATTGAAATAATATAACTTATACAAATGGTTTGATAATCCAAACTGGAGGAACACTATTTACGTAAGAGAACTCTCTACACTGAGTAGTAGCACCACATGTCAAGCAATCCGCCTTACCATTAAGTCTTCGAGGAATAAGAGTGAGGGTAAAAGTTTGAAACTGTCTTAATATGTCATATTTTTACTCAATGAATCCTTGTGCTTCAAGGCTTTCCATTAGACCATGTGTCAATTGAATCTTTTAGTCGGATCTCGAGTATACCTGGATGATTAGAGCAGCGGAATGAATCAGGTAAATCGAGATTATGAAGCGCCTCAAGTGATGCGTCTCTACTGGTATCCACATGCATACAAACTGGAAAGCCGGGATGCTAGTGCCGAAGAGAGATCAAATCTCTCTAGAATGCTCTCGGGATTTTTCGCTGTGTTTCTGGAGGTGGCTACCAACTAGGTTAAGGTGAAAAGTCGTGCCTAGTCTCTATATATAGAGACTAGCAAAGACCTAATTAACAGCCGGGCCAAGCCCACGTTTAATTAAGTCATAAACCAAAACATGTCGTTTTGGCCCGACACTGTGTCGACCGACACAACCTCTTTGTGTCGATCGACACACCCCTCAGAAACGCATAAATCATGTGTATCAAATACACACTTGTTTGATCATTACATTAATGATCAATCCCAATGTAATACATCCAGTTTGCTTAGGTGTGTGACCCTGTAGGATCATATAATACTAGTAATGAGTTCCAAACTCATAGATTACAAGAGGCTTCTAGCAAAGCATTATAATCACCTAGTATCATATGATTGTCTTATCTTGCCAACTATATGCAAGAGTAAATACAAGTGTGATTTCAGGACATTCCCAACAAAAATATGTGATGCCACCGTTAACCCACTCATTTCTTATATTGGGGAAGGGGGGGGGGGTTATCCCCTTGTCCATATACCCTTTAGGTAGGTAGATATGGAGGTTTCGTGGAGGAGACCAGCCATAGGGGACTGCATTGATATTGGTGCGCCTTCTGAGTTTCCCCTTCTTCGGCTCCAAATATCATGTTTTTCTTGAGATGCTCCTAGGTGTCGGTACTTACTGGAGTTGACACACTATGTCTTGGAGCACCTCAATGTTCCTACTCATACGATCTTATTTCCCGGGTTCTTTCTTCACTAATGGGGGATTCCTTTCATGTAAATATATTGTAGTTCGTCGTAGCCTTGTAAATATTTTTGACAAATGCTTTTAATGAATAAAAGTAAGTTGTTCCAAAACTGAAATTTATCCTTCTACAAAAAATCATTTTTCTTTTATTTTCAGCAAGCAAATACCTTCTAAGAGATAACCCACTATAGATGGCGTACACCTTGCCAAGATGGCTAGTTCCTTTATTTTGAACAAAAAGAGAGAGCTAATAAGGAATTTGTAGATAACGGAGTATGGGACTTAGCCGATTTAAGGAGATGTCAATCGAGCGGTCTTAGCCCGCTATGTGGAGTTTTTCTGACTGTCGCAAGGATCCTTCCCCTGAGTTTTAAAGTCGTGTTGGAAGCTTTTTGACAATTTTTGATGTACGTTGCACCACAATGTGTAGATGATGTTAAGGATTGTTCCAGATTCACTTACTCTTTTAACCTTTCTTGTGAACTAAGTAATCTTCAAATCCTGATTCTATTCAAGCATAGAATAATAGATCGATTTGTAACTTGTAAAATAAGAACACATAAATTGGTTACCTAGTTTGATCAATGTGATCTACGTCTAGAGTGAGTTATTACTCGCAATCCACTATCATATCATCAAGAGTTTACAATACAAGCATCAAGTGAATCAAACAACAATAGTTCTTCACCTTGATATAAACCTCTTGATTGTTTCCTCGTTTTCAGGTTGCGGGAGCTGATCACACACAAAGCCGATGAACAAAGAAGAACCGAATGCGCAACTCTGCTTCTGGTATTAGAAAAACATCTTATAAGATTTTTTTAGGAGATCTGCAGTAAGTTTTTACTAATTTATGATTTTGATTTTTATATTTCACACGCTACTAAATATAACATACATCTTAGATTTTATAATTTTTTGTTTGTAGGGGGTAATGAGATAAAGTGTATGGCTCTTGGTAGTCATGCGTATGACTTTGAACGAGAATGGAAGAATTAAAGATTATGTGTTTGTTTTGTTGTGTTCCGGTTATGGAAAATCAACAATATAGATGGTAGATGTAATGTTTTCTGTTAAATATGTTTATAGGATATTATAGTCTTCTAATTTTTTATTTCCCATTATTAGGAGAATAATTTCTTTCGACATTATGATCAAATTATTAATAAATAGATAACCATTACCCTTTTTTTTTTGTATTTTTAATATCTTTTAATTATAAGATTGAATTGTATAATATCTAACATGTTTTTAGATGTCACATGAATTCATTTGAGGGTTTATTCCAGAACATCTTCGAGAAGGTTTCTGAGAGTTTTGCGTCAAATAGTGTTATAGATTCGGTTTAAAAGAAAAATTTATGTATTATCATAAATGCTATTTCAATTCAATTTGATTTGGGAGATAAACTGCTTAATATGTCATATTTTTTCTCAATGCAAATCAAATTCATGGACTTTTTATATAGTGTGGAAAATACATAAACATAAATTATTTTTATGCAATACGTATCTACATTTTAAGAGCATTATCATGAGTCTCTCACACTTTAAAAAATAATAAAACAATAAAGTGGAGAATAATTGTTGATAAATATCTTTATGCTAGTAGAATCCAAAGTGCCAAAATCAAGGTTCACAAATTTAAAATTTAGATTTTTGCGTTTAGAGATGTAAAATCATCATAATAACTTTTGACGATTATCGATTAATTTATTTCCTTCTCGATAACAATCTTATACTTTTAAAATTATAAAGTAAAGCGTTTAATTTCCTTCGACTATTGAGTGGACACCATTTATTATTAATAAATTATTAGTAACCAACCTCTCCGAATCCTAAAAACATTTGGTATTCATAAATAGAGCCAATGACAAAGTTTTCACATATCCTTCATCATCACGACTATTTTTTCTAATTCTATTATTCATCTAGCTTTTTTTTGTTGTGGTATGGTAATCCTCAACGCATGGATTGGAGTGTAAGAGTTAAGATTGTAAGGAAATAGTTCACGCGTCTCTATCCCCAAGGTTAAAATTTCCATGTTATCCTCGCGATGCAAATGTATAAACAATTTTTTTTTATCAATAAATCTCATTAATTTTAGATTATTTTGATTTTTCTTACAACAATAGTTTGCAACATGTTTTCTCTCAGGGTTACTAAGTGCATGCAACAATTGCACATAATTTTCTCGATAGATTTGTGGAAAATTTGGAGGAAGGAGATTGGAAGTGTCTACATAACTTTCAAGTAATGGATATACGTGGTTTATATAGGTTGTTTCTGAAGTTTCGATCGTTTTAGATCGACATACTCAAGTTTACAACTCTTATGCCGCTTCTCCAAATCATTTTTATGACATCGTAGATGTGAGATTTTAATCTAGTTACATAATTGGTAATTTTTTATATGCATGTTTCATTAATTATATCTGGTATAGAAAATCATTGATTTCGTGGTAAAAATTAAATTACATTAGGGAAAACAATTTTTTGTGCGTTTGTTCTGTTATATATAATTTGGAGGGAAATCTGTTTACCTATTTCTATTATATCATAGATGTGATTTATGCTATATATTGTGTTGGAAAATTGACGGTTAATGGCAATCCATATTTTGGGCAAGATGTTGACGATCAATTTAAGAAAATCTGTTTTGAACTCAGAGAGAGGGAGTAAGTCATTTTCAATATCGATTTTCACATTTGACAAAATATCTATCTCTCTTATTCTATTATATTTAAATCTTCCTCATTTTTTAGTGGGTTTGTTATCCGTTGTGTGGCGAGGAGGAAAATTAATGTGGAATTTAAGTCTTTTTGGAATTCTGTTGGAACTTATGAATCAGTAGTGTTGCTGAATTTTTGGCGTGGTAAATATAGAGGTAATAGAAAGAATATTCCAATAATTTTTTTTGTGTTTGTTTTTCATTTGCAATCAATGTTAAGTATAACTTTCGTTACAATTTTTTTTTGCAGGACGTGTCACAATGAAAGATTCATGAGCTATCTCTCATGTTTTCTTTGATCCCGAAATTGAAGAAGCAAACAACATTAAAGAATGGTTTGTTTTTTATATTAGTATTTTTTACTAATAATTTTATTACGATATTAAATCTTAAAATTTATTTTTTTTCTTCTTTCAAAACTCATTTCACGCATTTGAACAGAAGCAATTTCCGTCCTTAGAAAAAAATATCTTTTTTATTTGTATTTAATTTTAAATTTATTTAATGATTTTATAAAAGAATGTATTTAATAACACGAACCAATTTATGAAATTTTTGGTATTAATATTATTATTATATTATTATGTAAAATATACATATAAATACTATCCAAAACCTTAGAGTCTAAATTGGGTATATTTAGATATAACCGATTAAATAAAAAGTGCATAGAAAAACCTCAATCTTTTAAGTCCGCATAATTTGGCACAACAATGTTAACCAATCGAGACTTATCTTTTATATATATATATATTAATTGGATATTATTAATTATCAAAAAAATATTTGTATATTTTTCGTAAACCCTATACACATAAACAACGAGAATGATTAAAGTGAAATACTCTATACTGTCAGAAAAAACAAAGTTCTAATCTGATTGGTATATTCAAGTTAAAGTAAAGGTTTTGGGAAAATTCTTGTATACGAAAATATTAAAAATCCTATTATTTTTTTTCTTGAATATATCAATCAAAATTGCGCTTATATTTAAAATCTTAAGTAATTTAGATATATCAATTCATAAACAACAGAAATACGCCTACAAATAATAGAACTAAGAAAAATAATTCAGTAAATTAATAATTTTAAAAATATTTAAATAACGCATAATAAGAAAAAAAAAACATAAGTGAATAAAATAAAGATATTAATTTTTTTTTTACATAAATAGAGAAAGAAATCGAAACAATTTTTTTTGACAAATGTTTAGACGACCGCAACATGGATCTTGGTCGAACGGCGGGAAATTTCAACAAAGTTGTCGTAATCTTCCATGTAGAAATTAGCAGTCGCCGCTATAGCGACAAAATTAACATCAACATGTGGTTGAGCCAACATGTCAAATAAAATCTCCATAACCTATATATAATAATAAAAAAAAGAATTTAAAAAAAAACTATATATAATAACGAGCACTCATATATAAGATCAGATAATTAATTAGAAATTTTATTTAAAATAGAAAATTTTGAACCTTGCAGATTGAATATGTTGGAGACCATCCTGAAGGGAGGAACATATCTAGATACACTGCTCCTTTATCAATGATATTTGGGTGAAAGATTTTCGTCTCAAAAGAAACCTGGAACGTTTAAAGTATCTAGAATTAGATAAAATGAAAAGAAAAGATGTTATTCAGATATAATATGAAGTCTATAAAATAGAACAAACTTTTGGTGGTCGCAATGGATATTTGGGGTAGGGGGGATAGTGGATATTTAAAATGAAAACTCTACCTTCGTATGGAGTTTTTGGTGGCCCCATTATTTTTGCATCCTAGTAAAAGAAATCATTGGCAACAGAACCTAAACGTAATTAGATATAGGTTATAGTGCGATATGAGATATAAATATCCGGAAAGATCGAGACAAATGAGATATTGAGAAGATATTACATGCACTCCATAATTTGGATGGAACATTGAAAAGTTTCTTCAACCCTTTCGAAATAACCTTCGATGCCATACACCTAACCATTAATACCTATAGACGGATAAGGAAATGATACAATTAAATGATTATGCTCGGAGATTTAAGAAGATAAACACATAACTCTATTGAGATGCTCACCCTGTTTGTTGAATGATGTTGTAAGAAGATATAACAATTCTTTGAATGTGTCGAAAAGAGAAGTTATAGATAGGTAAATGAAAGAATGTGGTAGTCATAAATAATGAGTGAGACGGTGTGTAGAACCATTGTTAATGAATGGCGACTCCTCTTTCCAAAATACATTTAATCATGATGTTTCACAAATATCGGTTGATGGATGTAGTACTATATGTCGACGATGGACAATACCGAAAAAAAAAATAAATGAAAGTTTTGATAAGATTTTAATAATATCCCGTCTCAATTAGGTGTATGGGCAAAGTAAAAATTGTTTGTCCCCTTCTTATAGAGGAACAATGGGAAAATCCAAGATTATCGAAAGACCCACGACCCTTTTCACTGTCCATAGAGTCTTAACGTTTTTTTTTGACAACTATTTATTTAATTTTATTAATTTAGTGCGTACTGTAATCATCTATTTTTATGTAATATATTATTTCCAAAGAATAATTTTGTTTGATTTTATTGTGTTTTAGATTTTATTGTGTGTTTTGTATTGATCTTAAGTATTTTTGGACATGATAAGTGAATCATTTACAAACTTACATTAAGTAAAATAAAAAAGATTGTTATGATGAAATAGAAGTATTATTAGTAAATTTTATTATTTATTATAGTAGTACCTGACACATATCAAAGTAACAATATATACATCCGAAAATGCTTAACGCTAAATATTACTATTCGTTTTTTTTCTTATTGAATTTATGTTCAGTTTAATTAAAATTATCTATCTTATGTTGGAATGTGATATATTTATACTTTGAAAAATGAGACTAATTATTATGGGCCGTATTTCATGATATCGCATATATGAGCCTTATTTTTTTTATATCTTTTATAATACATACAACACATTAAAATTATTATCAACATCAATTGCACCTAACATATATGAGATTTAGAACATACACATACGAAATGAGCCAAAGATAAATCATGTATCGAAGTTGTTTTAATCCCGCACATGTCGTGCAGGTCAACCAGCTAGTAGATATAGCCTTTTTTTTTTTTTAAACGATGGTATCTTGCAATTCAATGAGAAGTTTTTTTTCAGCATGCTTCAAAACTTGTCTACTCGCTCATCGAAGGTTGGCTTGCGAGGTGCCTATGAAGACAAATTATGGATCGAGGTTTAATCAAGGAGTTAAAAAGATGGAATATGATACCAACTAATAGAGTAAACAATTGAGTTGTAAAGTCGATTGCATAGTCTAAAAACGAAAGTTCTAACAAAAAAAGAGATTAAGAATGTAAAAGATTCTATAAAAATAGTTCAATAAGTCGTGTGTTTACAAGCCTAGACATCGACTGTTTATATTGGAAATACAAAAAACTAAACGATTAGGAATAAGAAAAACTAAATTTAAGTAGAAAATAAAAAAAACACAACTGAAAAGAAAAATTAACATAAAAGCAAATTCCAAAACGTAATAGGAATGTGTGCTGAATCACTTAGCAAGTTTCACATTTTTGGAGGTTGGTGACGAAGTTTCAGATTCCAAATGTGAATCTGTCTCTATCTCCGTGTCTGAATCAGTCTCAGACTCTGTGTCTGTCTCTGTTTCGATCTCGCTTTCCGTTTTCATCTCTGTCTCCTCTTGTTCTTGCATTGGAGAGGAAGTTTTACTTTTCAGGGATTCGAAAAATTGGTGAGGTCTGTAATTTACATCAAATTAATATACTCGCAGAAAAATATCGATCAATATAAATATATTGTAAAAATGTTTCAAAATATAAACGAAAATAATATGAATTTTAAGGTAGATATGATTGAAGTGAATATCTAAGATGTTCAAGAGGATTTTCGCTAAGATTAGTATAGTAAGCTGGACAATATTTTCAACTGTGTTCTGTTATTTTTCCATAGATGCATGTCCAACAAACTATTTATAAAAATATTAGTAAGTCATTTTGTTTCAAAGTTGTTGCTGAACTATCGAAATTTTTTCTAACTTTCAATCCTCACATCAAACATAGCATATGAAACCAACGATTGAAGGAAAAGTAGTTCCTCTAGTAAACACTGAATGTGGAGGATGAATAATATTACTACTGTTTGCTATAAAAGAAAGAGGAGATATATACATATATATTATAATACTCATAAAAAGAGCCGGTTCTTCCTAGTTAATTCCAATACTAACTAATGAAAATATAATTGTAACAAAAAAGTGAAGTATCAAACATAACAAGGTGATCGAGGAGGAAAAACAATTCAGAAGAAAAACAAAAGATATAAGAAACCCCATCTTCAAAAAAAGAAGAGATATAAGAACAAAAATCACAATATCCGCTAACACATACTTAAAATTCGGAATGAAATAGAAAAAAAAAAAAAAAAAAACGATTTAGGGAGGGAAATGGAGACTTACATGTGTGGAGGCACATAGAAAGAGATGTAGGTTGGTAAATTTGATCAAGGCAAATAATACACATATTGAACTTCAGTTGTGCCATCTTTCTCTTGTCTCTTCTTAATTCCTATTAACCAACAACAAAAAGCAAACTAAGGCTATGATTGTTTCTGGTTTTTGATTTTGGTTTTAGTTTTTAGATTTTGATTTTTAGATTTTAGATTTTGGTTTTTTCGGTTTTTGATTTTGCTGTAGATTTTGATTTATTAAAAAACTTGATTGGTAGTTTTATTAGTTTTTGTTTTTTAATCTATAATTTTTAGAAAAATAGAACTATTAGGATTTTTTACGAAATATAGCTATTAGGATTATATTTTATGCTTATAATTTTTTTTGATGGTATTTAGACTCTCTGAAATAAATATTTAAAATTAAAAATATTAATTTGTAATATATAATGATTTAGAAAAATCTGTAAATACTAAAATCCTGATTAAAAAAATTGGAAAAATATTATTGCATAAAAAAATAAATTCTCATAAATAAATTCACTTAATTGACTATAAAAATTATGGTAAAAAGATAAACTAAAACATATCTAACAAATTCCAAAAAACTTGCTTTGAAGAGTTTTTTCTTTTTTTTCTGTAAGAGATTTTAGTTTTTATACATACAAATTGCTAAAAAAGATATAAATGCAAAAAAAAAAGAAAAAAAAAGAACATGCGATTAAAAAAAAAAATGTGCCGTGAAATCCCCGAAAAGACTGATTTTAGATTCTTCAAAATTATAGCCTTTACCTTCCAAAAACTAGTTTCCCTAAATTTTAGGGAATCTATTTTCTTAAAATCTTCATTGGATGAAAAATAGTTTTTTGGAAAATTGAAAACCAAAATCTGCTCTAAAATCTTGAAACAAGGCAGGACTGTAAAAATTGAATATTTGTTTGTCAACTTTCAAAAAATTAAGTTTTTTAGCTTCTCTAATATTTTCTTGAACCTTTTTTGTTAATTAATAAGAACACATCTTGAACTTCTGATATTTAAGAATTTTGTAAGTTTTCTACAGAATAAATATTTATTCTTTCTTTTGGAGCATTTATTTTGACTATACTCTAAATTAACATTAGTATTTTATTAGTTACTTTTCCGTATTAGTAATACGTACAGTACGAATGCAAACTTTATTATTTTCACAAATGGTAAGTATGCTTATTAACGAGCTAAACATTATTTGAAAATAAATTTTTGAAAATGGTAGATTATTTCTATATATTTCTTATATGGAAAAGTTATTTTTCATCTAAAAATAAAAGTAACATGATTATTATATATTCAGAGTTTACTTTAATAAGATATTTAAAAAAATATTAATAGTAAATAAAATTATTTAATAAATTATTGCGCAGGTTTTTTTTTAAAAATTAATCTTTTGTTTTGTTGTTATCATAGATTTGGTAATTCTTTTTTATTTTCATAATTGATGCAAAGATTTGAGTTTCTTTTTATCATACATATCTATGAAATGAATCTAATGAAAACAGTTTGAGTACATATTGTTTGTTATATTTACAAGAATTATGCTAAAAATATATTTTTTTAAATAGAGAAAATATATTTTTGAAGTCAAACAAGAGTTAATATCCGAGCAAAAACCCTCACATGCATAAGCATAAATCTTGACAATTCTACATATAAAAAATCACGTACCTTTTTCTTCTTTATTGTTTCTTTATTGCTATGCAACTTATACTTGTCTTTTGAGGTTTAATCTCTCCATGTAACAATGATATATATAGTGCATCTAGAGTTTGAACTTAAACTGTTTAACTTTTGAAAGTTCATGTAAATATTATGACAAATGATTTCTTTTCTGGATTTCTAAAATTGAAGCTAATGTGCATGAACCAAATATAATATAATTAAATGAATAAAGAAAAAAAATCTTTTATATCAATATAGATCAAAGAGCATAAACCAAATTTGTTATTTGTTAAACTAATTATAGAAAAATATTGTTGACGTCCATAACTTCGTGGTCCAATGGTAAAGGGCGGGTTTTGGACGTTATCACATTCAGGGTTCGAATCCTGCCAACGGGAACTAATGCATGATTTTTTGGACACCTACATGGATATGGGCCCATGCTTTCGGCCCATTTGCAAACCTGGGGGTAACTTATCCGTGGGCCAACCTCTCTACAGGAATTAGTATGGGCCTGTTTGAACCTGAGATTTACCCTCAGTTACAAAAAAAAATAAAAATATTGTTGACTAAACTTTGTTTCAGTAAAACATCACAACATACCGAAAAAAATATAAGAATAATAAAAAAGTGTCATAAATTTGGTATATATATTTTTTTTATATGAAGGATTCTGGTGGTAGTTTTACGAAAAATAAATACAATATATAGTAGGTGATTTAATTTCTATATAAAATATTGAATTTAAATTTTGTAGACTCTTTTTTTATATATATAGTAAACTTTCATACATAAATGATTTAATTTGACTAAACATATCTGTAAGGAAATTCTCAGTAAATGAAAATCAAACACTATCAATAATTACTAAAACAAGAAATTTATACACAACTAATACTTTGTATATGTTGTATGTAAATAGTTCTCGTCCAGATTTGTTTTATTCATGATTTATTTACAAATGGATCACGCAATTTTTTTTATAGTTTCTTACATTCAATGTAGGATTCCCTATATATTAATTGAGAAGATACTACGTCACGTGTCTCACTGAGAACAATTTAAGAAAAATTAACCAATGAAATCATTCTATTTAGCTAAAAACTATTAAACTCATTAAAAGTTAAATAACCCATTAATAGATAAAATATGTAATATTGCAGCCCATTCAAAATTGATGACCCATCTTCTCTCATCTCTTTTTGCAGACCAAAAATAATTTCCGCTTATCACTCAAATATCTTCACCAAACAAGATATACTTTTATAACAATTTTCGAAATTTCGTACTCAAGATTTCTTTCTTAAAATTTATAAAATATATCATGCCACATAGTTATTAAATTTATTTTGACATAATGAGACTCTAATTGATACATATCTATATTTATATTGTATATATTTGTTTTGTTAATTTTCAAAGAAACAAAAAATTACAACTATGCAATAACATGTGTTAATAAATCATATAAATATTTTTAAAATGTTATACCATAAATTAACTATTAATTTTATACAATCTAATTTAATTTAAATATATTATAGAATGATTTTATGAATACATAATACCCGAATCGGACTCGGATTATAATCTAGTATAAATGGTTGCAAAGAACGGGTAAAAAATTTAAATTAAAATTAGTATTCTTTAATTATTTGTTTACTAACTTCTTGACTACTAAATAATTCTCTATTATAAGCACTTATGCAAACTCTATTATTTTCATAAACGATATGAGTGAGTTTATTAACGAGCTAAAATCCAAATGAAAATAAAAAAAGATTTAAGTGTTATAGTCTTTAAATATAATTTATTTTTGTTCAAGTTCTTTTTGCATCTAAAAAACATATCTTGATGATTATATATATATATATATATATATATATATAGAATTTAATTAAAATATTTATTTTGAATTTAAACATGGTTTCGAGTAACTTCTTCTTCATTTTCAAAATATGGTTCTAGATTTTTTCAAATCAATGAAATAAATTTAGTGTAGAAATAATGAATACGTTTTTTTTTTTATTATATTTATAAGAAGTCAGAAGAGATATTGTTATCAAAACAACATGAAAAAGTATTTATAAAAGTATAACAAAATAAATATGTAAATTACACTAGAGTTAAAAATATCTAAACATGAATCATCATAAGAACATTTAAAAAAAAAAAAAAAATCTACATTTAAAATCACACATACCTCGCCAATCTTTGTAGTTAAGATAGCCTATATATTTATGTTTTAGGTTTAACAATAAATATATATATATATATGTATATATATATATTTAGACTCGGTTTTTCTTCAGCGATGGTGTGTGCGCCTTGCAATCTAACGGTGAAGTCTTCCAACATGTCGTAGAACTTGTCTTGGGAGGTGCCATTGAATATTGATGTACTGTTATTTTTACCGGTTTTCACGATGATATTTTATGCTGTTTTGGTGTCTTTTCTGTATTTTATACAGGTTAAATGGAAGATTCCACATACTGAGGTGTTTTGCAAGAATCTAGAAGATTTGGAGCTAAAATGAAGAATAATGATCCAAAACCCGAGTCGACCGACTGGAAGAAGAAGTCGACCGACTCAGAGGTCGGTTTAGTAATATGGAAATTATTTTTGGGCTTTCTTTTCGAAACCCTAATTTTTAAAATTTCTTGGCCGACTCATGCATGACCTAGAGAGGCTATATATTCGACCTTAAGCAGAGGAAAAAGATAGACGACTTCCATCAAGCTTTTGAAGCATTTAAACATCTCTTTACCAAAAATCACCAAAAAGTTACTTAAATCTTGTTTTCAGGGAGCACCCTTGTGTGAAGGTTTTCTTGTGCCCCTGTTCTCTTGGTTTTACAGAGAGAGAGCCATGTTTTGCTCTGATCTCTTTTGATTTCACTTTCATATTGCAAACTCTTGATATTAATGATTATGATTGGTTTGTTTGCTATGTGTGAGTAGTTCCCTAGTTAGATCTAGGTTGTCAAAGGTTTTATGGGTCATTAGGTGCACGAATTGACTACTCTCTGCTTTAATATTAATTCATACAATATTTTGACTTGATCACTTAGAATATTGAATTTTAGGGTTTGTTGCATCATACACCCATTTTACACTAAACTCGGAGCCTTGGTTTTAACAGGTGATCTCGTATTTGTACAAACGAGAGTTTGGCTTGGAAGATCATGAACATTCAAATCTATTCCCAATGCATGCATTAGCTATTTAGGTTGAAAAGCATCCTTTCTGATCTGTTGGTTGATTCATAGTGCAATACGCAAAGAGATTTGGTATTGTATACATTTGCCTTTTGTGTTTAAGAGTAGAGCAACATTCAATTTCGTGCATGGCCCATATTACCCGCAATTTACCTAAGTCTAGCGTTTTTAATCCATAAGTTACACAACTAGTTACCAGATAGATTGCATTCTAATAGAATCGAAACTCGACATAATCTCTGTGGGATCGATAACCTAAATACTACAATTGTACACTGTGCACTTGCAGTTAATTTTGGGTGAATAACTTCACGCACTTGCCGGGGATTTAACGATGTTTTCGATTTTTGTTAGAATTAGAGTTAGGAAGTTATGATAAAAACAACTACTGAATACTTTTCTTCTTTTGTGTTTGATAGACAGAAAATGATGCAAGGAAGCACAAAGGAGATGGGAAGCCGGATGTGGATTTCGTGAGAGCAAAAAAATACCAAGATGGATACTTCAACCCGCACTCGTTTTACAAGCCAATGCCACCAACAAATGGAGCGGAGAGCCTGGTTGAAGAAGTCATGGAGATACAGAACAGAACTTATGCTACCCTTTTGAAGAAGATGGATCAACTTTTCCTTACCCTTGATTCGCGTATAAGCCACCTTCAGATTGATGTCGGAAGACTTCATGAGCGAATGGAAGAGCTTGAAAGATTTGTGGGAGTCAGGAGAGTCACCAAATATCCATTATCCATCCGAGCTATCCATACCAAGGAGATTGAAGAGGAGAAAACCCTGGAAGAAACAAGTGAAGAAGGATCGTCTGACACAGTCGGTCGACTGCCATCAATGGTCGGTCGACGTGTCAACGGTCGGTGGACCGAGGAGATGGTCGGCCGACTCTTAGCTTCTGAAGAAGAAGTGAGATGTCCTTTGATGAAGGTTCCACCCAGGAAGAGTGTCTACAAACCATGGTGCACTAATCAATCAATGTATCCATGGATTCTAATTCATGAGTACGAAGTTGATGACCTAGGAATTGATGTAGAAGCTAAAGAAGATGATTGGGAGCTCAAGAAAGAAGTTGAGACCTATTCTAAAGTGTTGATGAGGAGGATGCCATTTGCAAGAGCCTGCAAGCTGAATGCTGAACTTGAAAACGTCCTCAGTAAGGTGATGAGATGGAAGATAACCCCAGAAGATGGGAATTGCCTGTTCGCTGCGATTTATGACAGAGCAATCATGTATCGGATGCCAGACAAGAAGAAGGATCCTGGACAATTTGAGCTTACATTGACAATTGGAGATCAAATCTTCAAGAGATGCCTGTGTGATCTAGGAGCGAGCGGTAACACCATGCCTTTGTCTGCTATGGAAAGATTGGGACCACTCGAATTGAAGACTACCAAGAAGGAGATGCGATTAGCTGATGATACAACTGTTGTACCTTTGGGAAGGCTTACTGGATTGCCATGTATGATTGGTGATAGATTCATTGCTTTGGATTTTTACATCCTGGAGACTTGCTATGCTGATGAGAGAGATGAGATAGAGCAGATTATACTTGGAAGATCGTTCCTAAAGACCGCTGGAGCTTTAATTGATTGCTCGGAAGACACAATATCGCTAAGAGGTCTGGGAAGCCCGAACATTAGTTTCAAGATCAAAGATAAAGAAGTTGAAGAAGAAGATTTCGCCTGCTACTACCCAGAGAAGAAGACGAAGAGTTTGGCAGTCATCACAAGTTCCAAACCAAGGATGAGAGTCATTGAAGAACCCATAAGGAAGAGTTTTCAACGCTCGAGTAGGTCGACCCTGCCACCAGTCGGTCGACCCGACTCTCCCGAACCGAAAGGAAGATCAATTTCTATGACAGCCTGTTCTACAACTGATGAAGATGTTCAATCCACTACTCGTGACCTGAGCACATTGAGGACATAATTACTTTCTTTTCAAACTCATTAAAGGTACTTGAGACACAATTCAAATATGATGTGGAGGAGTTTATCAAAGAATTTAAGGAGATTTGGCCACTTATGGAGCAATGTGGAATGGAGACGGAGTTACAAGAGTTGACACCATACTTACTGAAGAATAAGATGGGAGCCAAGGAGTTTTGCAATAGACTTGCCAAGATGTGTGATGAAGTAATCGAGAAATCAATACCAAAGAAGCTTGGAGACTTTGGAAGAACTGAGATCAATGTTATGATTGGGCACACATGGTTTGAGAACGTCCCATGTGATACTAGAGCTGGAGTAAACCTAATGTCACTCTCAGTTGCCAAGATGATGAAGCTTGACCAAATGGTGAAAAAGCGCGTGTTTTTGAGGTTAGCTGATGATACTCACAAGATAACCGAGGGAATAGTGGAGAACGTACCTGTGAGAGCCAATGGCCGATTCTTCATAGTAGATATTCACGTGGCAATGTTTGAAAGTGAGCCTCAACACCCACTGATCCTTGGATGACCATTCTTACACACTGCACACGCCGAGATAGACTGCATAACGGGAAGAGTTAAGTTCAGAGCTGCTAAGACCATTGAAGAAGAGAAGATGAGGATGACAGGAACTACCCCTCAAGTTTTTGAACGCGCCCTCTACAAGAGAACCTACATTCCAATCCTAAGGAACAAGAAGCATGTGTCCACCATACAATCACTGTTTGCTGCAAGAACTGGCATTGAGGAACTAGTAAAGAAAGCTGAGAAGGAAAAAAAATTTGTGGACCTTACTGAAGATGATGATTGTGAAGATGATGATGAGGATTGTGAAGATGATCCTATGGAGAAACATGAAGAAGATCAAGGAGCTGAGATGAGCTCTACCAAGTGAATGATTCAAGTCAGACAAAGTCAAGCTATTGACTGTAAAGAAGCGCTTAGTGGGAGGCAACCCACTTGTGAGTCTGTTTTTAGTTTAATTCTTTAGGGTTTCGTGCTTTTAGTCCCAATTTAGATTGAGTCATAAAAAAAAAAAAAAAAAAATTTATTTTTTTGGCCCAGTCGGTCGACCCTGTGTGGAGCAGTCGATCGACCCTGCGTGGAGCAGTCGGTCGACTCGACGGTCGAGTTCTATTAAACCCGAGTTTTTCTTCATAATTTCATTAAAACTCAAATCTTCAAACACGATTTTCTCTCTCAATTTTCAACCAAATTTTGTGATTCAAAGTCCCTTGGGATCGAAATTTTAAGCTCTATCATCATGTATTAACGGTTTTTACGATCTGCAAGGTATTTTTCTGATTCAACTCGTTTCCTTTCACGATTTTTGGAGAAAAAAGTTGAAATTTTTTGAAATATTGCATGTTGATGATTTAGAGTGGAATTTAGGTTGAATTTAGTGTAGGATGGCCGGAAATCATTGTCTGTGTTTGATTATGCACGAAATTTTAGTTAAAACAATGAATTATAGCAGATTTGGTGATGATTTTGATGAAGAACAACTCGCGGTCCGAGTCGGTCGACTCGATGGCGGAGTCGGTCGACCGCGGACTTTGATTTTGGTTAAAAACGGTTTAAAATCCTTTCGAATTTTCGTTCTTTTTGCAGATGTCTTCCTCTGATTTCGGGAGTGATGCCAACATTTGGGACAAAGTAGAGAACGAGAAGCTCGAGGACCCATTTCCCGGGAGAAACCACGTGGATGTTTTTAAGGACCGCGCATGCCGGACAAGACAAAACCAGGATTGTGATGATTATGACACGGTTTTCTACAACCGTTACACGGACATTCTCATTCAGCCAATGCGTTTCCTGGACATTCCTTACATGTCTCGTCTGAAGCTGAAGAACCAATTGAAGCGGCTAATGAAGAATGTCGTTATGGGGGTCATTGGTTTCACCTGCTATGATACATACCCGGAGGCGGCGAGGCAGTTCTTACCCTCGATGTATTTGGAGATACCACGCCGCTGTGAGGACGTGAATCAGTGGAGCCTCCATTTCAAGATCTGTGGTTAGCATTACTCTCTCACAGTGGCAGATATCTGTCGTATTTTCGGTTTCCAGCGACGGGGAACCGAATATTGGAGCTTAAAGAGCTTTGGAGAGTGTGACCAGATGTGGTCTATTATTGGGTCTGGAGTTTAGGAGCCGACAAAGACGAAGCAGTCTTTGATCCGCCACCCCGCCTTTCGGATTTTGGCTAGAGTTATCAGCCACACACTCTTGAGACGGACTGAGGTCGGCCGACTCTACGAGCCGGAGTTGACCTTACTTTACTATGCCTTGGGTGATTCATTTATGCTTCCAGACGCACCTAAGGATACTGATTGGAACATGGGTGCCCTCTTTGCACGCCATTTGGTTGACACGAGGTTCATGTCTTCTTGGGAAACGCTACTTTCCAGAAGAAAGAGACTGTGGGGAGCCTTTTGACTCCCATCATGAAGTGGTGTGAGGTACCACTTGACCTATTCACCAAGGAGGCCGCCGATGCGACGAAGATCACTCTAGATGAGGCCTCACTTGATCATTCTGAGATTGTTCGTATGCGAGGATGGTATGAGTTTATTCGGGATGATGGCGCGACTTGTCTGTTCCGCCTCCCGAATGAGAGTCATGTTAGACTCGATTCACTGGAGGATATTGGGTTTCACCCACCTGCTGACTTGCTGACGGTTATAGCCGCTGCCCCGACTTTGCTACCAGAGGCCATGCATGCCCCACCGCGCCATACCAGACGCGCCGCCCAGCCACCGCGCACTTCTACTTCACAGCCGCGTGATTCACACCGAGCTGATGACTTTCCATTTGCTGGAGCGAGATTCTCTACTGGCGGAATGCCAGATTTCTTCGATTTACCCGAGTAGCCACCATTTGAGGCGAGTCCAGAGGTGAAGTACGGCTACAAGATGGAGCGCCACAGGAGGAAGAACAAGATTGCTCGCTGGTTTTATTCGTTTTTCACAGGTTTTTCGTCTGACCAAGGAGTCCACGAGCCAACCAGGAGAGTACCAGAGCCGCAGAGAGCCAGAGATACTGAGGACCGACGGGATGATGATGATGCGGAGACCGAGTCGGACGACTTTACTTTGGGTCGGTCGACTGCGGCACAGAGAGGAGAGATGATGCAGTTTTCCACAGCGCCGAGCAACTTGGCGAGTTTCCCGGATGATCCGATGATGATGAGCCACGTGCCACCACACTTCTTTGGAGGCACCAGTTCATCTCACGACTTTGACCCTACAGCTGAGAGGAGACGCACTCGTAGTCCTCGCGATTAGACACGGTTCTATCATTTTATTTCCCGCATTTACTTTTATTTTTCTCTGGATTTCTCTTTGCACTTTTGTTTTGACTTGGTTTCACTGGGACAGTGAAATTTAAGTCTGGGGGAGGGATTATTATCATTTTCTTTTGTTTTATGGATCTTTGGTGAACTTTTTGTTGTTTGATATGATGCTATTATCACTTTCCACCTTCTTTAACTATGATTGAGTGACTCAGCAGTATTGACAAGGACCAACCATATGGAAATCCGGAGAGCTTGATAGATACAATACGGAGTAGACCCACGTGATTTTCTTAAATTTTTCAGTAATGCCAGAGCATAATACAGTTAAGTTTGTATCATTTCGTTTATCACATCTGGCATTATGTCTTGCTAAATGTTCGTTCACAAGCATAATTTTCGATCTTCAGCTCTCCCTAAAGACAATTTGATGAAAGTTTTTATTTGGTAAAAACCTAGTGATGAGGTAGAGGGAAATTCCTTAAGACACCAATTATTCATCACTAGAAGCTCAGGATCTATGCGGTTAGGGAAATTCCCGACGATACCATAATGCATTTGAACCTTTGAGACCTCAGTTGACAGCGAGGCTAGGAAAATTTCTTACGATGCCATTATTCGCCTAAACTTTGAGAAATTTTGAGTTATAAACTAAATGATTAAAAAAGGATAAGTCTGGGGGAGAGCGAAAAGAACATCTTGTGCTAAATTAGGTGACGATTGATAAGCATTTCCGGCCATGTGATAACAGTAGAATGAGTTGCTTTGATGGTATATGAAATATGGTTTTCATTGTGGTTGGGATAACTCTAATTTGTTCTTAATAAGTTCTTCATTGGAGAATACAATTTGGTCATCATATTGGTCAGCTGTTGGAGATGTCACAATGAAAGAAATGGTTGCTGAAAGTTGATAGCTTGATCATGGTAAACCGGATTTGTTTTTTACCACTAGCATTTTATTTGCTCGAGGGCGAGCAAAAGCTAAGTCTGGGGGAATTTGATGTACTGTTATTTTTACCGATTTTCACGATGATATTTTATGCTGTTTTGGAGTCTTTTCTGTATTTTATACAGGTTAAATGAAAGATTTCATATGCTGAGGTGTTTTGCAAGAATCTAGAAGATTTGGAGCTAAAAAGAAGAATAATGATCCGAAACCCGAGTCGACCGACTGGAAGAAGAAGTCGACCGACTGGAAGAAGAAGTCGACCGACTCAGAGGCCGGTTTAGTAATATGGAAATTTTTTTTGGGCTTTCTTTTCGAAACCCTAATTTCTAGAACTTTTTGGCCGACTCATGCATGACCTAGAGAGGCTATATATTCGACCTTAAGCAGAGGAAAAAGAGAGACGACTTCCATCAAGCTTTTGAAGCATTCAAGCATCTCTTTACCAAAAATCACCAAAAAGTTACTTAGATCTTGTTTTCAGGGAGCACCCTTGTGTGAAGGTTTTCTTGTGCCCCTGTTCTCTTGGTTTTACAAAGAGAGAGCCACATTTTGCTCTGATCTCTTTTGATTTCACTTTCATATTGCAAACTCTTGATATTAATGATTATGATTGGTTTGTTTGCTATGTGTGAGTAGTTCCCTAGTTAGATCTAGGTTGTCAAAGGTTTTGTGGGTCATTAGGTGCACGAATTGTTGCTGAATTCGTGACTACTCTCTGCTTTAATATTAATTCATACAATATTTTGACTTGATCACTTAGAATATTGAATTTTAGGGTTTATTGCATCATACACCCATTTTACACTAAACTCGGAGCCTTGTTTTTAGCAGGTGATCTCGTCTTTGTACAAACGAGAGTTTGGCTTGGAAGATCATGAACAATCAAATCTATTCCCAATGCATGCATTAGCTATTTAGGTTGAAAAACATCCTTTCTGATATGTTGGTTGATTCATAGTGCAATACGCAAAGAGATTTGGTATTGTATACATTTGCCTTTTGTGTTTAAGAGTAGAGCAACATTCAATTTCGTGCATGGCCCATATTACCCGCGATTTACCTAAGTCTAGCGTTTTTAATCCATAAGTTACACAACTAGTTACCAGATAGATTGCATTCTAATAGAATCGAAACTCGACATAATCTCTGTGGGATCGATAACCTAAATACTACAATTGTACACTGTGCACTTGCAGTTAATTTTGGGTGAATAACATCACGCATCAAATACAAACTATGGTTCAAGGTTTAATTTAGGAATTAAAGCTAATGGAATATGATATCAACTAATAGAGTAAACGATAGGATTGTTGATGCGTGAATTATTTTACATAAATTAACCTCAAGTACACATTATGAAAATTTGTAGTACGTAATGTTATCGATCCAAATAGACTAAGTCGATTTCTGGATCTAAAACTAGGAAGCAGATCAAAGCAAATTCGATAATTGGTAAACCGAAGCTAAATGGCTATCAAAGTAAAAGTGTAGATTCAAATAATATTAAAGGCGTTAAACCTAGGTAAATCGCAAGAAGAATAAACCATTCATTTAACAATCCATAACTAGGTTTTAGGATTTTGCATGAATTAACAAATTAGAATTAAAAAATTAGGGATTATCTTCCAGTTTTCATCTATGTTCTTCTTAGTGCTTAATCTCTATTGGCCACTAAGATCATTGATTTTAGAACAATTAATTGGACTTACAAAAATGTTATTAATTACCTGAAAGAATTTTGATGAACAAAACCTCCTTAGCCAACGAAACGAAAGCTACTACTAAGGTGTTTTAGGAATATATCAAACTTTATCAAACTTGAACAATAATGTATGTTTAACTTTTTGAATTCAAACAACAATTAATGATCTTAGGTTATTAGACATAATCATTGGTGCAAAGACAGTTGATTAATTATAAACCTCTTAATTAAGTTCTAGTACACGCTTAATTAAATTTCATCTTGATTATCTAATTGTTATTCGTTATTTTCTAAGAATTCGTAGTATAGCCTTAGTCTCTCATAATTCAATTCATGTATGTGCTAATGCGTGTTTACTGTCCACTTGTAGTGTATTTTAGGGATAAAACCTTAGATATCAGTAAAAACGGTGATATAATATTGTTGGGAAATGTCCTGCAATCATTTGTGCTTACTCTAATATAGTTGTAGTGTCGAAATTAGACAGTCATATGATACTAGGTGATTATAATGCTTTGCTAGAAGCCTCTTGTAATCTATGAGTTTGGAACTCATTACTAATATTATATGATCCTACAGGGTCACACACCTAAGCAAACTGGATAAATAAGAATGGGATTGATCATTAGTGTAATGATCGAATCAATGTATATTTGATATACATAATTCATGTGTTTCTGATGGTTGTGTCAATCGACACAAGACAAGAGTGTGTCGATCGACACTAAGGTCGGGCCAAAAGACATGTTTTGGTTTATGACTTAATTAAACGTGGGCTTGGACCAATTGTTAATTAGTTCTTTGCTAGTCTCTATATATAGAGATTAGGCACGACTTTTTCACTTTAACCTAGTTGGTAGCCGCCTTCAGAAACATAGAAATCCCGAGAGTTTCCAAGAGAGATTTGATCTCTTTCCGGCACTAGCATCCCGGTTTTTCCAGTTTGTGTGCGTGTGGATACCAGTGGACGCGCAGCACTTGAGGCACTCCTTGATCTCGATATCCTGATTCATTCCGCTGCTCTAAACTCCAGGTATACTCGAGATCCGATCTTATAGATTCAATTGACACAAGATCCGGACTATAGAATTTGTTCTAGGGTTTATTAATATGATTAAAATCCTGTTCAAATTCCAATAGTGGTATCAGAGCCTAGTGCTTCTATTGAATCTGACTGCGTGATTAATGAATTATGTGAATTCAAGTTGATATATAAAAGTTGTATATAAGAAAGCATGATAGAATTTGATGAAAATTCGTGTTTTAGGGTTTCTGGGTTCTCGGTGTCGACCGACACAGATCTTGTGTCGATCGACACACTCCCAGAAGCGCTTAAAAACTTAAGGTTTCGATCCAATGATCGAACTTCCCTGAACAACTTGTGTCGATCGACACAAAGGTTGTGTCGACCGACACAAGCTTTTTATTGCGATTGGTTCAATTTGATTGGATCAGTTTTTCGCGGTTGGCTCTGTTCGGGTTGCTGTGTCGACCGACACTATAGTAGTGTCAATCGACACGCATGAGCAGCGTCGACCGACACAAATGAGTTGTGTCGATCGACAATGCTTCCGCAGATTGTTTTAAAGTTGTGTCAACCGACACTAATGTAGTGTCGATGGACACATGCTTTATTCAGACAATCTCGACACCCAAACCCATTTCTAGAATAATTAAAACTTAATTGAATTAATTGTATTAATTAAAGCCTTTTTAGAATACATATTTGATATGTATTAGTTCCGTTCCTCAAACTAATATCAAGTATCCTTGATGTCTTTCCATTGTGCGATGGACTTGCCAAAGCAAAGTGTCCACAATCACATGAGTAAGGCAGATGGTAATCGTTACCATGTGACTTAAGATATTGGTTTACTTGACTAAGCCATCAAAATGGTTTTGGGCTTAGAGACATAGGAGTGAATTAGACATGAGATGTATAATCCACGACCAAGAGTTACATTGGATGTAATTAGCAAAAGTTGTTGCTTACCTAGATAGCTAAGATTTGGGCGATGAGTCAAAGCTCACTCAAGTTTTAGTGAAGTATGGATCTTGGACTGTTATATTTAAATTGAGGAAACATTCTTTTGAATATAATGTGAGTTTTCTTAATGGTTAAGATTTCTCATTTCTTGAACATCATTTTCCTTTCTTTGGATTCAACTATGACCACTCCTTCTCACAATAATTTCTCCCTGCAATTCGTCCTTGAGAAGGACAAATTAAATGGATCCAATTTTCTCGATTGGTATCGGAACTTGAGAATTGTTCTCAAGCAGGAGAAAAAGGATTATGTCCTTGTAAAGATTCTCCGTGATAAACTGAGATCTAATGCCTCACATGCAGTGAGAAATGCTTGGCATAAGCATTATGATGATGTGGTCAATGTGAATTGTCTCATGTTGGCTACCATGAACTCGGATTTCCAGAAGCAATATGAGAATGTGGAGTCACCGATTGAGATAATTACTAGCCTGAAAGCGATGTTTCAGGAGCAGGCACGAACTGAGAGATACCAGACGGTTAAGTCTCTCATTGAGTGCAAGCTACCAAAGGATGGTCCAGTTAGTGCACATGTCACTAAGATGATGTGTTATATTGATAAACTAGCAAAACTGGACAGTCCCATCAGCCAAGAGTTGGCTGCTGGCATCATTCTACAATAACTGCCATCGAGTTTTGATCAGTTTGTTATGAACTATAACTTGAACAACTCGACGAAGATGTTGACTGAGCTGCATGGTATGCTCAAGACAGCTGAGCATAATATCAAGAAGGGTAAGAGGTTTGAGAAACCAAATAAGGACAAGGAAAAAGGCAAGGCGGTCTGGATTGTGAATCAAGATAGGCCTGAGCCCAAGCCCAAGTCTGGCCCTCCTGATGTTTATAAGTGTCATTATTGTAATGAGACTGGGCATTGGAAGAGAAATTGCATGAAATACCTGGAAGATTCTGAAGAGATAAAGAAGATGTACGAGACTTCTTCTTCAGGTATTTATGTTATAGAAGTAAATGTTACTACTCCAGTTTCTACCTCATGGGTATTGGATACTGGTTGTGGTGCTCATATTTGTATGAATATGCAGGACGTAAGCAACAGTAGAACTCTAGAAAAGGGGGCAAGTGGACCTGCGCGTTGTGAATGGAGCAAGAGTTGCTGCATTAGCCGTAGGAACATTTCATTTGTTTTCGCCTTCAGTCAAGGTTTTAGAACTTAAGAACTGCTACTGTGTACCTGCTGTGAGCAAAAACATAATTTCTATTTCTTGTTTGGATTTGGATGTTTTTCATTTTTTGATTAAAGACAAATGTTGTTCTTTTTATCGTAATGATGTTTTCTATGGTAGCGCCCCATTAGAGAATGAGCTTTATGTTTTAAACCAATCTTTGCATGTCTATAACATAAACACTAAACGGTTCAAGTCCAATGACTCGAACCCTACCTTTCTCTGGCATTGTTGTTTGGGCCACATAAATGAGCGACGGATTCAAGAGCTCCACCGTGATGGGTTTTTTGGGCTCATTTGATTATGAATCATATGAGAAGTGTGAATCCTGCTTGTTGGACAAAATGACTAAGGCTCCTTTCAACAAAACTAATGAAAGGGCCAGTGACTTGTTGGGCCTAATACATACTGATGTGTGTGGCCCAATAAGCATTAGTGCTAGAGGAAACTTTCAGTACTTCATTACATTTACTGATGACTTCAGTAGATATGGCTATGTCTATCTAAAGAGACACAAGTCGGAATCCTTTGAAAAGTTCAAGGAATTCCAGAATGAAGTACATAATGAGCTTGGCAAGAGTATTAAAGCTCTTCGATCAGATCGTGGATGTGAATACTTAAGCCAAGAATTCAGTGATCATCTGAGAGATTGTGGAATTGTTTCACAGCTCACTCCTCCTGGAACACCTCATTGAAATGGTGTGTCTGAGAGGAGGAATTGGACCCTATTGGATATGGTTCGATCAATGATGAGTCACACAAATCTTCCATTATCTTTCAGGAGATACGCTCTAAAAATGTCTGTGTTCACGCTGAATAGGGTTCCATCAAAATCAGTTGCAAAGATATCACATGAGATGTGGACTGAAAATGTTCCAAGTTTTTCTTTCCTGAAGATTCAGAATTGTGAAGCTTATGTCAAGCGTTTGACGCCTGACAAGCTCGGCCCAAAATCTGATGAGTGCTACTTCGTCGGTTATCCTATGGAAACCAAGGCTTGCTACTTTTACAACCAAACCGAGAACAAAGTGTTTGTTGCTCGGAATTGTGTTTTTCTTGAGAGAGAGTTTCTTTCTAAGAAAAACAGTGGGAGTAAAATACAACTCGAAAAGGTTCGAGTATCACAGGAAGCTGCCCAGTCTATTCAGGAAGAGCAGTCATTGAATCTACAAAGAGTTGTAGAACCTATAAATGTGGTGCCTAAAGTTCGCAGATCCGAAAGGATTCCTCACGAGCCCGAGAAATATGGATTTCTCGTGATTAACTGTCATGATCTATTGATCGTTGATAGTGGCGAGCCTGCGAATTTCGAAGAAGCAATGATGAGCCCTGACTCCGAAAATGGTTAAAGGCCGTTAGATCCGAAATGGATTCCATGTCAGAAAACAAAGTATGGACTTTGGTGGATTTACCAGATGGTGTTAAAACCATTAAGTGTAAATGGGCTTTCAAAAGGATAATAGACATGGATGGCTATATACTGATATAAAAGCTAGATTGGTGGCTAAAGGTTTCATGCAATTCATGGTGTTAGCTATGATGAAACCTATCCCCATTTCCTATGCTTAAGTTTGTTCGGATTCTCCTAGCAACTGCCGCTCATTATGACTATGAGATCTGGCAAATGGATGTGAAAATCGCCTTCCTGAATGAGATTCTGGAAGAGGATGTGTACATGACACAGCCTGAGGGTTTTTTTATCGATCCTAAGAATGCTGGGAAAGTGTGCAAGCTTCGTCGATCCATTTATGGATTGAAGCAGGCATCTCGGAGTTGGAATCTTCGTTTGCGATCAAAGAGTTTGATTTCGTGAGAAACGAAGAGGAACCGTGCGTTTACAAGAAGACTAGTGGGAGCGCAGTTGCATTTCTCATACTGTATATAGACGATATACTTAAGAATCTATAGAGATAGATTAAATAAGCTAATTGGACTGTGTCAAGATACCTTATATTGATAAGGTCTTACACAGGTTCGAAAAGCTATGTCAATTGACACAAAGGGTTGTGTCGATCGACACACGAGTCGATACCAATCTAATCTCGGTGAAAGTCACTGGAAAGTTGTCAAGAAAACCTCCGAGTATTTGAGAAATACTTAGGATAAGTTCTTGGCGTACGGAGGAAGTGATGAGCTTGTGATGAGTGGTTACACGGACAAAGACGATTTCTGGTTATAGTCTGGATACGATTTTTCTAATCAACGGTGCAGTTAGTTGGAAGAGTTCCAAGCAGGGCACCGTAACAGATCCCACTGCCTAATCATAAGAGTTATGCTGATGTTGTAGGCATTAGATTTCTTAAGATGTGATCTTAATTCTAGTGGAAGCTGTTTATGTTGTGATGTTCATCTAAACATACAGTTGGTTATGTTTTAATGAAATTTGTTTCATATATTATTTGATTATTGGATAATTAAATAATAGTCCCAAAGTAATTTATGGCATTCTTATAAGTCATCAAGTACGTGACTTGATCATGAAACCTCATAAGTGATAAATGACATAAATTATTTGAGTCCCTAGTCAAGGTTATTAAAGTTGGACATTGATAACCGCGAGAGACTAGTATGTGAGGTGACTGATGACTAAGTTTCATGGAGTCATTAATAGGAGTATTAAAGTCAATCACATAGATATGTGTTAGAGAACACAATATCGGACATGACCCGCTATGTGAACTCTACAAGATAGTTATATGAGTGTCATAAGAGGTTCTCATTGCGACTATAGAGTATAGTCCTTAGACCTGAGTTCATCATGCTTTATTGCATATGAATTGGTCCGCTTTGACTTTGTCAAACGTCAGCCATAATAGGTGACTATAAAGACATTGATTGGGCGTACCATGAAGTGTGTAAGGAACAGGGATGGAACAAGATGGAATTTGTCCCTCCCATATAACGGGAGATAAATATCTCTGGGCCTATCGAAGATTTGATACTGAGAAATGTGTCGCCGCACTCAAAAAAGGTGATTGTCAGTCGTTTGTCTTGTCAGTACAAATCAGAGTTCGATAAACATGATCTAGCTTGATAAGGGTGACACGAGTTCTTGCCTTATGCTAGATCGAGATATAGTGACAAAGGGATTATAGGAATAGTTGATTCCAGTACAACTGGGAGATTATTGGGAATGTCCTGCAATCATTTGTGCTTACTCTAATATAGTTGTAATGTCGAGATTAGACAGTCATATGATACTAGGTGATTATAATGCTTTGCTAGAAGCCTCTTGTAATCTATGAGTTTGGAACTCATTACTAGTATTATATGATCCTACAGGGTCACACACCTAAGCAAACTGGATAAATAAGAATGGGATTGATCATTAATGTAATGATCGAATCAATGTATATTTGATATACATAATTCATGTGTTTCTGATGGGTGTGTCGATCGACACAAGACAAGAGTGTGTCGATCTACACTAAGGTAGTGTCGGTCGACACTATGGTCGGGCCAAAAGACATTTTTTGGTTTATGACTTAATTAAACGTGGGTTTGGTCCAATTGTTAATTAGGTCTTTGCTAGTCTCTATATATAGAGATTAGACACGACTTTTTCACTTTAACCTAGTTGGTAGTCGCATTCAGAAACATATAAATCCCGAGAGCTTCCAAGAGAGATTTGATCTCTTTCCGGCACTAGCATCCCGGTTTTTCCAATTTGTGTGCGTGTGGATACCAGTAGAGGCGCTCCTTGATCTCGATATCCTGATTAATTCCGCTGCTCTAAACTCCAGGTATACTCGAGATCCGATCTTATAGATTCAATTTACACAAGATCCGGGCTATAGAAATTGTTCTAGGATTTATTAGTATGATTAAAATTCTGTTCAAATTCCAACAAATATAACTTTTTGATTATAGAATATCCCTATAATCTTGGTATTTTGTTTTGAATATGAAATTTAATTTAATTCACTTTCTTAGTTGGTGAATATTATCTAAAATTTTCCAATATATAACTATATAATTTAAGGGTTATTTTTTCAGAATTTTTTGTGTCACCCCAATCACAATGCAAAGAAGTTCAACCAATCAAAATTGTTGAGATCATATTTCAATTGAAGTCATAACTTAATTTCAGATCATATTTTTTGTTGGTTTTGTGAATGGTTAATAGCCAAAAAATATGATGTAAAACTATGTTATGAAAAGCTCCTTACAAAAGTTTATTCCCAAATAATAGCACAGAGCTTTTAGATATTATTAAAATTGAAAATTAGTGATGGTAAAATCAGCGAGAGGTGATAAGCCACGATTCGAAAAAGCCTAAAATTTTTTTCTCACCTAAGCTTTCACTGTAACCACCTCTTATTCACCCAAGCTTTCACTGTCACCACCTCTTATTCATCCAAGCTTGGTGGAGGCAGCTCCGTCGAACGGTACTCCTTCTAGTACCGTGAGCGGCCTCCTCCCCACCCACCGGTTATTTTCTCAGCTAGTTCAGTTCTTTTAGATATTTTATGATCTGATTGAGATTCAATCGGGGATAAGCAACATGGAGTTTAGAGGAAGATATCAAAAAGCTCAGGTGCGGAGGACATGGGTGATGGTCGTCCAGATCTTGGAGAACAGAGCTATTGGAATCAATCTACATTGTCACAAGAAGGCGAGATTACATCATAATTTTTTCTATACTGGATTATGCTGAAAATTTTATGTGTCATTTGAATTTCCAACTATAGTAGAACATAACGTGAGTCAGCTGTTAGAATAGAACATACCTCAGAGAGTGATACAACTCATATTCCAGATGCGACATAATCACAAAAATTGAGCCAATGTAGACACTGAATTATGGATACTTTGAGTTAGACGATGTTTAATGGAGGCTAAGATAGAATCAATGTATTGATGTGGAAGTTTGTAGATAACTACAAGAAAATGACACGTTGGTAGCGCAAAAAAATGTTATCGTAAGCTTTGGTAGCGTATTTTAAAACGTTGGGTCGCCGCAGCTACAATAGACCCCCTAAATGCTACGCTGGTCTCACATATGATAGCGCTAAACAACTTCTATAGAAAATTATTTCCTAGCATCTGATTCGTGCAATTATTCGATTTTTTGTGACATATTTTTAGTGTTGTAACATATTTTATAATGACACATATAAAATGCCATTGAATACTTTTTCATGACATTTACTCGTGGTGTAACATAATTTTGGTATATATTTTTATAGCTCTACTGTATTACATAAAATATATATTGCAATTTCATTTTTAAATAAAAATTATTTTACATTAAATTATTTCATCCAATACATAAACAATAATCTTACATTAATCTTACATAATATTATTCCAAATCCTAAACTAACTAAAGAAAAAATAAAACTAACTCCTTAGAGCTCTATCTTTCCCAACTTCTTCCTTTGGTTTAATTTGAGTAAAAATTCTGAGTAAAAACTGAAAAAATTAACCAAATACTGAAAGAAGCCCACTTTACCAATGTGGTTGTTGATAGTCAAAAAATCAATCATTGTCTTGTGTTCATCTCTTGCATGAGGTTTTTGCAAGTCCAATACTTACCATTTTCTATCCACAATACCATTTTAAGCAGAGCACAAAACCTTCATCAAACGAAAACAAAGGATCAGCTTCCTACAACACTAATAGTCCTACAAAACAACCATCAAAGAGTATGTCAAAGCCAAAACCAAAAATCAAAGAGTATGTCAAAGCCAAAACCAAAAATGTGTAAACTCTGTGATCTGGAAACAATAATCTTATTTGATAATGCATAACAGTAATAAGGCTGAGATATATTACACTAGCTACAACACCAGCATGGAAGATTCAACGAGTAGCAACAAGGAATGGCAAGTTATCTGCAAAATGAAGGGAAAATAATAAAACTAGAAGAGAACATGAATTACGTTCTCTCCAATAATTAATAAGGTTCGCTTCAAGTTAGTCTTCTATGTGCAAACTTCTCCTACAATGAATAAGCAAACATAGCCTTATAGAGATTTTATTGAGTACATAATCAAAATGACCAAATTGATTATGGGTACGTGAACTAGAGAATTAAAAGAAACACTCCATAGACCTAAAGAAAACAAGCTCATTGGATTACTATGACTAAGAAATGAGTATTCTTCAGTTTCTATAACGAATGCGAGAACGAATGAAGCTTAGAGATGAGTTTAAAAGGATACAACCCTCGTCTTCGAGAATTATAACAGCGAAGCTGCAAAAAAAAATTCTCCAAACTGTTGAGGTTTTCTCTACAGCGACACAAGATAATTTGAACAATAGATTCATATTGGAGAAAAACAGAGACATAATCGAACGAATATGAAGCTAAAGTCTCTTGTTCATCTCCTTTAGTATCTTGAGTTTCCTGTAAAAATTTAAAAAGAGACAGAATCGAGATTTCATATGAAGTTTCTAAAACGTGAAAACAAAGAGAAATTACAGAGTTTCAATTTCTTACAAAAACTAAATAAGACATTCCAAAAGATTAAGGGGGGGGGTTAGGATTCCAGAGCTAAACTCATATATCAAAGCTTGAAATTCTGAAAATAGAATCATATTCGTCGATAGTTTCTTCACCGATGCTATTGGCTTTATCCGAGCAATGACATGCAACAAGATTCAAAAGAAAATTACTTATTCTAATCTCAATACCCAAAATACACAAAAATTTTCGGTTTTTTTACCTCTTCAAAGATTGCTTGGAGACTAAAAGGTTCAATTTCCAAAAGCAAGATTCCATCTTCTAATCTCAATAAACCAAAAACATCAATATGATTATATTCTAGTGGGTTGACTAGGCTAGTGCTCCTTAAGTCCTCCTAACATCATCCGATGGCTCACCCGGAAGAGAATTCAACTCAGATTCATATAAAACGAAATTCATCAACAGAAAACTATAATGTAAGGAAGATAGAAACAAACCTTTACGGTGACAGCCTTGAACCTAGTCTGGTGAGGTCATCCAATATGAGATCATCAATCAAAAGGTTAACCATGGCTCCAAGAGTGATGATGACATCGAATCTCCAAATCAAGACATTAAAGCTTCTCATGTACTAAGAGGAACCATGTCATGGACAAGGATAGAGAGTCTGGAAAACAAGTTTAAAATCTTTTTAAAGCATCTGGAAGATGAAAGACTGATCTCACTTGATCAGTTTGAAGCAATCCGCCTAACTCCATCCAAGAGCTCCGAACTAAGTGTCGTCTTCCAGCAAGTCCCCACAATGACTAAGGGATACCCAAGAGATTATCCACCCACAAAATTGAAGCTCTATTATTCTACTTTCCAGGCCACCAAATAACTCCCAGACCAGTTATAAATCTTGAGATACAGACCGAACAGTGAAGACATGTCCGGTGGACTCTCTCTTAAGCTATAAGGCCAAATGGGTCCTATTCACTCCCAAACATGAAGTCCACTTAATCACGTGTTCTTTAGTGCTGGAAGACATCTAAGAAGACTGCGAATCAGCTAGAGGATCTCAAGACATGAAGAATCAAGTTGGAGTCTCAAGAGATCAAGTTACCTTATTTGGACCCTTTTTGTGTTTATGGCCTAACAACTAGTTTTTGATTTGCTTGTTGTGTTTTTCTTTTTTCTTCTTTTCAGGTTTATTGTGTTTTTTCTTAGATTAAGTCTTTAAACCTGGCTATATAATGCTTTGCATTTTTAGTCTTTTTTTACCTTTGATCAATAAAATTGTTGTTTTTGTTAAACAAAACCCTTGTCTTTTTCAATTTGTGAAGTGTCCAAATTGCTAGAGTGTCCTTAGAAGTATCTATAGGCTTTCACACCTATAGTGGTTCTATTTGATCCAACCTTCACCATCCATCCTATCCGAACTAAGTTGGAGAAGTCCTTAGACCAGCCAACGGCTCAACCCTTATTTGGCTCAAGACTTTTAGCCAAAAGCTCGTATCATTTTTGGATGACCTCATCATAGTCATTTGACCGGCTCTAGTTTGTTTCTGAACCGACATGATTTTCATCATCTCATCCTTCAATGTAGGACCGGCAAGGATATCAATGATGGGAAGCGAGTGAAGATAGATGTGCTCGAGCTTCGTGAATTTCCCATCCCTCATGAGACGACTATGCTTTTTCACTGGAACTCACTTCTCCTCTTTGGTTTGAAGACCTCTACGTCGACCATCATGAATAAAAGAAGATGGCTGGATCGAATCTTTGTCGAGAACAAAGTGATCTCGAATCAGCGACGGAAATAGTAAACCCTAGATCTAATTTTGCAGATTCAGTTTCAATAAATCGATTCAAGGATAACTCAAAAAGAATAAAACCCTAGAGAATTAAAGAATCAAATCGAAGAAGATGGAGGAGGAGAGATCGATAGAGGACTCGTATGAAGAGAAATCGATAAAGAAGAAGATAAAGAAAATTTTTGTTTTGTTTTTCTTTAAAGCAAAATTATTTCAACTAAAAAAAATATGTGACGATGAGAGTGGCGGAAAACAACAAATTGGCTAAGTATTTTGGCTCCAAAATAATTTTTTACCTATACTAGTGATTTTTGGGTTCCCGTTTAATGATATTCTTTCCTAGCGTGTATTTAATGTTACTATAGAGTATGAATCTGAGTTTGACACTTTTGATAGTAGTTGGTGAATTATCACTAGAATGATCTGCTACCAATGTGCGATTTTCTTATAGTGGAGAAAACCTAAAGGAGAACTGATAAAGTTGATGAAGTAACATAAGGTGATGTAGACAATGAATTTGTAGCGATACGTGCAGTGAAAATAAGACATTTCCAAAATATTACTATGAGTAGTGGATAAAAGCATAACATACATGAAGTATAAGGGACTCATGTATAGATGCTGATGCAGTGTAGGTTTCTTCAAAATGTAGCACATGTTCTAAGAAAGGAAGTGTCTCAGAATGAGAAAACAAAAGTTCGTTTATTGGTGATGTTTCATTTTTTCTAGGAAACAAGTCCATATCAAGTTGACAAGCCAACAAGATGAAGAAATCATATGGGTTTCAATAGACTTAGGGTTTGACCCTTACGTATAGAAACCAAGCGACAACCAAATGAAAAAGTATTGTATCTATAGTTTATTGTTGAAGAGGCATACAAGTGTGTGTGGTGTTGCCCCACCATAGAGATATGTAAATTTTCTATGGTGGTTTCATCTATGGATCACAAAGCCGCAACGGAAGAAACGTGGTACAAATTCCATAGTTGTTTATCCATTTAGAAAAGAACTTGTAAGATGTTTTGTATGTTGTTCTTGTTTTAATGTAGTGGGTTTGTTATATGTGTTCCTTATGTTATGTTCATATGTATTTGTTGCTAAATATAATCATTAGAAAACATAGACCTAGCCTCAATTGCATTTTCATATTCCTTTTGTCTCTCAGCACCAGGTTCACTCTTCTTTGCTCAGGTGGTGGCTCTTGCTCGTCTTGGGCCTTGCGGTTCTCTATCACCGGTGTTGTTAGGTTAGGGTTTCTTGCCGCTTATCTTGGATGAAGGCCTCGATTTCCCAAAAGATTTTTGGGGTTCTCCTCTTTCTTAGTTAGCTCGCCATACAACTCTCTCCCGATATTGGAGTTCAGATCCAAAATAATGACCGTTTAACCGCCTTCAAAACAAGGTATAAACTTTGTTGGATTCTGAATTATGCTTATCGATTGGTGAATTTAGTTTTTGATCTTAGAAAGAATCACTAGGAATTCATATTGTGTTTCTTGTTTGGTTTCAAATTTTTTTTTTGAGTACCTTCAATTTTGGTTGGTTGTGGAGGCGTTAAGTCAAAAAAAAATTTGGGTACCTTCAATCTTGAATCAATTTCCGAAATGCTCTACTTGTTTATAACAAAATCTCAAATACTTTCCTTCTAATATTTCATTTATTTTTCAGTTAAATTAAATCGAAAAACGTTTGAGATGTCTATAAAACCAGGAGTAGACTTAATTATTTACAAACCCAACCACGAAGATCCATTGTATTTGGGTCGGGTCATAGATTTTCTCGGGTCAAAGACTTTTAAAAAAATTTCTCAATCATTTTTTCTCCGACAATATTCCCAGAAAATCGTGGTTGAGTTAAATCGTCCTTGTCTTCCACAAATTCTTTGAAATTGGATATCTCTATCATGATCAAAGTGAAACCGAAGTCCGGTTATAGTCGAAACACATCCAAATCCGGTCTTCGAGTTAGTAAACTAGCTAAATCGATTTCAATTTAGAAACTTAGAATTTGTGTCAAATTATTATCGAATTAACTACTAAAACATGAAAAATAATATGAAATTAATTGTCTTGGGTCTTCTACATAGGCACAAATACTTTCAAATTCGTGAAAACAGAAGTAATCCCTTTAAGATTCTCCATGTTATTCTCATAATACTATGCATATATAAAAAAATTAAAATAGAACGAATCCCCTTGAAATTTTCCATGTAATACTCGTAATAATAGGAATAACTAAGTTCTTCGTATTTCTTATATCATGAAGTTGTATTATTACAAGTAATATTAGGAATAAATATCTAAGCTTGGATTAGATAAATTAGGATATTCCAGATTTAATTTTTAAAATAACAGTAATAATGAAAGATTGAGAAATTTTTAAAATTATTAAAATCGCGTCTGTAATGATGTGTCAGGAAGAAACTTGTAAAGTGGTTAAAGTGGAAAGAGAATAGAGAAAAAGAACAGTCCTTTCATCTTATCCTCCTCTTTGTCTTCCCCTAAATGGATCCCTAAGTCGAAATAAAATTTATAACGGGTTCCGTCTCATCCTCAAACCGGAGAGTTCGTCGGAGAACGAAATTGAGCAGTCTAGGATTGCGAGGAAAATGACCATTTCCACTTCTCTCACCTCCACCGGAGCTAGTGAAGAACTCATTCGGAGATCTATGTCACGCAAAAGCTACGTTTCGGAACTTAAGGAATCTCATGAATGAAGAGTTATACCAAGGAGTTGACCTCCTAACCGTAAAACTATGGGAACCCGGTAATACTAACAAAGCTATTGCCGATTTTTGTTTGATGTGTTATCTTCATCGGAATGCGTCGGCGATCTTCATGAGAGGCGCTAGTCCTTTCTTCCAAGTAGGAGATTCGATGAAGGGCTTACTATGATTCGAGAAGGAGCGGTAAGAGGATAGGAAAGAGAGAAAGAATATGGAGGTTTGAGATAGTAGACCGTGAGACCCTAATAATCCTGAATTTTGCAGAGAAAAGGCAAATCAAATCGATTTTCGGGGAATTCTCAAATGAAAGTGTGCCCGTAACAATCTTGATTATAGGTAGGGTGGGAGATGGATGCTTTCTAGAGAATTGGTGAAAATCCGATTTTAAATCAGTTTTTTGCTTTTGGAAGATTCACACATTGGCTTTTGTTGAGATGTTTCCGGGTAAAATAAGTATATTTCCATCAGATTGGCATCACAAGGAGCCTCGGTCGTTTTGATTAGCAGTTCCCACTCAAATCGATGTTATTGGTAGTACTAATATTGGTTATAACAGTTTGTATTGGTTCTTGGTAATAATAGTAAGATGTACTATGTTTTCGTTTTGATTAAATGTTGCTGAAAAAAGCTATTTTATCCTATGGCTTTTGGAATCGTAGGATATGTCTTGAATATGTTTAGATGGAGATACTATGAACAACTAAGCACACGTAAAATAACAAAAGACATAATTAGAGTGTTTGGTAAACACGTAAAAAAAAAGACTACTTGATTTGGTTAGAGTACAAACACTACAAATTTGGTTCGACTACAAACACTACTTGATTACACATAACAAGACAGCTAAAAAAGCCACAAAGAGAGCAAAAAAGGTCAAAATCTTCATCTCCTTAATGGCCTTGGTTCTGTTTACAGCCTCTATAAAACTGTTCATAACCACCATCCCATCCATGACATTTTGAGGTCATCATACTTCGTCGTATCATAGACAATTTGGCTTAGCTCATCAAACCTTGCCTCCAACCCCTTCTTCTCCTACTTCATCAGCTCCAATTCCTCCGTGATAACTTCGTCCCACAATTTTGTAACGGCATATCCTCCAGCTTATAAAAACAAATAAAAAATTCAAACAACTAATAAATAAAATCATCTTCTTGAATAAAACAAAACTCACTGAGCCCTTTTTGAAACAGTAGTATCTCCTTCCCTTATCAGGACTGCATGGACAAGTCTTGAGTACGATATCTTCATTGCAGTAGCACTCGGTGAGGACCCTCTGAGGTTTTCTGTAAAAGATAACTATTCATCGTACTTTGACAAATTCCTGGTCCTTGACGAGCTCCGACTGTAGCTAAAAGTTCGACCCATCTCCTTAGATTTATCATTCGGACAATGAGAAGACGTTAGTGATGTGATAGCCAAATGTGAGACTCTTAGTCTTGTTGAAATCCGAATCCAAAACCGAGAATTAACCCTGCAAACCCAGATTTGAATCCGATTTGAAACTAAAAATTGAAACCAAGATTTTAAACCTAGATTGAAAACCTAAGTTGGAACCCATATTTGAAACCCTCAATTTAAACCCTAGATTGATATGAAACTCTCAATTTAGTAAATTACATTCGTTGCGGTTGAGTGGTCGATGAGAATCAAAAATAGAGAGAGATTGAAACAAGATAAATAAAAATGAAGGGGAAATGAAGTAAAAGATGCGGTTTTTTCAAAATCAGAATTTTCCCCAGGAAAAGTAAATTTTTTGAAATTTTTGGTTTTTTAGCTTTAACATAGTATTTCTTCATAGTTGTATGGTTGTACTTACTTGCAAACAATTGTACTTTGAGGCTTTTTACTAATAATTAGTATTACCATGGCCTAACCTAAAATATTTTGGTTGTACCCATTATTTATGGCTGTTTCATATAAGCCAGACATTTACATGGAAAAAAGAGAGCATAATCATATTTACACTTGATTTCCTTCACACCATGGGTAGGCGCAAACAAACCATTCTTAAAAATATAAGGTATTTGATGAAAAAACTTGAACTTCGATGAAGAAAAACGTAAAATTCGAACATAAGCATAATCATAATTAATACAAGTCTATTACACTTTAATATAAGCTTAATCATAACATAAGCACAAACATGGTTGTACAAGTTGTTCTTGATTGCACTACCATATGTTGATAGACCATGAGTAAATGGTGACAATGTCTTAAAGTAAATGTTACTTTAATAAGATAATAATAAGTTACACTTTACTTACGATCATTCCTCCATAATAACATTTAATTAAAATTGAAAAGAGACATACATAGATTCATACAACCATTCCTTAATATCGATACAAAAAACCTTACAACATAGAGTATTTCAAATTGGTCAGGGCTTTGCAGTTTCGGCAATGAAATCATTGAATTTGCATAACTCGAAGTGCCAAAATCAAGAATCACATAAATTAGGGTAGGGGTACCAGCCGTTAAGAGCTGCTGATGGGTCGGTGTTTTCAAGTTTTAAATTTATAAAACACCTCAATATTAGCCCAAGTATAAGTTATACTCGTTGTAGATATTGAGGGATCGAACCCAAAGGAGCGCGGAAGTTATCAAATCGTTTAAAACCGGATTGTAAAAACGGGGGTTTATAGTTGGTTGATTGGGTTTGTCGTACCTAATCTATCTAACTAAGATAAAAATGTGAAACTAAGAAGGGAATAATTCGGTTTGAGAGGGGTCTTAAGAACTATCTAACTAGAGTTATAAGCTTTGGTTAGGGATTAGTTTCGCGAGAGGTTCTATACGGTTGTCCCAAGAATTTCCTCAAGAACATCATATTCGCTAGGAGTTTGTTCTATCAACGGGCCCATTGAGAGAGGCAAGCGACTAACGGTCTAATAACTACAAATACCATTGCATTTCCTAATGTGTATTTCCAATTCTAATCTCATCGATTGATCCAGCAATTTCTTAGGAATTCAATCAATTCTCTAGTTTACTCTCCTAACATATTAACCCATTTGAAAGGATGCTCCGTGAACTTAGGCGATAAGTGTGTAGAAGTGTCCAGAATTCAACCCTAAATGCTAATCTTTAGTACTATTAGGGTAGAGAAAGCCTCTCAATTAATCACTTAGAATAATCAATTAATCACAAGGATTAGAGAGAATACAGGTGAAAGTGAGTGTAGGAGGTGTCACATACTCCTTCTCAAACTAACCTCTAAGGACCCATGATTAAGAGATCTAAACCTAATTGATTCTCTCCCTAATTACTCTCTCTCTCCTAATTAATCCTTCTTAATTAAACATAATTAATAAAAAGGTTAAATAAAAGAAAAAAGTTTTACATTATTTAAATAAGAAAATTAAATAAAAGAAAATAAAAGAGAATAAAATATTTACAAGCCACCTTTTAGGTGGTAGAATCTAGAGAGATAATGTCTTGATGTGTGTTGTGTCCAAGGAAGGGACATGTCCTATTTATTGGACTCTTTGGTCGACTAGGGGCATTTTGGTCATTTGATTTTTGCTTCTGGCTCACCACTATCGATCAATATGGGTGTCGATCTCCTTCACCTCCATATTGATCGATAGGTTTTCGATATGGATGAATATTGGCTTTTGATTGTTAGCTCATTGCCTTCCCTTGTGGCTCGCTTCATGCTTTTGAGCTCTTGTCCCTTCGGGTAACCTGAAAATATCCTGAAACACACACACAAAACGTACAAATGCAGACTCCTGGGACTCTTAAGATGCAAAACATAAAAATCTATCCTAAATGCATGAAAAATGAAATGAAGATGAGATAATTAGATAAAATCTTGTAGAAATCTGGTGTTAAAACACTCAATTTTCCATCTCATCAATTCTCCCGGACTTAGCCTTTTACTCGTCCTCGAGTAAACAAAGGTCAGTCTTTGGAGAATAGTTTGAAATTCTTTGATACGAATTGGTAAATGGTTTGTTGTTTCTCAAATCAAAAGTATGGTGGAAGAAAGAACTTGTTTTCGATAAGAACATATTCTCCCTTCATTTAAGTGTTCTCACTCACCAAACCTTTACAACCCACATTGCAATACATCCTCTTAACCTCTTAATCAATTTAGGTACTACTAGTAAGGTTTTGCTAAGGAAATCAATCAAACAAGCTTGCTTGGCTTGATGGGGAGAAGGTTTTGTTAATTTGAAGGGTTATGTTCATATGTACTTGGGGTTTTTCTCGAAAATAACGGTACTTTCGCAAAATACCAAGAGCCAATAACAATTTGTGCATACAAGGTTCATATCGCCATCTACCCTCCCCCAAATTGCATCTATACTCCTAGTTAAATGAATTGAAAATCGAGACAAAGTCTATTTCACGTCCTATTCTACCCTTGATTCAAAGGCCTCTTTGCCTTGATTCCTTTTTTCTTTTCTCTATACATGCATATTTATGTGTTTATACATTTATACATATATATATATATATATATATATATATATATATTTTAATTTCTAGTCCATGATAGATAGGTTCCTTTCTTTAGACTTGTGGACTAGGTATTCATTAAGAACTTAGAGCCTTTGTATAAACCAAACTCCCTTTATGGGTTTCACTTCCCTTTTTACACATATTTCTTTTCATCCTTTTTGATAAGATCAATCCCAGAACCAACCTATCCTATCCTACCCCTATCATTAAGCTTAAAAATGAGTGAGCTCCTACATGACGATCTTAGCCTTGTCGATATCGAGGCTCAACATGTTTTACAAAGTATGCGCTCGAAAAAGACCTCACAATTCCCTCGCAAGTAATGTATGGGTTTCAAGAAAAGGTTTCGGTATAAGGTGGGGATAACCATCGGTGAGAATGTCCATTTGGATCCACAAGAGAGTGGTAAGAGGGAAAAGAAGAACCAAATGTGTATAAAGGTTACCACAAAGTTATTTTTCAAGATTTCCTTAACAAAACATAATAAGCACAATTTTAAACCATATAAGTGTGAGGTAAGATTACTTCATGCAATGCTTTCAAGGATTGAAAAAGATTTTGAAATCACTGATTGAAAGATGAGATTTGTTGTTCTCATGTTCTCCTCATTCTTCCTTAACCAAGATACAAACCATTTCAAAAGTTTTTTGTCAAAGAAAATCTGAAATATACGCTTATATGCTTATGCCAGCATAGGAATGCAACTAAGTGTGAGATATGCTTTGAAATTTCGAAAATAAAAATATTTCACAAATCTAACAGAATGTTTTGTATCGATCGATATACAAGTTCGATAGAAATGTATCGACTGCAATATCAGTCGATACAAAGCTTCGAATTTTTGTTTTTTTTTTTTTTTTTTTTTTTGTAAAATTGTTTTGTAAGGTTTTTCTAATTTATTTATTTATTTATTTTATTTTTTTAGAAAGAAATTAGGGGTTAAGGATGCCTAAAGGATTTAAAAACCTACTAAAATAGAAAATAAGAAAAGAGAGAAACGAGATTAGTAACTATAAAATTCTCCCCCGGACTTAATTGACACCGTCCCGGTGGAATTGAATTGAGAGAGGCAAAATCCGCATAATCCTAAAGAGCTAGTGGTATTTACAATGGTGTGATGGATATGTGGGACTTACCTTTGCCCATGGTTAGGTCTACGGTTAGATCCATGGTATCTTTGTTCCGTCTCTTCATCTCCTTTTTTCTTTAGGATGATCTTGATCGGATTGTTGAGGAGCTCAGCCTTTCGATCCGCGGTAATGACTTCTTCGTTTAGTCTTGCGCTAACGTGGCTGAAAGGCGAGTTTCTTCCTCTATTCATAATCCGATAGTGGATCGATCCATCGAAGAATGTGTGTGGTTTGAGAAGAAGGGTTGTCTCATTTTTTCTTGCTCGGGTTGACAAGGTCGGGATTCGGTAAGCATGCCTTTCTTGAGCTTCTAGTTCACGTGGGGTTTCGTTCAAGTCGGCGACTTGGAATGGTCTAGTTTATCCTCTTCCCGCGGTGATAAATAAAGCATCAAGGCTTGTTCCGTCTAGGGCTTCAGTATCGGGCATTCTTTGATGTGGTGGCATATTAACTCCTCGGTTTCTTGTTTGCGCGGCGGTAATTTCTCCTTCCCGGTCAAACACTCGTTCCGATTCATCGAGGTCGGAGAAGAATTTATAGAGAAAAACTTTTAGTGGTGAAACTCTCCTCTTTCGTAGAAATCTTTAGAAGTAGCTTAAACATGTTCATTTGATCAGGCTTATTGGTTAGACTCTCTTCTAGCATCTCCGTGAAAACATGGTATTTGATCTCCATATCTTCTTGGTTTGGCTCTTCTTCGTCACTAGTCATGACGGCGTGGCATAGGTTTATCGCGAGCACCTCACCATTCTCGATTTCGTTCAATTCTTCCTCAACGTCATTCTCTCCTACGGATTCTTCATATTCTTAATAGGAGATTGCTTCACAATAGTCAAAAGAAGTCGAAGTTCGGTGGTAGACTTGGTTACCGAGTTTTGTGAAGGTGATCTTCATTCTCTTGAAGTCAATTTGTGCCCCAACTGTGGCTAAGAATGGGCGGCCGAGCACTACTGGTACCGGCTCGTTCTTCATTGTTTCTACAACCACTAAATCTGTGGGCACAATCCACCCTTTTACTCCTATTGGGACATCTCTCACAATTTCTTTCGGATTCTTGTTGTCGCATCGGCTAGAGCGATACGCTTAGAGTGCGACTCGAGCTCCGTGATGCCTAGCTTGGCTAGAAGAGTGCAGGAGACCACGTTAATGTTTGCTCCCGTATCCGGCAAAGCTTCCTTGATCCTTATGCTTCCCAAGTTACAAGGAATTGAAAATGCTCCGGGATCACTTTTCTTATCAACACTTCTTGGCCATATTTCACCCGCTTGTCTATCCTCCTCATTCACCCCTACCGTTTCATCTTTTCTTCTGTTGTTCATCATTGTTCTCACGAAGGTTCTCATTTTTCTCATGTTCTCGATGCTCATAGGGAATGGTAGCTGGATAGCTTCAATTTCCACCGCTTTCTTGAACATCTCGAATTCTTCGAGTTGAGAATGTGTGAACCTTTCCTTGGGGAACGGTACTCTTTGTGTCTGCGAGGATGAACTCAATTTTCCCTTTCCTTTATCACGAATATGGAGTTTGCTCATCATCTCGTCGATCTTTGATACCTCTGTATCGATTGATATCGTGGTCGATACTCCGTTTTTCTTTCCTGGATGATCAGTATCGATCGATGCGTAAGTCGATATCACCAAGCTATCGATCGATATTGCTCCTTCTCCGTTAAAGTTTGGCTCGTTTTGATTCCCATATATCTGTTGATGGTGGGGTTCACACCCCTTACAAATAGTTCAGAATTAATGAGGATATAGTCCTTCCAGTTTAGCTATGATTCGATCTCGAGTCATAAACCCGAGATAAGGGTATTCCTCATTTCCTTTAAAATTAAACCTTATCTATATCCTTTAGTCATCGGGAATAAGAAAATATTTCTTATCTCTCGGAAATAAGGAAATATTCCTTATCTTTGGGGGAGTAAGGAAATATTCCTTCTTATTAGGTTATTAGGCCTAAATAGACCGTCTATATACCCTTATAAAAGGAGGACCCCCTCCTCCTTGGAAAGGGGCCCCAAAAAAAATATATTCTACTCTCTTAGAGAGAATTAGGGACATATAAAATTAGGTTTTAGAGAGAGAAAGTTTAGAGATCCCAGAGAGAACCAGAAAATAGGTTTTAGGTTCCGAGATATCCCAAAAATAGAAAGAATCATCAGCAACTTACAACTTGGCCTTAGAACACGAGATAAAGAGAATTTGGCCTTAGATCACGAGTTAACAACAACTCAACCTAAGAGCCCGAATTAAAATCTCGGCCTAAGAGCCCGAGTTAATCACAAGATTCCCGAGCCTAAGCTCGGATTTTAATCCGAAGACGGAACTACGTGTGGCTTGATCCCTTCCGAGGGTACGTAGGCAGCCTCTCACGGGGTTCAGCTACTACATGAAGACCCCTTCGGGGGACTTCTCAGAACCGACATTTACCATTATTGCCGAGCGGTTACACATCAAGACGAACCTAACTATTTAATCCCCCCATTAAATAAGATGTATTTGCAAATAGGTCCTTTTGATTAGGAATAATCAAAAGCTGAACCCCTGCATTAACAATATCTTCCCGGTGCTTATCCCTTCTTCGTTGTCCATCTTAAACATCTCATAATCCTCCTCCTCACTCCATTGCTTCTCGATCTCGGAATCATCATCATCTTCTAGCCATGTTTCAAGGAATTTGAATATGAATTCGTTATCGTTCTCGGGGTCACTCAACCAACCTTGAATCTCCTCGTAGCCTTCTTCACCATCCCATTTTTCTTCTCTATTGATCATCCCACAAAAATCCTTATGATTTTGCTCGGGTTTACCGGGAAAAGTTGAAGTGGAGGCTTAAGTTTATTGGTCTAGATCGGCCGTTCTCCTTTCGAGAAGTCTCATGTTGTTCGAGAGTTTTTCCAACTTGCCATTCAAATCTGCGTAACATCTGTCAACCTTCTTGTTCATAGCTCCGAGACTTGTTTCTACCTTGGTGGCTATTTCATTCATCTTGGTGGATATCTCAATTGAGTGCTTCCCAAGACTTTCCAACACTTGTTTAAAAATCGAGTTTGTACCTTCGTCTTGAGAGGTTGTATTGGATGATTGGGCTTGATATTTTCCACCTTGATTACCAAAATCGTTGTACCTTTGGTTACCATACCCTTGATTTGATCTACCAAAACCTCCTTGGTTATTGTACCCTTGAGTGTATTGACCGTTGTTGGCTACAAAGTTCATGTCTTCGACTTGGTAAACCTCTTCTTCTTGCACCATGTTGGCACTCCTCTTATTGCTATGAACTTGTTGAGCCATTAGCAATGATTGTTCCATCTTCTTGGCCATTTTCTCGATTTGCTCTTTAAGCTATTTTAGCTCCGAGGTTTTGGTGGTCTTGGTAAGGGGATTGGTTAATCCGTGCTCCGATTGAGCTAGGTTCTCGATTATCTTCTCTCCTTGGCTAATGGTCAGATCCGCGAAACTCCCATGGCTGGCCGTGGTTATGGTCAATCTCCATTGGGTTTGGCACCCTTGGTGGAATGTGTTTAGGAGTTGCTCTTTCTTGAAGCCATGATGTGGGCAATCGTTTATCTATCCTTTGAATCATTCTCATGCTTCAAGTAGATCTTCGCTAGCACCTTGGCGGAAACTCGATATGTCGCTTCGGAATTTGATCGTCCGTTGTCGCTTGAAGAACTTATTTAGAAACGCCTTCTTACAATCCTCCCAAGTTCTTATCGAAGCGGTTGTTACATTTTTCTCCCAATGGCTCGCCTTGTCCGCTAACGACAATGGGAATAGAATTAGCTTGTAAGTGTCGGCATTGGCTCCATTGGTCCGTACGCTTTGGCATATTCGCTCGAACATCTCCAAATGATCTAGGGGATTCTCGTGAGTCATCCTGTTGAACCGATGTTGAAGAACCTTGTTGAGAACGATCCCTTTGATGTCAAATTGGTTGTCTTCTCCATTCGGGATTTTGATTCCCGTTTGTGATGGCATCAAGATCGGTTCATCGTATCTTCCGATCAGATGTTCTAGTTCTTGACCTCCTTCATCGTTAACGTTTTCGATTCGGTCTCCCATCTTTGGCGATTGAGGGGTCTTTTGCGGTTTTTCTTTGACTTCTTAATAGTGCGTTCGAGTTTGGCAATGTCTGTGGCTGGAATGAGGTTTCCTTCGCTATTACTTCTTCGCATTCAACCTGAAAATACAAGAGAAAGGAGAGAGAAATCTTATTAGTACGTTTTCAGAAACAAAAAAATTAATTTGTAAATCTAACAGAATGTTTTATATCGACCGATATAGGGTCGATACAAAACTACTATCGACCGATAGATGGGTCGATATACCCTAATCAAAATCCCGATATTTTACACATAATTTTGTATCAACCGATATAAAGTCGATACATACTTGTGTCGATCGATACAGGGTCGACACAAGTTGGTTTACCCAGATTGACGCGATGTATCGACCGATACCAAATCGATACATAAGGTGTATCGATCGATATAGGGTCGATATTGATGGTCGGGTTGAAAGATAAAATCCAACAAATCAAATCGGTTTAAAACTTTTTGATAAATCTTGCCATTTGCTCCCCGGCAACGACGCCAAAAACTTGATGTGTCGGTGTTTTCAAGTTTTAAATTTATAAAACACCTCAATCTTAGCCCAAGTATAAGCTATACTCGTTGTAGAAATTAAGGGATCGAACCCAAAGGAGCGCGGAAGTTATCAAATCGTTTAAAACCGTTTATTAAAATCGGATTATAAAAACGTGGGTTTATAGTTGGTTGATTGGGTTTGTCGTACCTAATCTATCTAACTAAGATAAAAGTGTGAAACTAAGAAGGGAATGATTCGGTTTGAGAAGGGTCTTAAGAACTATCTAACTAGAGTTATAAGCTTTGGCTAGGGATTTGTTTCGAGGGAGGTTCTATACGGTTGTCCCAAGAATTTCCTCCAGAACATCATATTCGCTAGGAGTTTGTTCTATCAACGGGCCCATTGAGAGAGGCAAGCGACTAACGGTCTAATAACTACAAATACCATTGCATTTCCTAATGTGTATTTCCAATTCTAATCTCATCGATTGATCCAGCAATTTCTTAGGAATTCAATCAATTCTTTATTTCACTCTCCTAACATGTTAACCCATTTAAAAGGATGCTACCATGAATTTAGGTGATAAGTTTGTAGAAGTGTCCAAAATTCAACCCTAAATGCTAATCCTTAGTACCATTAGGGTAGAGAAAGCCTCTCAATTAATCACTTAGATTCATCAACTAATCACAAGGATTAGAGAGAATATAGGTGAAAGTGAGTGTAGGAGGTGTCACATACCCCTTCTCAAACTAACCTCTAAGGACCCATGATTAAGAGATCTAAACCTAATTGATTATCTTATTAATCAACTAATTAAATCTAATTAATGAGATCTTGAATTACCCTCTCTCTTCTAATTAATCCTTCTTAATTAGACATAATTAATAAATAAAAAAATAGAATAAAATATTTACAAGCCACCTTTTATGTTGTAAAATCTAGAGAGAGAATGTCTTGATGTGTGTAGTCTTCAAGGAAGGGACAATATCCTATTTATAGGACTCTTTGATCGGCTAAGGGAATTTTTGTCATTTGATTTTTGCTTCTGGTTCACCACTATTGATCGATATGGGTGTCGATCTCCTTCACCTCCATATCGATTGATAGGTTCTCGATATGGATGAAGATTGGCTTTTGATTGTTAGCTCATTGCCTTCCCTTGTGGCTCGCTTCATGCTTTTGAGCTCTTGTCCCTTCGGGTAACCTGAGAATAACCTGAAACACACACAAAACGTACAAATGCAGACTCTTGGGACTACTAAGATGCAAAACATAGAAATCTATCCTAAATGCATGAAAATGAAATGAAGATGGGATAATTAGATAAAATCTTGTAGAAATCTGGTGTTAAAACACTCAATTTCCCATCTCATCAGTTGCACAGGGGCAAAGCTGCGCCGGATCACCCCGTTTCGAAGCTTGTTTCCAGATCATAGGTAACTCGTAAAGCCAAACCCACTCAATCTTTTTTGCCATGAACTTCCTCATACGTATTGCGAAGTCACGAGTCATCTGCGGGAAATGTGGCATTCTTCCTTCGTTTCGAGCGACAAAATCAATGTGATCATTGTGGAGGAGTATTTTGTGATTGGCACCCTCTGTTTCCAGCAAGTTCCATCTTCATTAGACCCTTGTTGAGCAATTGGAACCTGAAAAACTCATAGACGTCCCTCAAATAGACGGCCCTAGGATTTCCCGTTTCATAGCATCTCTCATATAGAACGCCACGACCGTCATCCGTCAGATCCGCCTTATCAATATAGATGACATCAACGGTCTTGTAGAAATCTTCACCATGCCATGGAGTGTTCAAACTGGGTTGAGCAAATCTTGCAGAGGCGAGATCTCTTAGGCTGCGCTCGAGTATGCGATGGTGGAGTTCCGGTGCCAGTGGAGTGATGTTAGTATTGGTATTGGTGTTGTTATTGTTCATGGTTCTTCACAGAAATCAAAGGAGGTGAGAGAGATAATCTGAGTTTTTTTTTTAATGGAAAAAACACCAATTAAAGGGAGTTTAAGATGTAGATAAGAGATAATATAGATATAAATGTTCAAATGTGACTTTTTAGGTTTTGACGTGACTGTCTGCCTTGCTTTGTGAAGTGTCTTCAATCCTTTGACAAGGCTTCACTAGAGTAACAATGATCACAATACATGTCATACCAGGAACCTAGTTGGGTGTAATTTACACATATAAATGAAGTAAGAACATTAATCACTATTATTGAATTAAAAAAATTAATCACCTTTCATATGAGAAATACTTGCTCATTTGCACTTGAAAAAAGAGTTAAAAATATCAACATAACCACACATAACCACATATTGAATTTAATTAGTAGTTCGAGTTGTACCCTACATAGTTTTTTAAAATTATTTCACTACTCTTAGTAATACCAAGTTATTAATACGTTATCCACTACTCTCAATAATTCTTAGTTGTTACTGTAATTTTGCAATTCACTACTCTCAATAAATCCTAGTTGTTCCAGTGATATTGTAGTAGTACGAGATCTACAACGACTCGAAATAATCGTTGAAATCGTTCAACTACCAACACAATTTCAATGCAATTTCATAATCGACCCATCAAACCAACCCAATAACAGATGAAATCGTTCATTGAGCATTGCAATTTCGTAACCGACCCATCAAACCGACCTAATAACTGATTAAATCGTTCAATGACCAATGCAATTTGGTAACGAATTCTTTTCATAACCGATCCAACAAACCAACCGAGTATCCACCTTCCCCATTTTAATGAAATCCTATCCCTAAAATGCGAATACATCGCATATCAAAGCGGTAAATTTCTGATAAATGACCTATATTTCAACAAATCGGCATCAACGGTGGTTTATGGCGGTCACCAGTTGGAGGCGGAGAAGACGGTTGCTCGAATTCCGTCGGTTATATCGAGTTCGGTTCATAATATTTGATCCACAATTCCATAATTTGCTTCAATTGTCATTGGTTCACATGTAAAAATTTCGGCGAATTAAAAATATAAGAATTTGTTAAAAGATCCAAATGTTAGGTTTGGAGGAACATGTTTAGAAGACGACATATTCGGACTGAAGGATAAAATAGGATAAAATAATTTTATCTAAAAAATATGAATATTTTAAAATGAATAATATATTTTAGAATTATTTTTAGGTGGAATACCTAAAACATTCATCATTCAATCTTGATTTTTGAGAGAGTCTAAGCATGCATTTTTCACAGTAAGAATTCGTTTTACTTACATATGAGCCAGTGATTCGTGGTTTGCGGAAATGGGCCTAGAAAGGAGTCCTACGTGTTTAGTCCCCTGAGCCCATTAAGAGTGAACTCAAAAGTGGATAGGATTTTGTTTCCCCAGACGACTCGACCATCCGTGAACTTGCTCACTACTTTCACTACCTTCCTTTCGCTGTGAATCAATGGCGTCTGCTTCTCTATCTACTCTTTGCAGCTCTACCTCGTCTTCTCTAAATCCCAAATCCAAGCTCTCACACGCTCTTTCGGCTAAATTATCATCCAAAGCAAATGTTTCGGTCCAGTTTCTGGGAAAGAGACAGCCCCCACTTCTGTCCTCAACCCCGAGATTTCTCACCGTTATCGCCATGGCTCCGCCTAAACCGGGAGGCAAAGCCAAAAAAGGTACAATCCCCACTGCCCGTTACCTTCAAACATAGCATTTTCTTCAATTCCGGGGTCGATTGCGTTATGGGTTAGTAATCTTCGTTGTGAAATTGGGGATTTGGCAGTTGTGGGGGTTATAAAATTGGCTCTGGAGGCGGGAAAAGCAACTCCGGCGCCGCCTGTAGGTCCGGCGCTTGGTTCGAAGGGAGTCAACATTATGGGTTTCTGCAAAGATTACAATGCCAGAACCGCTGACAAAGCCGGTTATATCATCCCTGTCGAAATCACGGTCTACGATGTGCGTTTTCACTTCTTCCCTAATTTTACACTCTCTTACTACAATCTTCAGTAACAATGTGGTATTTTGTCATCAAACGCTGGGTTTCCAAGTGTTTGTTTGTGATAGAGCGGTTTTTGAATGGTGATTCTTGAGTACTGTTTTGTTGACACGAAGAGTTTTGTTTCTTAGATGAGTTACGTGTCTGTGGTTGCAGGATAGAAGCTTCACTTTTATCCTCAAGACCCCTCCTGCTTCAGTGTTGTTGCTTAAGGCTGCAGGTAATCTTTTGTCCATGCCAATTGAATGTTCATTCTGATAATAGGGTTGTCTCTATAGAAATGATCGTCTTAAGGTACTTGCTTTTGCATACCTAAATAGCTTGAGTTTTGCTACCATCATTACTTCAAAATTATTAGCATGAAAAGTCAATCCTTGTGTGATGAAGTGTTCTCGGTAGAAATCAGTTAAATGATGGTATAAGGTAGCCATTTAGGATCATTTCCTTTTTATAACGACATTTTGTCTACTCAAATATCGAACAATTTGTCAAGAAAATCATATACGCCATATGCATTTCTTGATCTTAATCGATTTTACTTCCCTAGAGTTTTGTGATGTTTGACATCCTTGAGTTGTGGAAATAGGTGTTGAGAAAGGATCGAAAGACCCAAAACAAGACAAAGTTGGGATGATAACAATAGATCAACTGCGCACAATTGCAGCAGAGAAGCTGCCAGATCTGAACTGCACTACCATTGAATCCGCAATGAGAATCATTGCAGGCACTGCAGCTAACATGGGTATAGACATTGACCCTCCTGTTCTTGAACCCAAAAAGAAAGCAGTTTTGTTGTAAAAGCCTGCCTAGTAGTTTCTGTTTCATATCCGCCTCATTGTTTTCAAAGTGTAATTTCCAACAAGACACTTGAGAAGATTATTTTTGCGTAAATCACACTCTTGGTGCACCATGTGTTTTTTTTTTTGTTCAACCAACCAACATGTGTCTGTATGCTATCAAAAGTGAAATTTTCACAGGTGCAATACTTGAAATACATGAATGGTATTTTGGAGAGTTGGTAAGGCATGTAACAACCGTTTTGGATAGGAAACAATTCCTAGAGAGAAAATGGTTTTATATTTAATGGCAATGGCCTTGTTGAAGGAGAGAGAGAATTATTCTTTTCCTTATTGCATCTCTTGGCAAAAACCAAAGCTTCTTCTTCTATTTTCAGTTCAGATGGGCCGCATATGTTGAGAATGGTGAGACTGTTGGCTTTAATGACACAAACAACTTTCAACCGCCATGAAGATTATGCATAAGCTCATCGCGGTTAGGATTAACCTCTATGAAAATGCTCTTTGCCGTGACCATCTTATGTCTAATTTTTGTGGCGAATGAAGTTATTTGTGGTACTGAAGCCAACCGTTTCATCTCTCTTACAAATGCAGTTTATCTTCGGTGCTTCTTTTGCCCCTATTTCAGAATCTAAGATTTTGTTGATTATCATCATTATCACAAATCTTTCTCTGCTCCACTATCATTTTTGGTTTTTTTTGCAATTACTTGATTTGCCAATTTCTACTCACCTGCTTAGTTTAAATTAGTCTTAAACTATTACATAATTTTGCCAATTTGCCAATTAGATTTTTTACGTGTTTTATCTTATTGGGTTTGGGCCCTCTTTCTTTGGTAATGAAAATCATTGAGTGTTAAAAAGGTCCGCGACTTAGGTATTAATCCAATAGGGAATGGGTATAGTTTCCTATTGGGTTTAGGTTTATGTTAAACATCCTTATTTTTGTAATTGTCTTAAGCTATATAAAGCTAAGCATGTATGGGATTTAGGTCATGAGAGTTAATAAGAAAGTTGAGAACTTTTGAGAGATCTTTCTTGTTCTTAGAGAGATTGTGAGAAACCCTAAATTGTTGTAATCTCTGATATAGTGGATTACTGGAAAAGCTCCAGACCGAGACGTAGGATCACACACCGTGATCTGAACTCGTTAAATTTATGTGTTCTTTAATTACTTGCTCAAATAACTTGTTCCGTAGTTATAGGGATTGTGACAAATTCCCTACAAATGGTATCAGAGCCAGGTTTGAGGTTTCCTGAGTAAGGGTTAAAGAATTCTGATGAGATCTAGGTTTTAGATCAGGGTTGATAGCTAGGTTAAAAGCTATTGACGGTTATTAAAGTTTTGTGTTGATTGTTGGAGAAGACAGTCAGCGGCGGCAGAGAAGAATCGTCCGCAGGTTTTTGTGTCGATCGACACACGCACTTTGTCGATCGACACGGCAGTTTCAGCAGAACAGTAAAAGCTGTAAAGCGGTGATCCGGGTTTTTGGATCAAGGAAGTTGATTGTTGGGCTAAAGGCAATCAACGGTTTAGGATTTCAAATTTTTTCGATTGCCGGGAAAAAGACATCGACGGCGATCTAGGTTTTAGATCGAGGTGGTTCAACAGCCCGGGAACAAAACAACAGTTGACGGCGCCAGGATTAGGTTTTAGGAATTGTCGCAGGTGCTCTCTGTCGATCGACACAGTTCCCTTCTGTCGATCGACACGTCGGCTAGGGTTCGAGAGAAGAATCGACGTTTTGAGATTGTGTCGACCGACACACCCATCTGTGTCGATCGACACGCTAGCTGCAGGGAGATAATAGTTTCGGTTTATTGGATGCCATGAGTTCTAAGTTTTCGAAGGTGAAGATAGCCATCTTCGATGTGTATGTGGCTCAGGAAACTCATTCAAATAAGGATCAAAGAAACTATGTATATAGAAGCAGAAGCATATTGAGATCGGGAACAAAACTCAATTGTTGGTATTGCAAGAAGGATGGACATGTGGAAGCTGATTGTTGTGCTAAGAAGAAGAGCATGGGCGATGATGATGATGCCAGTGCAGCGGTGGTCATCAAACAATCAGCTGGAGTTGATGCATTATCAGACTTGGAAAGTTAGCATCAAGAGAGGTGGGTGATTGATTCGGGTAGTTCATATCACATAGCCTCAAGGATAGACTGGTTGTATACATTCAAGGAGCTCAACTCTGGAAGAGTGCTACTAGCAGACGATGAAGGTGTTGCTGTTGAAGGAATTGGTTCAATAAACATCAATGCTAAAGGTGGCACGGTTAGGACATTGACTAATGTCAGGTATGTTCCCAAGCTTAAGAGAAATTTGATATCGGCCACTACTTTGGATAAGCTTGGGTTCATTCATGCTGGAAGCAAAGGAAAGATAAGGTTCTATATGAATGGGAAGATGAGATTACAAGGCTCTTTATGCGGTTCTTTGTACTTGCTTGATGGAGAGACTGTGAAAGGACAGTCAAATGTATGTGTTTCTGGTAAACCTCGCAATGATGAGACAGTCTTGTGGCATAGAAGGTTAGGACACATGAGTATAAAGAATCTGATGATCCTAGCAAAAAGAGGCATCCTTGATAAGAGGAAGATTGGAGAGATGGAATTCTGTGAGAGTTGTGTTATGGGGAAGACGAATAAATTGAGCTTCAACATTGGAAAACACAATTCAGGTGAAGCACTGAAGTATATACATTCAGATCTTTGGGGATCTTCATCTGTTACTCCAAGTATCTCTAGTAAGCAGTATTTTCTGTCTATCATTGATGATTACACTAGGAAAGTGTGGGTGTTCTTCTTGTCTGTTAAGAGTGAAGCTTTCACAAAGTTTTGTGAATGGAAGAAGCTAGTTGAGAATAGAATCAACAAGAAAGTGAAGTGTCTGAGAACAGACAATGGGTTGGAGTTTGTGAACAAAGACTTTGATGGGTTTTGCAAGCAGCATGGGATTGAGAGGCACAAGACGTGTCCATACACTCCACAACAGAATGGAGTGGCTGAGCGCATGAATAGAACAATAATGGAGAAAGTGCGCTTTATACTTGATGAGAGTGGCTTGGGTGAAGAATTATGGGCTGAGGCAGTGAGCACAGCTGTGTACCCAATTAATAGAAGCCCCACATCTGCATTAGATGGCAGGATTCCTGAAAAACTATGGCTGGGAAGAAAGCTTGGTTATGAGCACATGAGAAGATTTGGGTCATTGGTTTATGTCCATGCAGATCAAGGGAAGTTAAGACCAAGAGCGGTGAAGGGAATTTTCACTAGCTATCCGGAAGGAGTCAAATGGTACAAGGAATGGCTCCTGGATGAATCAAAATGTGTGGTTAGCAGGAATATAGTCTTTGTGGAAGATAAAGTGTTCAAAGACTTGAAGAATCAGGGTGCTAATGCTGATTCTGAGCTGGAAAACCCGAGTCCAGCGACTGTGTCGATCGACAGGACATTCTCTGTCGATTGACAGGCCAGTCAGGAGAAAGAAAAAATCTGTGAGAGCATTGTAGATCGACACGAGACGCCTTCGGTCGATCGACACACACCTTCTGTCGATCGACAGGGAGGTCAGGAAGTTACAAGTCCGGTTTCTGAAGATAACAACCAAAATTCATCTTCAGGTGGAGTTGTTAATGCAGATGATATACCTCAGGATGATACAGTATTAACTTGTTCTCCTTCTAGGCGAGTTACAAGACCTCCTCCATATCTCAATGATTATGATTGTGCAAGTTTTGCTATGATTGCTGCGATTGAGATAAGTTCTGAAGAACCAAGGGACTATCAGGAGGCTATTGAGAGTAAGGATAGTATTCTCTGGAATGAAGGTATGGGAGAAGAGATGAGTTCTCTAGATAAGAACAAGACTTGGAGGTTAGTAAAAAGGCCTCATGGAAGAAAGGTGATTGGTTACAAGTGGGTATTCAGGTTAAAGCCGGGAATCCATGGAGTTGAAGAACCGAGATACAAGGCTAGATTAGTAGCCAAGGGATATTCTCAGAAGGAGGGTATTGATTATCAGGACGTGTTTGTAAGCATGTAAGTATCAGGTTTCTTCTCTCAGTTTGTGCTAATTTGGATCTGGAATTGGAGCAGCTTGATGTTAAGACTGCATTTCTTCATGGACTACTTGAAGAAGAGATATATTTGGAGCAACCATAAGGTTTTGTTGTTAAGGGGAAGGAAAACTATGTTTGCTTGTTGCATAAGGCACTGTATGGGCTTAAGCAAGCTCCAAGGCAGTGGAACAAGTGCTTTGATCAATTTGTGGTTAGTCATGGGTTTAAGAGAAGTGAGTTTGATCACTGTGTTTACATAAAGGAGAGCAAGGGTAAGTGTTTTATCTACCTTCTCCTATATGTTGATGACATGCTTATTGCATCAAAGGATATGAAGGAGATACAGATTGTTAAGAATCTGTTGAGCAGTAGGTTTGAGATGAAGGATCTAGGAACAGCAAGGAGGATTCTTGGTATAGATATAGCGAGGAATCGTGAAGTTGGAGTTCTCACCTTGAGTCAATGTGGTTATATCAAGAAGGTCTTGCAGGTGTTCAATATGGATGAGTCTAGATCTGTTGCTACATCTATTGGGTCTCACTTCAAGTTGTCAGCTGTCAAGGATGATGAGGCAGAGACAATCTTGGATGATGTTCCATATTCATATGCTATTGGAAGTATCATGTATGCGATGTTGGGAACTAGGTGTGATCTTGCATATGCTGTTGGCTTGGTTAGTAGATTCATGAGTAAGCCAAGCATGATACATTGGACTACTGTAAAGTGGGTGCTAAGGTATTTGAAAGGCTCCCAGGATCGAAAGATTGTGTTCAGGAGAACAAGGACTTTAGAGCTGAAGGTTTCTGCGATACATATTTTGCGTCAGATCTTGATAGAAGCAGGTCGATTTCAGGTTATGTTATCACAGCAGGTGGAACGGCTATTAGCTGGAAATCGAGTCTTCCACATGTTATCGCGCTATCTACAACAGAGGCAGAGTATATGGCATTGGTCGAGGCAGTTAAGGAAGCAATTTGGCTTCGGGGTTTGGTCGAGGAATTCGGTTTCAAACAAGACTCGGTGGAAATCTGGTGTGATTCCCAAAGTGCTTTGAGTCTGGCCAAGAACAATGTTCATCATGAGAGGACAAAGCATTGAACAGGAGGATGCATTTTATTAGGGATATTGTTGCTTCAGGTGAAGTGAAGCTGTCTAAAATCCCGACTGAGAGGAATCCGCCTGATATGTTGACAAAGGTTCTTCCTGTGGATAAGTTTGAGAAGTCTTTGAGCTTTCTCAACTTAGAAGAGCACTAAGGTGCTGGTTTGTCTGGAGTGGCACATGAGATGCAAAGATGAATGTGTTACACTCTGAACAGATTATCATCAATGTGGGGTTTGTTGGGCTTGGACCCTCTTTCTTAGGTGATGAAAATCATTGAGTGTTAACAAGGCCCGCGACTTAGGTATTAGTCAAATAGGGAATGGGTTTAGTTTCCTATTGGGTTTAGGTTTATGTTAAACTTTCTTATCTTTGTAATTGTCTTAAGCTATATAAAGCTAAGCATGTGTGAGATTTAGGTCATGAGAGTTAATCAGAAAGTTGAGAACTTTTGAGAGATCTCTGATATAGTGGATTACTGGAAAAGCTCCAGACTGAGATGTAGGATCACACACCGTGATCTGAACTCGTTAAATTTTTGTATTTTTTAATTACTTGCTCAAATAACCTGTCCCGTAGTTAAAATAACCTGTTCCGTAGTTATAGGGATTGTGACAAAACTTAACCAAATCCCATTTAAACAAACATAAACTTTTTAATAATATAAAACCACAAAACCTAGGGGTCGGCATAATTCCAATCCTGACCTGTACTGTCCTGTTCTATTCCGTGAACAAGAGTTTGAATCCCGACTGGGAATGTGAGAGACCGGTACGGAAATTCCCGGAGTCCTTTTGGCATGAAATCAAACATGAAGTTATTATTATAGATATATATTAGATGATAATGTACTAAATACTATTCGGATTATTACATTTATTAAAAATAGCTAAATATACTTATTCTTTGATTTATTAAAAATGTATCTAAATATCTTGTTTCTTCATTTATGTATAAGAGGATATATAAAAATAAAGATATCTAGATTTACTTGCCCCTCAAGATATCTCTAATAAGTATTTCCAAACTAAAGCAAAATTCTCGTCATCTCAGAATTCACTACCTTCCTTGTCGCTGTGAATCAATGGCGTCTTCTTCTCTATCTACTCTTTGCAGCTATACCTCGTCTTCTCTTTATTCCAACTCTAAGCTCTCACATTCTCTTTCGGCTAAATTATTATCCAAAGCAAATGTTTCGGTCCAGTTTTTGGGAAAGAGACAATCCCAGTCGCCACTTCTGTCCTCAACCCCGAGATTTATCACCGTTATCGCCATGGCTCCGCCCAAAGCGGGAGGCAAATCCAAGAAAGGTACAATCTTTCCACTGGACGTTCCCTTAAAACATAGGCATTTTCTTCCATTCCGGGGTGTTTGGGAATTTGGCAGTTTTCGCGGTTATAAGATTGACTCTGGTGGCGGGAAAAGCAACTCCGGCGCCGCCTATAGGTCCGGCCTTAGTTCGAAGGGAGTAAAAGACATTATGTGTTTCTGCAAAGAATACAATGCAAGAACCGCTGCTAAAGCCGATGATATCATTCCTGTTGAAATCACAGTCTACGAAGTGCGTTTTACTTGTACCCTAAGTTTACTCTCTCTTACGACACAATCTTGACATTCTCTTACATGTGTGTGGTTGTTCTCAGGATCGCTCCTGCTTCGTTTTTGTTGCTCAAGGCTGCAGGTATTCTTTTTGTCCATTACAATTGAATGTTCATTTTTTGATAGAAATTGAGTATATGTCATTCTTGAGTTGTGGAAATAGGTATTACCAAGGGATCGAAAGACCCAAAGCAAACTAAAGTTGGGAAGATAACGATAGACCAACTGCGCGAAATCGCCGCAAAGAAGCTTCCCGAGTTGAACTGCACTACCATTGCAGGCACTGCAGCTAACATGGGTATAGACATTGAGTCTCCTGCTCTTGAACCCATAAAAAAAGCTGTTTTACTGTAAAAACCTCAAGTGTAGTTTCTGTTCAATAACTGCCTTATTGGTTTCAAAGTGTAATCCGAAGAAGACACACTTAAAGAGAGTTCAACATAAAAAAATAAAAAAAGAGAGATTATTTTCGCGTAAATCACGGTCTTGGTGCACCATATGTTTTTTTTTTTGGTCAATTGTCAACGAACATGTGTTTGTGTGTGTGTTTTGCTGAAGGCATTAGGAATCAACAGAACAAGCAACAATTAAAACATAAAGCAAGTCTTTTCCAAATCATCTAGCTGTTTTGTTGTGCACATATATTGAGTCGGTTTTGCAGATTTCTACTTCGTAACCGTCTCTTAATGGCCTCAACAATCGCCTCCACGAGATTGGTATCAGTCCTGCAATGCAAGTGAAATAAATTAGCCAGTGAAACCTTACAAAAAGATATTCAGGTGATTGGGACAAGATCATATCACTCATATCGGACACAAGGTTACAGCCTATCACTCTCTTTGTGCAATAAGGTATGTATACTGAGGCACATTGATACGAATGCGGAATCACCTAAGCTCCATTCGTATTCGTACATAGGGAACAACACGGCATAAGTCTCTTGGTTCGGAGCTCGAAGAATATAAACCAGAACAAAGTCGCATTCATTGTAACAATGTTCTCTTGAGTATGAATAAATTTTACATCCAACTATAATAATTGAATAATAAAACTCAGTTGACCCAAGAAACACTTTTCTCTTCATTGTTTTTGTAATTAGAAGATTATTTAAAAAAGGTTTTTAGGCCAAATAAAAGAACAGACCGTATCATTTATAAAAACGACAATCACATTTTGAAAGGCATCTCTGGTTACGTTCACGCTCTGCAACCTCAAGGATCGGCATCAAATTCTCATTTTGCAGATTTACAGGATACAAATTCTCATTAACTGCAATGCCCTCGATGGAAAGAGATTTATTATTATTTCCTTTCTTTCTCTCTCAGCACACCAAAGCTTCACGTTCATTTGTTTAGTTTTTGAATTGCTATGGAGATCCAAGGTGTCGAACTGGGACAAGAGTTTGAAATAGAGAGTCCGAGTTCGACTGAAGAGAGAGGCCTAACAAGGACTTGTGGAGAAAGCCCTTGTGGATTTTTCGACGCACAGACAATCTCTGAGGACACTGAGGACCGTTCCATGTCCATGAAGAAACTATCATGGGCCATCTTGCTATGTTTAGTGTCCATGACAGTGGAACTAGTGGGCGGGATAGAAGCGCATAGCATGGCCGTTCTAACAGATGTGGCTCATTTAATAACAGATGTTGCTGGCTTTGCCATCTCTATATTTTCCCTTTGGGCATCTGGATGGGTAGCATCACCAAGACGGAGCTACGGATATTTTAGACTCGAGATTCTTTTGAATATTGCTTCGATCTTGGGTATTTGGCGTCTCACCGTGTGGATTGTGTATGAAGGTATCAAAAGGCTAAGTGAAGAGAAGAGAGAAATCAAAGGGTCAATAATGTTTGGAGTAGCTTCTTTCGGTTTGGTCGTCAATTTCGCCACAGCTTTAATGTTTGGAAAAGCTGAGAGAAACGATAATATAAATATACAAGGAGCTTATCTTCATGCAATTGGAGATTCTATCCAGAATGTTGGAGTGATGATTAGTGCTGGATTTATCTGGTGGAACCCCGGATTGGGAATTACGGATTTTATCTGCACAATGATTTTCTCGTTGATTGTGGTGGGAAGAACCTTCCCTACTATTCTTAAGCTCTTTGCAATTCTGATGGAGTTAGCTCCAAGAGAGATTGACTGTACTAGACTCACCCAGGGTCTGTGCGATATGGATGAAGTCATCTCGGTCCATGAACTCCACGTTTGGACGATAACACTTGGGAAAGTTTGTTTGACTTGTCATGTTAGAGTAAACCCTGACGCAGACACAGACGCGACACTTGACAAGGTTATCGAGTATATTAAGAGAGAGTATGGAATAAGCCATGTAACAGTTCAGCTGGAACGAGAGCGGAATCCTTAGTTTTTAATACTATATATATTATAACAAGAGATCCTACTCGTTACACGGTTGATGATTTGTCGACTTTTCTCACGTTTAAAGAATTCATTTCCTTTTGTTTCATCTCATTTTAGTTTATTAAGTGTCCATTTTAAAAGTTTTGAGTTCTATTTGGAGATTCTTTGAGCGTTTTTGTATGTTATTTGGTGTATTTTGGATATGTATTAAGTTTTTGAATGTTTTTGTAATGGAGGATTATCTTTTAACAAAAAAAGGAAAATGACGATGAATGATTATGATCAGTCCAAAATGTTTGAATAATGAAGTCGGATGGAAGCTTTTCTTTATTAGATTTAGCTGAATTTGGTAACGCTATAGAAAAATGAGTCAACTTTACAATGGTGGTGATTTTAAGTCACTCGGGGTAGTGGTTTTAGAATTATGGATGATTTAGTGCACACATGTCATTCTGATGCCTAGTAGAAGCTCATACGGGAGAAGACTGCAAATTGATCCACCAAACCGATCCAATCCCTTCAAAACTTACAAGCAGACTGATTACTTGGATCGTTTGCCAACCGATCTCATCAACTACTGGCCCAATTTTTATCATTAGATCTTTAAATATTATTTTCGATTGTTTATTAGTTTTTTCTATATAATATATTTTTAACTGAATTATATAGTGTATTTAATAATTTAATTATAAAAATGGTTTCCTAATACCATATAAATTTTCACTTTTTTTAAAAAAAATTACAATTTGTTTTAACAACAATTTTTTGAATTTTTTTGAAAATAAGATGTATTATTTTGTCATTTAAAGTTATTTTGCAAAATAAAACAACATAAATTTGTCTGTATCTTTTTAAATATTTGATTTAAATATTTGGATTGGATTGATTTTTTTTTTTCGACTTCACTAAGCATTAAAGCCAAATAAAATATTAAAGAGCAAGTTAACAACATCTTAAAAAGTTGAATAAAATTGTAATATGTGTTTTTACGGTATTATACGATTCAAACCACAATTACTTTTTTCTATGATCACAGTCTGATAGGATTTTGGAGAGAAGTATTAAATTCAACAAGTTTGAAAATACATCTAATTTTGTTTTTTATTCTATTAGAAATGTGTGTGGTCTTTAAAAAATATTGGTCTTTATGTTCAATTTGTAAAGTTTGAATATGAATAAGCGGTAATTGAGAAATATTATTTACATGATTTGTAGGTTCCAAGTGTCTAATAGATTTAAATATTGGTGAAGTTTTTAGTAGGAATAAAGAACTAATTGAGATATTATATGCTAGCATGACAAAGAATATATGAAAACTCATAGTATAGTTAAATTAGTATATGCAAATTGAGACACTAATTTAATTCTACATAAGTATATAATTAAAATCTTAACTCAAAACTCTTAGTGATCTAAAATATACGATAACTTGATAATGAGATCATATTCCAATGACATTTTTTTTCGAATATAGTTTTCTTCTGAATTTAATACTTTGTATATTTTTGTGTATATTATATTATTTATTGTACTATCTACATCGTTATCGGATTTTAGAATGGTTAGACCATTGAAAAATATTAAACGTGATATTGTGACATACAATTGGCCATAAATGAAAACTGGTTGAGGCAAGTATATAAACATTGATTTCAAGTTTTGTCCCTGGCTTTAATTAGTTGTCATTACATAGCATAGTCTTATTAGGAAATGATGTATTCGTAGTGTGAAAGGATGCTCCGAGTCAGTTGGGAATAAAATTATTCGTGGTATAATAACTTTTTTACCAGCCTTTGTCCCCCGTGATTTTCTCGCCCCCAATCAATCCATCTTCCAAACGTGTTATGATCAATCGTGTATCATTGCATAGTCCTTTTTTATTAATGTTACGAAGCAGCATTATTGGAACTCCCACTTTTGAAGAAAGCTTATGTTTTGGTAGTCCTAAGAACTCTATAGAGTTTAAATACTCAACCGTATATAGTGTTTCCTAGTTTGTTGATATTGTGCCAGCTTTGCCTATCTTGTTTGAGATGAAATATTCTTCTAATGTTCCTGGCAGTTGTGCTAACACGTATGTATTAATCTCATTAATTGTTTAGTTTTGTGGTGTTAGGCCCGTTGTCTCTATAATGCTTGTGTATGTACTCACTGATAGGCAGTGCTATGCATTTGTGGCTTCAAATAGTTTCTGCAAATGATCTACAGTTGATTGCATTAGGAATTTCGGATCAACTACGACCATATATATGCCATCATCTGCATTTTTTTTTTTTTTCCTTTGTGGGTGCATTTTCATTTCCTACACTTAGCAGCCATGTTGCTGCAAAACTTGCCTCTAATTAATAGAGCCTCATTAATTGTCTTGAAATGATAGTGTAAGGTTTCCATAAGTATGATTCTTTAACTAATGTTAAGATTGTATCTGCTTTAATTACTTATGGAACGACTAATACTATTTTTCTGAAGTCTCCACCTAGTGGTACAATCTTACCTTTGAAAGGTTTGTCTTAAGCTGCTGATTTTTCCATGAACATCAAATCTTGTAATGTTTTGTCTAGCGTTTCTTAGTGAAACTAGTTTTACTAAGAGAACATTATCAATTAGTTATTTTATTTCATTTAACTACAAAAATTCAATAGTAATTGGGAAAATTTTCTTCAGCAATCAATTTAGAAAACATTAAGTAACTTTTGGATATGAGGTAAACTAAAGTGTATGTAAGAGGATAAACGTTTTTTTAAGATGAGCAAAGGTGTAGCTATTAACAAAAACTTTTTGAATCGAATCAGCTGAAACAATATACACTAAATCATAAATCATTGATTCCTGTTTTCATTACGAAAACAAAAAAAAAAAACTTCTGATAAGCTTAATCAAACTAGAATAAGAAGCAAGAGATTCTCTATTACCTTGACCACATCACCCACTGTTCGTCGCCTTCCTCGTTATACCTCTTGTTATTCCTTTTCGTATGCAAAAACACATCGATTAATGCATTTTGCTTGTCAATCAGCAAGGATGAGAACATGAATAAGAAACTCATGCTGAATTCATCCATCAACAAATCTATGTTTACTAAGCCATTTTCTGCAAAAAATAGCAAGTATAAACATAAAATTAGCATTTTAGTTCACTACTGAGACTTCATTGTGAAGTCTCAGGACATATGAGCTAACTACATAAAAATGTAAGAAGAGTGATTGTTAAATAATTACAAACACATAAACGTCACATAAACTTTAAAGTCAAGCAAATATCAGTTACAAACATAATTAAGCTGAAATTTTTTTTATAATTAGGCTTAAAACCCTGTTATAACATATTTAAGAAATAAGACTTCAAAGTGAAGTCTCAGGCGTAGACTTCACCGTGAAGTCTATTATGTTAATTATAAATTAACAAAAATCTTAAAATCGATTAAAGCTAGAATATACAAAATTGAATTGTGAAAATCATACATATTCAACATAAATAATTAATACACATGAGAAAAATATAATATCCCCATAAAACAAAATAAATGACTTACAAAAACATTTTTCAAAGAGCTAGTCATGGAGACTTCAAAACGAAGTCTTGTTACGATACTTCACCATGAAGTCTCAGTGATGTGAGCTAATTACCTATTAAATTTAGAAAAATGATTTCTAAATAATTATGCGACAAAGACAGCTAAAACTCATACAACCTCAAAAGAATATAGTAATACATAATAATATGTTAGACCAAAGAAAAATAATAATTATAAATCAGCTTAAATTTGATTTTTACTAGAATTGGAAAATGAGACTTCAAAGTGAAGTCTCGAAGATAGACTTCATTATGAAATCTCATGAGCTCTCCAACTGAGACTTCCTCGTGAAGTCTTAAATAAGGTCTAAACTAGCAATTGACCAGAGTTTGACTTTTTGAAGAGACTTCACTGGTGAGACTTCATCGTGAAGTCTCATGGAAAGTGGGTATAGTTTTGCAATTGACCGTAGGTTTGAATTTTCTATGAGACTTCACCTGTGAAGTCTCTATATCTTTTGAGACTTTAGTGGTGAAGTCTCCTAAAGAGTACGGCTTAGTTTTGCAATTGACCGGCATTGACTTTTAGAAGTCTCATTGAAACAGGGGTCTAGTTCTGCCATTGACAAAAAAATTTCTTTATTAATTTCACACTTCATGGTGAAGTCGCTTAACTTTTCGATGATATGAGACATCACCGTGAAGTCTCTTAATTAGTCAATATTGGTCAATTGCAAAAGTAGACCCCTTTTACACGCAGATTTCAGAACGAAGTCTCATCGAAAAGTCAAAGTTGCGGTCAATTACAAAAATGGATCCTACTTTTTCTGGAGACTTCAGGGGTAAAGGTTAGTATATTCATTATAATTTTTCCATCAAATATATAGTGTTTAAATAATATATATTTATCTTTTCTTGTGTGACTGAAATTATTAGGGGAAGAAAATAAAGTTTGGAATTGAATTTTTCTTAACTCCCCGTTTATGCAAAATCTCATGTATCTAGAGGGAGCATGGTTTGAAATTCTCAACTTTGTTGTCTTGCCTAATCATGACGTGAATGTTTTCACAGGCCATACTTTCTAATGTTCTGCTAATGATTCAACAAAAATATATAAGATAGATCTGATAAACGATGACAACTATTTTGAATCAAATTCCTAAGATCTTAGATAGAACCGTCACCGACAGATATCATATTGGTAATAATTTTAACATTGTGATGTCATCTATATATACTTTTTTGGAATATAATTATTTTATTTTTTCGCTAATTAGTTTTGATCTTTTAGATACGATTGGATATGTTGACTTTGCGTCTAGCTTGAAGGAAGGTAAGTCTGATATTACCAAAACCTCTTATAGGTTTTTTATACAAGATCTGTAGTAAGTTATCACTACTATATGAGCTTGAGTTTCATATTTCAGTCATTAATAGTATGTATAATATACCTCTTCAGTTTTATAACTTTGGTTTGTAGGGGTAATGAGATTAAGTGTATGGCTATCGGCAGACATACTTATGACTTTGATAGAGAATGGAACAATAAAACGCTATGTGTGTTTTGTTGTGTTGCGGTTTTGGAAAACAACAATATCAATGATAAATATAATATTTTATTTTAAATCTATTTTTGGATATTATATCTGCTAATATATTATTTCTCATTACTAGAAAAAGCATTTCTTTTGAGTTACGAAGAAATATCTGACATAAAATTTGATCAAAAACTTCCTGAAGTAATTCCATTAATTAATAGGTAACAATTACCAATTTTTTTTTTTTTGACATCAGAAAAATAATAAATCCTAAACAATGTGTCGGAAATCTAAACTAAATGAACGCTACTAACATAAGAAAATTATCTACCATGAGCATTAGCATTACGCGCCAAGCAATCCGCCTTACCATTAAGCCTTCGAGGGATAAAAGTGAGGTTGAATCCTTGGAACTGTCTTCTAAGAGAGGAAAAATCCGCAAGTAGGGCCGCAAAAGAAGACCAAGCTTCCATTGTCTTAGTCATCTTCACTAGCTCTAAGTAGACTGTCTGGAAAGTCACCATAACTTCTTGATGGGCAATCATGCACTCCATCGCCCAAATGAGGGCCTCCATTTCTGAATGTAGCGGGGATAAACTTTGGCGCTGTCCTTTGGCACCCATCAAAGCAGCTGAGGAGAACGGGCTAATGAGCCACCATCCTAGGCCCGCAAAGTGGCAATCCTTCTTCCACGATCCATCAACCTGACAAACGGTGCCAGAAATTGGTAATAGTATCCGAAGAGGATAGAAACGCAAAATCCCTCACTTTTGGTGGACTCTGCGCATCAGCCCATGCTTGGGCTTCACCGATAGCATGTTTGAGAATCTTCGGGGGTTTTCGATCAAGACATTTGTAGAGCTTATCATTTCGAGCTTTCCAAATAAACCATAAGATACATGGGAACGGATTAATAGGATAACCTTGAATCGAGTCCTTTGAAATCCGTGAAAATAAGTAGTCTTTATTTGAGAACATCGAGGGGAACGGAAAGGATAGATTTCCGTTTGGAATGGGGGATAGAGCTCAAACCTGCAGCACAGGAGGGCATTCAAATAAGGCATGATTAGTTGTCTCACTATCCATTCCACACCAAGGGCAAGTCGAGTCGCAGTTAATACCCCGGTTACGCAACCGCTGATTGACTGAAAGACACCCTGAGCTAATTTGCCAAATGAAATATTTCAATTTGGAAGAACCCTCAACTTTCCAAGATTGTGCCAGTAAAACCTTAACATAAGGACCAATTGGAGGAGGTTCTGATTTACTAAAGAGAGAGTGAGCCACCCAGTAGCCAGATCGGATCGTATAGACCCCAGATTGAGTCAAACCCCATCCAATCCTATCAGGGATATTAAATCTACTTATCGGGATTCCCCAGATAAGATCAATATTCAGGGGATGGAAAAATTCATTAAGTAAACAAAAACTCCAAGATCGCGTGAGAGGATCAATCATATGGTTAACCTTGAGATTAGGAGGATAATTTGCACCCCGAGGTCGGGCCGGCCTTGGCCAGACATCAGGAATCCAATGATCCGTCCAGACCGAGATAAAACTACCATTTCCCACTATTTTGATAAGACCCTTCTCCAAAACATATTTAGTCGACATAATGCTGGTCCACCCAAAGAGTTCATAAGGGACTGACGCTGATCCACCGGGATTAGGTGCCCAAAGGTTACCGAGGATTTACTTGAACATGTTCTTGAGCCTTTACCTGATCCCAAGTCTCCTGAGCAATATAAGATAAAAGTTTTTGAGGTGTTTGATCATGGAGATACATATGAGCTGCCAGTGATATCTGAGGAAGCAGCTACACCTGGTAGTTGCCACAAGCGGAAATCTCCTGACACCACACCTCAACCACCTCTCTAACGGATAAGAGGACACCTAGGAGCTATCGTTGCCATCCCATATGCTGCTTACATTATTGATCTCGGAGATACATATTTTGTGTACTCCAAGGGACCGAGACCACCTCCGCTCAAACACATGTATGTGCTCTCTAAACCGTCTCCTTCTTCTCCAGGTAGACATTCTCACCCACCCAGACAATCCCACCATGTTGTTGTCACTCATGCTTACCTAATTGATCCGGAAGAGACGTATGATGTATACCACAGAGGACCGCGGCCGCCATGACTTGCTCTTTTCCGTTACAGTCAAGCTAATGACTGAAAACAAGCGCTTGGTGGGAGGCAACCCAATTAGTATTTTATTTTCTTTTCTTTTCTTTTTGTGATTTTTATTTTTGATTTTTCTCCTCTTCTAGATTTATTTCCCCATTGTGGACAATGTGAACTAAGTTTGGGGGAGGATGTTACTAATAACATTTATTTTGGTGATTTTTATTCGGTTTTTCGAGTCGAAACCTTGTTATGGGAAATGATGATTAATTGTAGGAATTAAGCTGTGTTATTAGGATCTTGATGTACCATTTTGCAGAGCTTTAAAACTAGTCTGAGACTAATGGAAAACTCAAAGCATAACAACTTGACATCAAATGTCCATGTCTCCAGTCATGAAATTCGAGTAAGCCAGAGCTAACTATAATCTCTCTCTATTAAAGTCAGTCCTTGTCTTATGCTGTGTTAAGTTAGTCCGAGACTCTAGTTTCCAGCTCTCCCCCTAGATGGAAAATGTTGAAAAGAATGAATAAATGTCCTTATTAGGTACCTAGTGACAAGGTTAGAAGCAATTCTGTGATGCCATTATTTGTCACTAGAAGCTCGGGATTGGGGCGGCTAGGAAAATTTTCTATGATGCCATTATGCTACCTGAACCTTTGAGAAATTAGAAAAGTTAATAAAACAATAAGTCTGGGGGAGAGGAAAGAAACTTTTGTGTTAGGACTTTCTTAGCCTTGTATTGGAAAGGGAAAGGACAATGATATTTGGGCAGTACTTTCATAGTGTACAGATTTGCAAGGATGGTTACTTGAGTGAATTGGTTGATAGATTGTGGTGCAAATTTATAAAGTTACTAAGTGATGAGGAATTACACGGTGGTCTAGATTTTTCTGAGTTCTGTCTTATGTGGTTGCAATGGTGAAAAATGACATAGCCGTCCGAGGATAAGATGAGTTTCCCTCTGTTTTCAAACCTCTTTCACAGGTTTAGTTTTCTGTTTTGCTTGAGGTCAAGCAAAGGCTAAGTCTGGAGGAGTTGATATTATGTGGGGTTTCGGGTTTTATAACTCATGTATTTGTTAGTTTTAGAGTCTATTTTAGGTCTATATACTATATATTAGGTGTTTTTTTGAGCATTTGGGATGACTTGGAGAAAGTGGAGCACAAAGGAGCAAAATCGATAGAGGGGTCGAATTCCACAGAGACTCTATAGAACACAATAAATTCTAGTTTCAAACTTAGCTAGGCAAAAGATTATTAATAGAAATACAATGGAAAGTAAATTGCAAATTTAATTTAGGTTGTAAACTAGATGGAGAAAACGCTAGGCTTCAAGAAATTCGCAGGAAATCAGATTGCATCTTAGAATCTACTAGGGAATTATTTATAAACCTATTCTAGAACACAAAACACTATGCTATAGAAGACCACCTTCCGCTGCGAGATCTAACTATGCCTAAACAGCTAGAAAACCAAATTCCTTTGTGAAATCTAAGAGTTAAACATGCATTCAAACAAGTTTGCTAAGTTCATAAATTTCCTAACCCAAATTCCTTTGTGATTAGGAAAATTTTCTCATCTAGATTTGTTCCAGCTAATTAATCAACACTTCCATGCTCATTAAATAACCTAAGAGCTTAATCCTAGTTCATGACTCTAGAATTAAGTATTCAAACGATTTAGATGAAGAATAAGTATATAAACCCTAGATTATTTGATTCCAATCAACAATTCATCAATTTCTTTGAATATCCCTAAACCTAACAATGAATCTACTCAGACATGGTGAATGAGACAAAAAAACATGTCTTCAATAAATTGCATAAGAGAAATCAAAAGAGAAACAAAGAGGGTTTAGATAAATCTCTTCTCCCTAAAACAATGTCTCTATCAAAAACCCTAAAAGATAAAGCATAGCCTAAACAATGGCTGAAAAATCTCTTTTATAAACATTAGAGACGACCTAGATGTTTCCTTTTTCAATTAGGGGTTAATCTGGAGCAAATATGACAACTTTGACTCCAAAAATCATGTTTCTCGGAAGGTCTGTCGATTGACACAATAAGGCATGTCGATCGACAGGGACCTCAGAGAATACACAGTTTCTTCAGCTCGCGACAGATCATACATGTCTTCACTAAAACGACCATATCTTGAACTACAGACATGGGAATCACTTCAAACTACTTGGAGATGAAATATAAATTTTATATATTTCTTTTGGCACCATTTTGATAAAATTTGAGTACCGAGAAAACCTTCAACCAATATAAAACTTCTGAAAGTCATATCCGAGACTGCATCTTCCATTTATCGATTTTGCTCCTTTTTGCTCCATTTTCTCCAATTCATCCCAAATGCTCAAAACACCTAAGAGTATATAGACCTAAAATATACTCTAAAACTAACAAATACATGAGTTATAAAACCCAAAAAACCACATAATATCAAATATCCAAAGAGTTCATAAGGGACTGACCCTGGTCCACCGGGATTAGGTGCCCAAAGGTTACCGAGGATTTATTAGAGTTAATCTGGTGTCCCGAGACCTTTCCATAATCATTCAAAATATCCAGAATAGTCGCACATTGACTATGATCTGCCTTACAGAAAACAGGCTATCATCCGCAAATAAAAAGTGGGATATGGAGGGACATGATCGAGCCACCTTAATACCAGTAAGTCTGTGCTCCAGTTCGGCCTTCCTAATATTACCAATTTTTTTCCTGGTATATTTATTATTTTATAATTATAAGATTGAACTGTATATATGAACTAACATTTGTTTAGATGTAACTACCTTACTTTTGAGGATTTATTTTAGAAAATCTTTGATGACTTTGCTAAGGATACCCACTCTAACGAGGAGGTTTCTGAGAGTATTGCGTCACATAGTGTTAGTAATTCGGTTTAGAAGAAAGTTTTATGTATTTAAGAACTTGTCTTTGCTATTTTTATGTTAAATTTTAATTTTACCTTTAATTTAAAATTATTATAACAAAATACTTTGAATTGATTTACATTTTGGAGACAAATAGCTAAAATATGTCATATTTTTCGCAATGTATATCAAATTTAAGCGACTATTTAAAATGTTAGAAATATACATATACATAAAAAAAATTAAATTGGTACGTATAGATTTTTTTTATGTATAATGTCTTTATGCCAGTCGGATTTGACGTACGAGAATCAAAGTAGACTAAATAAGCAAATTAAACATTTAAAAAATTTTGCGTATGGAAATATATAATCATCATTAAAAAATTTGACGATTAACCCTTCATTTATTTTCTTTTCTAGAACAATCTCTTATTTTCAATTTATTCAAAAGCAAAATGTTTAATTTTCTTCAACTATTCAATAGCACCATTTATTACATATAAATTATTAGTATCCATCCCCTCAAAACCTTAAAATATTTATTATGTATAAATAGAGCCAAGGACTAAGATTTCACATATCCTTCATTATCACGACTATTTTCCTAATTCCTTTATTCTTTTACCTTGCAAAAGAAAATGGATTTTTTTTTTTTTGATGTGGTATGTTAACCCTCAACTCAGGGATTATAGTGTAAGAGTTCAAATTGTCAGGAATAGCTAAAATAAGTGATGGATATATGTGGTTTCTATAGGTTTACGGTTTCTGTAGTTTCGATCGTTTTAGATCGATATACTCAAGTCTCCAACTCTTACGCCGTATCTCCAAAGCAATTTTACGACTTTGTACGCTTCAGCGACATCGTAGATGAGAGATTTAAATCTAATTACACAATCGGTAATATACATGTTCATTAATTATATTTGGTATAGAAAATCATTGATTTCGTGGTTATAATTGCATTAGGTTATGGCAAACAATTTGTATTTTTAGATGTGATTGGTACTATTTTATGGGTTGAAAAATTGACTGTCAATGGAAATACATATTTTGGGGAAGATGTTGACGATCAATTTAAGAAAATTCATTTCGAATTCAGAGAAAGGGAGTAAGTAAATTTCAATATCAATTTTCTTATTTTCAAACTCTCTATGTCTTTTTTTATATTAAATTAAAATCTTAATATCTTTATTGAAATGGAACTGTTATACGATGCGTGGCGAGGGAAAAAATTGTTGTGGAGTTTAAATCTCTTTGGAATTCTGTCGGAACTTATGGATGAGTAGTGTTACTGAATTTTTATCGAGTTAACTATAGAGGTAATAAGAAAAGTATCCCCATCAATTTTAAATCTTTTTTTTATTATTTACAATCAATTTTAAATATATAACTTTCGTTACAATTTTGTTTTACATGAGATGTCACACTAAAAGATACATGACCAATTTCTAAAGTTTTTTTTATCCATAAATTGAAGAAACAACTATTATCAAAGAATTGTTTATTTCGTAGTTTACTATTTCTTACTAATAAGTTCATTTGAATATTAGATCTTAAAATTTATTATTTTTATATTAGAGAACTCCTTTCACGCAGAACAATTTACATCCTTAAAAACAATACTTTTTTATAATGTATTTTAATTTTCAATATAGTTAACGATCTTATGACCAATATTACTAATAACAGGAGACAATTAATGGCTTTATTAAGTATAAATATTATTATTATATTATTTTGTTATATGTGTTATTTTTCTTATATTTATATACAAATTTTATATTTATCTTCATCATTTTTTTTATAAAATTAAATATATTCAAAAAATATATTTCGTGGTGAAAAAGAAAATTATATACTTATCAGTTCAATACAACTATTTTTTCTTACACATCTAAAAGGAAGAATTCATATAAACCCATTTATAATCTAAATTTCATGAATTGTAATATACGAGTATATATTATCAGATATCCGAAAAGTCTAAAATTTGCATATTTAGATATGAATATATAATCTATTTGATCAAATCCTTCTCCATAAAAAATCGATTAATACAAAGTGCATAAAAAACCTCAATCTTTTAAACCCGCAAATTTTAGATACATTTTATTAACCAACCGTTCACTTATCTTCTATATTATTTCTTTTAAACAATTGGTTATTATTTATTATAAAAAAACACATTTGTATATTTTCACAAACCCTAGGCACTTAAACGGCAGAAATGATTAAAGGGAAACACTCTATGCTATCAGAAACAACAAATTTTTAATCTGATTGGTGTGTTTGAGTTAGGATATTAAAGGTATGACAAAGTTCAGTTAGGATCAAAGAAGATGTATACGACAATATTAGAAGTTGAATTGTTTCTCAAATATTTTAAGCAAATCATTATAAACTACTAATAAATTTTTAACATGAACAATTTAAGAATGGAATAAAAAACTATAAACAATAGTGAAAAAAATACATAAATTTTTTTGATGTGATATTTATATTGTAAATATACATAAGTTTTTTGTATGTGATACTTATTTGATTAGTATCTCCAACTATGCACCTTATTATAAGGAGAGCAAAATCTCAAAATGAAGATTTGAAGGTTTATTACTCTAACCACGAATCATAAAAAAAAATATTTAAAATTTATTCATTTTGTATTACAGTACTTGATATTAATAAAACTTATTAATAATGATAAAACTTCAAAATGCATATAAAACCTACATTTAATATATCATACATCAAAAATATTACAATAATACATAATAAAATATAATATAAATTATATATATAGTAAAACAATATTAAAATATAAAATTTGAGGTTAAAAACAAAATTAATATATCTATCAGTTACGCTATATTTTTTCTGATACATCTGAAATAAAGAAGTCTTTTTTTTTTGTTCTTGAAAGAAAGAATTCAAAGAGACCAATTTACGATTTAGATTCGTAATTACAATATACGTATAAATATATATTAGCATCGAAAACCGAACAGTCTAAAATGAGTATATTTAGATTAAAATGCGGATAACTTTTTTGACTACATTTTCGCGTATAATCAATTAATATAAACTGCATGGAAAATTTTAAATTTTTAAGTTCGTACAGTTTGGCTCGGTAACATTAACCAACCGTTCACTTATCTTTCTATAATATTTCTTTTGAAAAGTTTTATATTATTAATTATAAAGATAAATTTTGTATATATTTGGCAAACCCCATGAATTCAAACTGCGGAAATAATTAACGCGAAACTCGGGTCCTCTGAACCTTCTGATTGGGTGGAAGAGGAGAAGGAATTGGAGGACGTTATGTGCAGTTATTTTAGGGAATTGTTTATGTCCTCTGAACCTTCTGATTTTGATCCAGTCCTTGAGTCTGTGCAAACTTGGGTCACGGAGGATATGAATAATATGTTAGTTGCTCCGGCCTCGGAGGAAGAGGTTCGATGTGCTTTATTCCTTATGCATCTGGATAAAGCACCTGGACCTGATGGCATGACTGCTTTGTTTTTCCAACAATCATGGGATATCATTAAGCAAGACTTAGTGGAAATGGTGAATAGCTTTCTGGAACGCGGGGTGTTTGATGAATGGCTCAATGAAACGAATATTTGTCTGATTCCTAAAACCGCGAGGCCCCGGAAAATGGCGGAATTTAGACCGATCAGTTTATGTAATGTTGGGTATAAGATCATATCTAAGGTTCTTTGCAAGAGATTAAAACGAGTTCTCCCCAACCTTATCTCTGAGACTCAATCAGCCTTTGTGGCCGGGAGGTTAATTTCGGATAACATCCTCATTGTGCAGGAAATGTTCCATGGCCTCCGTACCAATAAATCATGCAAAGGTGGTTTTCTGGCAATTAAAACATATATGAGTAAAGCGTATGATAGGGTGGAATGTGTTTTCATAGAAAAACTGTTTCAGAAAAGGGGTTTTCATCCTAAATGGATTGGATGGATTATGAGGTGTATCAATTCGGCCTCCTATTAGGTCCTTCTTAATGGTCACCCGCATGGGCTGATCCTCCCAAACAGGGGACTCATGCAAGGTGATCCGCTTTCTCCATATTTATTTAATTTATGTACAAAAGTTTTTATTGCCAATATTAGGAAGGCTGAAGAGGAGCATACTCTTACTGGTATTAAGGTGGCCCGGTCGTGCCCTGCTGTATTCCATCTTTTCTTTGCGGATGATAGTCTGTTTTTTTGTAAGGCAGATCATGGTCAGCGTGCTACTATTTTGAGTATATTGGACAATTACAAAAGGGTCTCGGGCCAGCAAATTAATTTCAACAAATCCTCGGCTACCTTTGGCCACTTAGTTCCGGTTGATTTAAGACATTCCCTCATGAATTCAATAGGTATTCTTACCGAAGGAGGTATGGGTTCCTACATCGGTCTTCCATAAAGCCTTGGGGGGGCAAATAGTAAGGTTTTTGCCTTTGTTCGAGATCATTTATCGGATAGAACAACCACCTGGTCTTCTAAGTTACTCTCTAAAGGAGGGAAAGAAGTGTTTATTAAATCGGTGGCCTCAGCCCTCCCTAACCATGTTATGACCTGTTATCGTTTACCTCAGACTCTAACTGCTACGCTTACGAGTGCTATTGCTAAATTCTGGTGGATTTCTGGGGAAAACCGACGTGGTTTACATTGGCTTAAATGGGAGAATCTTTGTGCTGCGAAAGAAAATGGGGCGATAGGTTTTCGTACCATTGATGAGTTTAATTCGGCTCTTTTGGCAAAGCAGCTTTGGAGGCTAATTCAATTTCCAAACTCTTTGTTGGCTAGAATTATGAAGGGGAGATACTACCGTTCCTCCAATCCAATGGCTAATAATAGGGTCTACTCACCGTCCCATGGGTGGACTAGCATTATGTCGGCTAAACATATTTTGGAAAAGGGGCTTATTAAAATAGTGGGTTATGGTAATTCTATCTCCGTATGGACGGATCACTGGATCCCTGATGAGTGGCCACGAGCGGCACGCCCTAGGTCTGCCAATTATCCTCATAATCTTATGGTTAGCCATATGATAGATCCTCTCACGAGGTTTTGGAATATGAATCTTCTGAATGAATTCTTTCATCCTGAGGATATCACTTTTATCCGGGGGATTCCGATAAGTAGGTTTCCCATCCCTGATAGGATTGGATGGGCCTTGACTAAGTCTGGTGTTTATGCGGTTCGGTCTGGCTATCGAGTAGCTCATACGATCGTTAAGGAGCAATCGGAGATACCTTTTGTTGGTCCTACAGTGACAGCGCTAAAAGCAAAATCATGGACAATGGAGGGTCCGTCTAAACTGAAACATTTCCTTTGGTAAGTTACCTCAGGATGCCTCTCGGTTTATAATCGCTTGCGCAGTAAAGGTATTAATTGTGATCGGGCTTGCCCCCGATGTGGTTTGGATGATGAGAAAATTAATCATGTGTTATTTGAGTGTCCTCCTGCCTTGCAAGTCTGGGCTCTATCCCCTATTCCAAGTGGAAATCTATCGTTTCCATCCTCATCGGTGTTTTAAAATATGGATTACTTATTCTCAAAGGTCCCAAATGAAGGAATTTGATTAGGTTTTAAAACTTTTCTAAAATCCTAATGATTCCTTTTAGCCCCTAAGATCATGTCAATTGAATCTATGTTATCAGATCTCGATCATACCTGGAGTTTATGAGCAGCGGAAATGATCATGATGTCGAGATCAGGAGCGCCTCAAATGCTGCGCCTCTACAGAAAGTCCACACGCACACAAACTGGAAGTGGGATGCTAGTGCCTTGAGAACAATTCTCTTGGGATTGAGGAGTCTCTGGTGGCTGTAAAACTAGGTTAGGAACTCTCTAGGTCCTGCTTCTATCTTATATATGGCGACCTAGAAGAATCCCTAGTTAACCGATGGATTAACTGATTTAAATTAAGTCATTAATTAAACCCGGTATCTTTAATCCGGAGCTGTGTCGACCGACACTAATATGTGTGTCGATCGACACACTCTTAAAACCTCCACATCATTGTGTAACAATTACACATTACTCTAATGATCATTCCCAGTACTTGTTATCCAGTTTGCTTAGGTGTGTGACCCTATAGGATCATATGATACTAGCAATGAGTTCATAACTAATAAGTTATAAGTGGCTTCTAGCAAAGCATTATAACTACCCAGTATCACATGATAGTCTTATCTCGACTTCACAAATATACTAGATTGAATACAAGTATGATCTCTAGGACACATTCCCTTCACCAAAGGCCTCCCTTAAGGGGTACTCTGTTAACCCTTTCCCTTGGATTTTATGGTTCATTTGGAAGGTTAGGAATGTTAAGGTCTACAAAGGCCTGAGGCCCAGAATCCCCCGATGGATAGGGTTGAAATGGATATATTTTCTCAGGATTCTAGTTTACCTTCGATGGGGAATGTATTTCAGGTTGATGGATCATGGAAGGAAGACTGTCACTTCGCGGGATTAGGATGGTGGTACACACATTCGTTCTCTTCAGTAGTCTTGATGGGCCCCAAGGGTCAGCGACGGAGCTTATCCCCACTTCATTCCGAGATGGAGGCCCTTCTTTGGATGATGGAATGTATGCTAGCTCATCAGGAAGGTGTGGTGACTTTCCAGACAGACTGCTCGGAGCTTGTGAAGATAATAACAACAATGGACGATTGGCCTGCTTTTGCGGCTCCACTTGCTGACTTTGCTACTCTCAGGAGACAATTTCAAGCTTTCTCTCTCTCTCTAATTCCTCGAAGGGTTAATGGAAAGGCGGACTGCTTGACGTGTAGTGCTACTGCTCAGGGTAGGGAGTTCTCTTATGTAAGTAGTAATCCATCTGCGTGGATTACTAAACCATTTATGTAGTTTAAGTTTACTTAAGATGTCAAAAAAAAAAAAAAAAAAAAAAACTTAACGCGAAACACTCTATGCTGTCAGAAATAACAAAGTTCCAATACGACTGGGGTGTTCGAGATAAAGAATTAAGGGTTTGAAAAACTTAAGTTTGAATAGTTAATAGAATAAATAAAATTATTTATTTCTTATACATAAAGAAAAAGGAAATAAAAAATAATTATTTCCGAACAAATTGTTTAGACGGCCGCAACATGGAGTTTGGTCCAAAGACGGGCAATTTCAACAAATTTGTTGTAATGGTGAATATAAAGATTAGCAGACTCCGGTAGGACGACCGAGAACGCATCAACTTGTGGTTATGTCAACATGTCAAATACTGTCATCAAAACCTATATATAATAACACGCAATTAGATATAAGATCAGATAATTAGGTAAAAAATTTATCTAACCTTGGAGATTGAATAGGCTGGAGACTATTTTGAAGGGAGGAGCATATCAAGATAACCCGTTCCATTCTCAGTGATATTTGGGTGAAAGATCGTTGTCTCAAAAGAAACCTGAAACATTGCGTAGAGTTAGACAAAATGAAAGAAAAAAAATTGAGGTCTCTAGATTAAAACAAACCTTTGGTGGTTGCAATGGATGTTGAGGTAGATAGTGGATGTTTAAATTGAAGAGTCCACATTCGTAAGGGGTGTTTGGTGGCCCGATTTTTTTCGCTCGCCAATGAAACACATTATTGGCAACAACCCTAGATATAATTAGATATAAATTATAGTGCCATATGAAATATATATAAGGGGAGGATATTACCTACACTCCATAATTCAAAAGGATTATTTTGAAGTTCTTTCAATCCCCTTGAAATACCTTTCTCTACCATAGACCTATTGACACCTATATAATGAGAAAGAAATGATACAAGTTATTGACTATGTTCGAATATATAAAAGGTTCAATTACTTATTTAGTATGAAATAATACTATAATTACTAGACTAGTACTAATTTTTGGGTCTTAGAAATGGATATTTTCGTAACTAAATAACCCCTCTAACTATTTGGTGAGAAAAAATTAATTACAAAAATGCCACATTCCCATTGAAAAAAATCCGCAGATTATTTTTAAGAAATCCGCAATCATGTGTTGAAGATTTTTTTTTTGCGGATTTTATTTAATGGATTTTTTTTAACGGATTTGTTTCTGCAGATTTAAATTTACGTGTTGTAGATTTTTTCTTTTGTTGCAGATTTTTAGAAAATCTGCATCAAAGGAAAAGATTGTAAAAAAATTACTAAAGTAATACTTATTGTCGCAGATTTTTTTCTTTTGTACCGGATTTCTTTTTTGCGGATTTTTTTTTGCAGACTTGTTTTTTTGGAGATTTCATTTGAAGATTTGTTTTTGTGTGTTGAAGATTTTTTCAAAATTTTGTGGTTTTATCTCGATTTGCGGATTTTATTTGCAGAGTTACCATGTAGTGTTGTAGATTTGTTCCCTTAGTTGCAGATTTATATAAATCTGCGATACTACAAAAATTACCAATATAATTACTTAATTAGTATTGTAGTGTTGCACATATATTTAATTTGTAACAGATTTGTTTTAGATTTCACGGATATTTTGTAATGCAATGACATGGCAAGAAAGTTTATTTTCCGGATTTGTTTACAATTTTTGAAAAAAATAGTAATTCTTATTTATTTAAGAAACATTAATATTAATTATTTTAAATAGTTATAAATTGAAATTTTAAACTATCTCTATTTTCCAAATATTAAAAATTGATATTATTATATTTAAAATTTTTGAAATCGTCAGTCGTTATTTTTGAAATTGATATTAAAAACTATTTGTTTTAGTAAAATAATTTAATTTGATATCAATTAATTTTTAAAACAAAATTAAACTTTTAAAAATTTACAGAATTAATGGAAATTATTTTTAAAACAAAATTAAACTTTTTTATTTTTTACTTTTTACGTTTTTATTTTTATTATATTTTTTTTGTTATTTTTTTTTCTATTTTTTTATTTTTTTTAATTTTTTTTTCGTTTTTTATTTTTTCGGATTTTTTATTTTTTTAATCTTTTTAAATTATTAATTTTGAAATTTTAGAATTTTGAATTGAAAGTTTAATGCAAAAAATAAGATTAATTAGTAATTTAATCATAATGACAATTTAGTCTTTTTACACACCTTGAATACTAACTTAGTAAACTTTTAATGAATGATTCTTAACTAGTAATTTTACTAAAGATTAATACTAATTTGAGTAAATTTCACTATATAAAATGATAAACGCATAGCTTTATCAAGATGTTCACCGTTTTTTTTGATGATTTTGTAAGAAGATAGAACAATGTGTTGACTCTGTGTCGAAAATTGAAGAGATAGGGGAATGAAAGAATGTCGAAATCATATATATATAATAATTTAGATGTGTGTAGAACCGTATTTAGTGAAGAGTGGTGAGTCCTCTTCTCAAAGTACATTGAATTACGATTTTTGGCAAATAAATGGTCAATGGATCTATTAAATGTTCGTCCACGATTGACATTAACGAGATTGCATCAAATGTCTTTGTTCCTCTCTAGAATTTTCAGTTAAGTATTTTCAACTTTATGTTGATTTAGTATGTGTCCGATTTAATGAACCGTATCTACTTTATGTTGGTATGTGAAATATTTATATATTTTTAAAGCAGGCCAATAGTTATGGTCTTTATCTGATGATATCTCATATATGGGTTTTATTTTATGATATCACACATATACCTCATACACCACATAAAATTTCGAATCAACAACAGATTTTATGTTCGTTTTATATATTCGACGGACAATATACACATCCGAAATGAGCCAAAAGTGAATCAGGTATCGAAGTTGTTTTTAACCCGCACATGCCGTGTTGGCCCATCTACTAGGATTCCCTAAAGCTCGTAGGATACCCTAAACTGTGTTCATATTTTTGATCCTAATACCATATCTCTTATACTCAAAGAAATGCGGATATTAAATGGGCGGGTATCCTTTATACACACTACCTTGACAGGTTTGCCCTATAGGGTTTAGGGTAGCCGTTGGTTTATTATGTAGTTAGTATTTTTCTGAACGAAATCCCTAATTTTCATATCGAAATCCCTAATTCATGACATGAGAATCATGACACAAGAATTTTCTGGGTTTTCAATTCCAACGAAATCATCTTGCTTTAGTGTATGAGTTTTCGATTCCGACGAAAAGCATTGTTTCTGACAACTCTCTTCAATCGAACTAGGTCAATCGATTCTAAGAAGACATAAACTCTTTCAAGCATGCAAAAACTCAATCCAGTACTTCCCAACTCTTCCTCAACTTATCTACCTCGTGGTCCTTGTGAATCAAAAAATTGGGAAAGAGAATGTTGGGTCGATTAAAGAGTTTTTAGAACTCATAGTATATTTTTAGAACATTTTTTGTGTGTTTTTATTTACTTATGGCTAACATGTTAATTTTTTGGTAAAGTATAAAATGATTTCTAAACAATATTTTTACTAAAAAAACTTATGAAAGTGCATATTTTGATATTATATAAATTTTTGTAGAATTTCTTTTGATGAATTAAAATCGTTTAGATTATCACAAATTTATTAAATTGTTTAGCAAAAAGTTTAGTAATTTAATTATACAAACTAGTTTGAAAAATAGTTTAAAAAAAGATTATCAAAAAATTTAGAAAATTAAATATAAAAGCATATTTAAAGAATAATTTTATTTTTATTAAAATTTTTATGATGTGACCTATACTCAAAAATGTTGTTTTGGTATATATATATATATATATATATATATATATATATATATATACACGTTACATAATATACAGTAAAGTTTAAAAACCGATAAAAATCTAATTCCAAAAAGTGAGTAGAATCCTTCATCTAGGTACATCTTATAAATCCTCCTTATATTCTTGTTGTTTGATGATTGTCTTATCTTAGTCATCGACTATAAACATAATGTGTTGTTGTCTTCTTTTTATGAAAATTCGTAATTTTTTGAGATGATTTTTTGGTTGTAAGAGAGTCATCTGTTTAGCTTACTTTCATATTTTTTAATTAGTCAATATAATAGGAAGATATGATTTTTTGGTAATAACTTATAACTTGGGAGTGGGAAAGCCCAGGTTAAAACAAAAAAGTAGTAGGAAAAGCAAGAGAGTGAAAAAAGGAAAAACTTAGAAAAAATAATCATTATTTTAGTTGACTCAACTAAGGAATAAGATTTGTGTAAAACTATAGCTTCTTCTAGAAACTATCTATCAATATAGGATCTATATGATCTCGAGAAGAGCATCCAACCAAGGTAAGATAATATAAGGTCGAATCTCGATCTTTATTTGAATGATCCCAGAATAGAGTCAAGGTTTTTTACATACATAGAGGTCTTAGACTATTGGAAGAACAGTGACCAACACTATGGTGATTTAGCTTCTTTAGCATGCGATTTGCTTGCAATTTCGATCACCAAATTGACATTAGAATCAGTGTTTAGTGTTGGAAGTCGGGTGTTGAATCCCTCCAGAAGTCGTCTTCTTCCAAAACATGTCCAAGCACTACTATGTATCCATAATTGGTTACGCCATTTTGTGAAACTTGAAGGTAAGAATATCAAATAATTTATTTTTGTCTTATACAGTTAAAGATAAAATATGTTATTTGATTAATTCATGTCTTTAACTTTTAAGTGACATTAAAGACTATTTTGATGAGGAAAACAAAGATGCTACAATGGTGGCAAGTAGCTTGGGAGTATGAGTTTGATGTTTTGAGGAAGGTACATTTTACACAACTTCCATTATCTTTTGACATTTTTGTGTTATGTGACATTTTTACTCTCTTATTCTTACCTTGTATGTGAGTGTGAATCGAATGATATGTTTGCATTTGCTTCTCTGATTGCTATGTGTTTTCTCACATTCTAGTTGCAGATCAATGGTGTCGTTGAGTTTTCCAATGCTCAAGGAAAGATTATGTTCATTAAAAAAACTATATTTAAGATTGAGAAGTCAAGTTATGTTTTGTGTAAAGACTTTTATAAATGCAACTGATTCTTCTGTTAAGATCTTATGGTATGGAATTGGAAGTTAATCTTATTTATTTTGTTGAGATGGAGAAGACAGTTTTCTATTTGTTAAACGTTTAAGATTATTTTGATTAAAATGACAGTATAACAAGTATTTCATAAGTTACTTCATTATCAATAAGTTTAAAAGGAACATTGATGAAAATTCATCATTTAAAATCCATAATAGAAAGTATAATTAATATGCTGCTTTCATCTATTATTGTAATAAAGTGTCTTCATTTTTTTATCTAATCTAAAGAACACATTTCTTTGTACGATCCTGCGTTTTTGTGGAACTCTACAACTGAGAAACAAAGAGCTGTAAATGTAACTTGGACACTAGAAAACCCGGAGAGGTGAGCTAAGCTCTGGAACTCTCTTTTTGTTCTTTCTTTCCCTGATTGGTTCATGTTCATCATAAACAACTCAAACTGAAACAAGCTTCTGTCTAAGAGAGTATCTCTTGGAAAATCTGGGAGCACCATATCAACTACAATCACCTTGCCATTCGAGGGCAGCGTTTCACAACAGTTGCGGAGTAGCTTCACGCAATGCTCATCGTCCCAGCCATGGAGAATCCACTGTTGTAATTCACAAGAAACAAACATTAATTCTATGTATATGGCCTCTCCTTTAGGAATGCTTCAAAAACTGACCTTCATGAAAATGGCTTCTCCTTTAGGAATGCTTGTAAACATGTCTCCAGCAACATTCTCAATGCCTACAACACACAATATTATTGTGAGCAGAAACCAATAAACTCTTTTGCACAAAAATTTATACCTGGAAAAGTTGATGAAGTGTTGTTTATAACGGAAGGCAAATCAAAGTTAATAGCTTTGATGATGTGAGAATGTTTGGAGATGATTTTACTGAGAAGAGAGCCATCTCCTCCACCAACATCCACCAATGAGTTGACACCATCAAAACCATTGTACTTGTTCAGAAATTCTTCCATGAAAACTTCATTGAAACTTCTCATGGCGTTTTGGAACACTTGTCTGGATCTTAAATCTCTACCCACCAATTCGACCGCGCTCGAACCATGAGTCTTGTTGAATGGAATCCCTCCTTCCAGAACAGAGTCTTCAAGGTTGAACCTTTTTCATCGTTACAATACCACAAAAAACCATAAAATAAAGATCGCGTTTTTAGATTAAGAGTTTAGGAGTTAATGATTTACCAGATATCCACCATAACCTTGTCCTGAAATAACTTCACCAGCGGAGCCAACGAGCCAACTCCATCTTGGTTCTTGGTGAAGTACTTGGAAACGGGAGCTAGGCCAAAGACTTCCCGTGGCTCACCTTGGTCAGTGGAAACAGAGCACTTAACGATGGAGTAGCTAGCCAGACATCGAAGAATCCGATTGATTAAGCTTGAATCATGAGGATTTTGTGTTCGAGTAGACAAGAGGGGCACGATCTGAGAAGCAGAGAGGGAATCGGAAGATTCTGCTAAGATGTCGAAGAGACCAAGATCGATGGCTGTATTCAGAACCATGGGAAGAACAGAGGAGCTCGATAGGATCATAGCGTACAAGGATAGGTTTTGTTCTTCCATTTTTCTGAAAATGAACCAAATCAAAAAGCTTTTGTGATTACTAGCCAAAATTGAAATTCTTGAATACCGTATTTGTTGTAGTGTCTGATTTGAGCTGAAGATTTTGAAAAGTAATTGAGTTGAGACACAATCCTAAGGAAGCAGAAATGTCAGAATCAGCGTCCATTGATTTGTTTATGTAATTTCACCTACCATCATTTTCAAGAAGAAATAGTGTTCAAGTTTAGGCCCAATGGGCTTTAGCATTGGGTTTATCTCTGGGCTTCGATTGGGTTAAATGCGGAGCAAGAGGATTGCGATACCCTTTCTGTTCATCGTCATTTCGTCACGGAGACTGAAAGAAAGCTAGAAAGGGGCTTAGGTTCTCGCTGCGCTTAGAAGAAGAGAAGGAGAAAGATGCCAGGACCAGTCGTGGAGGAAGAGAAGTCGCAGGAGAATCTGATTGATTCCATTAAAGAGCAACTTAAGCTCGAGGTTCGTTTTTCTTTTCCTCCGTTCGATTTTTTTTCCTCTAATGTGAAACGAAGATGCTCGACTTGCTTTCGTCTATTTTGTGGTGGAACAGAAGGAAGATGATGTTATTGTGGAGGACGTGAAAGATGGGGAGGAAGACGTAGACGACGATGACGATGAGGACGCCGAAGGTATCCTCTCAGTTCTAGATTTCCCCACAGTTTTATTATTTCGGTTTAATTTGGAATGCATTCCTCTTATTCTTCGTTAATTTCGAGTGGTTTTGAAAATGTTCCGTGAATTTTATTCGTTTGAAAAATCATTATTGGATAAGGTTGTAGAAATCAGAAACCCCACATTTTCACTGGCTTACCCTTTATGCAGAATACTGTTGATGAACTTGAATTTCTTGAACCCTACAGATTAGATTAGAATACATCCAGGCTGCTTATGTTTCAAAAATGTGAATTTCTCATTCCATTTGTGGAACACGTTGATAGTATTGGGCAGTTATAATGATGCCCGCATTGGGATTTCTGGTTTTGTATAAAGTGAAAACCTTTGTTAATTTTGGGTTTTTGTTGCATGTTTGGACTGTGTAGGTGAAGGAGAAGGTGGAAACGAGAGTTCCAAGCAAAGTAGAAGTGAGAAGAAAAGCCGCAAAGCTGTTCTGAAGCTTGGCATGAAACCTATCTCAGATGTCAGCAGAGTGACCATCAAAAGAGCCAAGAATGTAACAATTAACTCTCATGTCTCATTTTTCTGGTATAAGTAAAAACTAGGTTGAATATATATTGCGTGTGCGTGCAGGTGTTATTTGTCATCTCGAAGCCAGATGTTTACAAGAGCCCCAATGCTGAGACTTATGTGATCTTTGGAGAGGCTAAGATTGATGATCTGAGCTCCCAGCTACAAACCCAGGCGGCTCAGAGGTTCAAGATGCCTGACATGTCATCTATGCTTGCCAAGAATGCTTCTGAAGCTGCAACAGCGCCACAAGCAGAGGAAGAAGATGATGAAGATGTTGATGACCAAGGTGTTGAAGCCAGAGACATTGAACTTGTCATGACCCAAGCTGGTGTCTCTAAGGCCAAAGCCGTCAAGGCTCTTAAAGCCAGCGATGGAGATATCGTTTCAGCCATTATGGAGCTCACCAATTAGGTCTTTGAGTTTCAGAGCTCTCCTTTTGCTTTTTTTGTTTCACTTTTTCTTGTTCAACTATTTGGCTCCATGAATTGGAAGATTGTTGATTTCGGTCAGAAATGATCAAGATTTTAATGTCTCGTTTTATAGGCAAGTGAATAAGATTGAAAGCACGATATAACAAAAAAAAAAGAAAAAAAAGAAAGAGCGAGGACATAGTTAAGGCAACAGTAACAGAGAATTGTTTATACATATGATAAATCCAAGCTCAAGAGCATAGCAATAAAATCTTCAGCAACCAAGAGGTCCCATTTCCAAACAGTACCAACTCGTTCTGGCATGAGAAAGACAAGTTTTGATCAGTGACAATTATTTAAGAAGATAAGAATCAACTCAATTGATAAATGAAGTAACTAGTCAAAAAAGAGAGCACCAACTTCATCCTTCTGCACATGTTAGCCACTTCTTGAGAAAAGATTTTTAAAGCTTAAGGGTCTCCATCCACAAATTGGAGATCTTGAGGCTCTTCTATTGAACTACACATGCCAACCTGCAAAAATGAAAGAAAATACTCTAAAGGACCTTGTGAAACAACAAGCCCTTAGCAATCTCAAATGCCATGATATGCCCATTCACTCTGAATTTAATGTCAAAGATGTTTATTATGTATTTTAGGATGATTTGATGTCACCTTTCTAATAATTTCCTCAAGAATCTAGATTTGAAAGACAAATCTCGTAAACCATCAAACACCAAGGTCCGCGGTCATATTGTTTACCTTGAAAGCTAAAGGTCTCTAATTGGTAGCTAATAGAAAAGATGAGGAGTCATGGTGACCCATTAACACAGTTCCATGAACTCTAATGTGGTTTAAGCTAGCAAAATGTATACATCAAAGAAGTGCAAACAATATACCTTACTCTTGTTAGGTAGCAGTTTTAGATCATATGAACTGTGTTGTAGAACACTTTGTTCCCAGTCTATCCCTCAATGTTTTCTTATGTAAAAGTTGAGATTCTGTACAATACTGTTAATGAGATCAAGTTCTTTTACATTTGGTGAGTCTGTAGATTTGATCCATGTGTATGTGTTAGTAACTGTGACAGTCCATGCATCGTTGTAAGTAGTTTCTTCACATCCACTTTTGGAGATGAGGATAGAGCAGAACTGTTATGTCTTTGACCATAGCCAGATAAAGTATTAACTGATGCAGTTTCCACGACATGAAAGGGAAAAGGGATGACTAAAATATGAAAGCAAATCTGAAACTAGAGTTTTGAAGAGAAGAAAAGCTTAAAATATCATTTCATTCAAGTTAGGTTTAGCGTTTTTACATAAACAGCGAATATACAGAAATCTATAAACCATAGATTTTTGACAAGTGTCACACGCATAAGACTTGATGAACCTCAAGATCCGAGAGAACTTGATAACGGTTGGAAACATGGAACTTGTAGATATTTTTTGTCTTCTTGTGACAGATTTGTGGTCGTACTACTATACTTTCCGTCTCTGCATTAATTAACTCTATTACTGTTGGTTTGAAGATAGAGATGAGGCTAGTGGGTTTCGTATCTTGGGCTTGAGACAAATCTTGTTTGGGCTGTTGTTGATCTGGTAACACATACTCTGGTTTTCTCAGAGTATTAGAAGATGTTTTTACACTCCCCTGCAAACTCGAGGTAGGTGGGAGCCACACCGAGTTTGCTTCTCAGATCGATGAAGCTAGTTTGAGGTAAAGATTTGGAGAAGATGTCAGCTAGCTGGAATCGAGCAGGAACATGAGTAATCACAAGAGATCGTTCTACTACTTTTTCTGGCATAGTGGCAATGAGTCTCGAAATGCTTTGATTTGGTGTGAAGAACCGGATTTGCAGATAGATGAATTGCAGATAAATTATCGCATAACAATTCAGTTGGTTTTATTTTCCGGAGAGCCAATTTATTTCAATAAAGAGGTGAGCCAAGAAATCTCAGCCGTTGTATCAGATAAAGACCGATACTTTACTTATGTGGAGGATCTTGAGACATATCGTTGTTGCTGAGAAGACCACAAAATGATGTTAGTGCCTAAAAAGGTACAAAATTCTCATGTTGATATCCTTGTTTCTTTATATCTTGCCTAACCAGAATCGTAATATGCATAGAGATTAGAACTTGAGTTGTTGTTGAATTGCAAACCCATTTGATATGTCCCCTTTACATATCTCAAAATACGCTTGAGCAGTGTGAAATTTGCGACTGATGGCTTCTGCATTTTCTTGCATAAAAATTTAACTGCGAATTGTATATATGGTCTTACGAGAGTGAGGTATTGAAATTTTCCTGCTAAACTTCGGAATAAGGTTGGTGCTTCAAATTTTTTGTCTTGGTCTGGCCCCATGTCTTTCATGCGAAACGTTAGATTTACTGATTCCATAAGTTGATCCATAAGCTCATTGTCATTACCAGTCAATACCCTATCATCAACATATAGTAGTAGAATCAGTACATGTTATCCTTTCAGATAACAAACAGCGATAGATCACTTGTACTACATATGAATCCAAAATTTAGCACAAAGTAGCTAAATTTTTCAAACCATGCCCTGGGAGCCAGCTTTAGACCATATATCGCTTTGTGAAGTAGACAAACATAATCTGGTTGCTATGGATCCTCAAATCATGGTGGTTGTTTCATATATACAGTTTCTTGGAGATCACCGTGCAATAAAATATTCTTGACATCTAGTTGTTTAAGTTTCCAGTTTTCCATTGTTGCAGTGTGTAGTATGCTTCTCATTGTTGTTGTTTTTACAATAGGACTGTAAGTTTCCAGAAAGTCTACACCTTCTTTTTGCTCATAGAATTTGGCTACTAATCTTGCTCTTAATTTATCTAGGGTTCCATCAGCTTTCAGTTTTGTTCTGAAAACCCATTTGCACCCCCAATACATATGCATCACGAGGTGGAGGAACCAGACTCCAAGTTCTTGTTTCACCACAGGTATCAACCTCTTCACCCATAGCTGTACACCACCCTGGATGTTTTGGAGCTGCTGAAACTGTTATGGGTTCTTTGGTTAAATCTGATCTCTCAACCAAAATGAATATCAAGGATTTGGTTTATGAATTCTCAACTTCGCTCTAGTGACCGTTGTATGATCATTGGTTAATATTACAAGTGTGGGAGCTGCAAGAGCACCTGGATTTGTGCCAGATGAGTTTGTCACTGAGCCCGGAGAATCCATATTAAAGGGAACTGGACTTGCAATATTTGGAACAAAGCCAGAAACTGAAGTTGAAGTTCCAGATGTTGAAGTAGACCTTTGAGACGATGGAGATGGTTGAGACTCTTGAGCTTGAGAGAAAGGTGCTTGAGTTATGGAGGACTTGTGTTGTATTTCTGTAGAGATAGCTAAGAAATCTTGTTCGCCTGTAGCAGGAGATAGACTTTGACAGATAACCAAGCATCAAGTAATGGTGTTGTCTCAAAACCTCTAAAATCTTTGTATGTATCATTATAGGGAGATTTTTCTTCATCAAAAATAACATTTCTCACTACAAAAAAAAAAGGTGTACGACATCACTTATATTGTATCAGAAAAACAAGTGATAGTATTGTAAATCACTTATTGAGAATTGATTTAGAATATGTTTTTTAGTATCATTTACCTTAATTGTTGTTGTTTGTTAATTATTTCACATCATTTCATTATAAATGAAGTAAAAAACTAATCATTTGCATCATTTTTAGGAAATTGATTTGGAAAAATATATTTTCCATCAATACATTAATCGATGTATCAATCTCAATATTAACATCAGTTTATAAAATTGATACAAATTTAATTTTACATCATTTTAATGAAAATGAAGTAAAAGCCTAAACACTTGCATCATTTATAGGAATTTGACTCGAAAAAAAATAATTTTCATCAATATCATAATCGATGTATCATTCTCACTACTACCATCACTTTATAAAATTGAAACAAATTAAATTCCACATCATTTCAATGAAAATAAAGTAAAAAACTAAACATCTGCATCATTTATAAGAATTTGATTCGGAATAATATAATTTCCATCATAATCTTAACCGATGTATCATTCTAACTATTACCATCACTTTATAAAATTGAAACAAATGAAATTTTACATCATTTCAATGAAAATAAAGTAAAAAACCTAAAAATTTGCATCATTTATATGAATTTGATTAGGAAAAATATAATTTCCATCAATATCTTAACTGATATATCATTCTCACTATTACCATCCCCAAATTTTTTTTACTCTTCCTCTCACTTTTTCAGTTTCCTATAAAAAAATCATTTGTTCGTCTCTCGATCTAGTAAACGAAAGAGAGAACAAATTCAGGTGGGTTTACCGAAAATCGCACAAACCAACTGATGGGTTAGCGCAAAATCATCACAACAAATAAGCAAATCTCTTATCTCAATTTTTTTTTATTCCGATGTGTATAAGTGAATATTTACATGAAGATTATGTAATATTTGGTATAATGAAATTAAGAGTTAAAAAGATGTTTAAAAATCTAAATTAAATTGTGACTACAAAAATAAAAAATATTGTGATTCATTAGAGACTAAATGATCAAATAAAAATTTAAATTTCTTGTTTAGCCTGGGAAATTAAACCTCCAAAATTTGGGCCAAAATTTTCAAATCCCCCCAAAACCCAATTTCCCTTTTTTGGCCCAAATCTCATTTCCGACACTTAAGGAAAATTCTCCTACTGTCTTCCAATATTTCATTTCTCTGCCGATCTCTCTTCGATTCCCAAAACAGAACCCTAAGTTCTTCATCTCCTCATGATTTCTCTTCGATTCTCTTTCTGAGAATCCCAAATCGAACCCAAGCTTCGTCTGTCTCTCTAACTCTATTCATCGCCCAAATCGAAACCCTAATTGCTTCGTGTTTCTCACTCTCTCCGTATCTCCAAATCAAAACCCTAACCTCGATTCTCAGAAGTGGCAAAGAGAGAAGAACGAGGACGAGATGCTTATGTCGCCTTACAACGACTACCCACCAGAACCACGCCGATCCACCGTGTCTCGCTTTCCCTACCTCTCTTCGAATCTCACGGTAAGCTTAGATCCTCTCTCATCTCTTCGAATCTCTCAGTCTCTGCTCTTTCCTGTTTCTATTTATTCTCTTATAGAAACTCTAATCCGAGTGTTCGTTTCTAATTTCTAGGGTTTTAAAATCGTATTCAATCTACTGGCGAGGTTTTGGGAATTTATGTTTATTAATGTTCTCTGGTTCGCCATTGAGGTCCAATTAACCGCGTAACGGTTTTAGACGAGAAATAATGTTAGCTCAGCACAGTATTTATCTTATATCTTTGACCTCTTTGTTTGAAGATGCTTTGATGTTTACCTAATTTGGTTTTTGTTTTCCAGAACTGAAGAGATCTCTTTACTGTTTGTTCTCTCAGTTTGGGAGGATACATGATGTGGTTGCTTTGAAGAATCCAAAGCTCCGGGGACAAGCTTGGGTTTTGTTTACTGACGCCACAGCTTCTACTAATGATGCCCGTCATATGCAAAATTTCTCCTTCTATGATAAAAAAATGGTCAGTATCCTTCACCTTTTCCTATTCTTTTCTTTCTCAGTTTAACGATTGCTGTATAACTTCCCTGCAATTTCATCTTCTGTGTGTTGTATAAATGGATTGGAGCGTTAATGCAATCTTTTGTTGTTTTGATGTTTACAGACTCTTCTTATCATATTCTCTTATATCGCCCGTTGTCAAATGTTTGATCTTCTTTTTTATTAAATCGATATAACTAACTTTAAGGACTTTCCATGAGGTCGAACTAAGTTTCCAGAAAGTCTAACTTTAATGATTTTTTGTCTTCTGTTACTATATTGCAGAGAAGAGCTAGAGAAGCAACAAGCATATTGCAGCGAGCTCTAGTCTGGGCAAAACTCTACAGCTAGGATTCGTGTAAGTAATATGATACATTATGTCAAAACAATCAAAGTTTTGGGATTGTGGAAGTTCTAATACATTATCTACGCATTGAAGAATCTAAGTTTTTCACTTATGTGGAGAATCTAAGTTTTTCACTTATGTGGAGAATCTAAGTTTTTCACTTATGTGGAGTCTTGTTTGTTGATGAAACTGAGAATGTGGGTCTTGTGTTTCTCTCAGGTGGAACGTGGTGAGGGAAGTGAAGACAATGGCTGTATTGAATTCAAGTTCCCTATAGAGATTATATTTTTCTCTTATTTTTTGTAAACTTCAATTAACATTATGTAATTTGTTTTCATTTTTATAAATAAATTGATTTTTTTCAATTTAATGTATTAAAAATTAAAATCAATACATCTAAATGATACAGAAGTTTACATCATGTAAACAAACTGATAGGGAACTTAACATCGGTTAAGTAATGTGATACGGAGATTTAAATCAAATATGAAAAAATGATTCTGATATTTGTATCAAATGAATAAGTGATTGTGTAATTTCATTCATTTAGAAGAAATGACGCAGTTAAAAATATCGCTTTTCTAAAGTGTTACAAATCTTTCTATCAATTTTTAAAAACCGATACTGAACTTTGAATCACATCTTGGAATTGATATGAGTTTTGAAATCATTTTATCTAACTGATTTTAATATGGAAATCAGTTTTTCCAAATGGTGCAAAAGTGAATCGTTTTGTTGAATTGATGTCGGTATTTATGACGCTTGCCCGAAATGTTACAAGTCATTTGCATCACCGAAATCCACTTCGGTTTTCTATGTGATTCAACAAACATTTGGATCAGTTATAATTGATTCAAACATGTCAAAAAAACGATGCAATTCCTCCGGTTTTTTGTAGTGTCTATTGAGATAGACTTTACTCGATGGTGGATAAAAACACATGTAGCCTTTGTAGTTATTATTGTATCCAAGGAACACACATAATAAATATTTTGGGTCAAACTATTTGCTTCATATGGTCTCAAATTCGGATAGCATACACTACCAAACACTCTCAATGATTTGTAAGCAGGTGCATAACCATCCAAAACTTCAGAGGGGATGAGCATTCATGTATGCACTGATGATCGTAGAAAATTGCTAAGGAAATTAGTAGTAAAGAAGGCTTCTAACCATAGCTGTTGAGGAAGAAAGCTTTGGAAGAGCATAGACAATCTCAATTTTGTAATATGGCAATTTCTTCTCTCAACCAAACCATTTTGCGTGGGTGTGAGAAGAAATCTTATGCTTGATTCCATAGGATGCAAAGTGAGATGTAAAGTGATGATTGAGACGTAAAGTGATGATTGATGTATTCTCCACCGCCATCACTTTGAAACACAATTATCTTTGTATTGTATTCATTTTCAACCAGCTGTTGGAAGCTTTTGAAAACATAGAACACTTCCGACTTTGCTTTAAGAGGGTAAAACCAACAAAACCTTGAAAACTCATCGACAAATATAATATATTAGTAAAATCCTTGTACAAAGACAACCGATGAAGGACCCCATACATCACTGTGATTTTTTTTCTAAAGGCTTAGAAGCCTGAAACTCAGAACTGAAAAATGGCAACTTGCAATTTTTTCCTAATTGGCACGAGCAACACATAGATAGAGTGATCTAATTGAAAGAACTAGCATTAATAGAGAATAAATGCTTCAGAACTTGATGATGAGGATGCCCCAATTTTCTATGCCATACTAAATCACTCGTTGCTTTTTTGTCTTGATGAATAGTAGGCTTGAAACTGAGGGTTTCCCAATTGATAAAGTCCCTTAAGCTTGCTTCCCTGAATGAGTAGCTGGTTGGTTCGTTTGTCCTTCACAATCACACCATCAAAATCAAAGGTTAAAGCACAGGAAAATCATATGTTATCTTAGAGACAGACAGTAGAGATTTCAAAATATTTGGACATACAAGCACATCATTTTAAAGAAGATTATCCATAGTGGGAAGAGCAATAGACCCCACATGGGTTATTGGAAGAAAGTCTCCACTCCCAACTATAAGATCATCGTTGCCATGATAAACTTGTCATTATTGCAAATAATGAACCGAGTTTGTGACATGGTGTGTTATCTTTGTATTAAGGTACCATTCATTTTCATCATATGTTGGTGGATTTGAGACTTTAATTGCTGCAAGAGCTTGACGAGCTTCTCCCTGCCGAAAGCTTTGATCAAATCTCTTGAAGCAGACCAGCGCAGCACGGCCATATTTTTGGCAAATATGACAAGTTTGCCTCAAGCCTCCGCCTGAGTAGGCACAACGTCCTTGATTATGGCTCAGTTTTTTAGGAAAGTCACGACCTTGAGTCGTATACGAAGAAAAGTTACGATCTTGAGGCATATAAGGGAATCTTCCTCTGTAACACCTTTATTTCGACCTCTTCCTCGATAATAACCTCCACGTTGTGTGTAAAATGCTTAGTGAACTGAGAAATCAATTGTAGGTGGCTCATACTTCTTGAGTTTATCATTGAAACCGGTGAGCTGATAAACCACATCTTTGAATCCAGGAGTGTGAAAGCTGTCCATAGCGTTTTCAATAACTGTTGAAATAGACTCATACTCTTTCTCAATACCATTAATTATTCCATAGATCTTTTCATGTTCATACATTGGAGCTCCAACAGAGTCCAAGTGATCACACGAGATTTTTATTCCATACAAGTATGTCGAGAGAGGACGAGAACCTTTCACCATTGTTTGAATCCTCCTTTCAAGATCTAGTTTTCTCGTGGCTGAAACTTTGTTGTATTTCTTGGCAAGATGAAACCAAACTTCTTGTGAGGAACGAAGACCATAGATGCTCTTTAAGGCATTTTCAGAGAGAGACCCAAATATGCAGGCCATAATGAGTTGATCCTCTGAACTCATTTCAAAAACTCTGGATTTGGAGCTTATATAACTTGTACGGCTGTGTTATGGCCTGGTCCTGGCGTCTGAGGTTGTGCAAGAACCTGAATCGTCGCTGTTGATCGAAGAATATCGCATATGACATATCTTAGAAGCAAGTGACTGTTGAGAAATTGTTCAAACTGTAGTTTCCAAGAGATAAATTTTTTCATTGAGTGATTGTGAGATTTGAGTGATTGTGAGATTTGAGTGAGGTTCGGTGTCTTTCGCCGCCATGGCTTTGATACCATGAAAGAAAATATGAAATTAGGGTTTTGAAGAGAAGAAAAGCTTAAAATCTCATTTCATTTAACTTAGGTTTGCGTTTACATAAACAAAGAATATAAAGAAATCTGTAAACCATAGATACTTGACAAGTGTCACACGCATAAGGCTTGATGAAGCTCTGGATCCGAGAGAACTTGATAACGATTGGAAAGATGTAACTTGCAGTTGGTTGTTGTCTTCTTGTGACAGCTATGTAGTCGTACTAATCTAATTTTTGTCTATGAATTAATTAAATCTGTTACCGTTGGCTTGAAGACATAGACGAGGCTAGTGGATTTCATATCTTAGGCTTGAGACAAATCTTGTTTGGGCTGTTGTTGATTTGAGAACAAAGAATATGGTTTGCACAGAGTATTAGAAGATGTTCTTGCCAAATTTTCATATTCTTTAATGAAAGTGTACTTGTTGGCTCAACCACAATTCGCCTAGTAAAACCAAAGCCATTGTCTGCTTTTGAAGATATAAGCAAAGAACCTTCATTAGACATGTTGGGAAGAAGACGTTCCACATATAATAAGGATTGTGCTAAGTCTGCATCTACGACATTATGGTTCTGATAACCAAATGGAGGGGATAAACTAGTACTATTCACCTCTAGTGGCATTTCATATGCAGCTTGGTTTATTTCATATCCTTATGCTTTCTGTTTAGTGCCTGCGGGAGAGAACTCAGGGGATAATGGATTTAATCTTCTCTGACCATGAGACTTGTTGCCAAAGCTGCCTAGTTTTGCATACTTGGTAATTCTACCGTTGGTTTTAAACGAAGGATAGGAAGATGTCAAGCATAATTCATGAACACCATATCGACTCTAAAAACTATGGCCAACTTCTTCAGCGCATGTCACATCATTGACCTTATTTGGTGACTTATTGTTTGGAGAAATTAGAGCAGAAATTGAAAGTGGATTTTTCTCAAAAACTCCTTGCTTCACTTTTCTCAAAAACTCCTTGCTTCTTTTGAACTGAAAGACTTAGTTTCGCAATGTATAATATAGTAGATATTGGAAAAAATTGTTCCATCAAAGAAACCTCTTTGTGACCACGACATGCCCATATTAAACCAAACTTTCTGACCTGCAGGACATCGAAATAGAATATGGTATATATTCTCCGACTTGATCCACAATATTTACATGAATTATCCACAAAAATACCTTTCATTTGAAAATTGAACGAAACCGCTAGCGCACCTTGGAGAACTCGCCATAAGAAATGCTGAATTTTAGGTAAGGTTTTAAGCTTCCAAATTTGCTGCCAAACTGATTTCTCAAGAGGAGGAACCGAAATATGTTGTACATTAGGTTGATCATGCAGAGTGGCAGACTCTCAAGGAAACAATAACCACTATGCGAGAAGTAAATTTCATCCTTAGTTAAATCCCATACAAAAGAATCTTTGAGGTTTAAGGCAATCCTCATTTTCAATATCAAATATGCATCTTTAGGATTGAAATGCAAGGAATTACATATAACTTATTCACGAATGATGGTCGATTTTCAAATTTACGTTCAAGAAAATAGTTATTTTTGAAATATCTACTTTTTATGTTGGGAACATATTCTCTAGGCGTATTTCCAGAGTGAGCTTGATTAAACAAGGAAAATTCATGAAATATAAGACACCCTTCTTCCTTTCTACGACATAACTTACGCCAAGTGAGCCACATAATTTTCGTTCATGTGTCGTCATTACTCCACCAAAATTGAGTCATAGCACTCGTGAGTTTCTTACATATATCCACTGACAACTTAAAACAAGTAATTACATACACCGGAGCATGAAATCTATGAATTTAAGTAAAACTTATTTCCCACCATGGAAGAGAGATTTACCACACCTCTCTTCTAACAGTTCTGAAGCTTTTCGTGAAATAGCTCTCTTTTCGAGCCTTTAAAACTCTCAATGAACCCCAAAAAATTACCATTTTCTCCCTCTTGAATAATACCTAATGTATCCTTCACTGTGGCTCTTGTTTCCGCCTATACAGCCTCTCCAAAAAAAATGGGTGATTTATCGAAGTTAATATTATAATTTGATGATGTCTCGTAGGCTTTAAGAAAGTTTTGAATTTTTTATGTTTCATCTCTTGCTTCCTGACACACAAGTAAATTGTCATCCGCGAATAATAGGTGATGAACCGTTGGACCAATAGTGTTAAATCTCATACCATGTATTCTGTCTGCACATTCAGCTGAGTTCAAGATATAAAAACCAGAGCTTCAACACATAAAATAAACAAAAACGGGGAAAGGGATCCCCTTGACAAATACCTCGCTCAGTTTTGATGAAACCATGAGATCTATCTTTCAAACAAAAACATGCATGTCACTGAATTCACACATGCCCTCATTCAAGCGATCTATAGTTTATTGAATCCAATATTTCTCATTAACCGCTGAAGAAAACCCCACTCAACTCTATCGTAAACCTTTGAAATATCAGTTTTTATGGCCATGGACTCCTTAGAGATAGTTCCATCATGAAAATGGCTTCTCCTTTAGGAATGCTTGTAAACATGTTTCCAACAAAATTCTCAATGCCTACAACACACAACATTATTGTAACCAGAAACCAATAAAATCTTTTGCACAAAAGAATTGTATCTGGAAAATTTGATGAAGTGTTGTTAATAACAGAAGGCAAATAATAGCTGTGCTGATATGAGAATGCTTGGAGATGAATCTATTGAAAAGAGAACCATCTCCTCCACCAATGACTTCAAACCATCAAACTATTGTACTTATTCAAGAATTCTTCCATGAAAACTTCATTGAAACCACTCATGGTGCTTTGGAACACTTCTCTGAATCTTAAATCGCTGCCCAGCAATCCGACCGGACTCAAACCATGAGTGTTGTTGAATGGAATCTCTCTTTCCATAACATAGTCTTTAAGGTGGAACCTTTATCATCATTACAATACAAAAACGCGTTTAAGACAAAGATTTATGAGTTAATGAGTTATGAGCCAACTTCGTCTTGGTTCTTGGTGAAGTATTTGGCAACATGAGTTAGGCCATAGATTTCTCGTGGCTCACCTTGGTCAGTGGAAACAGAGCATGTGAAGATGTAGTAGCTAGCAAGACATCGAAGAATCCGATTGATCAAGCTTGAATCATGAGTTTTTTTGTGTTTGAGTAGACAAGAGGGACACGATCTGAGAAACAAAGAAGGACTAAGAGGAAGATTCGGCTTCTATTTCGAAGAGGGCCAAGGCTGTCTTCTGAACCATGGGAAGATTAGAGGAACTCGATAGCATCATGGCGGACAAGGATAGGTTTTGTTCTTCTATTTTCTGAATATGAACCAAATAAAAAAAGCTATTGTGATTACTAGTCAAAATTGAACAATCGTATATACCTTATTTGTAGAAGCTTATGATTTGAAGACCATTGAGCTGACAATAATCATAATAAGCTAACGAAAACCAAAATAACCCAATAACCAAAATATGAGCGAAAACATCAAAAACAAAGGTTCAAATCGTTTAATTAAAACAGATTTAAGGGATTACAAAAACAAACTAAAGTGAAAAAAAATCGGTATCTCTCTAATAAAATATTGGACACCCAAATAAACATAAACAACCAGAAAAATTAACCAAAGCAATCCGAAATAACTGAACTCCAACCCAAACTATGATGTTGGAAAACAAAAGGTAAATTGAATAAAAGTTAAATCGTTTAAAAAAAAAAAATAGATTTCAAAATTTTGGATAAAACAAAACTAGTAATTTATCAGTCGTAATTATTTGCAAAAGCTCTAAAAACAACCAATCATGCTATATTTTGGTTTTTAAAGCTACAACATCAAAAATAAATTTGGCTGTAAAACCTATAATTTCCACAGCAGTTTATTTCAACCTTTATAGAAAAAATTTGGTCTTAGAAACTTTTTTTTTCCTCTTTTCTCTCATTTGATATGTATTTATTTAAAAACTATTATCATATAGAATATATAATATATTATAAAAACATATACATACATATAACTTAGCCTTTATTTATGAATAGTATATTTATATAAAACAATATTGTATATATAGATCATATATTTTTTTAGCCATTTTTTAATTGTTAAATTTTTTTCATTATTGTAAATTATACTTTGATACTACATAGAATTAGATATAACAATTACAACTTTCTTTTTTTTTTGTTGTATATTTCATATATAAATATGAATCTTATTTAATTATATATTTGTTATATTACTTAGCATATTATCAATTTAGTATAGTATTAATTTAAATCCATAACATTAAATCAGTATTTTTTATGCATATTATTTATAATTTACATAGTATTAAGTTTTTTATTTTATTTTCTTATACAATTTTTTATTATAAATTTTGAAGATAAAACTACAGCAAATAAAAAATATTTACCAATCATATTTTATATTAAAATAATCAGAGCACAGACTTTACGGCTACAATTAATATGTTTACAGACCAAATACTACAACAAAAATTCTACAGCTACATTCCAACCAATCACTCCTAATATTGTTTCATATTATTAAGAAATGACTTACCAAATAAGAACTAAACTTTAGGAAACTCTAAAAATCACAACAATAAACAAAAATATGGAAAGACTAAATCAATTGAAAAACCGTAAATAAAACCACTATTATGAATATAGGAGTGCAATGCGCGAGTTCTAACCCTAGTTTTGAAAAGAACTTGAGAAGCGACACAATTCTAAGGAAGCAGAATAGTCAGAGAGCATCATCATCCTCTATCGTCTTCGAGTTGAGGCCCAATGGGTTCGACTGGGCTTCGATTGGGTGAACCGCGGAACAAGAGGATCGCGATCTCCTTTCTTTGTCCATCGTGTCAGTCCGTCACTGAGATTGAAAGAACCTAGAAAGGGGCTTTGGTTGTCGCTGCGCTAAGAAGAAGAGACGGAAAAAGATGCCAGGACCAGTCGTGGAGGAAGAGAAATCGCAGGAGAATCTGATTGATTCCATTAAGGAGCAACTTAAGCTCGAGGTTCGTTTTTCTTTTCCTCCGTTCGATTTTTTTTCCTTCTTATGTGAAAACGAAGATGCTCGACTTGCTTTCGTCGATTTTGTGGTGGAACAGAAGGAACATGATGTTATTGTGGAGGACGTGAAAGATGGGGAGGAAGACGAAGACGACGACGACGACGATGAGGACGCCGAAGGTATCCTCTCAGTTTTCCATTTCCCTGCGGCCTTATAATATCCTTTTTTATATATATGATTCTTATAATATCCTTTAACGTGGAATGAATTCGTTAATTTCAAGTAGTTTTGCAAATGTTCCGTGAATTTCATTCGTTTGTAAAATCATAATTGGATAAGGGTGTCGTAGAAATCAGAAACCCCACATTTTCAATGGCTTTACCCTTTATACAGAATACTGTTGATGAGCATGAGTTTCTTGAACCCTACAGATTAGATTAGAATACATCCAGGCTGCTTATGTACCATAAATGTGAATTACTCATTCCATTTGATAGTACTGCGCAGTTATAATGATGTCAATGTGCATTTGGGATTTCTGGTTTTCTATGTTTGAAGCTTTTCAAAAAAGAGAAACCTTTGTTAATTTTGGTTTTTTGTTGCATGTTTTGACTGTGTAGGTGAAGGAGTCGGTGGAAACGAGAGCTCCAAGCAAAGTAGAAGTGAGAAGAAAAGCCGCAAAGCTGTTCTGAAGCTTGGCATGAAACCTGTCTCAGATGTCAGCAGAGTAACCATCAAAAGAGCCAAGAATGTAAAAAACATGAAGAGTCAATTTTGTTTGGTATAAGTAACAAGGTTTGATTCTGGAAAATGTTGCATGCGTGTGTGCAGGTGTTATTTGTCATCTCGAAGCCAGATGTTTACAAGAGCCCCAATGCTGAGACTTATGTGATCTTTGGAGAGGCTAAGATTGATGATCTGAGCTCCCAGCTACAAACCCAGGCGGCTCAGAGGTTCAAGATGCCTGACATGTCATCTATGCTTGCCAAGAATGCTTCTGAAGCTGCAACAGCGCCACAAGCAGAGGAAGAAGATGATGAAGATGTTGATGACCAAGGTGTTGAAGCCAGAGACATTGAACTTGTCATGACCCAAGCTGGTGTCTCTAAGGCCAAAGCCGTCAAGGCTCTAAAGGCTGCTGATGGAGATATCGTTTCAGCCATTATGGAACTCACCAATTAGGTCTTTTGAGTTTCAGAGCTTTCCTTTTGCTTTTTTGTTTCATTGTTTCTTGTTCAACTACTTTTTGGCTACCATGAATTGGAAGATTGTTGATTTCGGTCAGACAAAATCAAGATTTTAATGTCTCGTTTTATAGGCAAGTTAATAAGATAAAAAGCACTATATAAGAAAAAAGCGTGAGGACATAATTAAGACGACAGTAACATAGATTTGTTTTATACATATGATAAATAAATCCAAGATCACGAGCATAACAATTAAATCTTCAACAACCAAGAGGCCCCACTTCCAAACAGTACCAACACGTTTCTGGCATGAAAAAGGCAAGTTTGATCAGTGACGATTATTTAAGATTAGAATAAGCTCGTTCAATTGAGCCAACATAACAATAAACAAACTGGTCAAAAAAAGAGAGCACCAACTTCATCCTTGTGCACATGTCAGCACTTCACAATCTCCATCCAGAAATTGGAGATCTTGAGGCTCTTCTTTTTGAACTGTACATGCCAACCTGCAAAATTGAAAAGAAAATGCTCTAAAAGACCTTGTGCAACAACAAGCCTTACCAAATGACATGCCATACCCTTCAAACTTCACTCTGAATTAAAAAGTCAAGGATGTTTAGTATGTATTTTAGGATGATTTGATGTCACCTTTTTAATAATATCCTCAAGAATCTGGATTTGAAAGACAAGTCTCGTATACCATCAAACACCTCTCCGCTTCAGCCTTGAGCCATAGACTTTTATAGAACAATGCATTCGGGTTAACCTGCTCCTCGCCTTGATCATTCGGCTGGTAACCACTTCTAGCCACAACCTGCATGTTATCAAACCAAAGGTCTACCTCCCGACGATAAACGCTAAATATCGCATCTCAAGTTTACAGCAAGTGACCATACCTGACCAAAGCTGTTGTCTTTGGCCGCACCATATTCATACAAACGAGAACCTGTTACTGCCTCCCCTGAGACCACAGAGTATTTCTCCTTCCTTTTAACATCAAGGTCCACGGTCATACTGTTTGCCCTTGGAAGCTGAAGGTCTCTAATTGGTAGCTAATAGAGAAGATGAGGAGTCATGGTGACCCATTAACACAGTACCATTTTTTTGTAAATTCTACACAAATGTAATAAGATTTCCATGTTCCATGAACTCTAATGTGGCTTAAGCTAGCAAAATGTATACATAAAAGCAGTTCTTCAAACAACGTACCTTACTCTTGTTAGGTAACAGCTTTAGATCATATGAACTGTGTCGTGTGAGACTCTGATTCCCAGCCCGTCCCTCAACGCTGTTTTGGATGTACAAGTTGAGATTTTGTACAGTACTGTTAATGAGATCAAGCTCTTGTGCATTCGGTGAGTCTGTAGATTCTGAACCATGTACAACTGTTAGTAACTCTGACAGTCCATGCATCGTTGTAAGTAGTTTCTTCACATCGACTTTTGGAGATGAGGATGGTGCAGAACTGTTATGCCTTTGACCGTAGCCAGATAAAGCTTTAACATCGCTTGAAGATGCAGTTTCCACGACATGAAAGGGAAAAGGATGATTAAAATCTTCATATTCCTTTAATGAAAGTGTAGTTGTTGTTGGCTCCACCACAAACCGCTTAGTAGAACCAAAGTCATTGTCTCCCTTTGAAGATAAGAGCAAAGAACCTCCATTAGACATGTTGGGAAGAAGACTTTCCACGTATAATGAGGATTGTGTTAAGTCTGCATCTACTACATTATGGTCCGTATAGCCAAATGGAGGGGATAAACCAGCACTATTCACCTCTAGCAACATATCGTCTGCAGCTTGGTATGCTTTCGGTTTAGTGCCTGCAAGAGAGAACTGAGGAGCCAATGGATTCAATCTTCGCTGACCATGAGACTTGTTGCCAGAGCTGCCTAGTTTTGTATACTCGGTAATCCCAGCATTGGACTCAAACGAAGGATATGAAGATGTCGAGCCTACTTCATGAAGACCATACCGACTTTTAAAACTGTGGCCAACGTCTGCAGAACATGTCACAACCTTGACCTTATTTGGCGACTTATTGTCTGGAGAAGTTAAAGCAGAAATCGAAAGTGAATTTGTCTCAAAAGCTCCTTGCTTCTCATGGATCGAAGGACTTAGTTTTGCACTAGAAGGAACAAAAACAGGGGCCAAAGGATCCAACCTTTTAGATATTTGGGATTCATTTTTAGAATCTGACGTCTTCGTAACGCTATCTTGAGATACAAAACCGAGACACTCATTTGCATCATCTTTAGGAAGATCGTTTATGCTAAACTCTCCTGAAGACGAAGGAAAAGTTGAAGACAAAGACTTCTTCAAAGATGAAGAACTCTCCTCTTCACATTTTCTCCCATCCGTGTCGAGATTCTTCTTGGAATTGGATGGTATAAACTGAGGTGCCAATGGATTCAATCGATAAACTCCAGTAAGATCATCAGTAGAACGCCTGGAAGTGAAGCCTGAGGGAAGAGTCTTGTGAGAATGCATTCCCCTCCAGCAAGGAGAATCTACCTCAGAGTCCTCTGCGTCAGAGTTTGTAGAAGATTTCTGAGGCATGACAGTTGTGTTGGCACAGGACAGATCAAGTTTGGAGGACTTAATCAGCAACGCAGGCAATTCGGAGGAGAATGGATTAGGATTTACCAAAACATTTCCAGAGCAAGCTATCTTTTCCTCATAAAGTTGTGCTTCTGCAAAATTCACAAGTGTCAATCACACAGAATTAATTAGCTCTTTTCACCGAACTGTCGGTTCCCAATTATCCGCACATGGAATAGATTCACAACACACAACCCTAACAGCAAAGAGAGAACAGGAAGAAAAAAAGGAATTCACCTTTTGTGGCCTCAACATCGCGAGACAAGTTAGAGAGCGAATCATCGTCGTCGAGAACACTTCTCTGGTCATCGGAGGACAAGAAGGAGAGGTCTAAAGTTAAATCACCCCAGAGAGAATCTTCTTGTTCAGATTTGGAAGCAGTGAAAGCTAAGGAGGAAGAACCGACGGCGAAGGGTCGAGCGGAAGGGGAAAGACCACTCCGGAAACCATCAACTGCGTGATTACACTGCTTCATCTCCTCTCTGGCTATGTATGCTATCGCAGAGAAAGGAACCTTTGAATAATTTTAAAGAAGAAGGGAAGGGACTTGCAGGAAACACCGGTTTCCACCTTCCCCCTCCCCCTTTTTTTCCCCTACTTGCGAAAAGACGGAGATGTTTCTTCAGGTCAAGAGTCGATTAAAAAACACGTCGTTCTCTCTCTGTTTACTCGTCAATTCGGATTAGGACGAAACTTTCAGGATTTGACATCTCAAACTTCTATTTTTGCTGTATATTATTATTTGTGTTCCTTTGCAGCAAAGGCTTTGCTCCTCTTCTCTTTTGTATGTCCAATAAACAGAAATACATTTTTTGTTTTTTTTTTTTTTAATAATGGGTGAACATAATAAACACAAATACATGTAATTTAGTTTTTCTTACTGGTTCTATATGATTTTTTTCTATATTTATATGATTGAGTAAATATCAATTTCCAAGTGGCACTAACTGTGAAAATATTGACAAATTAGAAAAATAAGATATGTTTTAAAAAAATTTTATTTGTTGTCCAACTCTCTCTTTAAGAATTCTAATACTATATATTTCCATTGTTAATTCCCTAATTTCCATTTTTTAAATTTTTTGCCACGTTTAAATCCGATGTTGCGTCGAGATTTCATCTTTATATAGAGATTTCATCTTTATATAGAGATTTTATATGATTTGATCGTCGTTATTCTTGTCTGAAGATTATAAATGGTTTAAAAGGTTATATTTTAATTGATTTTTCTCGTTTCATCGATTATGATTTTTATGTACGTTGCACTTATTATTTGATTATTTCTAAATTGATTAAAAAATTCTCGCTTCACATAATGATATTGAATCTACTAAAGAGGAATATTTTCTTTGGGTTCAATGTTTATAAATATGTGATGAGATGAAAAATTGACGGTTTTAGCATACTGTTTATATAGGTTTTAAAATCTTTAAAAGACCTTCTCAACTACCATAACATGCAAAATTAGGGTTAATTCATCACTTTGCGTCTTAGAGTCTCAAGCATGCATTTCTTGTATATATCTATGCATTTTAGGTTGCTTTGGAGCTAAAGGAGAAAAATGGAAGGAATCAAGAGGAAACAAAATCAAGACACGAAAATTCGGGTAAAAATGACCTAATATCGGCTAGTACATGGTTGATACCTCAAGGAAATCGATATTGCAAATCGATACCAAAGAAAACTTGGTGAGCGCACATACATCGACCGACATGATGAGTTGATACAAAGGAAACTTGGTGAGCACACTTGTATCGACCGCTACTATGAGTCAAACACCATAGAAGATATCTTCGGATTGCAAATTGATCGGGTAACGACCGGACATACATGTGGATATGGAACCTCTGAAGACAAGATTTACATTGTTTTTCTTTATAAATTTCCTGTATAAATAGAGCTTAAGGGGTCACGACTCAAAACTCAAACATTGTGAGGTTTATGCATAGGAAGGTATTCTTTACCCTTCTTAGAAGGTTTTAGAAGGAACTTGCCTTATGTTTAAATATTCTTAATCTCAACTATCTTTCATGTTTTTTACTATTTTGTCTCTTTCTTTTACTATCTTCCATATATCTATTGAAGGTACTACACGGAGCACTTCTGATTGGCGAAAACTTGGCTAAACGATCACTAGACACAACAACCGATTGTGATAGGTGCGGATTAGCATAATCAACAAATCACCTTTTCCTTCACTACGAGATCACAAAATAGGTCCGAACATCGATACAAACAACCAATCCCATCGAGCTTGAAAGCATCGACTTCTTTCACAAAGGTCTCCAAGTTGCAAAGGTTTGGAAATGTCATCCTCGATAGGAAATGCAGAGGTCATGTTTGTTAGAATTTGCTGAAGGATTAAGGGGGGTGTATTGAACTTGGCATTTAGAGTGATTTGAGTTTTAATAAGATTTTAGATGATTTTTGATGGTTTTGGGTAATTTTAAAGAAGTTGTTATGATTTGGTATTAAAGTCCCCTACAATTCCACCTAAAACCATGAGATTTGGATCTTTGTATTTTTAACTAAGAAAGTCTCCTAAAATTCTCTAAAATCCTCTGCAGTCATTAAAATCTCAATACTTAAAACATTTTCAATAACAGTGGATTTTATATGATTTTTAAAAACTCTTGTTTGAATAAAAGGGAATTGTAAATGATTTTAAATGACTTTACATAAATCTCATTTTCAATAACACTGGATTTGGGAAGATATTTTAAAATCTTTAGCTGAATAACAGGGGATTTTAAGAAAACCCCAAAACCTTTTAAAATCCATAGTTCAATACACCCCCTAAGAGAATTAGAGAGATTTAAAGATTAAAGAGATTAGGAGGATTGTAGAGAATATAGAGAGAATAAGTCTCCCCTAATATATTTATCACTTATGTGTTACAACTCTTTTATAGAGATATAATAATAATAAAATAAGAAAAATCTACCACAACGATTCAAAATATGAACGTTAGAAATGTCCTAACGGTCACTGACCATAATACTGACGACGTGGGACCACCGTACAAATCCACACATCTACCTCTGATTCTGGCAGACTTGACGACTCGGTTTTGGTAGACTTGAGGACTCTGCTTTGGTAGATTTGACGACTCTGATTTGGTAGACTTGAGGACTTTCCTTAGGCAAACTTGACGACTCTGCTCAGACAGACTTGACAACTCTGCTCAGACATAATTGTATCCAACTATCTTCTGGGAGACTTGTACAACTTGATTATTATTATAACTCTTTTATAGAAATATAATAATAATAAATAAATAAAAAATATCTACCAAAATAATTCAAAATGTGAACGTTAGAAATGTCATTGAACATAATACTGAAGACGTAGGACCACCGTGCGGACCCACACATCCATCTCTGATTCTGGTAGACTTGAGGACTCTGTTCTGGTAGACTTGACGACTCTGCTCAGGCAAACTTGAGGACTTTGCTAAGGCAGAGTTGACAACTCTACTCAGGCAGACTTGACGACTCTGCTTAGGCAGACTTGTATCCAACTATGTTTTGGTAGACTTGTACAACTTGATTATTACTCCCCCTCAAGCTTAGCCATTGGAATCACCCAAGAGGTTAAATTTGAAAACCCATGATTATCACCTCATTATAAACCTTAGCATTGAAAACCACGTGAGAAAAAATGATACTAAGGGAAAAAGAGTGTAATGGACATTGAATCAAGGTCTTGAAAGGTCCACAAGTCTAAGTTTGCCATAGATGTTGTTGCAAACTTTAAGACTTGCAGCCTTGGTAAATATATCCGTCAATTTGTCTTCACTCTTCATATAGCATGGCAAGATAACTCCTTCTTCAATCTTCTCACAAACCTTGTGGCAATCGATCTCGATATGCTTGGTTCTTTTATGGAACACCGAGTAGTAGCAATGTGGATTGCGGCTTGGTTATCACAATGCATGGTGAAAAGCCCTTCTTGCTCAATACCAAAGTCTTTAAGAAGAGTTTTTTGAGCCAAGTCAATTCACTAGTTAGCTTTCTGAAGGCCCTATACTCCTCTTCTGCACTTGAGCAAGAGACAAAATTTTGCTTCTTTGTCTTCCAAATCACCAAACTTCCTCCAATGAAGGTACAATAGCCCGTTGTAGACTTTCTATCTATCCTATCACCTACCCAATCCGCATAACAATACCCAACAATCTCAGTATTACCATTCTTTCCCATCCATATACCTTGACCCGGGATTCCTTTGAGATATCTAAGTATCCTCTAATCCATAGACCAATGATACATCGTGGGTTCTTGCATGTGTTGACTCACTTGGTTCACCGCAAGAGAGGTTGGTAGCCAAGGATAGAACCACTCTCACTGTGTGTAACATAGCCACCGGAGAAAATGTGTATGTGTAGTCTTCTCCATATGTTTGAGTGAAACCTCTAGCTACCAAACGTGCCTTGTATCTTTCTATGTCACCATTACTCTTGTATTTGATAGTAAATACCCACTTAGAACTATCCGCTCTCTTTCCTTTTGGTAGAATCGCTACATCCCAAGTATGGTTCCTTTCCATAGCTCATCTTTCATCTCCTATTTCATCAACCCAAACCTCCTCATCTTTAGCCTCTTCATAAGTCTTAGGAACACAATGTTGCTCAATCTTCCAAAAAAATGCTTGATGATCGGATGGTAAAAGGGCAATAGAACAAGTAGCTTGAATCAGATGAGCTACGGCTTGATTATTGTATATCACCCTATTGTTGACCCAATATTGTTTATTGCTCTTGGGTCTAGTGCTTCTCCTAAGTGGTTGAACAACTTCTTCCACAACCGTTTAACCTTGCTATTGTGGTGGAGGCACATCTTCTTCCTTAACCAAATCCTCTTGTTCTTGACTTTGGGCTTGAGATGACTCCCCCTCTTGATCATACTCATGATCTTGTGATGTAGTTGGGATTAGGTTTTCCTCCCTTAGCTTAATGTTAGAGTCATGATCATTAGCTTCTTCATGTGTAGTCTCTTGTCTTGGTGGTTCACCATTACCCAAATGGCTAAGTAGAAACCTTAAACAAGATGTTTGATCCGATGGTGAACTTGAGATATCCTGAAGGTCTTCTCAATTCTTCTTATTATAGTAGCCTTGCCCTTCAATGATATTAACATCTCTAGACACAAACAGCCGATTGTTGAGGGGATCATAGCACTTGTAGCCTTTTTGGGTTGTTGAATGTCCAAGGAAGATACACTTGGTGCTCTTGGCTTATAACTTGTTCCATTGATCACCGGGTATATGTACAAAACAAACACAACCAAATACATGTAAGTGCTCAATAGATAGTTTAGTTTTAGTGAGTAACTCAAATGGAAAGATGTCCATTAGGACTTTTGTTGGAATTTGGTTGATGAAATAGCATGACGCTAAAACCGCATCTCCCCTAAAGCATTTGGGCACAATGGCGCGGAATATCATTGATCTAGCCACTTCCATGAGATGCATATTCTTTCTCTCTGCTACTCCATTTTGTTGTGGTGTACAAGGACAACTTGTTTGGTGTAATATGCCATGTTTAGATAGGTACTCCTTGAATCTAGTACTTGTGTATTATCCTCCATTGTCGGACCTAAACACTTTTATCTTGGCATTGTATTGATTAGTCACATAAGTTTGAAAATTGATGAATGCCTCAAATACTCTATCTTTGGATGGTAACAATGTGACACAAGTATATTTTGATTTATCATCTATAAAGGTCACAAAGTACTTATTTATGCCCCTAAACATACACGGAGAGGTCCATACATATGAGTGTACTACGTCAAAACAATGCTCATAAATACTAGTGAATTTAGGAAAGACAACTTTGCAATGTTTGCCAAGGATACATGCCTCACAACTAGTGTGATCAAAAGATACATTAGGCAACATTAATACAAGTTCCCTTCCATGAGGATGTTCTAGTCTAGCATTCCACATTGCATCTACATTAGCTAAATAACAAGAATTAAAAGATAAAGCATCCGGATCTTGTGGTGTCTCTTCTATAATATAAAGCTCTTGGTTCCACCTTTCCCAAGTAACTTCCCACTTTCAATATCCTGAAAAAGAACATCAGTAGGACTGAAAATAGCATATAAATTAAGATCTTTAGTAGTTGTTTTAGCCGAAATTAGGTTAGACTTGAACTTGAGAACATAGAATGCTTCACTTTTCTTGTTAAATAGTTTCAAGTTTCCTTTTTCTTTCTATAAGAATTCCATCACCATTAGCAATTTCTACTCTACCTATAGCTGGTTTAATTGTCTAAGAAATTAGGATTACTAATCATGTGATGAGAAGCACCCGAATCTACAACAAAATTACTGCTAGGTTTTGTGAGAGTAGAGAGTGATACCGGAGTTGTGAGTTTGGAATGCCTGGATGAAAGCATCAAAGTCACTCTTCCTCACATAGTCCACAGAGGCTTCCATGGCTTCTCCTTGCGGGGTGGATGTGCTAGCTCTCTTAACTTCATCACCTTGAGAAACATTTTCTTTTGGTGGTCTCTTGAGATATTTGGGTTTTAAGTGAGGATGGAGAGTCCAACACTCTTCCTTAGAGTGGCCAGGAAGCTTACAATGATCACAAGGATTTGAACTCCTCTTTTCATGTCTATCAGACTTGTAGGCTCCTTTGTTGGCTTTCACAAGCTCGATCTTGCCTCCAAAGAGACCAATGTTTCCTTGTTCCTTTTGGAATCGTGCACACACCTCTTCAAGATTTGGTAGCTTGTCATCCCTAACGATATATTTGATGAGGTCATTATAGACCGGATCCAAAGTAAGAAGGAGGCCAAAGACTTTGTCTTGCTCACACCTCTCATTGAGAATCTTCACATCGGTGGTTAATGGTCTAAGCATCTCAAGCTCGGACCATAGAGTTTGGAACTTCCCAAGATGGTTGGTGAACTCCTTGCTATCTTGATGGAGGTCATTGATAGACTTCTTGATTTCAAAGATTCGGCTTAGATTTTATGTATTTCCATACATACCTTTGAGAGTCTCCCATAGATCCTTTGGAATCTCACAATAGGAGTAAGCTTCCAAGATAGACTTGTCTGGAGAAGAATGAAGGAGACTAAGCACGGCTTGTTGATCTTCCTCCCAATTCTCTAAATATTCTTGTAGATCTTCTTCTAGCTCTTCACTAGAAAAGGACTCCTTGTCTTTACCCTTCTTCTTGAGGGTCATTTTTGGGCATTCGCTTGATTCGACATGCTTCCAAAGTCTTCTACCACCAATCGTGGTTTTAGTGGTTCTAGACCACAAAATATAATTGTTCCCTTTGAGAATAGTAGGGGTAATCAATGTTTTTGAGTTATCAGTGATAATAACACTAGAAGTCATCCTTAAAGAAACTGAAATTTCTTTTAGGAATTTTGTCAAACACTTGGTGGACAGATTTTGAAATTGTGAGAAATGAAGAATTTAAAAGAGAATATACTAGAATCATAGAAATTCAAATGGAGAGTAGTAGAATAAAGATCATTGCTTTGATAACACGTTAGAATTTGCGGAAGGATTAAGAGAATTAGAGAGATTTAGAGAAGAGATTAGGAGGATTGTAGAGAATATGGAAAGAATAAGTCTCCACTAGTATATTTATAACTTATGTGTTACAACTCTTTTATAGATATATACTAATAATAAAATAAGAAAATTTCTACCACAACAATTCAAAATATGAATGTTAGAAATATTCTAACGGTCACTGAAGACGTGGGACCACCGTACGGACCCACACATCTATCTCTGATTCTAGCAGACTTGAGGACTATGTTCTAGTAGACTTGACGAATCTGCTCAGGCAGACTTGAGGATTTTGCTCAAGCAGACTTGACGACTCTGCTCAGGCAGACTTGTATCCATCTATGTTATGGTAGACTTGTACAACTTGATTAATAATGTTTTTAGTTGGATATGTTGGGCACTATGGAACACACGCAATAAAGTGATCTTCGAAAATAGGAAACTGAATACAAAGGAAGTTCAGGCAAAAGACCTCAGTGAAGCTATTGATGTCCAGCACACGCATGAAAAGTCGAGTATTTCAACGGAGAATCAAAGGGAGAACCAAGAGGTTCGACCCGAATAATAGAGACAAGACGACGTCCTCTGTTTCTCTAATGGAGCATGGAAGATTGGCTCCATTTTTGCAGGTTTATGTTGTATGTTCAAGCACCAAGAAGGAAAAATCCTTAAAGAAGAAGTGCCATACACATACTTTTTCTTCTCTCCCCTTATGGCGGAAGCGCTACCCATCCGAGTGACCTTCCTACATGCTAAAAGAGAGGGATGGAGAAGACTAATTATATACTCTGATTCTAAAACTATAATCAAAGCCCTCCAAATAAAAAACGAGCTTAAAGAAGTATATGGGATCATCTTTGATAGTAAGGATCTAACAAACTACTTCGAGCATATCTCCTCTGTTTACATATCTAGGAAATGCAATCTAATGACCAACAGATTGGAAGAATCAGCTTTGAACATAGCTCCTTTGTAAACTCTTAAATCACGCTTCTAAATTAATGAAATTTCTTAAATTGATAAAAAAGAAAGGCTTACTCCCATGGTGATAAGAATTTTTGTCATTTAAATAATATGCAAATGTACAGCCTAAAATTGTAATATCTAGGTTATTGATACAGTTGCTTATCAAATCTAAACTAGAAATTCCTTAAGGCAAAATTCTTGTAATTAAATAAACTAAACTAAAGATAGCAATTCAAATCAGATGTGTAAAACATATAATATTAAAAGTGTTAAATCATAGGTAATCGCAGGAAGCATAGACCATTCAAAAACTTCTAGAACATAGAAGACGTTTATGTAGAAAAATTTAATCTCTTGGTGAATTCTACCTACTCCTAACGACTAGATCACAAACACTTTTGCAGATCTTTGGAAGTTAACTCATGCATAGAATACATATCTGATTGTTCATTTCCTAGAACAAACTTTTTAAAAATTAAGGAAACCACCTACTGAAAGTTACTTCAGATTTGTTAAACAAGTGTTAGAAAATCTAAGAGATCAATACTAAGTGATCAATTCATAGCAAGCATTAAGAATATTTAAAATAGAAAATTATATTGATCATATTATGTTGCAAGCATCATGGATCTATAAAACCATTTGAAACCTATATATATATATATATATAACTAATAAACTACTCACACATAAAAAGTAAAACAAAAAGTATGTTAAAATCGAAAGATTTCATTAAGGTAACAGAATGTAGAGAATTTAGGTCGTCGCCTTCTTTCCTTTAAAACAAAAAGTAAACTTAAAGAAAACTTGAGGAAACCCTAGAACAATGCGGCTCCTTGAGGTAAAAAAGATTTTTTGTGGATGCTTGACTGTCTTAGGAGGTGGATGATCTAATCTTCACCGTAGCAGAGGTATATATAGCTACATGGGTCGTGTATGGGTTGTAATTAACAATTGAAGACTTCAGGTCATGAGAAAAACACGTCAAAATTTTTTTCCTTTTTTTGCAACCATCATACTGCGTCGATCGACCTAGAGTTAGGTCGGTCGACATGTGGCTCGTTTGTTGAATATTTCTTCATTTTTTTCTCCAAAACGTCTAAATCTTCTCCAAATGCTTCATGACATGTATATCACGCATGTACCCTTACCTAATTCCCTTCCAAGACGAGTAATAGCATTTTAGAATTGCTTCCAGCCTCATCATTGAGTCCTAAATAAGCATAGATTTTTTTTTCCTCTCTTCCTTTTTTTTCTTTTTTTATTAGACCAATAAACCGTCTATAGGAAAGAAAATTCAAGACCATATCACACAAACATATCTTATATCAGAAAAATATTAAGACTACCTTGAATGAGAAATTGGTACAGACTTAATTAAATAATGTTCATGCATTGTTGAATATCAAGCAAAAGATGGGTCAAGTCTAGAAATGTCATTCAAGCTCTTTTCCACTCAGTCAATTTATGTTATTTCAGTTGAATACATCAAATACAGGCAAAATATCATAACATAAATCTAATAGATTAAAACATTCAAACTCAAAATAAAGAAAAACACCAAAAATAAAAATCCAAAAGAAAAGAAATACATTTGTAGCATTTCCCTCCCCAATACTTAAACTTCACTGTCCTTAGTGAACTTAAATCCAAATAACAGAAAATACATAATAAAAATCCAAAAGAAAATAAAAGAAAATAAAAGAAAAAGATAAAACCAATCAAGTGAAGTGTGGACTGTGAGAAATGGAGTGCTATATCTCAACATTTGGATCATAGGCAGTTGCGGAAGATCTTGTGCCTACATAATAGTCGGACGGTGGGTGTGTCATCCTGAACAGGTCGTCCGCAAACTCGGATAAATTAACCGGCTCGGTAGAAAATGTCAATGTTTTGTCTCTGTTTGCTCTCGTCGACCGACCTACGTTAGGGTCGACTGACTCATCATCAACGTCTATCACTTGTTGTTTCTCTCTCTATCGGCCTTCTCGGACTCTAGTTCGGGTCCTCGAAGGGCTAGGAGGTCTTTGTGGTCGGGCACAACAAGTAATATGGGACCACATCCTCCTTAAATATTTGAAGTTTTCAACTGATGCTTGTGTCGCGTCATCTTGTACTCCCACTTCACCTCTGCTGAACCATCAAAGCGTGTTTGCGGTAGCAGCTCAAAATCAGCCCCGTCTGGCATCATACAAATAGAATGCCAGGTTCTAGTAAACCTGAAAGTAGCAACTCGTGATGGCGAAGAAGTAGCAGTTGGTGGAGAGTGGCACTGTGGTGGCTGGAGATTTGCTCCTTGATAGACCAAACCTCGCTCTCAATATTACTCCAACATAACTCTTATCAACCCTCAAAGATGCTATGCCTCGAAGTTCTTAACTCCATAGTGTATAGAGTTCGTTTTTAGGTGAACTCACAAGGGGTTCAAACCAATACCGAATCAGTTTATCCCGTTTTAGTATAAATGAGGCGATTTGAAGGTTCAGTTTTTAAACGTCAAAGCCTAGATTTTAGAAGACCTGGTAGATTCGACAGTTTTTACTTAAAACAGTGAGTAAGAAAGAAGAGAACCGGATAGAGATTTCAGAAAAATAAAAAGATGAATCTCTCAAAATTTTATTGGTTGTCTCGCTATTACCCTCAAACGCTACGTTTGTGGACGATTGCATTTGTAACGTTTGACAACAGATAGGGAACCATTTTATACCACTCATGCCGCTTTGTAACGCTCAAAACCAAAAACTTATTCCCACTAGTGTTTTGCGATTGCAGGATGGTAATTATTTTTCGGAATAGAAAATAAATTATCTTCAACATCAATAAAAATTAATAAAAAAATTTAATTCATGAAAAGTATTATTTTCTTTCATTAAATATTTTCATATTAAATTTATATTCTTAATATATATATATATATATAAAGTATTCATAAATATATTTGTCAGTATGTATATATATATATATTTACTATGTTTAAACAAGTTTTTTATACCTCTTAAAAATATATCTATATAAATAATTATTTTTATTATATATAAAAAATGTTTCAAACCTCTTAAAAATATATTTTTAATTATTTATTTCAGAATTTAGTTTTTTTTTTATTTTTTAAATAAACTATGAATATTACCGTGCAACACGCGTGGAACCTCATTTTGAATAAGAGGTTTATCCTTTAAGTAATAAGTTAGCTTAAACTTTAAAAACTTTGAAAAATCTGTAATTTTTGTAATGGTTTATGTAAATGCATTTTAATGGTAAAAAAAATTATATAAAAACCAAACATAAAATATTAAATTAGTAGTGATGAATGTAAATCTCATTCACAATTGGTAGGAAATAATGATAGAGCAACTAAGAAACCATAAAATTAACGTAGAGGACGTACTTTTTTAATTTTAAGTTTAAATGGACTAACTTCATACCAGCCTGTAAGATTGTATATTATCGGTGGCGATATTTGCGAATTTATCTTGACCGGTAATAAGTAAAGTGAGAACAGGTAATCGCCATAGCCGAAAATGCTATCAGGCCCGAAGACCGAGGTGCCACGTGAGAGAAAAATTCGGCTTCATCACTGGATGTCTCCTCGTTGTGCTTCTATGATGTCGTTATGCATGTATGTCACTTCGACTCCTAACAGTCAGGGTCCGTCTAATAATTTTTCTTCCAAAATCACACCCCTTTTTGCCATTTTCTTGTTTAAAACCAAAATTTTCTTCTCTTGGTGAAGCATTGAACGCACCTTCGGTCGTGTTCTCGTTTCATGAAGAAACATGATTTTCATGTGTTTGAAGGGTTCCGATTAACTCTGTCACATATCCTTTATTTGCTCCATCAAAACCATTATGTTATCACACATTTTCGGGAGAGTTGAGAATTTTATGGACAATTTGATAGTCCACCTTCTCTTCACCATGGATCCTATCAATTAATTTCCCTTTGAAAACCATGATATTTTCACCTTCATTCATCTTCAAGTTTTCATACTCCCTTCTCAACGATTTCATTATGATCAATTGTACTTGTCGAGTCCTTTGGAATTCGATACCACGCCTCCTTCGAAGTAGTTGCTGGTCCTATGCGGGAAAAGATCTGATTCGTCATGACTGTTTGCAGAATTTTCAGAGTCATCATATCATGTGATATTAGTTTCTCCCATTTATTTTTCAATTGCAACATTTCGTGGGAGTCTCCTCACCCCCTTTGTGTTAGTTGGTACAAAAGTTCTTTTTTCACCACTGTCCACGATTTTTTTGGTCTTGAAGATTATTGTCATTTTGATACGCCAAAAATCGTATTTATCCCCATCGAATATTAGAATCACTTGATACATTTTCTATTCCATTGTTTCTGTTTTTGTTAGAAATTTTAACAGATATTTTTTCATAAATTTTTCCTTGTTTTTGTGATTTAATTCGAATTAATAAAGCTCTCATATCATGTTGAATTTTTATCTTTATGCATTAAAAGTGATATATTGGAGGAACAAACACATCAAATGATAAGCATGATAACTTGATATTATTCATTACGATAACAATAGGTTAAATATGTTTTAAACATCACAAGTGAAAATTTTTACCTCTTACTTGACACACCCAATCCCGACCATCTTTAGACCGCGGTAAAAACATTCTGGTTTGGGCCACATCATGTCCAAACCTCCTGATTGTTACTTCATTTTATATTAATCAACCCATCGAGGTGCAATCTTAGAATCTAGTGTATGACTTTCACTATTCATTTCAAGGCCTAGATTCATTGCGCAATAGAATTCTTTCTACTTAAACCTTTCTAGATTCAAGTCTTATCTATCACTCGGTTCCGGTTTGATTATCCTTACATTTGGCTTTATGGACCAATCATAACTTGGCCCAAATCATGCAATCTCAAGCATATATCATTCATCCATAGTCTTAATCCGTTATAATGCTAAACAAGTCACTATACATAGTGTACTTAGCCATATTGCAAGATTTGTTTTGGTGGAATCCGCGACCCTCTCATGGCCACACCTTTTCATGGTCGCATCTCTTCATGTTCGCACCTCTTCAAGATCACTCCTTCTTATGGTCGTCCCTTTTCATGGTCCCACTTCTTCGTGGTCACACCTCTTCCAAGTCTTCCTTTGTTAAGCTTAACCCGATCCTCCGTTACATAGTCATACAACCAACCAACTCCGCTGACAAATTATACAAAGAGACCGGACTTCACCCATTCCTGATCACGGTAGTGTGTTCATCTATCCGCCGCTCTGTCTCGTACCACACAGATCCGCTCATTGATCTCGACCACTCGTTGGATCCGGATCAGAATTTATCCGATGCGTTTTGAGCCTTTGAGTGTCTTTTATGTTTTTCAGAGATTCACTCTCCCATTTATGACTTGTGTGTTTATGTATTGTGTGTAATTTGTGTGTTAGGCCATGAAATCCCCTCTATATATAGGGGTCAAGGGTCACATTTCATCCATTGCAACCCTTCATTTGCCCCCTTTCTTATTAAATCTCCACCATCCATTATGGGTCAAATGTCACGTTTCTTTACCCATTGTACATGTCTTTATACTACACCAAAACATGGTATTTGCGACTATATTTGGCGACTATATATGTAGTCACCAAATTTACCGATTAAATTGCGACTAATTTGCAACTAATTTGCAACCATGCTAATAAAGTCGTAATTTAGTTTCTAATTTGTGACCAAAAGAATAGTTATAAAATTTTGCGACTATTTTGCGACTACAGATTATCGACCACACTAATATAGTTGTAAACTAGTCACTAATTTGCGACCAACTAATTGTCACAAAATAGTCGCAAAATTTGCGACCATTTTGTGACAACATATTGCCGACTATGCTAATATAGTTGTAAATTAGTCGCTAATTTGCGATCCATATAACAGTCGCAAAAATTATGACTATTTTGTGACTAAAACGTAGTTGCCAACCCATAGTCGCAAAATAGTAGCAAAATTGCGACCATTTAGCGACTACTGATTGGATTATGTATAAAAAAGTTTAAATTTCAAAATTCGAAATTTAGAGAGAACAAAGGAAGAAACCTTAATTGATACTCTTAAAGGTTTGAGCTTTTGATTATATCTTGAAGATAGAAGTGAATTCTTACTAGAAAGATCATATATTTCTTATAGAAACTCATTTCTCCTCGTGGATTAAGAAGATCTGTCACTTTTATTTTTTTAATTTTTGGTTTTTTCGTCAAGTTTATCTTTTTAGTCATATCCTTTTAGTTCTTCATCACTATGATCTTCTCCATGACATTTTGTGAATAAAAAACCTCACTCAAGAAGGGTGTGGATATGGAAAGAAATGTTGGATCTTAAGTTTTTAACCTTGATTTGTAGGAATTTCATATAAAGTTTCCATCTTTAACATGAATCCTAAGCTTATACTTTGTTATTTTTTCTTCGAGCTTATCTTTTTATTCATCTCCTTTGATTTCTTCATCACCATGGTCTTATCATGACTATTTGTGATTAGAAACCTCAAGAGGAGCATAGATATGGAAGAAATGGTTGGATCTTTAAGTTTGTAGCCTTGATTTGTTGGGAATTCATATAAATTTTCCATCTTCAACATGAATCCTAAAGCTCTGTGAGAGAGTGATCATCTTAAACAATGAAGTTTGAACGAAATTTGTTTGAACGAAATTTGTTTGAGGGAATGCCTATGAAAGCATGTGTAGAATCTATAAGGTCTTACTCATTAAAAATTGAGTTTAAGGCCATATATATAAGATTTGAGATTTGAAGCATAAATCATAAGGAGATGAATAAAAAGATAATGCTTGAGACTTGAGCATGAAAGTGCCGAGTCTTAAGTCCTAGAGCTTCAATCAATGGTTTTACAATAGCTTGCGGTCTCAATGATCATAAAGTTTCAAACTTTAACCATCTATGCATTACTATGGGAAATGAATTGCTTTGCTAACATGTGTATGAGTGATGAAACAAGAAAGAATAACAATTATTCTATTTAGGATTTATGGTAAACTAAAAGATCAGAACTATGTTCTCTGTTCTTTTGTAGGTTATGATGTATGAGATTTAGGGTTTACAATTTAGGGTATACTAAAAAAATTGACCGGTCAAAATGTTAGCTATTTCATTTTTTATTTGCAGTTACTTTCAATAAACTAAAATCTACTTAACAATATAAATTTCTATACCCAATTATTCGATCCATAAATCCGTAATTATTGAACCGATATCGATAAACTTTTTGTTCTAAATAAATCTTTTTTCTCATGAAAAATATATTTTCTAAAACGACATAAATGTTTTTTTCATGAAAAAATATTTTCTAAAATCAAATAAACTTAAAATCAAAACCCAACCAACACTCAAATTATGTGAAGTATTTTATCCAATGACTTTTCTTATCATCGATACCCCAATTAATAATCGTAAAATTTTCCCACCCAATTACATCAAAATATCTAGTGCCTATTAAAAGTTAAAACCCAAAAAAGCCCTCTAAAATTTCACCAAATCCCCCAATTATCATAATCCGGCAAAATTTACCCCCTCTCCGAAATTCCCAATTTTAGATTCTTCAACCCTAAAGTCCAAAGCAAAATTTCCCACCCGATCCCTTCTTTCTCTCTCGTCTCTTTAACCCTAAACTAGATTTAGATTTTTCTCTCAACCATGGCGACGAAGCTTAATCCGCCGTTGACTTGTCCGGCTTGCTTATCTGTCTCCACCACCAGCTCCTTCGTCAATCATAGCCTCTACAATCTCTCGATGAGCCTTCTTCTTTCCAGAAACGACGAGCTCCGCAGCTCATCTTCGCCGGCGATTCTGAAGGCTAATTCATATGTGTAAGTTGAATGGAGGGAATGGCTCATCCAATAACTAGATCTGTCAAAGAAGTCTTTAGCGAATTCAGAGGTCGACGAGCTGGTCGGATTAAGGCTCTCACCAACGGTGAGTTTTGGGTCTCTCTCTTTGGCTCTATACGATTCGGGTTTAGTCTGTTTCTCCGAGAAATGGGCACCTTCAAATCAGAAAGATTAGCTTGTATGTAAATTTATGGATTTGTCACATCTAGGTTTTGCTTATTTCGTGATAATTATAGAAACCCAATCATTGGTTTCTTGTTCCCTTTGTGAGATTTGACGATTTTGGGTTGTTATTTTGTAGATTTTTTGAAGTATTACCAAACGATTAAGCTTTGTCTATGGGAAATCCTCGATGCTTCGATTTTTTCCTGTTTTAGGCCGGGTTTTGATTACTTATAAGTTATTACAAAGTTATGATTTCGTATGAGTTTAATCGATTCACAGATTAGTGATTCTAGGGTTTACCAATTTCTTTGACCGTTCTGGTGATTACTTTGATTTAACAAATTTGATTCTAAACTAAAGATGCATACTTGAAGTGGCTTGAGGCAAGAAAAAACCTCAGAATACTCAAGAAGATTTGTTTCAGGTTGAACATTCTTTTTTTTGGTTACAAGCAGGTTTTGAACATCTGGTTTTCATATGTGTATAGGCTTGTAAACACGAGATGATTGAGTATAACGATATCTCTAGATGTTATATCCTTAAACCATGGTTAATGGCGATTTGGGAGACTATGCAAGTAAGTATCATCATTGTTTAAGCTTATATATATGCTATGGAGTTAATCAATCCTCTGTGTGTGGTTTCTCTATAAGATTTGTGTCATTCTTTAATTTTTATGCAGAGAAAGAGAACCTGTTTCTCTATGGACTTCCAAATGAGACATGGGAGTTTAATCGCCCCGTTGATGAAGACAACAAAGACGACGCAACCTTTGGTTTATCTCTTGCTTTGCTTTGAGAGAGGTGAAATCACTCTCTCTCTTAAAACATGATTAATTGAGAGTTATACTTGATCTCTCCGATAAGATTTCCCGAGTATGAGAGTTTTACTTGATCTCTCTTTCAGGGATTGGGAAAATCTCGACAGTCTTCTCTTGTTGCACAGTCTTCCCGAAGCTTTCATTATGTTTCAGCAACAGCGATATGTTAAATTATGGCTATGTTTTCTGATTATTTTTTGGATTCGGTGTCATTTTCTTTGATTCATCTTTCTTCTTGAGGATATTTGTAGCTAATAAGCTTGTAAGTTCTCACTTTAGAGCAGATGAAGAGGTACATACAATACACCTTTGGTCTTGATCTCTTTCGTTCCTCGTGGTCTAATACTTTTGAACTTTTGCAGTTTAAAATGGTTGAGGAGTACTCGAAAGACTCAGGAGGTATATGTTTTCATGTGCATAGCTTTCCCTTATCCGATATAGCTTTCATGTGTATGTTTGTATTTTTGCTCCCACGGTTATGTGGATGAATTGTAAAGATAATATGTTTAATATTTTATTTAATTATTTTCATTTATAGATTAGTATATTCATTAATATTTAATTATTATATATTGGTATTATTAATTTGGTTTTAAAATTTATAATTATAAAAATATTGATAACAAAAAATTATTAGTCACTATTTAGTCGCTAAATTAATCACTCATTAGGTGGTAAAGGAACGTAAAATCTTTAACAAATTTCAATTTTGATATTAAATTAGTTGCTCAAGAGTCGTTGACTTAGTCATCAATTAGTTGCATATTAATCGTAAATTAGTCACTAATTTGGCGACTATTGTGTGACTAATTTGCAACTACTATACAATAGTCGTAAAATAGTCGTTAAATGACAACTAATTTTACGACTACTTGATTTAGCGACTACGAAATTGCAATTACAACATTTAGTCGTCATTTAGTCGTAACACCTCATTAACAACTAATTTGTGACTAATATTATAGTTGTAAAAATATTGTTTTGGACATTACAACCGCCTCTAACTGTCTTAATTCACTTAGCTCATGTTCTAACTAATCAGTCCACTCATATGGGTCAATATTCGATTAGCTTATCTAGCTGAGTTGAACTGTCCGCCAACTCTTCCAGCTGGTTCGGCTGGTCACTGAACTAGTTCAGCTAATAACTCAGGTAGTTTAACTTCATGATTTGACCAAAGGACCTGTCTTGAGCTTCCTAGAGATCATAATCTCGATCATTGAACCTTTTTTCAATGATTTAACTAAGTTTTTCAAACCAAACCTAATGATTCGATCAATCCTTTGATCTCACCAAATTTTCCTTGACCATGATCCGTGTTTGTTCCAAACAAACCATCCCAACATCCATACCCTGGGATAGTGATGTTACTTTTATTTATTGTGACTTTTAACACAAAACTACCAATACTAACACATAAGTCACGACCTTTAATACACACAAACCGATGAAACATATTTAATTATATAATTCTATAAATGTACGACCAAACTCAATTATTGGCTAACAAGATACATACGTGATGATGCCATCGTTTGCCACCTCTTTTATTTTCACCGGCTATAAAAGTTTTAAGTGTGTGACTTTTTCTTTTAGCGATGGAAAATTCTATTTTTTAAAGAAAATAATTACTAAAGAGAATTAAAATAAGAGGTTAAATAATAAAATGCAAATTGAAAAGTTACACGACGATAATATATATATTTTTTTATAAAAATAGTACAATTGATCATCATTGAGAATTAAAATTGAAATCTCTTTCAAAATTAATTGATAGTTTATGTTTATGTTACGAATTAGAGAAATATTTTTGGAAGAGATCTCAATTTTAATTCCAACACTAATGGTCAATTATACTATCATCGATCGCTATAATTGACCATCATCTTTTATATAAAACACTCAGTTTTGCTTGAAATCGCAACCTCTGGTTTGTAGCCGTAGCTGGTGCAGTTACATTTAAACCAATCGAACCTTTGATGTTGAGATTTCGCAAAAACAACTATTTATTTATTTTTTTAATTTTCGAAATTAAATGATCTGACAGATATTAATGAACAGAGATATTTCACTATATTCAAAGGGTTATTAATTGTATTTATGTCAAATTATTAACCTAATATACATTGTCATCTACCGAATTTTGTTTTGGATGTTATTGCTATGTCAATTTCTCTTAAATATATTAATCCGACTTACCAATTAAGTGCAATAAATAAATTTAGGAAAGAAGGATTCAATTCCTGCAAGGCAAGAAGAGTTAGAGATTAGCAAGTCCAAACCCAGTATTCAACAAGGACTGTCTCTATTGGAAAGAGAAGAAGATAGCAGAGACAATGGAAGCGATTAATAAGCCTTTTTTATTTTTTTTGTCTTTTTGGTTCGATCTCTTGAATTTCAGAGACGAAGGACTCGAGGTTTGAGACCTTCTTAACGAACCGACTTCTCCCATCTATCTCAATATTTCTAAACTCTCTCTATGATAATTGATAAAGGATTAATTACTTTCAACTTCGAGTCATCTTTTTCAATGTTTCCATTTCAACGGATCAACACTTCTATTTGTTTAGGCTTGCCGTGATTTATGAATGCTTTAAAAACAAAAAAAAAACACTTCGATTGTTCAAGAAAAAAAAGTCGCAAAAAACCTATCTTGACTTTTTCTTATTTTCCGCAAAAAGGATGCATTAATTGAAAAGAGAGATTATTTACAGAAAAGCTCCGGATTCACATCTCAACTCAAGCAAAAATTCACAAAGTAAGCAACTTAAGAAAAACAACCTAATTTTCGGTCACGAAGAGCGAGGAGGAGAAGGAAGGAGAAGAGGGTGAGAGGAATTGGAGTGATGGAAAGGAAGCGAATATAAAATATGAAGTCGGATTCTCCTCGGGAAAGGCGCCTGAGAGAAGAGATGCTCCAAAACTCCGGCGAGCACCACCGTGTACTCTTTCATCATCTCGGCCACCACCGTCACCAGCAACATTCTTATCTCTTTATTTTCAATCTATCAAATCTTCGTCTTTAGTTTCTCTTGTGTTCTCTCTGCTTTTTGTTTTTAGCAGATTGTATAAGTTATATAGTTGGAGAAGAAAAGTAAAATCTAGAGGTGTCTTCTACCGTTTCTTTTTTTTGGCAGCAAATCAGGGGTGTCTTCTACCGTTTCCGCACTTGGTTTTTCTGTTTTCTTATTTTATTATTTTTAATATAATTGAGAATCTATGACAAATCACTGTTCAAACTTTTTCTTAAGTTTTTTTTAACACACAAATCTGTTGAATCCATATAAATTTTAAATTATCACTTCTAAATTAAATAAAAACACATTAGAAAATGCACACTGAATTGGAGAAATAGAAAACGCACAAGTGCGCCGTTCAAAAAAAAAAAAAAAAAAGCACTAGTGTTAGAGAAAGATAAAACGCACGCTGTATTGGATATGCACCTATAGCCACCTCTTTGTTATGCGGGTCCACTACGAAACCGGATGATGTTTTTTTTTTTTTTTGTTGTTAAAGGTTTTGCTTGGGGATGATGTTTATCCGTTCGTTATCTATCTTGTTTCTTATGCCATTTAAAAACTACATTCGTTGTGACAAAAAAAAAAACTACATTCATTGTTGTAACGACATAAAAAAAACTTCAAAAGGACAATTTACTATGATTTTGCAGTAAAATGAGAGGTACTTTTATATAAACAAGGTACTCTTAAGCCATCCTACATATATACGAACTAAGTTAAGGCACACATCATCTCTTCCTAACTCGAGTTATAAATTATTCCAACAATATATACGATTGAGATACTGTTGAAGATGGATTTAACACACCACCAAACTCAAATCGTAAAAGTCCAAAAGTCCTGAAAAAGTCCAAAGAAACAATTGGTTTCGCCTCGCACTATCAACATCGGAGAACAAAGTGTGAGGAACCCAAAAGTTCGACTACAAACAAACCAAACATGAAGTGACAAGGACGTTATGTCACACTTTTCTTGGATGTCATTAGGAACGAGGGAGGCGCACGCCACATCAACGGCGACCTGTCAGACCTAGGTCGAGTTCTATTCTCGGACTAGACCTACCTAGAAGTCAACCCCCAAGGCCATTCGACTAGTATAAATATGCCCCTTCATTTCTTGTAAAAGGCATTCCATTCTGGAGTGAAAACAGAGACATTAAGTAGGACAATTCGGACTTCGATTAAGTTTAACATCGAGGTACGGCCTCTTCTATTGGTGTTAGGTTTTAATTTTTGAACCACAACTCTTCTCATAATCGTTTCTCGATACTCTTGTAAAAAGCGACCTCACACATTATAAATAAACACGATCATTTCGTCAATTTGTACTTATCAATTTGTTGTCTTTGGATTGATTCATTAACGAGAATTATGACCCTCTTAATTACATCGTAAAGTAACTTCGGAAATAAAAGTCACGTCAAACCCGTGCACGCCCCTAGTTCCACAACAACTCATGCCCATCTAGCTGAGTCAATAACGGGAAATATGTCCCTTACTCTAACAATTCACTTGTTTTGTAAATGTTTATAGCAAGGGTTAAGTGCCATAAGCCGCAAGTCCCATCAACAACTTGCAACACAAGAGACAATAAGTCAATGACTAAGAAGATTTTGATAGAATATATCAACATGTAAGATTAGTTATTGAATAAAACATAGTAATTGCTATCAATATTGGCTTGTAAAAGTCATAGACATGACCAATCGACTTCCTCTTAATTTGCTTCTAAAAACGATAGGACCATAAGATCTTTTCGTATTACCCTTTGCTTGTTCCATGATGAGCTTCCTATATAACAAAATAAAAATTGCTTAAATTTATGAATCATAGACACCATAACTTTAAAGGTCAAAAAATTTAAAATCAAGAAACTAAAAGTATATGAAAATAGGTATTTAAAAACGTTTATAAATCACTTCCTTCTATAAAAAAAGAGAAGTATTGTCCCCAGAAGTGTGAAGATGCTTACTGCAACATTGAAAAGGGAAAAAGAGGAAGAATCTACCACTTCAAAAGATGAACGAGATAAAACAATACAAGTTACAATTTGTTCGTCACGAACTTGATCAGAGAACGAATGTAGTAAAATCAATATGCAACTCAAACCAACAACAAAGAAATGGAAGGAATAATTGGTGAGTTTTATGTTCCTATAAGTTCACTGCAAATGGACAGTAAAAAGTTTTCATTTGGCAATATTCGACAAGGCAATGATCCGGGTCAAGAGACTCAGCAGACTGGAGATGAAGATGATAAGTTGTGTAAAAGTCAAGGAAAAGCTAAGTCAATTAGATTCCAAATCACTTTAACCCATTCGAAATCAAAACCATATCCTGATTGAGTATAACCGGGTTGAGAAAAGAGAACATTTCCAACCCATAAATGGTTTTCAATGTATCAGCATTTGGTTCTTTGTTGATGTGTGTGGACAGCTCTTTGTTGACTCTCTTACATACAAGTTCCCAGCATTGCTAATCTAAGACATTAGTGAATTTTTAGTCTTGATATTGATCGAAAGTAACCTGATAACAAACAACCAATGTAAGGTAACTAGAAAATCTCCAAGAACTAATAAGAATTTTTGTAAAAGAATTTTGTCTGAAGAGTATACCCATAAGTCCTCCAGTCTCAATCTCAAAGTTGTAATACCTCATCTTCATTGGATATTTCATGTTATAGAACTTAATTCGACTCTTATATCATGTTATAAAGTAGTTAGGAACAATTTTAGCCTCTTGGACACCTAAACTCTTGGGGATTTAGGGAGATGCGACTTTTGCAAATATCACATGCTGGTTACAAAAAGCTTTTCGAAAACCAAGAACCTGAGATTTATAAGCTCGAGAAAGGCAAAATATTTACGGTTTATAAAGATGCATTCAACTCGCCATCCAATTAAAAGTAGAGATTCAGAATAAAATCACATTCCTTTATCAAATTTTCTATCATAACTATAACTAGATTCTCCCATGTGAGTCTCTAAATAGTTTTAGATGACTTTGGAAGCCCAAAATTTAAAATCAGCTGATCCGCCTTCCACTGCTCTGACCAATGAGCGTAACTCATCTATAGAGTTACCTTTACAAGAACAAATATCTTGCGCATATTTCCGGCAAACATATTTTACAGGAGATCATTTGTTATAGCTAGAAGTTGAACGATGCAAGTCATACAAGCACAATATGCAATCCCTACTCTAGCTTGAATCAAAATGCTTCTTCATTATTATAAAGCTGAAAGAGCTCCAAAGAGCCTAAATTCTTCGTTCTTACATGTGTAACCGAGTCCAAAGTGCTTTAGTAAGAATAACATTCTCATAAACTTTTCCAGCTTAGTTTCTTTTCTAAAGGGACTTAACAACCTCATGAGCTGCTCCAAGGAGAATTTTTTTCATAAAATAGTGATATTTTCTTAATTTTTTTACCGTATAATTATATAGCATTATGTCAATGAGGAAACCATTCAATATAATCCAAATTCACCGCTTATGCGCAGTTGAATCAAGAGTTTAATCCAGAATTATATGCTCTGAGGACTCTTACAACATAATCCCATGAATTCCAAATTAATTGATAATCCGAGACTCCTTCATTTTTTAAAAATAGAAGGAGAAAATTGAGTAACTAGTCCATGAAGTGGATCAGGTTGTTCATCGAACAGATCTGTAGGTGTTTTCTCATCTCCTTCTCCAATGCAGTTTCGTGGCTACTAGAAACTACGTACCTTTCTTTTGGCTAGTGGAAGTGATGATTTTTTTTAATGAATATAACTTTTGATCTAAGATTAGGATGTAACTGTAATGAAAGGTTTCATTGAATTGAAATAAGGTGATTTATTCTAATTCAATGAAACCTTTCATTGCAATTGCACCAGAATCTCAAAATAAAAAGCTATATTCAATAAACTATCATCACTATGGCAAGGCAAAAGTATGCTATGGAGTTTCTTATAGCCACACAAAAACATTGGAGAAGGCGATGAGAAAACATCTATTAGATATGTTCAATGAACAACCATATTTATTACATGAACTGGTTACTCAGTTCTCTCCTTTTATTTTAAAAGACAAAAGAGTCCAATTTTATCGGTTGGTTTATAATTCAAGGGATTATGCTGTAACAGTTCCTAGAACATATTTTTGATAGTGGGGTTACCACCCCTTATCAATAGTTTGGCGATAATTGAGGTTCGGTCTCTGCCGACCTTTTCCTTATAATTTATCAGGTTATAAGTCCCTTCAACAGGATTAGAACCCTCGGTCCTGATAACCGAGAGAAACCTCGGTGAAGAATGATTAGATTTTTAGTGTCCGAAGCGGAGGTATAAATAACTTCGTCCCAAGCCGAAGTCTAGAGCTCGGACAGAATAAGATAAAATCTTATCACATATTCTCTGATCTTGGAAAATTGGAAATATTCTATTTTTCCAATCTTAGCCCATGGGCTTACATGGCCGATTATTAAGGATATATAAATACATACCCCCTTTACTAATTTAATTCATTTAGAATCGGGGATAAGAATTACTAGATAACCTAGGTTTAATACTTCTCTTTGATGAAGTTAACTCGGCATTCCGAACTAACACCCTTGTAACCAACACGATTAATAAAATTTTCTTTTCCGAGGTTTCTATTTTTTTTATAATCTAAATCCATTCCCAAAAACGAACCCCTCTAATTACAAATAATTAGAAGTTGAACCCAGTATCAACATTTGGCGCGCCAGGTAGGGGGCGTTCCTTTGGAAAAAGTAAGAAAGAAGCTTCGGGAATGGAGAAATATATCGACACAATCCTCAATAGTTCGGACTCAAAAGGAACTATAAAGAGACGTATCCGAGAGCTACCAAGAACTCGATCGATAAGTCCGGCCCCAACGTATCATCCTTCAGCCGCCTTAACAGACGCATACCTTGACGGAGTCATGATTCCTCACAATGATCCTCTAATAATTCGCGTTTACCTAGCAGGAAACCCCATGGAAAGGGTACTAATAGACACTGGAAGCACATTAAATCTGCTGAGTTTAGAAGCGATGAGTCAAATGAACGTGGTTTCCAAAAATATGGAAGTAAGAACGAAATCAATAACTTCGCTTCCATGTAAAAGAGAAATAGCAGTAGGAACCGCGGTTTACCCGGTATCAGTCGGAGTAGTCACCAGGGATATTTTTTTTCATGTAATATCCTGACCCCTAGTCTTCGACGCGATCATGGGAGTACCATAGCTAACAATGATGGAGGCAATCCCGTCGACCTATCACCAATGCCTCAAGTTTCCAACCCCACATTGTTTTTGTTCGGTAAAAGGGAATCATCGAATAGCCATAATTTATTTCATGCCCGCAAAACCTAAATCACGCATCATCTTGATGATCTCAGAACCAGAAGTTAGAGGTAACAAAGATCCGAGTTTATCAATAGTTGGAGAGTTAGATCCAAATATCTTGGAAAAGGATTCGTATTAAAAAATCTGTGTCGACAAAGAACGCCCCGAACGATGTATAACCATAGGAGGAGGTTTAGAAAGAGAAATGAGATCGAAGTTGGTCGCCCTGCTAGAAAGGAACAAAGGAACATTTGCCTGGTCATCCAGGGATATGGTAGGAATCGATCCTGCAGTAATATCACATCGACTGAACGTGGATCCAACCCACAAATCAATCAAACAGAAGAAAGAGAAATTAGGACCCGAGAGAGCAGCGGCCGTTAACGAGGAAATTGATCGGGTCTTAGCAAAAGGGTCAATAACCGAGGTCCGATATCCGGAATGGTTAGCTAATCCCGTAGTAGTAAAGAAGAAAAACGGAAAATGGAGAATTTGCGTAGATTTCACAGATCTGAATAAATCATGTCCGAAGGATTGTTTCCCTCTTCCGAGCATAGAAAGATTGGTAGAAGCAACGACAGAAAACGAACTCCTCTCCTTTATGGATGCATTCTTTGCATACAATCAGATTATGATGCACCCGGACGATAGAGAAAAACCCACCTTTATAACATATAGAAGAACTTATTGTTACTACGTAATGCCTTTCAGTTTGAAAAATGTTGGAGCGACCTACCAGAGGTTAGTCAATCGGATGTTTGCAGAGAAGCTCGGAAATACGATGGAATTTTATATCGACGATATGTTAGTGAAATCCCAAGTAGCTTTCGAACATGTCGCCCACTTACAAGATTGCTTCGATATCTTGAACCACTTTTGCATGAAGTTGAATTCAGCTAAATGTATGTTTGCAGTAACTTCCGGAGAATTTCTCGGATATTTGGTAACGAAACGAGGAATAGAGGTAAATCCGAGACAGATTAACACAATAGAGAACCTCCCCTCTTCGAAGAACTCAAAGGAGGTACAAAGACTCACTGGACGGATCGCAACTTTAAACCGATTCATCTCACGATCAATTGACAAATGTTTACCTTTTTACAACTTGCTAAAAGGAAACAAACAGTTCGAATGAAATAACGAATGCGAAGAAGTCTTTCAAGAATTAAAAAGATACATATCAACTCCTCCGGTTTTAAACAAACCAGAGGACGAAGAAATTCTTTTTTTTTTTATGTTTCAGTATCCGAATCTGCTGTGATTGGCGTATTAGTCCGAGAGGATCGAGGAGAACATAAACCAGTCTTTTACGTAAGCAAGTCGTACTTGATGCAGAGACCATATATCCAACACTAGAAAAATTAGCATTCGCCATGGTAATAGCAGCTCGGAAGCTCCGACCTTACTTTCAATCACACCTGATAGCTGTAATGACGAGCCACCCTCTTCAAACAATATTGCATAGCCCCGACCAGTCAGGACGATTGGCGAAATGGGCAATCGAACTTAGCGAGTACGATATCGAATACCAAACTAAATCAACAATAAAGTCCCAGGTGCTAGCTGATTTCTTTTCCTAACTACCCCCAAAAGTCTTGACGATATCCCCACAGAACGAACGATGGACCCTCTTTGTAGACGATTCTTCATCTAAATTTGGTTCCGGGATCGGGATTTGGTTAAAATCCCCAACTGGAGAAGGTTTAGAGCAGAGTTTCCGTTTAGCTTTCGAAGCATTAAACAATGAAGCCGAATGTGAAGCCCTAATCGCGGGATTATGTCTTGCAAAGCAATTGGGAGCTTAGTATCTCCGAGCCTATTGTGATTCTCAATTGGTAGCAAATCAGTTTAGTGGAGAGTTCGAAGAAAAGAACGACCGAATGGGAGCTTATGTAAAATTAGTACGACACTTAGCCGAGCATTTCAAAGAGTTCGATCTAAAAAGGATTCCACGGAGGGAGAACATGATGGCAGATTCTTTGGCTGCCCTTGCAACGACGTCAGATCCCCACTTACAGAGAAAAATTCTAGACAATCAATTATCCGAGTATTGGTAATCATGAACAGCATTCTCTTGCAATCGAAAACACGGATGAAGAAGAGGCTCAGCCGGAACTTCTCGGAGAAGACAAACAAGACTGGAGAACATCAATTGTCCGTTATATCAAAAATGGCGAGGTCCCATCTGATAAATGGGCAGCACGCCGCCGTAAGACTTTGGCCACCCAATATTTGATAATGGATGACGTTTTGTTTAAAAGGTCGGCCGGAGGATTAATGCTTCACTGTATTGGTAAAGAAGATGCAAATGAAGTAATGACTTCTACCCACTCTGTAGAAGGGGGAAATCATTCAGGAGGAAGGATGCTAGCTGTAAAAGTTCGGAGACTGGGTTATTACTGGTCTACTATGATGGCAGATTGTGACAAGTTCACAGCACGTTGTGAGAAAAGCCAAAGACATGCTCCGAAGATTCATGCACCAACATAATTACTTATGGCCGCGGTACATCCTTACCCTTTCATGCATTGGGCGATGGACGTTGTAGGTCCCTTTCCGAAGTCAACTAGTGGGAAGCGTTTTCTATTAATCCAGACTGATTATTTTACTAAGTGGGTTGAAGCAGCAGCTTATCCGAAGATTCAAAGTGGTGAAGTTGAAAGCATCTTCTCGAAGAACATAGTCTGTCGACACGGAATTCCTTACGAGATAGTAACAGAAAATAGCTCACAGTTCATTTCGAACAATTTTGAAGCTTTTTGCGAAAAATGGGAAATTCGTTTAAACAAATCAACTCCGAGGTATCCGCAAGGAAATGGACAAGCCGAAGCTACAAAGAAAACGATTGTCACCGGAATAAAGAAAAGACTTCTCGGAAAAAAAAGGGAAGATGGTCTAACAAATTGGATGGAGTACTATGGTCGCATAGAACAACCCCCCAGAAGTGCATCTGGACAAACCCCTTTCTCACTTTCTCATGGGATGGAAGCCATGTCTCCAGCTGAAGTTAGGGTTCCAAGTTTACGGAGAACCCTAATGATACACAATACCGAGATTAATGATGCGAAGTTAAAGGAACAAAATGATGAAATTCAGGAACTTCAGGACCATGCTTTACTTCGTATTCAGAAATATCAGCGAATTGCTTCTCGATATTACAACAAAAAGGTTCGAGATTGTCCTCTGGACGAAGGAGACCTAGTTTTACGAATGGTGTTCGAAAACACGAAAGAACCCGAAGCTAGAAAACTCGGGGCTAAGTGGGAAGGTCTCTACTTGATAGAAAAGAAAGTTAAACCCGGAGTTTATCGTTTGAAGACTATGGAAGGCGAGGATGTACCTCGGGCTTGGAATTCATTCCATCTAAAAAATGTATCATTGCACGGATGAGCCGTAGAATCTTAAAAAAAATAAAAAATAAAAAACCCAGTGATGTTCGAACTACGGATGGCTTGATACCTTTCGGGGGTACGTAGGCAACTCTTCAGAGTTCAACTATAACTAAAAACAAAATCGATACCTTGATCACGTATTCGATAACAGGGTTCGTTTATTTACACATTTTTTACCGAATGCAGCTGGAGATTTCCGAGCTTAATAAAGTAGAGCCGAGAAATCATAAGGCAAAGTCGCGTCATTCCCGCATGTTTAAAACCATTTCAAGTATTGGAATTCGATAAAGTAAAATCCGGTATAACAGATAATGGTCGAGCATTTCTCGTTAAATCAATTTTATCAGATTGAGAAAGCTTTAATGTGATAAATGTTGATGCAGGGTTTCAGCATTTAATTATTTCTAATTAAAAATATCCCTTTGCAAATACATCTTATTTAATCGGGGGATTAAATAGTTTAGTTCGTCTCGATGTGCAATTGCTCGGCAATTAACGGTAAATGTCGGCTCCGAGAAGTTCCCCGAAGGGGTCTTCATGTTGTAGCTGAACCCCGTGAGAGGCTGCTTACGTATCCTCGGAAGGGATCAAGCCACACGTAATTCCGTCTTCAGATGATAATCCGAGCTTAGGCTTGAGAATCTTGTGATTAAGTCGGGCTCTTAGGCCGAGTTGTTAATAACTCGTGATCTAAGGATGAATTATCCTTAACTCGGGCTCTAAGGCCAAGTTGTAAGTTGCTGATGATTCTTTCTATTTTCGGGATCTCTCGGAGCCTAAAACCTATTCTTTGGTTCTCTCCGAGAGTCCCTCACATGATTTTTGGTATCTCTCGGAATCTCTAAACTTTCTCTCTCTAAAACTTAATTTTTATGTCTAATTCTCTCTCAGAGATTATAATATTTTTTTTTGGGATCCCTTCTTAGGAGGAGGAGGTCCTCCTTTTATAAGGGTAGATAGACGGTCTATTTAGACCCAATAACCTAATAATAAGGAATATTTCCTTATTCCCCCAAAGATAAGGAATATTTCCTTATTTCCGAGAGATAAGGAATATTTCCTTATTTCCGAGGACTAAATGAATACCCCTATCTCGGGTTTATGACCCGAGATCGGATCATAGGTAAAATAGAAGGACTATATCCTAATTAATTATGACCTGTTTATAAGGGGTGCTAATCCCACCATCAACAATAAAGTAGCATTTAAGCCAAAAGTCATTAAAATTAAAAACTTTCAAAATAAGTTCATACAAGGAAAATACGAAAAACAAACAACAAATTACAAAGTAAGGAAAGATCTATATGGATTATGCACTCCTGGAGGCAACTTCATCTTCACGTCATCTGACTGACGATAACGTACGAGGTCTTGTCGAACTAAAGGCGGGGCTACTAAATATGAAGGACTAAGGGGAAACGCATGGAATTCTTTTAACCGATGCTCGAGGTTGTTTTGCTGAGAAAAGAGTTCCTCTTTTATTATAGGAGGGATCAAAATCTTCTCCTTCTCAAGTACCTTAATCAGATCACATTTCCCTTTCACCTGATGAAATAAGTCAGTCAGAGAGTTACGAAGCCGGCTTGCGTCGATGTACTTCTGAATCTTTCCAAATTAACCCCTACATTCTCCGAGAGCATCTAGTCGACCAAGCATATTTGGGTCAATGTTATTACCTTTATTCTCGGTTGACGACTTAGGCCGACGAGCTTCTTCTAGTTCACATTTCAGGCGTTTAACCTCATCAGCAAGCTCGACAGCTTTTTTAGCCTCCTCCCCGACCATCTTGCAAAGAGCTGCAGAATCAAGAGAAGACTTCTCGACCATAAGTCTTAAACTCTTGATTTCCTTCCTCTTCACTGACTGTTTTAACTCAGCATCCGACAGAAGACGGTTGAAAAAAGCTGCCGTCTGTAAATAGACATGAGGGTTAGATATATGTTGATAGGGAAAAAGACACAAATAGGTATGATACCTTAAAGAAGGATGAAGCCGCGCTTTGGATTAATGAGTCCTTATCAGCCTCGGAGAGTAGAGGAAGAGATTCAGATCAACCTCCGAGTCTGCCAAAGAGTTTCGCACATTCTCTCTGGTCTTCAAATAAGGGAACATCATTTCCGAAGGAGTATCGGAAGGAGTAACGTGAAGATGGAACAACGGGACCGTGTTGGGAAACTTTAGATTGCCCCTTTTTACCAGTCTCGGGTAAAGGCTTCAGGAGACCTGTCGAAGTAGGATTAGGGGCGGCAGAGTTCAGAGTTTTGGGTATTGGAGGAGGCACAGTTTCAGAAATTTTATTCCGAGTTTGAACAGGAGGAACACTGGTGTTTCTTACTTGACCGGTAGAGTCTGGAATCAGAATTATCGAATTGTTCTCCGAAGGTATTGGATTTGAGTTTTTCTCGGTGGGTGGCGGAATAATAAAAGTATCGCCTGGGAGAGTAGAAGAAGATGGAAGATTTGCAGGATTGATCGCCGGGGCGTCCAACTGAATGGGAGTTCCCGAAGGAGCTCGTTTGTTGGTTGCTACCTTCGGCGTATTTACTTACGGGGAAGCTGTCGGTTTGGAAAGTGCTTTTTCCTCTTCGACTTTAGATTCTTCGGGTTTTGATTCAAAGACCCGAGGTCTGTAGGTTTTGAGGTTTTTCATGAAAGGGTTCGACATTCTTTCTACAGAGATAAAAGGGAACTTAAAAATTTTTTAGAGGGAGAAAGGAATGATGATTGAATTCTGGTTTAAAGAGGGAATATTTATAAGGTGCAGTATGTCTATTCCACTTCCACATTCAATGTGCCTGGTCAGAGAGTAACACATCGCAAGGAAATAAAAGGTTTTTGATAGGATCGAAATAGCGGTTCTTGGATCAAGATCAAGAAGAAAGATGAAGATTCCAAACTATTGAAGACGAGGATCGACCGAAACTGAGCTTCAATTATCGGAAAGCTATTAAATTACAGAAATTCGCCAACTCTGCCCGAAGACATCCTCAGGGTTACTGTTGATGGCGGGGTTACCACCCCTTATCAATAGTTTGGCGATAATTCAGGTTCGGTCCCTGCCGACCATTCCCTGATAATTTATCAGGTTATAAGTCAATTCAACAGGATTAGAACCCTCGGCCCTGATGACCGAGGGAAACCTCGGTGAAGAATTCTCGGTTTTTTAGTGTCCGAAGCGGGGGTATAAATAACTTCATCCCAAGCCGAAGTCTAGAGCTCGGACAGAATAAGATCAAATCTTATCACAGATTCCCTGATCTTGGAAAAATGGAAACATTCAATTTTTCCGAGGTTAGCCCATGGGCTTACATGACCGACTATTAAGGATATATAAATACATACCCCCATTCACTAATTTAATTCATTCAGAATCGGGGAGAAGAATTACTAGATAACCTAGGTTTAATACTTCTCTTTGATAAAGTTAACTCGACATTCCGAACTAACACCCTTGTAACTAACACGATTAATAAAATTCTCTTTTCCGAGGTTTCTCTTTTTTCTTTAATCTAAATTCATTCCCAAAAACGCACCCCTCTAATTAAAAATAATTAGAGGTTGAACCCAATATCAACACATATCATTATGAATTTAACTCCGCATAAGCGGTGAATTTTGCTCTTGGTGAATTGTTTCCTCACAGAATGATTGTTATAGAAGTTTACAACAGCAACAAATTCAAAGAAATATCTATATCCCATTAAAAAAATATTCCTTGGAAGAACTCATGAGGCTTTTAAATTCCTTTGGGAAAAGAAATTAAGTTATAAAAGTTTATGCGGGGAGAATGGTACTCTTACTAAAGTACTTCAGACTTGGTTACACATGGAAGAAGGAAGAATTGAGGATCTTGGATCTCTTTGAGCTTGCTAATGATGTAGAAGGATTTTGATTCAAACCGCCAAAAAGATTGCATATCGTGCTTGTATGACTTGCATATCTCGGCTTCTGGCTACAAAAAATGCTCTCCCATAGAATATGTTTGCTAGAAACATGTGTAAGATGTTTTTTTCCTCTCAAGGTAACAGTCGGTTTAAGGTACTGTGTTACTCCATAGATGAGTCACGCTCATTGGCAAATCATTGGAAGGCAGACCGAATGATTTTAAAACTTCGGTTTCCCAAAGTCATTAAAGATTATTCAGTGGCTCAGAAGGGAAAATCTAGTTATGAGAAAAAAATAAAACTGCTAAAGGAAAGTGCTTTTAATATTATTCTCGACTTTCAATTAGATGGCGAGTTGAATGCTTCTTCAGAAACCTGTGATTTTTTTTTGCTTTACTCGACCTTATAAATCTTAGGTTCTTGGTTTTCGGAAAACTTTGGTGAAACCAGAACACAATGTTTCTATAATTTATCATCTGCCTAAACCCCCTAATATTTACATGTCCAAGAGGCTGATTTTTTTTTTAGAAACTAGTTGATAACTTGACTTAAGAGATAGATTAAGTTTTACAACGTGAAAGATTCAATAAAGATGGGCTATTACATCTCTAAGATTGAGAATGGAGGCCTTATGGGTCTACTCTTCAGTGTAAAATCCTTTTACAAACATTCTTATCAATTCTTGGAGATTTGGAAGTTGCCTTACATTGTTAGTTTATCATTATTAGATCACTTTCGATCAATCTCAAGACTACAACTTCACGAATTTCTTAGCTTATCAATGCTGGGAAATTGTATGTAAGAGAGTCAACGAAGAGCTTCCCACATGCATCGACAAAGAACCAAGTGTTGATACTTTGAAAACCATTGATGTGTTGGAGATATTCTGTTTTCTCGACTCGTGTATAATTTAAGTAAAATCTAATTATTTGTACTCAATGAGGATTTTTTAGATAGGTTAAACGTGATTTGGAATCTAATTGACTTAGCTTTTCCTTGACTCTTACACAACTTATTATCTTATGACTTCTGAAACTCTTGACCCGGATCATAGCCATTTGAAATTATCTTTTGGGCAAATATGAGAAGACGGGTTGCGGGTCGCAGGTCGAAGGCAGGTAACGGGTATCCGCTTTTTCTGGATCGGGTCTGGGTACTAAATGTCTAATAGCCATGAAGGTCCTGTCGGGTAACATATATCCTAAATTTCAAGGGTACCCGACCTGTGCCTAGCCCTAATTTGATGTATGGGTAGGCATATATTAGAGATCCTAAAATTGTAGAATATCTTGATTAGAGAAACAATCTAGATCCAAGAAACAACTAATACATATCTGTTTTATATCCGGATTTGTTTATATCCGGATCCAAAAAAAATAGAAAAAAGTTTAAAATAAAGTGGTAGTACAAATTACAAAAAATTAGAAAAACAATTAAAATAAAAAATAAATATGAGCTTTATTTTTAATATTTTAAAGTATTCTTCTATTTTTGTACAATTTTGATAATTATCCTGTTAAAATACGAAATAAGAAGACGGATCCGAGTCGGATATCCGGATCTTATAATTAAACTAACTCGACCCGGATCCGGAAACTGCCCAGATCGGATTCTGAATCAAATTTTGAATCCGAAATATTCTACAAGCCCTAATTTGGTTGGTAAAAGGTAAATTAAATTAACCAACACAATATAAAATAAAATAAAAATAATATTGAAATGCAAAAAATATATGTTGTCTATAAACTACCAAATGATAGGGTAGATTACTTTCGTACGTAAAAAAAAAAATCTCAATCAAATTTTGGGGGTAAAATTGAAAAATGATTTCAATTAATTATATAGATTATTTGCTCAAGTGTAACCAGATTGGAGACTGGTTACACTGCATGTTTCACAGTCACTTGTCATGGGTTCGAGATAGTCTCCTCCATCATGAGGTTAAAAAAGAGATGTAATAGGACTATTGAGTTTAGTCGGTATCTATACCTAATTTTCTATGAAAATTTATATTATGGTATATAAATATATGATAGATTTTGTGGAATTAAACTATAGACATGAAATTAAATGATAGATTCATCTATGTTTTTTAAAATTAGATGATAATTTTTTTTTTTTCACGCGCAGGTAGATATGACCTATCCCATTTAAATTTCGCGCGAAAATTTAAATCAATATTAGTATGTTCTCTTTATTAAATCTTTTAAATCGTTGATTAATCGCACTTTCTTTCTTGCATTGAGATGACAAAATACTAAATTTAATAACATTACAAAAATTCCAAAAAATAAGTAATTGAGATAAGACATTAACTACGAAGTTTTCTTTATTTTATTGAACATAAAATAAATGATTGTTTGGTTATGTTTTCACTATATCTATCCCAATTTTCAAAAATTACATGATAATTTAGATGGTATAATCATATTATCGATGTTTGTTTAAATAAAAGTATATTCTGATTCTACATCTAGCTACATATAAAAATAAAAAAATCGATTAAAATATATCATGATGGAATGATAGATTTATAACATATCATATATATCAAAGCAAATCACAAGTTAATCCTTCTAATGTAAGGGACAACCAATATAAATAGAATTAAAAAAGATCTAATTTGTTTGCATTTCTAAATAAATTTGAGATTTACCACATTTTGTTTTGGATTTAAGTGAGAAGAAGAATTTGAGGCGTAAGACATGCCGCAGGCTTAAAACTTTTTTCTTTTCTTTGATGGTGTTTGGGAGATTAATATTAGGTTAAATTTTGAGAAAAAAATGATAAGACTGAAAAAAATGAATAGACATCAAAACTTTTTGGTATTTACACAAAAGATAATCAATTTTTTCTTGACAGCATTTAAATAAATGAATCAATTAAATATATTTATCTTTAATTAGTCAATGTTTCCAAAATTTTATAGATACTATACACATAATAAAGATTTTTTTTTTTAGGAAATGGAAAGAAGGTGAACAAAGATAACATACCTAAATTAAATGATAGATTATTGACCTCAAAATTTGATTAAAATTTAATAGTCGATTCATTTTTTCAGGTAATTATGTTTCTTTTTTTTATAATAAGGGGTAATCCGAACTGTAAATGTTCGAGAGAACATTTGCGTGTTTTAAATTTTTATTCATGGAAAAACAATAACTACTCTTTATCATGGGGATTTTCCGACAATACCTATCAAAACATAAGCATAAGAGAGGCAACTGAATCGTTATCCACTGGTCATTCCGGCCACCACTAGCGAAAATGCACTCCTTAACGCGGCAAAGGAAACATTGATTATTGCTAACACCTCTACTACTCCCTTCGATGATGATACAACGGCATCATTAACAGGATCTGAAATCAACAACAGCTCTATATCGAAAGGAACAAGAAGGAAACTCGACACTGGAAAGTAAGCTCCAGTCTTCAAGTGGCAGAAAGGAGATGGTAGGCGAAGGATAAGTAATTTCGTATAATAGAAGGTGAAGTAAAAGTTAGAATATGATGAAACAAGTTTAAAACAGCAAGCCGAACTTTGAAGAAACAAGAACATGTCACGGAGATTCTCGTACACAGAAAAGGGAAAGGCTTTGGCCTCTTCATCTGGTAGCTTAAGAAGACTCAAAATCCAAACGCAAGAACTCGATATGACCACACAAATCAAGGAGAATGAACTTGCACTAATTGGAAGACTCACAATAGGATCCAACCTCGGGAGAGAATGCTTCCTGTTCAGATTTGAGTTTGCGGAAGATCTGAATTAAGTTCTTAACAACATGCCACACAAATTTGACCGATGGATGGTTTATTATTTAGAAATGGGAACATGTGATATCTAACTCATTCCCTTCAAAAATCCCCTTATGGATCAGAATCAATAGGCTTCCTTTCCACTTCAGGTAGAAGGCGAGATGATTGAGAATATTGGGAAAGAACTCTGGAAAATGGAAGATACATATATTAAAATCACTTGCACAAGACTCAGAGTGGAAATTGATGGCCTAAAACCTCTTACTTTGGAGACTGAGATTGCTTTCTGAACTAGCAAAGAGACTTTATTACCACATGCTTACCCACGAGGGAAGTTTATGAAAGGCTAGGGAAGTTTTGTAACTATTGCCACATGCTTAAACACGAGGAGCATTTTTTCCTTAAAAAAGAAGAGTTGCTGATAGTAGTAAAGGAATAAACACATACTCCGGTAGAGAAATTCGAACAGAGCATATGACAAGAGCTGATAGGGCACACTACTCTAGCAGAAGACGGGAAGGCATTGTATTCCCAAAAAATGACTTCAACTCACATATCGACCGAGACAGAAGACCGTATAGAGAAAGAATATCTGATAGAAATCGAAGCGAATGGTAAGCTACGGAAAACATGATCACAAGGGATTCCATGCAAAATCTAGTCACTAGAGAATCTCTCAATAGAATTCTCCAAGAGTCAATACATTTGAAAGCTGGAAGAATAAGCGGTCCATACACTCCTAATATAAGAGTAAGACAATGTCTCCCTCTCCCATATGGAGATAAATCCATGCCTCCTCGCACACCACTGTTTGGAATGAAAGCTGATAAATGATTTCCCTAAAGGAGGATACTTTCCAATATACCAACTGCTCGAACCCAATATAAAGTGCAGCGAAAAAGATGCGAGTCCAAAATGAATCATCTGAGCTCATTGAAAAAAATAACACTCAGCAGATAATTGATCCAGCTATGAAACAGGTGGAAGCGGAACAACATATGTTAAGACTCCTAGATAAAGAATAAACATAAGTGAATTATCAATTAGGTTTGGCTGAGACAAGTCCCAAAGATAAAGAAGCAAGAACATCAAACACTATGTGGAATATATGGAGATAAACTATGGAACATCAAAAGCAATTTAGAGATTGCAACTTTAAATAGATAATTCTAGAAAATTGAAAATTCCCTAGTCTTAGAAAAATAGAAATATTCCATTTTTCCGAGGTTACCCAGTGGGCTTACAAGACTGACTATTAAGGATATATAAATACATACCCCCCTTCATTAATAACATTCATTCAGAATCGGGAGGAGAAGAACTAGATTTCCTAGGTTTTACTTCTCTTTGATAAAGTTGGCTCGGCATCCCGAGTCAACAAGCCTTGTAATCACTTTCATTAATAAAATACCCTCTTTCCGAGGTTTCTTCTTTATTTCTCTTCGAAGTACTTTCCTAAAAACAAACCCCTCTAATTATAAATAATTAGAATTTGAACCCAATATCAACATTTGGCGCGCCAGGTAGGGGGGAAACTTTAAGTAAAAGAGAGATCTCGGAGAACAGGAAGATGAGCACATAAGAGCCATCTGCCAACGAACGTCGAGACGGTGAAGAAGCAGAAGTGAGCGACGAAGAAGGAGCGGTCCAGAATACCAACCAGAACCGCAATCCAATAGCCCGCGAACTAAGCTATCCTCATACCACACCCAATCAACTCGGATTCGTCACTCCTACTAATCCGATAGTTCGAACCTCGACATCTGAGACCCAGAATTCTCTGGAAGTACCAGACGAAACTCTTCAGGCGGCTGGGCAACCTGCAAGAATGCTATCATCAAATAACAGAGGAAACCAGATAATAAATCGAGTTCCCAACATAGAAGAGATAAAAACCCCCGAAGGAGTAGTGGTAAGAACACAACAGCAGCGTGAAAGTTGGATGACATAGCAAATCGATCATCAACAGCGGATAAACCAAAGTCTCATCGATCAACTGGCGACCGTATCAGAAGAACTCCAAGCTTTGAGAGCCCAAAGTCATAACCAAACTCTTAGAATGACTTCGGTTAGACCTTCACGAGCCACTTCACAGCGAGTAACATTCGAAGACGATCAGACCGGTCCAAGAGAACCCAGGACACCCATTACCCGACGAAGTCAGAGAAGCGGAGATGACATGACTCAGAACCCGAGTACTGACCAATCAATTGGAATATTAAAAAGAGAATTGGAAGAGATGCGATCGCTAGTCCACAAGGCAACTAGCATCACCCCAGAAGTCGATGAATTATTGGGAGAGACAGAGAGGAGCCCGTGTACTCAGAACATCGCGCAGGCGTGGGTCCCACTCAATGACAAGCTAAGACTCCCAACCTATGACGGAACAACAGATTCCGCAGTTTACATGAGAGCCTTCCTGGTAAAAGTCGGCCGAGCCGAGTTTCAAAGAAACAAAGAGGACGAGGGAAGATGTCAACTTTTCTTAGAAAGCTTGAGAGGAGACCCTCAAGCTTGGTTCACTAGCCTACCCCCCGATTCAATCAGTTTTTTTGCCGAACTCCGTGAAGCCTTCTTCAAACAATACATGCTCCATTTAGAGCAACATGCCACTGCATCGGACCTCTACGCGGTAAAATAAGGACCAAAAGAGCCACTCCGATATTTCATTAAAATATTTAAGGCGATTTACTCGCGGCTAAGGATTGATGATGACTTAGAAATTGGAGCGCTTAGCGCAGCAACCTGGTATCAATCGAGGTTTTGGGACGAACTATCAGCTCATCGTCCCCAGTCTATGAACGACGCTTTCATCGAGCAAATACTCACATAAGGATCGAAGAAAATCGCGCCAAACTCCCCAAAGTACACAGATCCAAAAAGCTGAACAAAGAGGTGAAACCAGAGGAAAAAGAAGAAGGGCGACGAGTGGAAAGGGATAACCCTCGAAAGGATAAATCAAGGTCGGAAACGACCTTCTCCGTAACGGATTCACCAAAGGATATATCTCGGAAAGATAAGTCAAAATACACATACACCCGAGATCTTGACGATCCAACCGCTCCTTGGTGCGAGTACCACAAAAGACCGGGCCACAAAACCGAAGATTGCCAAAATTTAAAGAACCACCTAATGGCCATCCGATTTGAAAAAGACCGAGTAAAGGAGAAGCGTAAGACACGAGGAGACGAGGAAAACCAGCTTCCCCGCGAAGATACGGAAAAAGGAGAAGTTCTACCCTCACCGCCCCCAAACAAAAGGAAAAGAATTAACATGATAATGGGAGGGCTCCCAAACTGTGAAGATTTTGTTCGATCAATTCAGCGAAGCATCTTTAGATTGTCCGTGGATCAGGTTCCACGAAGTTCCACTTTGCAAAAGGAGTTGACATTTACCACCGAAGATCTGAAAGGAATCGACGCTCCCCACAACGATCCACTTGTAATCGAACTTCAGATAGGTGATTGCGACGTTCAAAGGATACTCGTTGACACTGGGAATTTGGTAGACATCATATCTTTAGAAACATTGCAGAAGATGGAGGTAAAAGATCAGAAGATTAAAGCTCGGGTTAAACACCTAACCGCATTTGGAGGGGATACAGTTTCAACCATCGTAACCATTAAACTTCCAGTATCGGCTGGAGGAGTAATAAAAATCGTGAAGTTCGAAGTAGTAAAAAGAGCAACCATTTATAACGCGATCGCCGGAACCCCATGGTTATACTATATGGAAGCTGTTCCATCTACTTATCATCAGTGCCTGAAATTCCCAACTCCAGAAGTATATATCTCACGGTCCGAGGTGACCAAAAGATGGCTCAGAGATGCTTCGTAACAGAAAATAAACTCCGAAGGAACCAAGAACCCTTTGAATCAACCTCTCATGCTAACTACGGTCAACAAGAAGAAACCAACATCTGCTGAAATCCTGGCGGAACTTTTTGAAAGAGAAAAATACCTGGAGAGAAAAACCAAGAAAGGTCGGAAGGGAAGAGATTAGTCTTTTTCTCGAAGACAAAAAAAAAAAAAAAAAAACCGTTGATATCTCAGATTTTTCGAGATAGTTAACAGATATCTACAATTCGGAACTACGTGTGGCTTGATCCTCTCCGAGGGTACGTAGGCAACCTTCCACAAGGTTCAGCTACAACATCATGAACTCTGGTTTAGTCTCGCAGTTCACAACTCAACTACACCGAGGTTCACAAAAAGTCGAAACCTTGATCACGTTCTAGACCAAAATAAAATTTCCTGAAAGAATCTCGGAGCCCGTTTAAGTAAGGCCGAGAGATTAAAGGGTACGAAATCAAAAATAAACCTCTTACACATTCTTTACCGAATGCAAAAGTTCGACAATAAGTCTAATAAAGTAGGACTTATTGTAAAAATTTAAAGCAAAGGAATAAGGAAAGCGCGCCTTGTTCTCTTTTGCTATTTCCGTGTTTCGAATTATCAAATTAAGAAACTTCGAGTAAAAAAATCCAAATAATACGAGAAGCAAAACGTTCATTTAAACATCCGAGATTTCATATTTGAGATGGAGATTGAAAGAATAGTCCAGTTATATGAGAAAAGAATTTTTAAGAAGTACATTTACATAAGAGAATTGAGTTGAAGTTTTAGTACAAGGATTACTAATCTAAATATTAAAATCCTCATTTCGAAACTCTGAAATTACAAAGGATTCGCAAGCTCGGCAAGACGGTCGCGTTCCTTCTCGGCCATAACAATATCCTAAACTGGAATTGGAAGTCCCTTGTCAAGAAGAAGACGAAGATTCATAGCAACAGCTGCGTCTTGTCCATACTCGTTAGCTTTGCTGAAGGCCTCATAATAAGCTTCGGAATATTCTTCGTGAGATGCGCGAACACAAATGCTGGAAGCCGCGCGTTTCCCCTCTTGGTAGCTTTCGACACACTTGGAGTCTAGAATAGCCTTATTAACATCCCGCTCCTCCGAGATATCAACCACCTAACGCTTCACTTCAGTTAGTTCAGTGATTAGCCGGGAGTTTTCTTTAAAAATATCAGAAGTCTTTGACTCTTCTTCATCAACGTGTGCCTTCATTTTACTCAAGTGTTTGTCCTTATTCGCAACTTTATTGAGCGCCTCGGATAAAGCTTTCTCGACGTCGAGGGACCTCTTCTCCAAGTCTTCATTCTCGGCCTGAAGAGAGTCAATCTTCGAGTCAGATTGTGCGAGCCTCTTCTCATACCGAAAGAATGCCTGGCTGACAAAACCCAGCGACTGGAATAGACAAAGGAAATATTAGTAGGAGTTCTAAGGAAAAGAAGAGTTTGTCTCGGCTGTTACCTTGAAAAGCGAGCAAGAAAGAGCCTCCAGAGTATCAGATTCGTAGCAGTCTTCGGGCAGACGATTATTATAACCACTTGCCTTTCTTAGAAGCTCGACACTTTTCTCTCTATTTTGGAAAAGTTGTTCCTCACCATCAAATTCAAACTTTTAAGCATGGTGGTCTCTAACAGGCAAGATCAGCTTCCTGTTCTCAGCATTCTGCTTTTTCGAAGTTTCCGCATTCTTTTCGGCAACCTCGGAGCTTTGTTTTTCTCTCGGAATATTCTGATCACTGCCAGAAGCTCCTTCGGGGTTTGACCTTTTCATTTTAAGAGAAGAATCAGTTTCCTCTCAGTCTTCTCGTCCTACAGAAATTCATTCATAAGGCAAGAAGAAGCTTGGTAAAATTAGGAAGTTCGGAGGAAGTATACCAGTCCAGGAGCGAGCTATGAAAAATGAAGCAAGAAGTATTTCACTCCACTGAAGTTCTCCTTCCGCTTTAAGTTTTTCGAACTCTTCGGAGAAGTTCGGTGGAAAAGTTCGGAAACATCTTGGTTTAACTGAAAAAGAAATAGAGAAGGATTAGCATCGGAACAAAGAAGAGAGAGGAGACCGAGTTTCTACCGATTGTAGTTTTCCAATTCTGAAAGATTTTGGTGTCGGATCTGTAAACCGAAGCTTCGTTGATTCGAACATAGAAGTAACTTCGGAACCATAACTTGGCGTTTGTACGGAATCCAATGAGGATTTTCTTCTTAGGTTTGATGCTTAGTTTGAAGGTTCCTTTTGGATTTTTAGCACCGGAAATGTTCGTCGGTTCTTCTAGTTTCCAAGAATTTAGCCGAATATTGCACCGAGCCGCGAGTACTAGAAGCCTGGTGATGATTTTTACAGAATTCGGTGTTAGTTGTGACATCGCCATTCCTCAACGGACGCAGTAGGTTACCATTAATTGTGGAATTGGGACAAAGATTGGCCTCGGCGAAGAAACTTTCGTAGAGACAAACGTAACCTGGTGGTGGAGTCCAAGGTCTCTGATCGGACTTCGGAACCAAAATATCAATCCCTTCAGGGTTTAGAGCTTTCCTTTTAATAGATCCAATCTCGAATCTAGTGAAAAGAGAAGGTCCGAAATCCGGGATACTTGGCCAAGGGCAAATATTCCCAGAAATCGAAACTTCGAGGTCGTTTCTCTCGGACATTGTGTTGAAAAATATTAATCAAAGAAGGAAGATCGAAGGTTACCTCGGAGAACGAACAGTCGATTATGGGAGAAATTAATCAATACTTAGTGGTTATATAGGACGAACAGAAAAATGATGGATTTTTCATTGGCAACTGTGAAAGGATCTGATTAGTTGATTCCTGAGGAAAGAGAAGGCGTCTCTTCCTCTTCATTTATTTTTTATTAGTTTTCAAGACGACACGTCGTTTGGGAGGTGAAAGGTCTTGCGGAAACCGAGAAGTTCGTGTGAGTAAACGTTTCATTTTCCAATGTTTTCCCACCAAAATTAAAGTACGGAGATTTTAGAAGAATTGAAGTTGAAGTAATTGAAGACGAAGATCAATTGGTCCCGAACTTCATTTATCGACAAGCTATTTAAGGTGGAACTTCCCCAACGCTGCCCGAAGACATCCTCGGACGAACTGGGGGGGGGGACTTACTGTTGATGGTGGGGTTCTACCCCTTATCAATAGTTTGACAATAATTGTAGTTTGGTCCCTGCCGAGTTCTTCCCTGATAACTTATTAGGTTATAAGTACTGACAACAGGAATATCGACTCTCGGCCTAGATGACCGAGGGATACCTCGGAGAAGATTAATCAAATTTAGTGTCCGAAGCGGGGGTATAAACGAACATCCTCCTAAGCCGAAGTCTAAACTCGGACAGTATAAGATAGAATCTTATCACAGATTCCCTAGTCTTGGAAAAATAGAAATATTCCATTTTTCCGAGGTTAGCCCATGGGCTTACAAGACCGACTATTAAGGATATATAAATACATACCCCCTTCACTAATAACATTCATTCAGAATCGGGAGGAGAAGAACTAGATTTCCTAGGTTTTACTTCTCTTTGATAAAGTAACTCGACATCCCGAGTTAACAAGCCTTGTAATCACTTTCATTAATAAAATATCCTCTTTCCGAGGTTTCTTCTTTATTTCTCTTCGAAGTACTTTCCTAAAAACGAACCCCTCTAATTATAAATAATTAGAAGTTGAACCCAGTATCAACAATTACTATTATGTCTTAAAGTTCGGCGGATTCAATTAGAGAGTAGCAAGATAGGGTAGAGATTTAATGAGCTTCCATAGATGTTAATCTAGATGTTCCGGGAACACAATACCTCTTTGATATCCTAAGCGATACTTTATGCTATGATCCGATTCTATTCCACTAATTGGTTCGACGGTTTATCGGGATCAAACAGTTCTCCTTAATTAATCTCCCCAATATTTAAGCCTATTGAAGGATACGACCGTAGTTATTGGTTTTAGTTATAAGAACGCACTCACAATCTTCTCTGTCCTATCCGCCTTTGTGCACATAAATCACTCACAATCCGGTTTTGATGTATGTGCACATAAATCACTACTCTTCTGTCACGTCTTCTCTGTCCTATCCAAACTTGATCTTATAAGGCCACTACTCACACATGAGTGTTGTGTTGTGTGAATCATGGTTAAGATTAACTAAGCAAAAAGAAATTATAGAGAGATAAATGATTAAAAGACTTAAATTGAATTCAAATAAATACCCACATGTCTTAGAGGAAATTAAAACATAAAAGCACATAAACTATTTTATGAAAATATAATGTTGTTGATGGTGGGATTAGCACCCATGATCTATAGCTTGACAATAATTAAGGTTTTGTCCCTACCGATCATTCTATAATTACGAATTAGGTCATAAAACCATTCAATAGGATTAGAGCTCTCGGTCCAGATGATCGATGGATACCTCGATAAAGAATGGTTGGATTTTAGTGTCCAAAGCGGGGGTATAAACTACTTCGTCCAAAGCTGAAGTCTAAGCTTGAACGGAATATGATCAAATATTATCAAAGATTCTCTGATTTCAGAAAAATTGAATACGTCCATATTTTCGAGATTAGCTCATGGGCTTAGATAACCAACTACAGAGGCAGATAAATACATACCCCTTTTCTCTAAAATCAACATTCAAAATAGGGGAGAATAATTACTAGGAAACCTAAGTTTCATATTTCTCTTAGATAAAGTTAACACCCTCTAACCAGAATCAATAATAATACTTCTTTTCCGAGGAATATTTTGTCTTTCTTATTTACTTAACTTATTCCAAAAAATAACCTCTCTAATTATAAATAATTAGAAGTTGAACCCACTATCAACATTTGGCGCGCCAAGTAGAGGGGTGTTACTTTTGAGTAAAAACTAAAAGAAACCTCGAAAAAAACAGAGGTAAAAGGATGAAGAAATACGTTGGAACAATTCTAAACAGCTCGGATTCTAAAGGGGCCGTAAAGAGACGTATCCGGAAGATTCTTATGACTCGACAAGTAACCCCGGCACGACCTATCACCCTTCAGCGGCTTTCACAGACGCAGACCTCAACGGAGTTACTTGTCCTCACAACGACCCTTTGGTCATTCAAATTTATTTACTAGGAAATGCTATGGATAAAGTGCTGATAGACACTGGAAGCACAGTGAACTTGCTAAGCTTATAAGCAATGAATAGTATGAATGTGGTTTCGAAGGATATGAAAGTTAGGACGGAATCATTAACCTCGCTTTCGGGAAAAAGAGATAAAACAATGTGAACCGCAGTCTACCCGGTATCTGTTGGAGTAGTGACGATGGATACTATTTTTTATGTGATCTCAGAACCTTCCGTCTTTGATGCGATAAAGGGGGTTCCTTGGTTGTAAATGATGGAAGCGGTCCCGTCAACCTATCACCGATTTCTCAAATTTTGGACCTCGCATGGTTTTTTGTTCGGTAAAAGGAAATCAAGGAATAACCAGAATTTGTTTCATGCCGATGGAGATAAACCCACATATCATCTCATTATCTCTAAACCTGAAGTTCCAAATGACAAAAATCCGAAGTTGTCAGTAGTTGGGGAGCTAGATCCAAATATCTTGCAGATAGACCAATATGAAAAAAGTTTGTATCGATGGAGAACGTTCGGAGCGATGCGTAACCATTGGTGGAGGCTTGAAGAAAAAAGTACTTGATAAGCTGGTCGATTTGTTGAAGACGAACAAGGGAGTTTTCGCTTGGTCATCGAACGACATGGTGGGAATTGATACTGCTGTAAAATTACACCATTTGAATGTAGATTTGAATCACAAACCGATCAAACAAAAGTAGAGGAAATTAGGACCTCAAAGAGCAACGACCGTCAATGAATAGATCAACCGGCTATTGACAAAAGGTTCAATTGCCGAAGTTCAATATCCGGAGTGGCTGGAAAATCCCGTGGTGGTTAAGAAGAAAAATGGAAAATGGAGAATTTTTGTAGATTTCACAGATCTCAATAAAGCATGCCCAAAGGACTGTTTCCCTCTTCTGAGCATAGAGAGACTGGTGGAAGCGACTGCTGAAAATGAACTTCTTTCTTTTATGGAAACAGTTTTGGGATACAACTAAATTATGATGCATCCAAAACAAGGAAAATACAGCTTTTATAATAAAAAGGAAAACCTATTGCTACAGCGTAATGCCATCCGGTTTGAAGAATGCCTGTGAGACGTATCAAAGGTTGGTCAATCGGATGTTCGCAGAGAAGCTCAGAAGCACAATATATAGATGATATGTTAGTAAAATCTCAAGTAGCATCCAACCGTGTCACTCATTTATAGGATTGTTTCGATATCCTAAATAACTTTGGTATGAAATTAAATCCAGATAAGTGTACCTTTGCAGTTACGTACAGGGAGTTTCTCGGATATATGGTAACGAAACGAGGAATAGAAGCCAATCCGAGACAAATCAATGCGATAAAGAATCTTCCATCCTTGAAGAACTCAAAAGAAGTGCAAAGACTCACTGGGCAAATCGTGGCTCTGAAGGAGTTATTTCACGGTCGACAGAAAAATGTCTCCCCTTTTATAAGCAGTTCGAATGGAGCAACGAATACGAAGAAGCATTTCAAGAGCTGAAAAGATATCCTCTGATCTTCAATAAGCCAGAAGATGGAGAAATCCTTTTCCTCTGAGTCAGCTGTAAGTCGGGTACTGGTCCGAGAGGACAGAGGAGAACAAAAGCCCGTGTTTTACGTAAGCAAGCCTTTACTCGATGTAGAAACTAGATAACCAGCACTGGAGAAGTTATCTTTTGCCGTAGTAATAGCGGGTCGGAAACTCCGACCTTATTTCCAATCATACCTGATAGCCGTAATGACGATTCATCCCCTCTGAACTCTACTACACCGTCCAGGTCAATAAGGACAATTGATGAAATGGGCTATTGAACTCAGTGAATACGACATTGAATACCGAAGCAAGTTGAGGATTAAGTCTCAGGTTTTCGCTGACTTTTTGTCCGAACTACCCCCAGAAGTGGTAACAATTGCGCCTCAAAATGAGCGTTGGATTCTCTTTGTGGATGGTTCTTCATCAACTGGAGAAGTTTTAGAGCAAAGTTTCCGATTGCCGTATGAAGCTTCCAATAACGAAGCAAAATATGAAGCTTTAATTGCAGGCCTACGTCTCAATATCTCCGTGCTTGTTATGATTAACAATTGGTTGCAAATCAGTTTAGTGGTGAATTTGAAGCAAAAAAAGATCGGATGGGTGCTTATGTAGAATTAGTAAGACACTTGGTAGAGAAGTTCAAGAAATTTCCATAATACGAATTATGCGAAGGAAAATAACGATGGAAGATTCCTAGCTGCTCTGGCTACAGCATCGAATCCTCATTTACAAAAGACAATACCGGTTGAGACGATCAATCATCCGAGTATCGGTGACCATGAAAGACATTCCTTTGTGGTAGAAGATGGGGATGAAGAAGAAGCTTTACCAGAGCCTCTCGGAGAGGATTAAGAAGATTGGAGAACTCCCATTGTTTGATATATTAAAAACAACGAAGTTCCATCAGACAAATGGGCAGCGCGCTGACTTAAGACCCTACTTGCTCAGTATATGATGAGGGACGATGCTTTATTCAAACATTGGCCGGAGGACTAATGCTTCATTACATCGGAAAGGAAGAAGCAAATGAAGTATATTGCTGGTCTACTATGATGGCAGATTGTGATCAATTCACGGCACGTTGCAAGAAATGCCAAAGACATACTCCAAAAATTGATGCGCCGACATAAATTATTATGGCCGCGGTACCTCCCTATCCATTCATGCGCTGGGCGAGGGATGTCGTGGGACTCTTTCCGAAGTCAACAAGTGGAAAGCGATTCCTACTCGATTATTTTACCAACTGGGTCGAAGCATCAACTTATCCGAAGATTCAAATGTAGGAAGTTGAAGGTTTCGTTTGGAAGAACATTTTTTGTCGGCATAGAATTACTTATGAGATAGTGACAAATAACGGTTCACAGCTCATTTCGAACAACTTTAAAGCCTTTTGCGAAAAGTGGGGGATTCGCTTGAAAAAGTCGACTCCGAGGTATCCCTAGGGGAATGGACAGGCCGAAGCTACGAACAAGACCATTGTAGCTGGAATAAAGAAAAGGCTTGTCGCAAAAAGGATGTTAGTCTGATGAATTAGATGGGGTGTTGGGGTCCCATAGAAAAACTCCTCGAAACGCGTCTGGACAAACCCCTTTCTTACTTTCTCATGGTATGGAAGCAATGTCTCCCGCAGCAGTTAGAGTACCGAGTTTGAGACGAACTCTAATGATACACGATACTGAGACAAACGATACAAAGTTAAAGGATCGGAATGAGGAAATTCAAGAACTTCTGGATCATGCTTTACTTCGTATTTAAAATTATCAACAAGTCGCTTTCCGATATTACAACAAAAAATTCCATGATCGCCCTCTAGACGAAGGAGATTTAGTCTTACGGAAGGTGTTTGAAATTTTTTAAGGAGCCTAGTTCTGGTAAGCTCGGAGCTAGGTGGGAAGGTCCTTACTTAGTTATAAAGAAAGTTAAACCCGGAGTTTATCGTTTGTAAACCATTGGTGGCGAGGATGTACCTTGAGTTTGGAATTCTTACCATTTAAAACTGTATCATTGTGCGGGCGGGCCGTAAGGATCTATGTCTTATGATTTTTTTTTTTTTTAAAACTAGTGAGGTTCGAACTACGGATGGCTTGATCCCTTTCGGGGCACGTAGGCAACTCTTCGGATTCCAGCTATAACCAAATATAAAAAATCGGTACCTTGATCACGTACTCGATAACATGGTTCGTCCCTTTACACATTCTTTACAGAATGTAACTGAAAATTTCAGAGCTTGATAAAGTAGAGCCGAGAAATTGTAAGGCAAATTCGGGTCATTCGATAAAGTAGAATCCGGTATAACAGATAAATGTCAAGCTTTTCTCGTTAAAACAATATTTCAGAAAATATGACAAAAGCTTATGATGTGATCAAGTAACATTTGAGTTAAGTCATCAAATCTTTTAGTTTTAATTTAAAAAATAAAATAAAAAATAAGATACAATAAATTCCGAAAACTTCGGAATAGGTTGGTACAAAATAAGAAAATAAACGAAATGATTACAATTCAAGAAAAGATCCGTAAGGATTACAAACTCCGGGAACTAAATTTATCTTCACGTTATCCGAGCGAAGAGTATGCTCATAGTTCCCTCGGAACAAAGATGGAACGGTCAGATCCGAAGGACTAAGAGGAAAGTCGGGAAAATTTTCCACTCGACGTTCAAGATAATTCAGTTGGGAAGAAAGTTCCCCTTTTATGATGGAAGGAACGTGAACTTTCTCCTTCTCAGGCACCTAAACCATATCGCACTTTCCTTTGATCTGGTTAACCAAATCAGTTAGAGAATTACAAAGCCGGTTTACTTGAAAGAATCTCTGAATATTTTTGAACTTACCCATGCATTCTCCTATAGCGTCGGGCCGACCGATCATCTTATCGTCCAATTCATTCTCCATTATTTTAGGCCCAGAAGCAAGCTCGGACGGTTTAGATTGTCAAAATGCCTCCAACTCAGATACAAGATGTCTGACTTGATTCATGAATTGTCAGCCTTTAGGTATTCTTGCTCGGCCATTTTTCGAGAAATTCCGGAGTCATGAGAAGCATTCTTCACTTTGGATTTCAACTCCTCAATTTCCGCTTTCATTGCTGATAGTTTGGCCTCGGCATCCGAAAGAAGACGATTGAAAATAGCTGCCGTCTGCAAATGAAGAGAAAGATGAGGTGAATAAATTAAACTAATCGAATAAACAGTGTGCCATTTAGAAACCTTAAAGTGAAAAGCGTCTGCCCTTTCAATCAATGAATTCCTCTCAATCTCGTGAAGAAGAGGGAGAAAACTAGATCGCCTCCGAGCATGCCGAAAACTTTGGCACATTCTTTCCTATCATCAGAAAAAGGAATGTCCTATTCAAAGGAGTATTGAAAAGGATGCGATGAAGCCGAGATAAGCTATCCCTGGTTGGAAACCATATCCGAGCTTTTTCTTTTGGAAGCTTGGAGTAAGGTTTTTAGAGAATAGGCAGAAGGAGCAAGTTTACTTGCATCAGGTAGAGGGGGAGTGGAAGATATTGCTTTGGAGAAGGTAAGAAATCCTTTTTCCTTAGGAGGGGGCATGCTCACAGAACTCTTATTCCCACAATGAGGCCTGATGGGTCTACTCTTCAGTGTAAAATCCGTTTACAAACATTCTTATCAGTTCTTGGAGATTTGGAAGTTGCCTTACATTGTTAGTTTTTCATTATTAGATCACTTTCGATCAATCTCAAGACTACAACTTCACGAATTTCTTAGCTCATCAATGCTGGGAAATTGTATGTAAGAGATTCAACGAAGAGCTGCCCACACGCATTGACAAAGAACCAAATGCTGATACTTTGAAAACCATTGATGTGTTGGAGATATTCTGTTTTCTCGAATCGGGTATAATTTAAGTAAAATCTAATTAGTTGTGCTCAATCAGGGTTTTTCAGATTGGTTAAACCTTATTTGGAATCTAATTGACTTAGCTTTTCCTTAACTTTTACATAACTTATTTTCTTATGCTTTCTGAAACTTTTGAGCCGGATCATAGCCTTTTGAAATTGGGTCGTTACCCGTCTATGATCCGGGTCAAGAGTTTCATAATGACAAAATATTTACGGGTTTATAAAGATGCATTTAACTTGCCATCCAATTAAAATTAGAGATTCCCTCTTGTAAGTCTCTAAATAATTTTTGATTACTTTGGAAGCTCAAAATTTAAAATCATCTGATCCGCTTTCCACTGCTCTGACCAATGAGCGTAACTCATCTATATAGTTACCTTTACAAGAACAAATATCTTGTGCCTATTTCGGGCAAACATATTCTTTGGAAGATCATTTGTTATAGCTAGAAGCTGAGCGATGCAAGTCATACAAGCACAATATGAAATCCCTACTACAGCTCGAATCAAAATGCTTCTTCATTATTATAAAGCTGAAAGAGCTCCCAAGAGCCTCAATTCTTCCTTCTTCCATGTGTAACCGAGTCCAAAGTGCTTTAATAAGAATACCATTCTCCCCACATAAACTTTTCCAGCTCAGTTTCTTTTTCTAAAGGACTTAACAACATCATGAGCTGCTCCAAGGAGAAGTTTTTCATAAAATAGCGATATTTTCTTAATTTCTTTACGGTATAATTCTATAGCATTATGTCAATGAGGAAACCATTAAATATGATCCAAATTCACCGCTGATGCGCAATTGAATCAGAAGTTTAATCCATAATTATATGCTCTAGGGACTCTTACATAATTCCATGAATTCTAAACCAATTGATAAACCGAGACTTCTTCATTTTTATAAAATAGAAGGAGAAAATTGTGTAACTAGTCCATGAAGTGGATAAGGTTGTTCATCGAACATATTTGTAGGTGTTTTCTCATCTCTTTCTCCAATGTAGTTTCATGGCTACTAGAAACACCATACCATTCTTTTGGTTCGTGGAAGTGATGATTTTTTAATGAATATAGCTTTTGATCTAAGATTTGGATGTAACTGTAATGAAAGGTTCCATTGAATTGAATTAAATCACTTCACTTCATAAAACAACTCAGTATAAAGTGATTTATCAATGAAATCATTCATTGCAGCTACACCAGAATCTCAAAATAAAAAGCTATATTCAATAAACTATCATCACTTTGGCAAGCCAAAAGTATGCTATGGAGTCTCTTATAGCCACACAAAAACATTGGAGAAGGCGATGAGAAAACATCTCTTAGATATGTTCAATGAACAACCAGATTTACTTCATGGACTGGTTAGTCAGTTCTGTCTTTTTATTTTAAAAGACAAAAGAGTTCAATTTTATCGGTTGGTTTATAATTTAAGGGATTATGTTGTAACAGTTCCTAGAACATATCATAACGAATTGAACTCCACATAAGCGGTGAATTTTGCTCTTTGTGAATGGTTTCCTCACAGGATGATTGGTATAGAAGTATACAACAAAAAAAATTCAAAGAAATATCTATATCCCATCAAAAAATTCTCCTTGGAGGAACTCATGAGACTTTTAAGTTCCTTTGGGAAAAGAAATTAAGTTGTAAAAGTTTATGCGGGGAGAATGGAACTTTTACTAAAGCACTTCGGACTCGGTTATACATGGAAAAAGGAAGAATTGAGGATCTTGGGAGCTCTTTGAGCTTGCTAATGATGTAGAAGGATTTTGATTCAAACCGCAAAAAGGATTTCATATTGTGCTTGTATGACTTGCATATCTCGGCTTCTAGCTACAAAAAATGCTCTCCCATACATTGTTATCAATTCTTGGAGATTTGGAATTTCCTTACATTGTTAGTTTATCATTATTCAGATCACTTCATGTATTTCTTAGCTCATTAATGCTGGGAAATTGTATGTAAGAGAGTCAACGAAGAGCTTCCCACACGCATCCACAAAGAACCAAATGGTGATACTTTGAAAACCATTGATGTGTTGGAGATATTCTGTTTTCTTGCCTCGTGTATAATTTAAGTAAAATCTAATTAGTTGTGCTCAATCAAGGTTTTTCAGATGGGTTAAACGTGATTTGGAATCTAATTGACTTAGCTTTTCCTTGACTCTTACACAACTTATTATCTTATGGCTTCTGAAACTGACCCGGATCATAGCCTTTTGAAATTATCTTTTGGGCAAATATGAGATGACGGATCACGGGTCGAAGGCGGGTAACGGGTATCCGCTTTTTCCTGGTCAAGTCCGGGTACTAAATATCTATTAGCCATGAGGTTCGAGTCGGGTAACATATATCCTAAAATTGAAGGGTACCCGACCTATGCCCAGCCTTAATTTGAGTGGGTGGGCATATATTAGAGATCTTAAAATTGTAGGATATTGTGATTAGAGAAACAATCTATATCCAAGATACAACTAATACATATATGTTTTATATCTGTATCTGTTTATATCCGGATCCAAAAAAATAGAAAATAATTTAAAATAAAGTGGTAGTACAAATTCTAAAAAATTAGAAAAACAATTAAAATAAAAAATAAAAAAAAGCTTTAGTTTTAATATTTTTAAGTATTCTTCTGTTTTTGTACAATTTTGATAAATATACTGTTAAAATACTAAATAAGAAGACGGATCCGAGTCGGATATCCGGATCTTATAATTAAACTAACTCGATCTGGATCCGGAAACTGCCCAGATCGGAGTCTGAATCAGATTTTGAATCCGAAATATTATACAAGCCCTAATTTGGTTGGTAAAAGGTAGAATAAATTAGCCAACACAATATAAAATTTTTTAAAAAAATATTGAAATGCAAGAAATATATGTTGTCTATAAACTACCAAATGATAGGTTAGATTACTTTATCTCAATCAAATTTTGGGGGTAAAATTGAAAAATGATTTCAATTAATTATACAGATTATTTGCTCAAGTGTAACCAGATTGGAGACTGGTTACACTGCATATTTCAAAATCACTTGTCATGGGTTCGAGATAGTCTCCTCCATTGTTAGGTTAAAAAGAGATGTAATATGACTAGTGAGTTTAGTCGGTATCTATACCTAATTTTCTATTGAAAATTTAAATTATGGTATATAAATATATGATTTATTTAGTGGAATAAAACTATAGACGTGAAACCAAATGATTGATTCATCTAAGTTTTTTAAAATTAGATGATAGATTTTTTTTTCTCGCGCAGGTAGATATGACATATCCCATTTAAATTTCGCGTGCAAAATTTAAATCAATATTAGTATGTTCTCTTTATTAAATCTTTAAAATCGTTGATTAATCGCACTCTTTTTCTTGCATTGAGATGACAAAATACTAAATTTAATAACATTACGAAAATTCCAATAAAAAGGAGTAATTGACATAAGACATTAACTTTACAAAGCTTTTCTTTATTTTGTTGAACATAAAACAAAGGATTGTTTGGTTATGTTCTCACTATATCTATCCCAATTTTCAAAAACAACATGATAATTTAGATGGTATAATCGTATTATCGATGTTTTTTTAAATAAAAGTATATTTTGATTCATACATCTAGCTATATATAAGAATAAAAAAATCGATTAAAATATATCATGATGGAATGATAAATTTATAACATATCATATATATCAAAGCAAATCACAAGTTAATCCAATCTTCTAATGTAAGGGACAACAAATATAAATAGAATTAAAGAAGATCTAATTTGTTTGCATTTGTAACAAAATTTGAGACTTACCACATTTCGTTTTGGATTTAAGTGGGAAGAAGAATTTGAGGCGTTAGACATGGCGGAGGCTTAAAACTTTTTTCTTTTCTTTGATGTTGTTTGAGAGATTAATATTAAGTTAAATTTTGAAAAAAATGATAAAACTGATAATATATAGATATGTATTCTTACATATATATAAAAATAGACATTAATGTTATGAATAGTTATGTGAATATCCATCATAGACCCAAAAGTCCAAGTTATTGAAGGTTCTAGAACCCTAACTTTGTATTCCTATATATATATGTATCATTGCTTGTGGAATAATTAGAACGAGAGTTTCCCTTATTCTTATCTCTTTTTACAACACGTTATCAGCACGAAACCCTAGCCGTCTGAGCAAATAAAACCTATCGATCTCTCCACCGTCTACCTCGTTTCTCTTCTCCGATCCTACCAAATTTTTTGATGGAGATAAGTATTCTAATCCATTCATGCATATATTTGTTTGAACTGCATCGATCTATAACTTAATTGTTTTATTAAGATCGTCAACCAATCAAAAGGAAATTATTTTACTAAGATCCATAAAATAAACGAGTTCAACAGCTTATTGCTTATTGAAAGCTCGAGAAGAGTGAACTGCCTATGAGAACGCAATTTGAAATCATTAATGCGTTATATTTTCCCAAGTCTCAAAGGTCAACATGATCTAAGATATGATACATGACCCAAATTGGGTATGTTGTTGATTATTATAGTGGGATTCAATTCGAGATAGATGAACCTGTCATTATCTCGAGGGGGAGAATTAGAGAATCCCACGTCTAAGTGAAACATCCATGAGATATGTTTACACTTGAAATGGACATGATAAATCATTTATAAAGGAAATCCAGGGGATTTCAGTTCTAATCATGTTGAGATGATAAGTAAAGGGAAGCGTTAAATATCAATCACAAGTATTATCCAAGGCATTAAAAGTATTACTGGATTGTACTACACAATAGTAAAATGGAGATAAATGTTATAGTAAACCAGAGTTTACTGAGATTTTATATGTTTGGCAAACCGGCTATGCCATCCCGGTTTAGTAATGATGCGACATTCGTTCAAGAACCAGAGATTCTTACGAATGATTTGTTATATGTTGCTTGCCTACACGGCATATGGTAATACGGTTTCACTAGCTAAAATATATTTGAAATCTATTTACTTTATTGAAAATATACAAGGAGATGTTTGTAGACTTGATCACCCACTGGTAGACTGATCATCCACCATATGTTTATATATTAACGCATCGACAAGATTGTCGTATGTAAGTCTCCTTGTCATAGATCCGCAATTTGAAGTGTATAAGGCTAATTGGTAATACTCGTGAAACCGCAGCATCATTGATTCCTAATGCCAAAGAGTAATAAATAGATAGATCTCCCCATCAAATTGGTTTTGGGTTAGGAACCAAAGACATCCCATCTAGAAAAGTTGAATAAGTTGCTCCACTGTGATTCTAGAAGATGGGACTTTAAAGGAGGTTATGAATATGTTGGATATAAATCTCCATTGTTGACTCTTTTAATAAGTCAGTTTGAATTAGGGGGAGAAAATAAACAGCTGGAAAATAAAATGAGTTTGAATTATCATTGATCCTCGGACTAAATAGAGTGAATACAAGTCCAAAATGAATGTATGAAAGATAATTCATGTACAAAGTTAAGCAAACGGTTTCCAGATGCTTCAACTCAATTGACCCTAATAGAGTGACAAAATCACATGTACCAGCTGTAAATGCTCTAGTTAAGATGGATGGACAATATCAAACTGCTAGTGAGTCTAAAGAGCGTCTGAAGCGTGATAGACATATTGGTTCCGAAGATAATAATCCTCGAAAAAGAAAAGGAGCATGAATGAGAATGGCAGAATCGAGGAATGAAAATTAAGGATCTCGACAAGAGATGGTAAACATGACAGAATCTAAATTCAGGTACCTGAGAATAAGAAAATCTCAAATAGCTATGTCAAGTCTGGAATAATATGGAACCGATAACAAATCAATGTCGTTAACATTTATGCATGCAATGTAGCAGTTGATGAGAATGAGGATCATAAGCCATCTATTGAAAAGTGTACTCAAAGTGATGATTGGCCAAAAGGGAAAGAAACAATAGATGTAGAGTTAAATCTCTTGGAAAGAGAAGAGTAGTCGGACCAGTAGTCCGTACACCTAAATGTGTAATACCAATGGCGCATAAATAGGTTTTTATGCAAGAAATATAATTAGGTCTTTCTATGAAAGAATTGATGAGATGATGAAACTGTGAGGTGCAAAATAGTAGTTGCACAAGGGTTCTCACAAAGACCTAGAATGGATTATAAAGAAACATACTATCATGTGGTGGAAGCAACTACTTTCAAGTTTCTTATTATGGCAACAAGAAAAGAATTAAGAGTCACTGGACAATGTCATTTGTATGAAAGTCCCAAAAGGTATAAAACTGCAATAAGTAGGAAAGTCTAGTTCTCGAGAACATTATTGAGCATTTAAAGGGAATAATCTTTGGTCTTGGAGTACCATATGAAAAATGACATTGTTAAATTTAATTATCTCTTTCATGATTGAAAGATGTGATTTCGTACAAGGAGGATAGTCATACTAATAACTTCTATAAGAAGAGAAGGAATAACTCATATGTACAAGTATGTCCAATATGAAAGATATGATCTCTTATGTGAAAGGGATGTTATAATGGACCAGAAATCCATTAATCTAAGAGATTATATGATAATCACGAGTTTATTCACTAAGGATATGCTTATAGCAATCCCCACAATATGCTTCCAGGGGGAGAAATTTGATGATATGTGTGGTTGTACTCTTTTTCCTTATCATGGTTTTTTTATCCCGTTGGGTTTTTCCATGTCAAGGTTTTAACGAGGCAGCAAAGTACACACAAATGATAGACACCTAAAGAGGAGGAATGTTATCACTCAAAAGATTAAGATCTATCAAGATTCCAATGTATTTCAAGATCGAGAGAAGCAAAAGAGTCTGATTCAAGATTAATCATACCTAAAGAAGAATCAAGGCATGAACACACTCCATCCGCAAGATAGAATCGAAGGTCGATAGTTTATCAACCGACGAAGACTTTTTTGGTGTAATTAGAAGACGATCTTGGCTCCCAGAGAAAGATATTCGAGTGTACTTTCATCTCCAATTTGAATCAAGTCATTTCATATTATAGAAGTCTAGATATGACTATATTCATGGGACATGTACAAACTGTCCTGGAAGACCTAATATCAACAGATATCTACCATGGGGCATAAACCTGTCATTTTCAAGGAGTTAGTTCACCATATCTGATTGCTCGTCTCAAATACTCAAGTTATGTACTCATCAGGGGGAGTAGATGCGCTTTGCACTCTTTTTCCCTAGACTATGGTTTTTCCCACTGGGTTTTCCTAGTAAGGTTTTTAATGAGACAGTATTTCCAGCGCTTTAGGAAATATTTTGTATAATGGACATCCAAAGGGGAGTGTTATGAATAGTTATATGGATGTCCATCATAGGCCCAAAAACCCATGTTATAGAAGGTTCTAGAACCCTAACTTTGTATTCCTATATATATATATCATTGCTTGTGGAATAATTAGAACGAGAGTTTCCCTTATTCTCATCTCTTTCTACAACAATTAACACTTTTTAGTATTTACACAAAAGGTAATCAATTTTTTCTTGACAACATTTAAATAAATAAATCAATTAAATATATTTATCTTTAATTAGTCAATGTTTCCAAAAATTTATAAATACTATATACATGATAAAGATTTTTTTTATTTAGAAAATCGAAGGAAGGTGAACAAAGATAACATACCTAAATTAAATGATAGATTATTGACCTCAAAATTTGATTAAAATTTAATAGTCAATTTATTTTTTCTGGTAATTATGTTTCTTTTTGTATAATAAGGGGTAATCCGAACTGTAAATGTTCGAGAGAGCATTTGCGTGTATTGAATTTGTATTCATGGGAAAAAAAACAACTACTCTTTATCATGGGGATTTCCCGACACCGCCTATCAAAACATAGGCATAAGAGAAGATACTGAATTGTTATCCACTGGTCATTCCGGCCACGACTAGCAGAAAGTCACTCCTTAACGCGGCAAAGGAGACATTGATTATTGCTGACGCCTCTACTACTCCCTTTGATGATGATACAACTACATCTTCAACAGAATATGAAATCAACAACAGCTCTATATCAAAAGGAACAAGAAGGAATCTCTACACTGGAAAGTAAGCTCCAGTCTTCAAGTGACAGAAAGGAGAGGGTAGACGAAGGATAAGTAATTTCGTATAGTAGAAGGCGAAGTAAAATTTAGAATATGATGAAACCAGTTTAAAACAGCAAGCCGAAATTTGAAGAAACAAGAACATGTCAAGGAAATTCTCGTACGCAGAAAAGGGAAAGGCTTTGGCCTCTTCATCTGGTAGCTTAAGAAGACTCAAAATCCAAACGCAAGAACTCCATATGACCACACAAATCAAGGAGAATGAACTTGCACTAATTGGAAGAATCACAAACGACAAGGAGAAAAACATGAGGGTGATGTTTCCCCTCATCTCCATGAAATGAAATCTGAAGGGTAAAACAATAGGATCCAACCTCGGGAGAGGATGCTTCCTGTTCAGATTTGAGTTTGCGGAAGATCTGAATCAAGTTCTTAACAACATGCCGTACCAATTTGACTGATGGATGGTTTATTATCCCGAAATGGGAACATGTGATATCTAACTCATTCCCTTCAAAAATCCCCTTATGGATCATAATCAAAGTGCTTCCTCTCCACTTCAGGTAGAAGGCGAGATGATTGAGAATATTGGGAAAGAACTTTGGGAAGTGGAAGATACATATATTAAAATCACTTGCACAAGACTCAGAGTGGAAATTGATGGCCTAAAACCTCTTACTATGGGGACTGAGATTGTTTTCTGAACTAGCAAAGAGACTTTATTACCTAGGAGTATGAAAGGCTAGGGAAGTTTTGTAATTACTGCCACATGCTTATCAACGAGGAGCATTTTTTCCTTAAAAAAGAAGAATTGCTGATAGTAGCAGAGGAACAAACACATACTCCGGTAGAGATTCAGAATAAAATCACCTTCCTTTATCACTTTTCTATCATAACTAGATTCTCTCTTTTGAGTCTCTAAATAATTTTTAATGACTTTGGAATCCTAAAATTTAAAATCATCTGATCCGTTTTCCACTACTCTGACCAATGAGCGTAACTCATCTATAGAGTTACCTTTACAGGAACAAATATCTTGCGCATATTTCGGGCAAACATATTCTACGGAAGATCATTTGTTATAGCTAGAAACTGAACGATGCAAGTCATACAAGCACAATATGAATCCCTACTGCAGCTTGAATCAAAATGCTTCTTCATTATTAGAAAGCTGAAAGAACTCCCAAGAGCCTCAATTCTTCCTTCTTCCATGTGTAACCGAGTCCAAAGTGCTTTAGTAAGAATACCATTCTCCCCACATAAACTTTTCCAGCTCAGTTTCTTTTTCTAAAGCGACTTAACAACCTGATGAGCTGCTCCAAGGAGAATTTTTTCATAAAATAGCGATATTTTCTTAATTTCTTTACCGTATAATTCTATAGCATTATGTCAATGAGGAAACCATTCAATATGATCCAACTTCACCGCTTATGCGCAGTTGAATCAAGAGTTTAATCCGGAATTATATGCTCTAGGGACTCTTACAACATAATCCCATGAATTCTAAACAAATTGATCAACCGCGACTCCTTCATTTTAAAAAAATAGAAGGAGAAAATTGAGTAACTAGTCCATGAAGTAGATCAGGTTTTTCATCAAACAGATCTGTAGGTGTTTTCGTGGCTACTAGAAACACCGTACTATTCTTTTGGCTCGTGGAAGTGATGATTTTTTAATGAATATAGCTTTTGATCTAAGATTAGGATGTAACTGTAATGAAAGGTTCCATTGAATTGAAATAAACCTTTCATTGCAGCTACACCAGAATCTCAAAATAAAAAGTTATCTTCAATAAACTATCATCACTTTGGCAAGCGAAAAGTATGTTGTGGAGTCTCTTATAGCCACACAGAAACATTGGAGAAGAGGATGAGAAAACATCTATTAAATATGTTCAATGAACAACCAGATTTACTTCATGGACTGGTTACTCACTTCTGTCCTTTTATTTTAAAAGACAAAAGAATCCAATTTTATCGGTTGGTTTATAATTCAAGGGATTATGTTGTAAAAGTTTCTAGAACATATCATTACGAATTTAACTCCGCATAAGCGGTGAATTTTGCTCTTTGTTAATGGTTTCCTCACAGGATGATTGGTATAGAAGTATACAACAACAAAAATTCAAAGAAATATCTATATCCCATCAAAAAGTTCTCCTTGGAGGAACTCATGAGGCTTTTTAAGTTCCTTTGTGAAAAGAAATTAAGTTGTAAAAGTTTATGCGGTGAGAATGGAATTCTTACTAAAGCACTTCGGACTCGGTTACACATGGAAGAAGGCAAAATTGAGGATCTTGGGAGCTCTTTGAGCTTGCTAATGATGTAGAAGGATTTTGATTCAAACCGACAAAAGGATTGCTTATCGTGCTTGTATGACTTGCATCTCTCGGCTTTTGGCTACAAAAAATGCTCTCCCATACATTGCTATCAATTCTTGGAGATTTGGAAGTTGCCTTACATTGTTAGTTTATCATTATTAGATCACTTTCGATCAATCTCAAGACTACAACTTCACGAATTTCTTAGCTCATCAATGCTGGGAAATTGTATGTAAGAACTTATTATCTTATGGCTTTTGAAACTCTTGACCCGGATCATAGCCTTTTGAAATTATCTTTTGGGCAAATATGAGATGACGGGTTGCGGGTCAAAGGCGGGTAACGGGTATCCGCTTTTTCCGGGTCGGGTCCGGGTTTTAAATGTCTAATAGCCATGAGGTCGAGTCGGGTAACATATATCCTAAAATTCAAGGGTACCCAACATGTGTTCAGCCCTAATTTAATGGATGGGTGGGCATATATTAGAGATTCTAAAATTGTAGGATATCTGGATTTGAGAAACAATCTAGATCCAAGAAACAACTAAAACATATCTGTTTTATATCCGGATCCAGAAAAAATAGAAATGGTAGTACAAATTACAAAAAATTAGAAAAACAATTAAAATAAAAAATAAAAATCAGCTTTATTTTTAATATTTTAAAGTATTTTTCTGTTTTTGTACAATTTTGATAAATATTCTGTTAAAATACTAAATAAGAAGACGGATCCGAGTCGGATATCCGGATCTTATAATTAAACTAACTCGACTCGGATCCGGAAACTGCCTGGATCGGATTCTGAATCAGATTTTGAATCCGAAATATTCTACAAGCCCTAATTTGGTTGGTAAAAGGTAAAGTAAATTAACCAACACAATATAAAATTAAAAAAAAATTATTGAAATGCAAAAAACTAGATGTTGTCTATAAACTACCAAGTGATAGGTTAGATTAGTTTCGTACGCAAAAGAAAAAATATCTCAATCAAATTTTGGGGTAAAATTGAAAATTGATTTCAATTAATTAAGTGTAACTAGATTGGAGATTGGTTACACTGCATGTTTCACAGTCACTTGTCATGGGTTTGAGATAGTTTCCTCCATTGTGAGGTTAAAAAGAGATGTAACATGACTAGTAAGTTTAGTCGGTATCTATACCTAATTTTCTATTGAAAATTTAAATTATGGTATATGAATATATGATAGATTTAGTGGAATAAAACTATGGACGTGAAATCAAATGATAGATTCATCTATGTATTTTAAAATTAGATAATAGATTTTTTTTTCGCGCACTGGTAGATAAGACATATCCCATTTAAGTTTCGAGCGCAAAATTTAAATCAATAGTAGTATATTTTCTTTATTAAATCCTTTAAATCGTTGATTAATCGCACTCTCTTTCTTGCATTGAGATGATAAAATACTAAATTTAATAACAATACAAAAATTCCAAAAAATGATTAATTGAGATAAGACATTTACTTTACAAAGTTTTTCATTAATTTATTGAACACAAATCAAAAGATTGTTTGGTTATGTTCTCACTATAACTATCCCAATTTTCAAAAACAACATGATAATTTAGATGGTATAATCATATTATGGATGTTTTTTCAAATCAAACTATATTTTGATTCATACATCTAGCTACATATAAGAATAAGAAATCAATTAAAATATATCATGATAGAATGATAGATTTATAGCATATCGTACATATCAAAGGAACTCACAAGTTAATCCAATCTTCTAATGTAAGGGATATCAAATATAAATAGAATTAAAGAAGATCTAATTTGTTTGCATTTGTAACAAAATTTGAGACGTACCCATTTCGTTTTGGATTAAAGTGAGAAGAAGAATTTGAGGTGTTAGATATGCCGGAAGTTGAAAACTTTTTTTTTTTTTTGATGTTGTTTGAGAGATTAATATTAGGTTAAATTTTGAGAAAAGGTGATAAGACTGATAATATATAGATATGTATTCTTACATACATATAAAAATAGACAAAAATAGACATTAACGTAATCAATTTTTTCTTGATAGCATTTAAATAAATGAATCAATTAAATATATTTATCTTTAATTAGTCAGTGTTTCCAAAATTTTATAGATAATATACATATAATAAAGATTTTTTTTTTAATTTAGAAAATGGAAGGAAGGTGAACAAAGATAACATACCTAAATTAAATGATATATTATATCATGGGGATTTCCCGACACCACCTATCGAAACATAGGCATAAGAGAGGATACTGAATCGTTATCCATTGGTCATTCCGACCACCACTAGCGGAAAGGCCCTCCTTAACGCGGCAAAGGAGACATTGATTATTGCTGATGCCTCTACTACTCCCTTCGATGATGATACAACGACATCTTCAACAGGATCTGAAATCAACAACAGCTCTATATCGAAAGGAACAAGAAGGAATCTCGACACTCGAAAGTAAGCTCCAGTCTTCAAGTGACATAAAGGAGATGGTAGACGAAGGATAAGTAATTTCGTATAATAGAAGGCGAATTAAAAGTTAGAATAAGATGAAACAAGTTTAAAACAGCAAGCCGAACTTTGAAGAAACAAGAACATGTCAAGGAGATTCTCGTACACAGAAAAGGGAAAGGCTTTGGCCTCTTCATCTGGTAGCTTAAGAAGACTCAAAATCCAAACGCAAGAACTCGATATGACCACACAAATCAAGGAGAATGAACTTGCACTAATTGGAAGATTCACAAACAACAAGGAGAAAAACATGAGGCCGATGTTTCCCCTCATCTCCATGAAATGGAATTTGAAGGGTAAAACAATAGGATCCAACCTCGGGAGAGGATGCTTCCTGTTCAGATTTGAGTTTGCGGAAGATCTGAATCAAGTTCTTAACAACATGCCGTACCAATTTGACTGATGGATGGTTTATTATCCCGAAATGGGAACATGTGATATCTAACTCATTCCCTTCAAAAATCCCCTTATGGATCAGAATCAAAGGGCTTCCTCTCCACTTCTGGTAGAAGGCGAGATGATTGAGAATATTGGGAAAGAACTCTGGGAAGTGGAAGATACATATATTAAAATCACTTGTACAAGACTCATAGTGGAAATTGACGGCCTAAAACCTGTTACTTTGGGGACTGAGATTGTTTTCTGAACTAGCAAAGAGACTTTATTACCTAGGAGTACGAAAGGCTAGGGAAGTTTTGTAATTACTCCCACATGCTTACCCACGAGGAGCATTTTTTCCTTCAAAAAGAAGAGTTGCTGATAGTAGCAGAGGAACAAACATATACTCCGGTAGAGAAATTCAAACAGAGCATATGACAAGAGCTGATAGGCCACACTACTCTAGCTGAAGACGGGAAGGCATTGTATTCCCAAAAAATGACTTCAACTCACAGATCGATCGAGACAGACGACCGTATAGAGTAAGAATATCTTATAGAAATCGAAGCGAATGGCAAGCTACGGAAAACATGACCACAAGGGATTCCATGCAAAATCTAGTCACTAGAGAATCTCTCAATAGAATTCTCCAGGAGTCAATATGTTTGAAAGCTGGAAGAATAAGCAGTCCATACACTCCTAATGTAAGAGTAAGACAATGGCTCCCTTTCCCATCTCGAGATAAATCCATGCCTCTTCGCACACCATTGTTTGGAATGACAGCTGATAAATGATTTCCCTAGCTCACCATCGATCAAAAAACTGGCTGATGTAATAGCGAAACTAAAGGAGGATACTTTCCGTTATACCAACTGCTCGAACCCGATATAAAATGCAGCAAGAAAGATGCGAGTCCAAAATGAACCATTTGAGCTCATTGAAAAAAACACTCAGTAGATAATTGATCCGGCGATGAAACCTGTGGAAGCGGAACAACATATGTTAAGACTCCTAGATAAAGAATAAACATAAGTGAATAAGCAATTAGGTTTGGCTGAGACAAGTCCCAAAGATAAAGAAGCAAGAAAATTAAACACTATGGGCATATCATGGAGATAAACTATGGAACTTCAAAAGCAATTTAGATATTGCAACTTTAAATAGATAATTCCAGAAAATTAATTTTACAAGATAAGAAATCAAGATTACTATTATGTCTTAAATTTCGGCGGAATCAGTTAGAGAGTAGCAAGATAGGGTAGAGATTTAATGAGCTTCCATAGACGTTAATCTAGATGTTTCGGGAACACAATACCTCTTTGATATCCTAAGCGATACTTTATGCAATGATCCGATTCTATTCCACTAATTGGTTCGACGGTTTATCGGGATCAATTAAGTCTCCTTACTTACTCTCCCCAATATTTAAGCCTATTGAAGAGATACAACCGTAATTATTGGTTTTACTTATAAGAACGCACTCGCACTCACAATCTTCTCTGTCCTATCCGCCTTTGTGCACATAAATCACTCACAATTCGTTTTTGATGTATGTGCACATAAATAACTACTATGCTGTCACGTCGTTCTCTTTCCTATCTAAACTTTATCTTATAAGGCCACTACTCACGCATGAGTATTAAGAATAACTAAGCAAAAATAAATTATAGAGAGATAAATGATTAAAATACTTAAATGGAATTTAAATAAATACCCACATGTCTTAGAAGAAATAAAACATAAAAGCACATAAACCATTTTATGAAAATATAGTGTTGTTGATGGTGGGATTAGCACCCATGATCAATAGCTTGACAATAATTAAGGTTCGGTCCCTACCGATCATTCCCTAATTACGAATTAGGTCATAAAACCATTCAATAGGATTAGAGCTCTCGGCCCAGATGATCGAGGGATACCTCGATAAAGAATGGTTGGATTTTAGTGTCTGAAGCGGGGGTATAAACTACTTCGTCCAAAGCGGAAGTCTAAGCTCGGACGGAATAAGATCAAATCTTATCAAAGATTCAATGATTTCAGAAAAATTGAATATGTCCATGTTTCCGAGATTAGCTCATGGGTTTAGCTAACCGATGACAGAGGCATATAAATACATACCCCCTTCACCAAAATCGACATTTAAATTCGGGGAGAATAATTACTAGCGAACCTAATTTTAATATTTCTCTTTGGTAAAGTTAACACCTTTGTAACCAAAATCAATAATAATACTTCTTTTCCGTGGAATATTTTGTATTTCTTATTTACTTAACTTATTCCAAAAAACGAACCGTTCTCATTATAAATAATTAGATGTTGAAACCACTATCAACATTTGGCATGCCAAGTAGAGGGATGCTACTTTTGAGTAAAAAGTAAACGAAACCTCGAAAGAACCAGAGGTAAAAGGATGAAGAAATACGTTGGAACAATTCTAAACAGCTCAGATTCTAAAAGAGCCGTAAAGAGACGTATCCAGAGGATTCTCATGACTCGACAACTAACCCTGGCACGACCTATCACCCTTCAGCGGCTTTCACAGACGCAGACCTCGACGGAGTTACTTGTCCTCACAACGACCCTTTGGTCATTCAAATTTATTTACCAGAAAATGCTATGGATAAAGTGATGATAGACACTGGAAGTACAGTGAACTTGCTAAGTTTAAAAGCAATGAATCGTATGAATGTGGTTTCGAATGATATGGAAGTTAGGACGGAATAATTAACCTCGCTTCTGGGAAAAAGAGATATAACGGTGGGAACCGCAGTCTACCCAGTCTCTGTTGGAGTTGTGATGATGGATACTATTTTTTATGTGATCTCAGAACCTTCCGTCTTTGATGCGATTATGGGGGTTGCTTGGTTGTAAATGATGGAAGCGGTTCCGTCAACCTATCACCAGCGTCTTAAATTTCGGACCCCGCTTGGTTTTTTGTTAGGTAAAAGGAAATCAACGAATAGCCAGAATTTGTTCCATGCGGATGGAGATAAAACCGCAAATCATCTCATTATTTCAAAACCAGAAGTTCCTAATAATGGAAATCCGAAGTTGTCAGTAGTTGGGGAGCTCGATCCAAATATCTTCAAGATAGACCAATTTGAAAAAGTTTGTATCGATGGACAATGTCCGGAGCGATACGTAACCATCGGTGGAGGCTTAAAAAAAGAAATACGTGATAACCTGGTCGTTCTGTTGAAGACGAACAAGGGAGCTTTCGCTTTGTAGTCGAACGACATGGTGGGAATTGATACTGCAGTAATATTACACCATTTGAATGTAGATCCGACTCATAAACCGATCAAACAAAAGAAGGGGAAATTAGGACCTAAAAGAGCAACGACCGTCAATGAAGAGATCAACCGGCTATTGGCAAAAGGTTCAATTGCCGAAGTTCAATATCCGGAGTGGTTGGCAAATCCTGTGGTGGTTAAGAAGGAAAATAGAAAATGGAGAATTTGTGTAGATTTCACAGATCTCAATAAAGCATGCCCAAATGACTTTTTCCCTCTTCCGAGCATAGAGAGACTGGTGGAAGCGGCTGCTGGAAATGAACTTCTTTCTTTTATGGATGCATTTTCGGGATACAAACAAATTATGATGCATCCAAAACAAGGAAAATTCAACTTTTATAACAAAAAGGGGAACCTATTGCTACCTTTTAATGCCATTCGGTTTGAAGAATGCCGGTGCGACGTCTCAAAGGTTAGTCAATCGGATGTTCGCAGAGAAGCTCAGAAGCACAATGAAAGTATATATAGATGACATGTTAGTAAAATCCCAAGTACCATCCAACCGTGTCACTCATTTATAGGATTGTTTCGATATCCTAAATCACTTTGGTATGAAATTAAATCCAGATTAGTGTACCTTTGCGGTTACGTACGGGGAGTTTCTCGGATATATGGAAACAAAACAAGGAATAGAAGCTAATCCGAGACAAATCAATGCGATAAAGAATCTTTCGTCCCCGAAGAACTTAAAAGAAGTGCAAAGACTCACTGGGCGAATCGCGGCTCTGAACGATTTTTTTCGCAGTCGACAGATAGATGTCTCCTCTTTTATAATCTGTTAAAAGGAAATAAGCAGTTTGAATGGCGCAACGAATGCGAAAAAGCATTTCAAGAGCTGAAAAGATATCTTTTGACTCCTCCGATCTTGAGTAAGCCAGAAGATGGAGAAACTATTTTCCTTTACATTGCAGTATCTTAGTCTGCTGTAACTCGGGTACTGGTCCGAGAGGACAAAGGAGAACAAAAGTCCGTGTTTTATGTAAGAATGTTTTTACTCGAGGCAGAAACTAGATAACCAGCACTAAAGAAGTTATCTTTTGCTGTAGTAATTGCGGCTCGGAAACTCCGACCTTATTTCCAATCATACCTGATAGCCGTAATGACGAGTCAGCCCCTCCGAACTATACTACACCGTCCAGGTCAATCAGGACAATTGGCATAATGGGCTATTGAACTTAGTGAATACGAAATTGAATACCGAAGCAAGTTGAGGATTAAGTCTCAGGTATTTGATGACTTTTTGTCCGAACTACCCCCAAAAGTGGTAACAATTGCGCCTCAAAATGAACGCTGGATTCTCTTTGTGGATGGTTCTTTATCAACTGGAGAAGTTTTAGAGAAAATTTTTTGATTTTTGTTCGAAGCTTCGAATAAAATCACCTTCCATTATCAATTTTCTATCATAACTAGATTCTCGCTTGTGAGTCTCTAAATAATTTTTGATGACTTTGGAAGCCAAAAATTTAAAATCATCTGATCCGCTTTCCACTGCTCTGACCAATGAGTGTAACTAATCTATAGAGTTACCTTTACAAGAACAAATATCTTGCGCATATTTCGGGCAAACATATTCTACGGAAGATCATTTGTTATAGCTAGAAGCTGAGTGATGCAAGTCATACAAGCACAATATGCAATCCCTACCGCAGCTTGAATCAAAATGCTTCTTCATTATTATAAAGCTGAAAGACCTCCCAAGAGCCTCAATTCTTCCTTCTTCCATGTGTAACCGAGTCCAAAGTGCTTTAGTAAGAATACCATTCTCCCCACAAAAACTTTTCCAGGTCAGTTTCTTTTTCTAAAGGGACTTAACAACCTCATAAGCTGCTCCAAGGAGAAGTTTTTCATAAAATAGCGATATTTTCTTAATTTCTTTACAGTATAATTCTATAGCATTATGTCAATGAGAAAACAATTCAATATGATCCAAATTCACCGCTTATGCGCAGTTGAATCAAGAGCTTAATCCAGAATTATATGCTCTAGGGATTCTTACAACATAATCCCATGAATTATTAACCAATTGATAAACCGAGACTCCTTCATTTTTATAAAATAGAAGGAGAAAATTGAGTAACTAGTCCATGAAGTGGATAAGGTTGTTCATCGAACAGATTTGTAGGTGTTTTCTCATCTCCTTCTCGAATGCAGTTTCGTGGCTACCAGAAACTCAGTACCATTCTTTTGGCTCGTGGAAGTCATGATTGTTTAATGAATATAACTTTTGGTCTAAGATTAAGATGTAACTGTAATAAAAGGTTCCATTGAATTGAAATAAATCACTTCACTTCATAAAACAACTCAGTATAAAGTGATTTATTCCAATTCAATGAAACCTTTCATTGCAGCTACACCAGAATCTCAAAAGAAAAAGCTATATTCAATAAGCTATCCTCACTTTGGCAAGCCAAAAGTATGCTATGGAGTCTCTTATAGCCACACAAAAACATTGGAGAACGCGATGAGAAAACATTTATTAGATATGTTCAATGAACAACCAGATTTACATCATGGACTTGTTACTCAGTTCTCTCCTTTCATTTTAAAAGACAAAAGAGTCCAATTTTATCAGTTGGTTTATAATTCAAGGGATTATTTTGTAACAGTTCCTAGAACATATCATTACGAATTAAACGCCGCATAAGCGGTGAATTTTACTCTTGGTGAATGGTTCCCTCACAGAATGATTGCTATAGAAGTATACAACAACAAAAATTCAAAGAAATATCTATATCCTATCAAAAAATTCTCCTTGGAGGAACTCATGAGCTTTTAAGTTCCTTTAGGAAAAGAAATTAAGTTGTAAAAATTTATGCGGGGGGGGGGGGAATGGTACTCTTACTAAAGCACTTCGGAATCGGTTACACAAGAATTGAGGATATTGGGAGCTCTTTGAGCTTGCTAATGATGTAGAAGGATTTTGATTAAAACCGCAAACAGGATTGCATATTGTGCTTGTATCACTTGCATCTCCCGGCTTCTGGCTACAAAAAATGCTCTCCCATAGAATATGCTTTCCAGAAACATGTGCAAGATAATTTTTTCCTCTCAAGGTAACGGTCGGTTTATCCTACTGCGGACCAGATGATTTTAAAACTTCGGTTTTCCAAAGTCATCAAAGATTATTTAGTGGCTCACAAGGGAAATCTAGTTATGAGAAAAAAAACTGCTAAAGGAAAGTGCTTTTAATATTATTCTCGACTTTCAGTTGGATGACGAGTTGAATGCTTCTTCATAAACCCGTGATTTTTTTTGCTTTTCTCGACCTTATAAATCTTAGGTTCTTGGTTTTCGGAAAAATTTGGTGTAACCAGCACACAATGTTTCTAAAATTTATCATCTACATAAACCCCCTAATATATACGTGTCCAAGAGGCTGAATTTCTTTTTTAACTACTTGATAACTTGCGTTAAGAGATAGATTAAGTTTTACAACGTAATAGATCCAATGAATATGAGCTATTACATCTCTAAGATTGAGAATGGAGGCCCTATGGGTCTACTCTTCAGTGTAAAATCCGTTTACAAACATTCTTATCAGTTCTTGGAGATTTGGAAGTTGCCTTACATTGTTAGTTTATCATTATCAGATCAATTTCGATCAATCTCAAGACTGCAACTTCACGAATTTCTTAGCTCATCAATGTTGGGAAATTGTATGTAAGAGATTCAACGAAGAGCTGCCCACACGCATCGACAAAGAACCAAATGCTGATACTTTGAATGCCATTGATGTGTTGGAGATTTTCTGTTTTCTTGACTTAGGTATAATTTAAGTAAAATATAATTATTTGTGCTCAATCAGGGTTTTTCAGATGGGTTAAACGTGATTTGGATTCTAATTGACTTAGTTTTTCCTTGACTATTACACAACTTATTATCTTATGCCTTCTTAAACTCTTGAGCCGGATCATAACCTTTTGAAATTGGGTCGTTACCCGTCTATGATCCGGGTCAAGAGTTTCAGAATGGCAAAATATTTACGGGTTTATAAAGATGCATTTAACTTGCCATCCACTTAAAAGTAGAGATTCAAAATAAAATCACCTTCCATTATCAATTTTCTATCATAACTAGATTCTCCCTTGTGAGTCTCTAAATAATTTTTGATGACTTTGGAAACCCAAAATTTAAAATCATTTGATCCGCTTTCCACTACTCTGACCAATGAGCGTAACTCATCTATAGAGTTACCTTTACAAGAACAAATATCTTGCGCATATTTCGGGCAAACATATTCTACGGAAGATCATTTGTTATAGCTAGAAGCTGAGCGATGCAAGTCATACAAGCACAATATGCAATCCCTACCGCAGCTTGAATCAAAATGCTTCTTCATTATTATAAAGCTGAAAGACCTCCCAAGAGCCTCAATTCTTCCTTCTTCCATGTGTAACCGAGTCCAAAGTGCTTTAGTAAGAATACCATTCTCCCCACAAAAACTTTTCCAGGTCAGTTTCTTTTTCTAAAGGGACTTACCAACCTCATAAGCTGCTCCAAGGAGAAGTTTTTCATAAAATAGCGATATTTTCTTAATTTTTTTACAGTATAATTCTATAGCATTATGTCAATGAGAAAACAATTCAATATGATCCAAATTCACCGCTTATGCGCAGTTGAATCAAGAGCTTAATCCAGAATTATATGCTCTAGGGACTCTTACAACATAATCCCATGAATTCTAAACCAATTGAGAAACCGAGACTCCTTCATTTTTAAAAACTAGAAGGAGAAAACTGAGTAACTAGTCCATGAAGTGGATCAAGTTGTTCATGAAAGAGATCTGTAGGTGTTTTCTCATCTCCTTCTCCAATGAAGTTTTGTGGCTACTAGAAACACTGTACTATTCTTTTGGCTCGTGGGATTGGTGATTTTTTTAATGAATATATGTTTTGATCTAAGACTACGATGTAACTGTAATGAAAGGTTCCATTGAATTGAAATAAAGTGTTTATTCCAATTGAATGAAACCTTTCATTGCAACTACACCAGAATCTCAAAATAAAAAACTATATTCAAGAAACTATCATCACTTTGGCAAGCCAAAAGTATGCTATGGAGTCTCTTATTGCCACACAAAAACATTGGAGAAGACGATGAGAAAACGTCTCCTAGATATGTTCAATGAACAACCAGATTTACTTCATGGACTGGTTACTCAGTTCTGTCCTTTTATTTTAAAAGACAAAAGAGTTCAATTTTATCGGTTGGTTTAGAATTTTAGGGATTATGTTGTAACAGTTCCTAGAACATATCATAACGAATTTAACTCCGCATAAGCGGTGAATTTTGCTCTTTGTGAATGGTTTTCTCACATGATGATTGGTATAGAAGTATACAACAACAAAAATTCAAAGAAATATCTATATCCCATCAAAAAATTCTCCTTGGAGGAACTCATGAGGCTTTTAAGTTCCTTTGGGAAAAGAAATTAAGTTGTAAAAGTTTATGCGGGGAGAATGGTACTCTTACTAAAGCACTTCGGACTCGGTTACACATGGAAGAAGGAAGAATTGAGGATCTTGGGAGCTCTTTGAGCTTGCTAATGACGTAGAAGGATTTTGATTAAAACCGCAAAAAGAATTGCATATCGAACTTGTATTACTTGCATCTATTGGCTTCTGGCTACAAAAAATGCTCTCCCGTACATTGTTATCAATTCTTGGAGATTTGGAAGTTTCCTTACATTGTTAGTTTATCATTATCATATCACTTTCGATCAATCTCAAGACTACAAATTCATGAATTTCTTAGCTCATCAATGCTGGGAAATTGTATGTAAGAGAGGCAACGAAGAGCTTCCCACACGCATCGACAAAGAACCAAATGCTGATACTTTGAAAACCATTGATGTGTTGGAGATATTTTTTTTCTCGACTCGTGTATAATTTAAGTAAAACCTAATTAGTTGTGCTCATTCAGGGTTTTTCAGATGGGTTAAACGTGATTTGGAATCTAATTGACTTAGCTTTTCCTTGACTCTTACACAACTTAATATCTTATGGCTTCTAAAACTCTTGACCCGGATCATAGCCTTTTGAAATTATCTTTTGGGCAAATATGAGATGATGGGTCGTGGGTCGAAAGCGGGTAATGGTTATCCGCTTTTTCCGGGTACTAAATGTCTAATAGCCATGAGGGTCGAGTCGGGTAACATATATCCTAAAATTCAAGGGTACCCGACTTGTGCCCAGCCTTAATTTGATGTATGGGTGGGCATATATTAGATATCCTAAAATTGTAGCATATCTTGATTGATTAGAGAAACAATCTAGATCCAAGAAAAAACTAATACATATAAGTTTAATATCCAAATCTGTTTATATCCGGATCGAGAAAAACTAGAAAACATTTAAAATAGAGTGGTAGTACAAATTATAAAAAATTAGAAAAACAATTAAAATAATAAATTAAAATAAGCTTTATTTTTAATATTTTAATATTTTGTATATTTTTGATATATATCCTGTTAAAATACTAAATAAGAGGACGGATCCGAGTCGGATATCCGGATTTTATAATTAAACTAACTCGACCCGGATTTGGATACTGCCCAGATCGGATTCTGAATCAGATTTTGAATTCGAAATATTGTACAAACCCTTATTTTGTTGGTAAAAGGTAAAGTAAATTAATCAATACAATATTAAAAAAAAATTTTAAAAATATTGAAATGCAAAAAATATATGTTGTCTATAAACTACCAAATGATATGTTAGATTTCTTTCGTACGCAAAAGAAAAAATATATCAATCAAATTTTGGGGGAAAAATTGAATTATGATTTCAATTAATTATATAGATTATTTGCTCAAGTATAACTAGATTGGAGATTGGTTACACTGCATGTTTCACAGTCACTTGTCATGGGTTCGAGATAGTCTCCTCCATTGTGAGGTTAAAAAGAGATGTAATAGGGCTAGTAGTTTAGTCGGTATCTATACCTAATTTTTTATTGAAAATTTAAATTATGGTATATAAATATATGATATATTTAGTGGAATAAAACTATAGACGTGAAATCAAATGATAGATTCATCTAAGTTTTTAAAAATTAGATGATAGATTTTTTTTTTTTTCGTGCACAAGTAGATATGACAAATTCCATTTAAATTTCGCGCGCAAAATTTAAATCAATATTAGTATTTTCTCTTTATTAAATCCTTTAAATCATTGATTAATTACACTCTCTTTCTTGCATTGAGATGACAAAATACTAAATTTAAAAACAATACGAAAATTCCAACAAATGAGTAATTGAGATAAGACATTAACTTTACAAAGTTTTTCTTTATTTTATTAAACACAAAACAAAGGATTATTTGGTTATGTTCTCACTATATCTATCCCAATTTTCAAAAAATACATGATAATTTAGATAGTATAATCATATTATCGATGTTTTTTTAAATAAAACTATATTTTAATTCATACATCTAGCTACATATAAGAATAAAAAAATTGATTAAAATATATCATGATGGAATGATAGATTTATAACATATCATATATATCAAAGAAACTCACAAGTTAATCCAATCTTCTAATGTAAGGGACATCAAATATAAATAGAATTAAAGAAGATCTAATTTCTTTGCATTTGTAACAAAATTTGAGACTTACCCCATTTCGTTTTGGATTAAAGTGAGAAGAAGAATTTGAGGCGTTAGACATACCGGAGGCTTAAAACTTTTTTTTTTTTTTATGTTGTTTGAAAGATTAATATTAGGTTAAATTTTGAGAAAAGGTGATAAGAGTGATAATATATAGATATGTATTCTTACATATATATAAAAATAGACAAAAATAGACATTAACATTTTTTGGTATTTACACAAAAGATAATCAATTTTTTCTTGATAGCATTTAAATAAATAAATCAATTAAATATATTTATCTTTAATTAGTCAATGTTTCCAAAATTTTATAGATAATATACATATAATAAAGATTTTTTTTTATTTAGAAAATGGAAGGAAGGTGAACAAAGATAACATACCTAAATGAAATGATAGATTATTGACCTCAAAATTGGATTAAAATTTAATAGTCAATTTAATTTTTCTGGTAATTATGTTTTTCTTTGTATAATAAGGGGTAATCCGAACATTAAATCTTCGAGAGAGCATTTGCGTGTTTTGAATTTTTATTCATAGGAAAAAAACAACTACTCTTTATCATGGGGATTTCCCGACACCACCTATCAAAACATAGGCATAAGAGAGAATACTGAATCGTTATCCACTGGTCATTCCGTCCACCACTAGCGGAAAGTCACTCCTTAACGCGGCAAATGAGACATTGATTATTGCTGACGCCTGTACTACTCCCTTCGATGATGATACAACGACATCTTCAACAGGATCTTATATCAACAACAGCTCTTAATCGAAAGGAACAAGAAGGAATCTCGACACTGAAAAGTAAGATCCAGTCTTCTTCAAGGGACAGAAAGGAGAGGATAGATGAAGGATAAGTAATTTCGTATAATAGAAGGCAAAGTAAAATTTAGAATATGATGAAACAAGTTTAAAACAGCAAGCCGAAATTTGAAGAAACAACAACATGTCAAGGAGATTCTCGTACGCAGAAAAGGGAAAGGCTTTGGCCTCTTCATCTAAACGATTTTTTTCGCGGTCGACAGATAGATGTCTCCCCTTTTATAATCTGTTAAAAGGAAATAAGCAGTTCGAATGGAGCAACGAATGCGAAGAAGCATTTCAAAAGCTGAAAAGATATCTTTCGACTCCTGCGATCTTGAGTAAGCCAGAAGATGGAGAAACACTTTTCCTTTACGATGCAGTATCTGAGTCAGCTGTAAGTCGGATACTGGTCCGAGAGGACAGAGGAGAACAAAAGCCCGTGTTTTATGTAATCAAGTCTTTACTCGATTCAAAAACTAGATAACCAGCACTGGAAAAGTTATATTTTGCCGTAGTAATTGCGGCTCGGAAACTCCCACCTTATTTCCAATCATACCTAATAGCCGTAATGACGAGTTAGCCCCTCCGAACTATACTACACCGTCCAGGTCAATCAGCACAATTGGGAAAATGGGCTATTGAACTCAGTGAATACGATATTGAATACCGAATCAAGTTGAGGATTAAGTCTCAGGTTTTCGCTGACTTTTTGTCCGAACTACCCCCATAAGTATAAAATGATTTATTCCAATTCAATGAAACCTTTCATTGCAGCTATACCAGAATCTCAAAATAAAAAGCTATATTCAATAAACTATCATCACTTTGGCAAGCCAAAAGTATGCTATGGAATCTGTTATACCCACACAAAAACATTGGAGAAAGCGATGAGAAAACATCTATTAGATATGTTCAATGAACAACCAGATTTACTTAATGCGCTGGTTACTCAGTTCTCTCCTTTCATTTTAAAAGACAAAAGAGTCCAATTTTATCGGTTGGTTTATAATTGAAGGGATTATGTTGTAACAGTTCCTAGAACATATCATTACGAATTTAACGCCGCATAAGCGGTGAATTTTCCTCTTGGTGAATGGTTTCCTCACAAATTCATTGCTATAGAAGTATACAACAATAAGAATTCAAAGAAATATCTATATCCCATCAAAAAATTCTCCTTGGAGGAACTCATGAGGCTTTTAAGTTCCTTTGGGAAAAGAAATTAAGTTGTAAAAGTTTATGCGGGGAGAATGGTACTCTTACTAAAGCACTTCGGACTCGGTTACACATGGAAGAAGGAAGAATTGAGGATCTTGGGAGCTCTTTGAGCTTGCTAATGATGGAGAAGGATTTTGATTAAAACCGCAAACAGGATTGCATATTTTGCTTGTATCACTTGCATCTCTCGGCTTCTGGCTACAAAAAATGCTCTCCCATAGAATATGCTTTCCAGAAAAACATGTGCAAGATATTTTTTTCCTCTCAAGGTAACGGTCGGTTTATCCTACTGCGGGCCAGATGATTTTAAAACTTCGGTTTCCCAAAGTCATCAAAGATTATTCAGTGGCTCACAAGGGAAATCTAGTTATGAGAAAAAAAACTGCTAAAGGAAAGTGCTTTTAATATTATTCTCGACTTTCAGTTGGATGGCGAGTTGAATGCTTCTTCATAAACCCGTGATTTTTTTTTGCTTTTCTCGACCTTATAAATCTGAGGTTCTTGGTTTTCGGAAAACTTTGGTGTAACCAGCACACAATGTTTCTAAAATTTATCATCTACATAAACCCCCTAATATATACGTGTCCAAGAGGCTGAATTTTTTTTTTAACTACTTGATAACTTGAGTTAAGAAATAGATTAAGTTTTACAACGTGAAAGATCCAATGAATATGAGCTATTACATCTCTAAGATTGAGAATGGAGGCCATATGGGTCTACTCTTCAGTGTAAAATCCGTTTACAAACATTCTTATCAGTTCTTGGAGATTTGGAAGTTGCCTTACATTGTTAGTTTATCATTATCAGATCACTTTCGATCAATCTCAAGACTACAACTTCACGAATTTCTTAGCTCATCAATGTTGGGAAATTGTATGTAAGAGATTCAACGAAGAGCTGCCCACACGCATCGACAAAGAACCAAACGCTGATACTTTGAAAACCATTGATGTGTAGGAGATATTATGTTTTCTCGACACGGGTATGATTTAAGTAAAATCTAATTAGTTGTACTCAATCAGGGTTTTTGAGATTGGTTAAACCTTATTTGGAATCTAATTGACTTAGTTTTTCTTGACTCTTACACAACTTATTATCTTATGCCTTCTGAAACTCTTGAGCCCGATCATAGCCTTTTGAAATTGAGTCGTTACTCGTCTATGATCCGGGTCAAGAGTTTTAGAAATGCAAAATATTTACAGATTTATAAAGATGCATTTAACTTGCCATCTAATTAAAATAAGAGATTCAGAATAAAATCACCTTCCTTTATCAATTTTCTATCATAACTAGATTCTTTCTTGTGAGTCTCTAAATAATTTTTGATGACTTTGGAAGCCCAAAATTTAAAATCATCTGATCCACTTTCCACTGTTCTGACCAATGAGCGTAACTCATCTATAGAGTTACCTTTACAAGAACAAATATCTTGCGCATGTTTCGGGCAAACATATTCTACGGAAGATCATTTGTTATAGCTAAAAGCTGAGAGATGCAAGTCATACAAGCACAATATCCAATACCTATTGCAGCTTGAATCAAAATGCTTCTTCATTATTATAAAGCTGAAAGAGCTCCCAAGAGCCTCAATTCTTTCTTCTTCCATGTGTAACCGAGTCCAAAGTGCTTTAGTAAGAATACCATTCTCCCCACAAACTTTTCCAGCTCAGTTTCTTTTTCTAAAGGGACTTAAAAACCTCATAAGCTGCTCCAAGGAGAAGTTTTTCATAAAATAGCAATATTTTCTTAATTTCTTTACAGTATAATTCTATAGCATTATGTCAATGAGGAAACCATTCAATATGATCCAAATTCACCGCTTATGCGCAGTAGAATCATGAGTTTAATCCAGAATTATATGCTCTAGGGACTCTTACAACATAATCGCATGAATTCTAAACCAATTGATAAACTGAGACTCCTTCATTTCTATAAAATAAAAGGAGAAAATTGAGTAACTAGTCCATGAAGTGGATCAGGTTGTTCATCAAACAAGATTTGTAGGTGTTTTCTCATCTCCTTCTCCATTGTAGTTTCATGGCTACTAGAAACACCGTACCATTCTTTTGGCTCGTGGAAGTGATGATTTTTTAATGAATATAGCTTTTGATCTAAGATTTGGATGTAACTGTAATGAAAGGTTCAATTGAATTGAATTGAAATAAATCACTTCACTTCATTGAGTTGTTTTATGAAGTGAAGTGATTTATATACAGATATAATTTTCTATTACTGGTTCACTTCATAAAACAACTCAGTATAAAGTTATTGATTCCAATACAATGAAACCTTTCATTGCAGCTACACCAGAATCTTAAAATAAAAAGCTATATTCAATAAACTATCATCACTTTGGCAAACCAAAAGTATGCTATGAAGTCTCTTATAGCCACACAAAAACATTGGAGAAGGCAATGAGAAAACATCTATTAGATATGTTCAATTGATAACCAGATTTACTTCATGGGCTGGTTACTCAGTCCTCTCCTTTTATTTTAAAAGACAAAAGAGACCAATTTTATCGGTTGGTTTATAATTCAAGGGATTATGTTGTAACAGTTCCTAGAACATATCATAACGAATTTAACGCCGCATAAGCGGTGAATTTTGTTCTTGGTGAATGGTTTCCTCACAGAATGATTGCTATAGCAGTATACAACAACAAAAATTCAAAGAAATATCTATATCCCATCAAAAAATTCTCTTTGGAGGAACTCATGAGGCTTTTAAGTTCCTTTGGGAAAAGAAATTAAATTGTAAAAGTTTATGCGGGGAGAATGGTACTCTTACTAAAGCACTTCGGACTCGGTTACACATGGAAGAAGGAATAATTGAGGATCTTGGGAGCTCTTCGAACTTGCTAATGATGTAGAAGGTTTTTGATTCAAACCGCAAAAAGGATTGCATATCGTGCTTGTATGACTTGCATCTCTCGGCTTCTGGATACAAAATATGCTCTCCCATACATTTTTATCAATTCTTGGAGATTTAGAAGTTGCGTTACATTGTTAGTTTATCATTATCAGATCACTTTCGATCAATCTCAAGACTACAACTTCACGAATTTCATAGCTCATCAATGTTGGGAAATTGTATGTAAGAGTCAATGAAGAGCTTTCCACACGCATCGACAAAGAACCGAATGTTGATACTTTGAAAACCATTGATGTGTTGGAGAGCTTCCGCTTTTTTCGAGTCGCGTCCGGGTACTAAATGTCTAATGGCCATGAGGGTCGAGTCGGGTACCAGCCCTAGTTTGATGTATGGGTGGGAATATATTAGAGATCCTAAAATTGTATGATATCTGGATTCGAGAAACAATCTAAGTCTAAAGAAACAACTAATAAATATCTGTTTTATATCCGGATCGAGAAAAAATAGAAAAAAAATTAAAATAAAGTGGTAATACAAATTACAAAAAATTAGAAAAAAAATTAAAATAAAAAATAAAAATAAGTTTTATTTTTAATATTTTAAAGTATTCTTCTACTTTTTACAATTTTGATAAATATTCTATTAAAATACTAAATAAGAAGACATCCTATTGAAAAATGATTTCAATTAACTATATATAGATTATTTGCTCAAGTGTAACCAGATTGGAGACTGGTTACACTACATGTTTCATAGTCACTTGTCATGGGTTCGAGATAGTCTCATCCATTGTGAGGTTAAAAAGAGATGTAATAGGACTAGTGAGTTTAGTCGGTATCTATACCTAATTTTATATTGAAAATTTAAATTATGGTATATAAATTTATAATAGATTTTGTAGAATAAAACTATAGACGTGAAATCAAATGATAGATTCATCTATGTTTTAAAAAATTAGATGATAGAATTTTTTTTTTTGCGCGCAGGTAGATATGACATATCCCGCTAAAATTTCGCGCACAAAATTTAAATTAATATTAGTATGTTCTCTATATTAAGTCCTTTAAATCATTGATTAATCACACTCTCTTTCTTGTATTGAGATGACAAAATACTAAATTTAATAAGAATACGAAAATTCCAAAAAAATTAGTAATTGAGATAAGACATTAACTTTACAAAGCTTTTCATTATTTTATTGAACACAAAACAAAGGATTGTTTGGTTATGCTCTCACTATATCTATCCCAATTTTCAAAAATAACATGATAATTTAGATGGTATAATCTTATTATCGATGTTTTCAAAATCAAACTATATTATGATTTATACATCTAGCTACATATAAGAATTAAAAATCGATTAAAATATATCATGATAGAATGATAGATTTATAACATATCATATATATCAAAGCAAATCACAAGTTAATCCAATCTTCTTATGTAAGGGACATCAAATATAAATAGAATTAAAGAAGATCTAATTTGTTTGCATTTGTAACAAAATTTGAGACTTACCACATTTTGTTTTGGATTAAAGTGAGAAGAAGAATTTGAGGCGTCACACATGCCGGAGGCTTAAAAGATTTTTATTTTCTTTGATGTTGTTTGAGAGATTAGTATTAGATTAAATTTTGAGAAAAAGTGATAAAACTGATAATATACATATATGTATTCTTACATATATATAAAAATAGAAAAAAATAGACATTAACACTTTTTGGTATTTACACAAAAGGTAATCAATTTTTTCTTCACAGTATTTAAATAAATGAATCAATTAAATATATTTATTTTTAATTAGTCAATGTTTCCAAAATTTTATAAATACTATACACATAATAAAGAATTTTTTTTATTTAGAAAATAACATAGATAACATACCTAAATTGAATGATAGATTATTGAATGATAAATTATTGACCTCAAAATTTGATTAAAATTTAATAGTCGATTTATTTTTTCTGGTAATTATGTTTCTTTTTGTATAATAAGGGATAATCCGAAATGTAAATGTTCGAGAGAGCATTTGCGTGTTTTGAATTTTTATTCATGGAAAAAATCAACTACTTTTTATCATGGGGATTTCCCGACACCACCTATCAAAACATAGGCATAAGAGAGGATACTGAATCGTTATCCACTGGTCATTCCGGCCACCACTAACGGAAAGGCATTCCTTAACGCGGCAAAGGAGACATTGATTATTGCTGACGCCTCTACTACTCCCTTCGATGATGATACAACGACATCTTCAACAGGATCTGAAATCAACAACAACTCTATATTGAAAGGAACAAGAAGGAATCTCGACACTGGAAAGTAAGCTCCAGTCTTCAAGTGACAGAAATGAGAGGGTAGGCGAATGAAATTTCACTAATTGGAAGACTCAAAAACGACAAGGAGAAAAACATGAGGGCGATGTTTCCCCTCATCTCTATGAAATGGAATCTGAAGGGTAAAACAATAGGATCCAACCTCGGGAGAGGATGCCTCCTGTTCAGATTTGAGTTTGCGGAAGATCTGAATCAAGTTCTTAACAACATGCCATACCAATTTGACCGATGGATGGTTTATTATCCAGAAATGGGAACATGTGATATCTAACTCATTCCCTTCAAAAATCCCCTTATGGATATGAATCAAAGGGCTTCCTCTCCACTTCTGGTAGAAGGCGAGATGATTGAGAATATTGGGAAAGAACTCTGGGAAGTGGAAGATACATATATTAAAATCACTTGCACAAGACTCATAGTTGAAATTGATGGCCTAAAACCTCTTACTTTGGGGACTGAGATTGCTTTCTGAACTAGCAAAGAGACTTTATTACCTAGGAGTATGAAAGGCTAGGGAAGTTTTGTAATTACTGTCACATGCATACCCACGAGGAGAATTTTTTCCTTGGAAAAGAAGAGTTGCTGATAGTAGCAGAGGAACAAACACATACTTCGGTAGAGAAATTCGAATAGAGCATATGACAAGAGCTGATAGGCCACACTACTCTAGCAGAAGACGGGAAGGCATTGTATTCCCAAAAAATGACTTCAACTCACAGATCGACCGAGACATATGACCATATAGAGAAAGAATATCTGATAGAAATCGAAGCGAATGGCAAGCTATGGAAAACATGATCACAAGGGATTCCATGTAAAATCTAGTCACTAGAGAATCTCTAAATAAAATTCTCCAAGAGTCAATACGTTTGAAAGCTGGAAGAATAAGTGGTCTATACACTCCTAATGTAAGAGTAAGAAAATGGCTCCCTCTCCCATCTCGAGATAAATCCATGCCTCCTCGCACACCACTTTTTGGAGTGACAATTGATAAATGATTTCCCTAGCTCACCATCGATCAAAAAACTGGCTGATGTAATAGCGAAACTAAAGGAGGATACTTTCCGTTATACCAACTGCCCGAACCGAATATAAACTGCAGCGAGAAAGATGCGAGTCCAAAATGAAAAATCTGAGCTCATTGAAAAAAAAACACTCAGCATATAATTGATCAAGCCATGAAACATGTGGAAGTGGAACAACTTATGTTAAGACTCCTAGATAAAGAATAAACATAAGTGAATAAGCAATTACGTTTGGCTGACACAAGTCCCAAAGATAAAGAAGCAAGAAAATCAAATGCTATGGGCCTGGGATCCGATTCTATTCCACTAATTGGTTCGATGGTTTTTCGGAATCAATTAGTTCTCCTTAATTACTCTCCCCAATATTTAAGCCTATTCAAGGGATACGACCGTAATTATTGGTTTTACTTATAAGAACGCACTCACAATCTTCTCTGTTATATCCTACTTTTTGCACATAAATCACTCACAATCCATTTTTGATGTATGTGAACATAAATAACTACTCTGCTTTCACGTCTTCTCTGTCCTATCCAAACTTTATATTATAAGGCCACTACTCATGCATGAGTGTTGTGTGAATCATGGTTAAGATTAACTAAGCAAAAATAAATTATAGAGAGATAAATGATTAGAAGACTTAAATGGAATTTAAATAAATACCCACATGTTTTAGAGGAAATTAAAACATAAAAGCAAATAAATTATTTTATGAAAACATAGTGTTGTTGATGGTGGGATTAGCACCCATGATCAATAACTTGACAATAATTAAGGTTCGGTCCCTACCAATCATTCCCTAATTACGAATTAGGTCATAAAATAATTCATTAGAATTAGAGCTCTCGGCCTAGATAACCGAGGGATACCTCGATAAAGAATGGTTGGATTTTAGTGTCCGAAGCGGGGGTATATACTACTTCGTCCAAAGCCGAAGTCTAAGTTCGGACGGAATAAGATCAAATCTTATCAAAGATTCTCTGATTTCAAAAAAATTGAATATGTCCATATTTCCGAGATTAGCTCATGGGCTTAGGTAATCGACTACAGAGACAGCTAAATATATACCCCCCTTCACTAAAATTGACATTCAAAATCGGGGAGAATAATTACTAGCAAACCTAAGTTTAATACTTCTCTTTGATAAAGTTAACACCCTTGTAACCGGAATCAATAATAATACTTCTTTTCCGAGGAATATTTTGTCTTTCTTATTTACTTAACTTACTCCAAAAAAAACGAACCTCTCTAATTTTAAATAATTAGAAGTTGAACCCACTATCAACATTTGGCGCGCCAAGTAGAGGGGTGCTACTTTTGAGTAAAAAGTAAAAGAAACCTCGAAAAAATCAGAGGTAAAAGGATGAAGAAATACGTTGGAACAATTCTAAGTAGCTCGGAATCTAAAGGGGCCGTAAAGAGACGTATCCGGAGGATTCTTATGACTCGACAAGTAACACCAGCATGACCTATCACCCTTCAGCGGCTTTCACAGACGCAGACCTCGATGGAGTTACTTGTCCTCACAACGACCCTTTGGTCATTCAAATTTATTTACCAGGAAATGCTATGGATAAAGTGCTGATAGAAACTGGAAGCAGTGAACTTGCTAAGCTTAGAAGCAATGAATCGTATGAATGTGGTTTCGAAGGATATGGAAGTTAGGACGGAATCATTAACCTCGCTTCTAGGAAAAATTAGATATAACGGTGGGAACCGCAGTCTACCTGGTCTCTGTTGGAGTAGTGACAATGGATACTATTTTTTATGTGATCTCAGAACTTTCCGTCTTTGATACGATTATAGGGGTTCCTTGGTTGTAAGTGATGGAAGCGGTCCCGTCAACCTATAACCAGTGTCTTAAATTTCGGACCCCGCATGGTTTTTTGTTCGGTAAAAGGAAATCAACGAATAGCCAGAATTTTTTCCATGCCGATGGATATAAAACCGCAAATCATCTCATTATCTCTAAACCTAATGTTCCAAATGACGGAAATCCGAAGTTGTCAGTAGCTGGGGAGCTAGATCCAAATATCTTCGAGATAGACCAATATGAAAAAGTTTGTATCGATGGAGAACATCTGGAGCGATGCGTAACCATCAGTGGAGGATTGAAGAAAGAAATACGTGATAAGCTGGTCGATTTGTTGAAGACAAACAAGGGAGATTTCGCTTGGTCATCGAACGACATGGTGGGAATTGATACTGCAGTAATACGACATGTAGATCCGACTCACAAACCGATTAAACAAAAGAAGAGGAAATTAGGACCTGAAAGAGCAACAACCGTCAATGAAGAGATCAAACGGCTATTGGCAAAACGTTCAATTTCTGAAGTTCAATATCCGGAGTTGCTGGCAAATCCCGTGGTTGTTAAGAAGAAAAATGGAAAATGGAGAATTTGTGTAGATTTCATAGATCTCAATAAAGCATGCCCAAATTACTATTTCCCTCTTTCGAGCATAGAGAGACTGGTGGAAGCGACTGCTGAAAATGAACTTCTTTCTTTTATGGATGCATTTTCGGGATACAACCAAATTATGATGCATCCAAACGACAAGGAAAATATAGCTTTTATAACAAAAAGGGGAACCTATTGCTACCTTGTAATGCCATTCAGTTTGAAAAATATCGGTGCGACATATCAAAGGTTGGTCAATCGGATGTTCGCAGAGAAGCTCGGAAGCACAATGGAAGTCTATATAGATGATATGTTAGTAAAATCTCAAGTAGCATCCAGCCATGTCACTCATTTACAGGATTGTTTCGATATCAAAAATCACTTTGGTATGAAATTAAATCAAGATAAGTATACCTTTGCGGTTACATACGGGGAGTTTCTCGGATATATGGTAAGAAAACGAGGAATAGAAGCTAATCCGAGACATATCAATGCGATAAAGAATCTTCCGTCCCCGAAGAACTCAAAAGAAGTGCAAAGACTCACTGGGCGAATAGTGGCTCTGAACCAGCTATTTCGTGGTTGACAGATAGATGTCTCCCCTTTTATAATCTGTTAAAAGGAAATTAGCAGTTCGAATGGAGCAACGAATGCGAAGAAGCATTTCAAGAGCTGAAAAGATATCTTTCGACTCCTCCGATCTTGAGTAAACCAGAAGATGGAGAAACCCTTTTCCTTTACGTTGCAGTATCTGAGTCAGCTGTAAGTCGGATACTGGTCCGAGAGGACAGAGGAGAACAAAAGCCCGTGTTTTTCGTAAGCAAGTCTTTACTCGATTCATAAACAAGATAACCAGCACTGGAGAAGTTATCTTTTGTCGTAGTAATTGCGGCTCGGAAACTCCGACCTTATTTCCAATCATACCTAATAGCCGTAAAGACGATACACCCCCTCCAAACTATACTAGACAGTCCAGGTCAATCAGGACAATTGGCGAAATGGGATATTGAACTCAGTGAATACGACATTGAATACTGAAGCAAGTTGAGGATTAAGTATCAGGTATTAGCTGACTTTTTGTCCGAACTACCCCCAAAAGTGGTAACACTTGCGCCTCAAAATGAGCGTTGGATTCTCTTTGTGGATGGTTCTTCATCAACTGGAGAAGTTTTAGAGCAAAGTTTTTGTTTGTCGTTCAAAGCTTCCAATAACGAAGCAGAATATGAAGCTTTAATTGTAGGCTTACGTCGCGCGAAGCAATTAGGAGCTCAATATCTTCGTGCTTGTTATGATTCACAATTGGTTACAAATCAGTTTAGGGGTGAATTTGAAGCAAAAAACAGATCAGATGGGTGCTTATGTAGAATTAGTAAGACACTTGGCAGAAAAGTTCAAGAAATTTGACATGAGACGAATTATGCGAAGGAAAAATACGATGGAAGATTCCCTAGCTTCTCTGGCTACAGCATCGGATCCCCATTTACAAAGGACAAAACCGGTTGAGACGATCAATCATCCGACTATCGGTGACCATGAAAGACATTCATTTGTGGTAGAAGATTCGGATGAAGAAGAAGCTTTACCAGAGCCTCTCAAAGAGGATTAAGAAGATTGGAGAGCTCCCATTGTTCGATATATTAAAAATGGCGAAGTTCCATCAGACAAATGGGCAGCGCGCAGACTTAAGGCCCTACCTGCTTAGTATATGATGATGGACGATGCTTTATTCAAACGTATGGCCGGATGACTAATACTTCATTGAATCGAAAAGGAAGAAGCAAATGAAGTAATGAATTCTACCCATTCTGGAGGAAGAGTGTTGGCGGTAAAACTTCGAAGATTAGGATATTACTGGTCTACTATGATGGCAGATTGTGAAAAAATTCACGGCATGTTGCGAGAAATGCCAAAGACATGCTCCAGAAATTCATGCGCCGACAGAAATTTTTATGGCCGCGGTACCTCCCTATCCATTCATGTGCTGGACGATGGATGTCGTGGGACTCTTTCCGAAGTAAACAAGTGGAAAGCGATTCCTACTCTTCTTAACCGATTATTTTACCAAGTTGGTCGAAGCAGCAGCTTATCCGAAGATTCAAAGTAAGGAAGTTGAAGGTTTCGTTTGGAAGAACATTTTTTCTCGGCATAGAATTCCTTATGAGATAGTGACAAATAACGGTTCACAGCTCATTTCGAATAACTTCAAATTCTTTTGTGAAAAGTAGGGTTTCCTCACAGAATAAGCGGTGAATTTTTCTCTTCGTAAATGGTTTCCTCACAGAATGATTGCTATAGAAGTATACAACGATAAAAATTCAAAGAAATATATATATCCCATCAAAAAATTCTCCTTGGAGGAACTCATGAGGCTTTTAAGTTCCTTTAGAAAAAGAAATTAAGTTGTAAAAGTTTATGCGGGGAGAATGGTACTCTTACTAAAGCACTTCGGATTCGGTTACACATGGAAGAAGTAAGAATTGAGGATCTATGGAGCTCTTTGAGCTTTCTAATGATGTAGAAGGATTTTGATTAAAACCACAAACAATTAAAATATGTTTGCCAGAAACATGTGCAAGATATGTTGAACTTGCACTAATGGAAGATTCACAAACGGCAAGGAGAAAAACATGAGGGCGATGTTTCCCCTCATCTCCATGAAATTGAATCTGAAGGGTAAAACAATAGGATCCAACCTCGGGAGAGGATGCTTCCTGTTCAGATTTGAGTTTGCGGAAAATCTAAATCAAGTTCTTAACAACATGCCATACCAATTTGACCGATGGATGGTTTATTATCCAGAAATGGGAACATGTGATATCTAACTCATTCCCTTCAAAAATCCCCTTATGGATCAGAATCAAAGAGCTTCCTCTCCACTTCTGGTAGAAGGCGAGATGATTGATAATATTGGGAAAGAACTCTAGGAAGTGGAAGATACATATATTAAAATCACTTGCACAAGACTCATAGTGGAAATTGATGGCCTAAAACCTCTTCCTTTGGGGACCGAGATTGTTTTCTGAACTAGCTAAGGGACTTTATTACCTAGGAGTACGAAAGGCTAGGGAAGTTTTGTAATTACTACGACATGCTTACCCACGAGGCGCATTTTTTCCTTAAAAAAGATGAGTTGCTGATAGTAGCAGAGGAACAAATATATACTCCGGTAGAGAAATTCAAACAGAGCATATGACAAGAGCTGATAGGCCACACTACTCTAGATGAAGACGGGAAGGCATTGTATTCCCAAAAAATGACTTCAACTCACAAATCGATTGAGACAGACGACCATATAGAGAAAGAATATCTGATAGAAATAGAAGCGAATGGCAAGCTGTGGAAAACATGATCATAAGGGATTCCACGCAAAATCTAGTCACTAGAGAATCTCTCAATAGAATTCTCCAAGAGTCAATACGTTTGAAAGCTGGAAGAATAAGTGGTCGATACACTCCTAATGTAAGAGTAAGACAATGGTTCCCTCTCCCATCTCGAGATAAATCCATGCCTCCTCGCACACCATTGTTTGGAGTGACAGCTGATAAATGATTTCCCTAGCTCACCATCGATCAAAAAACTGGCTGATGTAATAGCGAAACTAAAGGAGGATACTTTCCGTTATACCAACTGCCCGAACCGAATATAAAGTGCAGCGAGAAAGATGCGAGTCCAAAATGAACCATCTGAGCTCATTGAAAAAAAACACTCAACAGAGAATTGATCCGGCGATGAAAAATGTGGAAGCGGAACAACATATGTTAAGACTCCTAGATAAAGAATAAACATAAGTGAATAAGCAATTAGGTTTGGCTGAGACAAGTCCCAAAGATAAAGAAGCAAGAACATCAAACACTATGGGCATATTATGGAGATAAACTATGGAACATCAAAAGCAATTTGGAGATTGCAACATTAAATAGATAATTCCAGAAAATTGATTTTACAAGATAAGAAATCAAGATTACAATTATGTCTTAAAGTTCGGCGAAATCAGTTAGAGAGTAGCATGATAGGGTAGAAATTTAATGAGCTTCCATAGACGTTAATCTAGATGTTCCGAGAACACAATACCTCTTTGATATCTTAAGCGATACTTTATGCAATGATCCGATTCTATTCCACTAATTGGTTCGACGGTTTATCGGGATCAATTAATTCTCCTTACTTACTCTCCACAATATTTGAGCCTATTGAAAGGATACAACCGTAATTATTGGTTTTACTTATAAGAACGCACTCACATTCTTCTCTGTCCTATCCGCCTTTGTGCACATAAATCACTCACAATCCGTTTTTGATGTATGTGCACATAAATAACTACTCTGCTGTCACGTCTTCTCTTTCCTATCCCAACTTTATCTTATAAGGCAACTCCTCACGCATGAGTGTTAAGATTAACTAAGCAAAAAGAAATTATATGGAGATAAATGATTAAAATACTTAAATTGAATATAAATAAATACCCACATGTCTTAGAAGAAATTAAAATTATATCAAAATATAGTGTTGTTGATTGTGGGATTAGCATCCATGATCAATAGCTTGACAATAATTAAGGTTCGGTCCATACCGATCATTCCCTAATTACGAATTAGGTCATAAAACCATTCAATAGGATTAGAGCTCTCGGCCCAGATGATCGAGGGATACCTCGATAAAGAATGGTTGGATTTTAGTGTCCGAAGCGGGGGTATAAACTACTTCGTCCAAAGCGGAAGTCTAAGCTCGGACGGAATAAGATCAAATCTTATCAAAGATTCAATGATTTCATAAAAATTGAATATGTCCATATTTCCGAGATTAGCTCATGGGTTTAGCTAACCGACTACAGAGGCATATAAATACATACCCCCCTTCACCAAAATTGACATTCAAATTCGGGGAGAATAATTACTAGCGAACCTAATTTTAATATTTCTCTTTGATAAAGTGAACACCTTTGGAACCGGAATCAATAATAATACTTCTTTTCCGAGGAATATTTTGTATTTCTTATTTACTTAACTTACTCCAAAAAACGAACCGCTCTAATTATAAATAATTAGATGTTGAACCCACTATCAACATTTGGCGTGCCAAGTAGAGGGGTGCTACTTTTGAGTAAAAAGTAAATGAAACCTCGAAAAAACAAGAGGTAAAAGGATGAAGAAATACGTTGGAACAATTCTAAACAACTCGGATTCTAAAAGGGCCGTAAAGAGACGTATCCGGAGGATTCTTATGACTCGACAAGTAACCCTGGCATGACCTATCACCCTTCAACGGCTTTCACAGACTTAGAGCTCGACGTAGTTACTTGTCCTCAAAACGACCCTTTGATCATTCAAATTTATTTACCAGGAAATGCTATGGATAAAGTGCTGATAGACACTGGAAGCACAGTGAACTTGCTAAGCTTAGAAGCAATGAATCATATGAATGTGGTTTCGAATGATATGGAAGTTAGGACGGAATAATTAACCTCGCTTCAAGGAAAAAGAGATATAACGGTGGGAACCGCAGTCGACCCAGTCTCTGTTGGAGTAGTGATGATGGATACAATTTTTTATGTGATCTCATAACCTTCCGTCTTTGATGCGATTATGGGGGTTGCTTGGTTGGAAATGATGGAAGCGGTCCCGTCAACCTATCACCACTGTCTTAAATTTCGGACCCCACATGGTTTTTTGTTAGGTAAAAGGAAATCAATGAATAGACATAACTTGTTCCATGCCGATGGAGATAAACCAGCAGATCATCTCAGTATCTCAAAACCAGAAGTTCCTAATGATGGAAATCCGAAGTTGTCAGTATTTGGGGAGCTACATCCAAATATCTTAGAGATAGACCAATATGAAAAAGTTTGTATCGATGGAAAACTTTCGGACCGATGCGTAACCATGAGTGGAGGCTTGAAGAAAGAAAGACGTGATAAGCTGGTCGTTCTGTTGAAGACGAACAAGGGAGCTTTGCTTGGTCGTCGAACGACATGGTGGGAATTGATACTGCAGTAATATTACACCATTTTAATGTAGATCCGACTCACAAACCGATCAAACAAAAGAAGAGGAAATTAGGACCTAAAAGAGCAACGACCGTCAATAAAGAGATCAACCGGCTATTGGCAAAAGGTTCAATTGCCCAAGTTCAATATCCAAAGTGGTTGGCAAATCCTGTGATGGTTAAGAAGAAAAATGGAAAATGGAGAATTTGTGTAGATTTCATAGATCTCAATAAAGCATGCCCAAAGGACTGTTTCCCTCTTCCGGGCATAGAGAGACTGGTGGAAGCGACTGCTGGAATGAACTTCTTTCTTTTATGGATGCATTTTCGGGATACAACCAAATTATGATGCATCCAAAACAAGAAAAATACAGCTTTTATAACAAAAAGAGGCACCTATTGCTACCTTGTAATGCCATTCGGTTTGAAGAATGCCGGTGCGATGTTTCAAACGTTGGTCAATCGGATGTTCACAGAGAAGCTCGGAAGCACAATGGAAGTCTATATAGATGATATGTTAGTAAAATCTAAAGTAGCATCCAACCATGTCACTCATTTACAAGATTTTTCGATATCCTAAATCACTTTGGTATGAAATTAAATCCAAATAAGTGTACCTTTGCGGTTACGTACGGGGAGTTTTTGGGATATATGGTAACAAAACGAGGAATATAAGCTAATCCGAGACAAATCAATGCGATAAAGAATCTTCCGTCCCCGAATAACTCAAAAGAAGTGCAAAGACTCATTGGGCGAATCGCGGCTCTGAACGATTTTTTTCGCCGTCGACTGATAGATGTCTCCCCTTTTATAATCCGTTAAATGGAAATAAGTAGTTTGAATGGAGCAACGAATACGAAAAAGCATTTCAAGAGATATCTTTCGACTCCTCTGATCTTGAGTAAGAGAGAAGATGGAGAAACCTTTTTCCTTTACGTTGCAGTATCTTAGTCTGCTGTAACTCGGGTACTGGTCCGAGAGGACAGAGGAGAACAAAAGCCCGTGTTTTAGGTAAGAAAGTTTTTACACGATGCAGAAATTAGATAACCAGCACTGGAAAAGTTATCTTTTGCTGTAGTAGTTGCGGCTCGGAAACTCCGACCTTATTTCCAATCATACCTGATAGCCGTAATGACGAGTCAGCCCCTCCAAACAATACTACACCGTCCAGGTCAATCAGGACAATTGACGAAATGGACTATTGAACTCAGTGAATACGACATTGAATACTGAAGCAAGTTGAGGATTAAGTCTCAGGTATTCGCTGACTTTTTGTCCGAACTACCCCCAGAAGTGGTAACAATTGCGCCTCAAAATGAGCGCTGGACTCTCTTTGTGGATGGTTCTTTATCAACTGGAGAAGTTTTAAAGCAAAGTTTCTGATTTCCGTTCGAAGCTTCCAATAACGAAGCAGAATATGAAGCTTTCATTGCAGGCCTACGTCTCGTGAAGTAGTTAGGAGCTCAATATCTCTGTGCTTGTTATGATTCACAATTGGTTGCAAATCAGTTTAGTGGTGAATTTGAAGCAAAAAAACATCGGATGGCTGCAAATGTAGAATTAGTAAGACACTAGGCAGAGAAGTTCAAGAAATTTAACATGATACGAATTTAGCGAAGGAAAAATACGATGGCAGATTACCTAGCTGCTCTGGCTACAGCATCGGATCCTCATTTACAAAGGACAATAACGGTTGAGACGATCAATCATCTGAGTATCGTTGACCATGAAAGACAATCCTTTGTGGTAGAAGATGCAGATGAAGAAGAAGTTTTACCAGAGCCTCCCGGAGAGGATTAAGAAGCTTGGAGAACTCCCATTGTTCGATATATTAAAAACAGCGAAGTTCCATCAGACAAATGGGCAGCGCGCCGACTTAAGATCCTACCTGCTCAATATATGATGATGGATGATGCTTTATTCAAACGTTCGCCGGGAGGACTAATGCTTCATTGCATCGGAAAGGAAGAAGCAAATGAAGTAATGAATTCTACCCATTCCGGTGAAGGAGGGAATCATTCAAGAGGAAGAGTGTTCGCGGTAAAACTTCAGAGGTTAGGATATTACTGGTCTACTATGATGGCAGATTGTGATAAATTCACGGCACGTTGTGAGCAATGCCAAAGACATGCTCTAGAAATTCATGCACCGACATAAGTTCTTATGGCCGCGGTACCTCCCTATCCATTCATGCGCTGGGAGATGGATGTCCTGGAACTCTTTCCGAAGTCAACAAGTGGAAAGCGATTCCTACTCGTCTTAACCGATTATTTTACCAAGTGGGTCGAAGCAACATCTTATCCGAAGATTCAAAGTGAGGAAGTTGAAGGTTTCATTTGGAAGAACATTTTTTCGGCATGGAATTCCTTATGAGATAGTGACAAATAACGGTTTACAGCTCATTTCGAACAACTACAAAGCCATTTGTAAAAAGTGGGGCATTCTCCTGAACAAGTCGACTCCGAGGTATCCCTAGGGGAATGGACAGGCCGAAGCTACGAACAAGACAATTGGTAAGATGAATTAGATGGGCTGTTGGGGTCCCATAGAAAAACTCCTCGAAACACGTCTGGACAAACCCCTTTCTCACTTTCTCATTGTATGGAAGCAATGTCTCCCACAGAAGTTAGAGAACCGAGTTTGAGAAGAACTCTAATGATACACGATACTGAGACAAACGATACAAAGTTAAAGGACCGGAATGACGAAATTCAAGAACTTCTAGATCATTCTTTACTTCGTATAAAAAATTATCAACAAGTCGCTTCTCGATATTACAACAAAAAATTCCATGATCGCCCTCTAGACGAAGGAGATTTAGTTTTACGGAAGGTGTTTGAAAATTTTATGGAGCCTAGTTCTGGTAAGCTCGGAGCTAGGTGTGAAGGTCCTTACTTAGTGATAAAGAAAGTTAAACCCGGAGGCTATTGTTTGCAAACCATGGATGGCGAGGATGTACCTTGGGTTTGGAATTCTTACCATTTAAAACGGTATCATTGTGAGGACGGGCCGTAAGGATCTATGTCTTATGATTTTTTTTTTTAAAAAACTAGTGAGGTTCGAACTACGAATGGCTTGATCCCTTTCGGGGTACGTAGGCAACTCTTCGGATTCCAGCTATAACCAAAAATAAAAAATCGGTACCTTGATCACGTACTCGATAACAGGGTTCGTCCCATTACACATTCTTTACAGAATGTAGCTGAAAATTTTGGAGCTTCATAAAATAGAGCCGAGAAATTGTAAGGCAAATTCAGGTCATTCGATCAAGTAGAATCCGGTATAACAGATAAAGGTCGAATATTTCTCGTTAAAACAATATTCAGAAAAAATGACTAAAGCTTATGATGTGATAAAGTAACATTTGAGCTAAGTCATTAAATCTTTCAGTTTTAATTTAAAAATAAAATAAAAAATAAGATACAATAAATTTCGAAAACTTCGAAATAGGTTCGTACAAAATAAGAAAATAAACAAAATGATTACAATTTAAGAAAAGATCCGTAAGGATTACAAACTCCGGGATCTAAATTCATCTTCACGTTATCCGAGCGAAGAGTATGCTCATACTTCCCTCAGAACAAAGATGGAACGGTCAGATCTGAAGGACTAAGAGGAAAGTCGGGAAAGTTTTTCAGTCGACGTTCAAGATTATTCAGTTGGGAAGAAAGTTCCCCTTTTATGATGGAAGGAACGTGGACTCTCTCCTTCTCAAGCACCTTAATCATATCGCACTTTTTTTTGACCTGGTTAAGCAAATCAGTTAGAGAATTACAAAGCCGGTTTGCTTCAAAGAATTTCCGAATCTTTTCGAACTTACCGCTGCATTCTCTTAGAGTGTCGAGCCGACCGATCATCTTATCGTCCAGTTCATTCTCCCTTATTTTATCCCCAGAAGCAAGCTCAGACGGTTTAGATTGTCGAACTGCCTCCAACTCGCTTTTAAGATGTTTGACTTGATTCGTGAATTGGCAGCGTTTAGGTATTCTTGCTCGGCCATTTTTCGAGAAATTTCTGAGTCGTAAGAAGAAATCTTCACTTCGGATTTCAACTCCTCAATTTCCGCCTTCATTGCTGATTGTTTGGCCTCAGCATCCGAAAGAAGACGATTGAAAATAGCTGCCGTCTGCAAATGAAGAGAAAGATGAGGTGAATAAATTGAAATGGTCGAACAAACCATGTGCCATTTAAAAACCTTAAAGTGAGAAGCGGCTTCCCTTTCAATCAATGAATTGATCTCAATCTCAAAAAGAAGAGGGAGAAATCCAGATCGGCCTCCGAGTATGCCGAAAATTTTGGCATATTATTTCCTATCATCAGAAAAAGGAATGTCCTTTTCAAAGGAGTATTGAAAAGGATGCGATGAAGCCGAGATAAGCTATCCCTGATTGGAAACCTTATCCGAGCTTGGAGTAAGGCTTTTAGAGAATCGGCAGAAGGAGCAAGTTTACTTGAATCAAGTAGAGGGGGAGTGGAAGATATTTCTCCGGAGGATGTAAGAAATCCTTTGTCCTACGCAGGGGGCATGCTCACAGAACTCTTATCCCCACCTTGAGGTTCGGAAAGAGGAATATTCGTGCTTCTTCCTGGAGTTTGAGATTCCACTACAGAAATTACCGCGGTCTGTTCCGAACTTGGAAGTGTCCAAGTTGAGATTTTCTTCGTCGCCAGATGAAATGGTAATTTTTGGATCATGTTGATCTGCCAAGGACGGAAGAGAAGCAGAAGTAGACACCTAAATACCAATTGCATCTTTTCCACCTAGTTTGAAGTACTTCAGAGAGAAGCTTCGGCCGCTTTAGTTTTCCTTTTTTTCTTTCGCTGCTTTCCCTCGTAAGTTCTCGAAGATGTTCATTTGGTTGGAGATGACTTTGGAATACTTTGTTCCGAATGATTTGCTTCACAGTTGAATCAAGAGTTGTATCCGGAATTATGTGCTTTAGGGACTCTTACATCATAATCCCATGAATTCTAAACCAATTGATAAACCGAGACTCCTTCATTTTTATAAAATAGAAGGAGTAATTGAGTAATTAGTCCATGAAGTGGATAAGGTTGTTCATCGAACAGATTTGTAGGTGTTTTCTCATCTCCTTCTCCAATGTAGTTTTGTGGCTACTAGAAACACCGTACTATTCATTTGGCTCGTGGAAGTGATGATTTTTTAATGAATATAGCTTTTGATCTAAACTTAGGATGTAACTGTAATGAAAGGTTCCATTGAATTGAAATAAATCACTTCACTTCATTGAGTTGTTTTATGAAGTGAAGTGATTTAAATACAGATAGAATCTTTTATTACTGGTTCATTTTACTTCATAAAACAACTCAGTATAAAGTGATATATTCCAATTCAATGAAACCTTTCATTGCAGCTACACAAGAATCTCAAAATGAAAAGCTATATTCAATAAACTATCTTCACTTTGGCAGCTAAAAGTATGTTATGGAGTCTCTTATAGCCACACAAAAACATTGGAGAAGACGATGAGAAAACATCTATTAGATATGTTCAATGAACAACCATATTTACTTCATGGACTGGTTACTCAGTTCTCTCCTTTCATTTTAAAAGACAAAAGAGTCCAATTTTACCGGTTGGTTTATAATTCAAGGGATTATGTTGTAACAGTTCCTAGAACATATCATTACGAATTTAACGCCGCATAAGCGGTGAATTTTGCTCTTGGTGAATGGTTTCCTCACAGAATGATTGGTATAGAAGTATACAACAATAAAAATTCAAATAAATATCTATATCCCATCAAAAAATTCTCCTTGGAGGAATTCATGAGGCTTTTAAGTTCTTTTGGGAAAAGAAATTAAGTTGTAAAATTTTATGCGGGGAGAATGGTACTCTTACTAAAGCACTTCGGACTCGGTTACACAAGAATTGAGGATATTGGGAGCTCTTTGAGCTTGCTAATGATGTAGAAGGATTTTGATTAAAACCGCAAACAGGATTGCATATTGTGCTTGTATCACTTGCATCTCCCGGCTTCTGGCTACAAAAAATGCTCTCCCATAGAATATGCTTTCCAGAAACATGTGCAAGATAATTTTTTCCTCTCAAGGTAACGGTCGGTTTATCCTACTGCGGACCAGATGATTTTAAAACTTCGGTTTTCCAAAGTCATCAAAGATTATTTAGTGGCTCACAAGGGAAATCTAGTTATGAGAAAAAAAACTGCTAAAGGAAAGTGCTTTTAATATTATTCTCGACTTTCAATTGGATGGCTAGTTGAATGCTTCTTCGGAAACCCGTGATTTTTTTTTTGCTTTTTTCGACGTTATAAATCTTAGGTTCTTGGTTTTCGGAAAACTTTGGTGTAACCAGCACACAATGTTTCTAAAATTTATCATCTGCCTAAACCCCCTAATATATACGTGTCCAAGAGGCTGAATTTTTTTTTTTAACTACTTGATATCATGAGTTAAGAGATAGATTAAGTTTTACAACGTGAAAGATCCAATGAAGATGAGCTATTACATCTCAAAGGTTGAGAATGGAGGCCTTATGGGTCTACTCTTCAGTGTAAAATTCGCTTACAAACATTCGTATAAGTTCTTGGAGATTTGGAAGTTGCGTTACATTGTTAGTTTATCATTATCAGATTACTTTCGCTCAATCTCAAGACTACAACTTCACGAATTTCGTAGTTCATCAATGCTGGGAAATTTTATGTAAGAGATTCAACGAAGAGTTGCCCACACGCATCGACAAAGAACCAAATGCTGATACTTTGAAAACCACTTATGTGTTGGATATATTCTGTTTTCTCAACTCGGGTATAATTTAAGTACAATCTAATTAGTTGTGCTCAATCAGGGTTTTTCAGATTGGTTAAACCTTATTTGGAATCTAATTGACTTAGCTTTTCCTTGACACTTACACAATTTATTATCTTATGCCTTCTGAAACTCTTGAGCCAGATCATAGCCTTTTGAAATTGGGTCGTTACCCGTCTATGATCCGGGTCAAGAGTTTTATAATGGCAAAATATTTACGGGTTTATAAAGATGCATTTAACTTGCCATCCAATTAAAATTAGAGATTCAGAATAAAATCACATCCCTTTATCAATTTTCTATCATAACTTGAGTCTCTCTTGTGAGTCTCTAAATAATTTTTGATGACTTTGGAAGCCCAAAATTTAAAATCATTTGATCCGCTTTCCACTGCTCTGACCAATGAGAGCGTAACTCATCTATAGAGTTACCTTTACAAAAACAAATATCTTGCGCATATTTCGGGCAAACATATTCTACGGAAGATCATTTGTTATAGCTAGAAGCTGAGCAATGCAAGTCATACAAGCACAATATGCAATCCCTACTACAGCTTGAATCAAAATGCTTCTTCGTTATTAGAAAGCTGAAAGAGCTCCCAAGAGCCTCAATTCTTCCTTTTTCCATGTGTAACCGAGTGCAAAGTGCTTTAATAAGAATACCAGTCTCCCCACATAAACTTTTCCAGCTCAGTTTCTTTTTCTAAAGGGACTTAACAACCTCATGAGCTGCTCCAAGGAGAATTTTTTCATAAAATAGGGTTATTTTCTTAACTTTTTTACCGTATAATTCTATAGCATTATGTCAATGAGGAAACCAATCAATATGATCCAAATTCACCGCTTACGCGCAGTTGAATCCAGAGTTTAATCCAGAATTATATGATCTAGGGACGCTTACAACATAATCCCACGAGTTCTAAACCTATTGATAAACCGAGACTCCTTCATTTTTATAAAATAGAAAGAGAAAATTGAGTAACTAGTCCATGAAGTGGATAAGGTTGTTCATTGAACAGATCTGTAGGTGTTTTCTCATATCCTTCTCCAATGCAGTTTCGTGGCTACTAGAAACACCGTACCATTCTTTTGGCTCGTGGAAGTGATGATTTTTTTAATGAATATAGCTTTTGATATAAGATTAGGATGTAACTGTAATGAAATGTTCCATTGAATTGAAATAAAGTGATTTATTCCAATTCAATGAAACCATTCATTGCAGCTACACCAGAATCTCAAAATAAAAAGCTATATTCAAGAAACTATCATCACTTTGGCAAGCCAAAAGTATGCTATGGAGTCTCTTATAGCCACACAGAAGACGATGAGAAAACGTCTCTTAGATATGTTCAATGAAAAACCATATTTACTTCATGGACTGGTTACTCAGTTCTGTCCTTTTATTTTAAAAGACAAAAGAGTTCAATTTTATCGGTTGGTTTATAATTTTAGGGATTATGTTATAACAGTTCTTAGAACATATCATAACGAATTTAACTCCTCATAAACGGTGAATTTTGCTCTTTGTGAATGGTTTCCTCGCAGGATGATTGGTATAGAAGTATACAACAACAAAAATTCAAAACAATATCTATATCCCATCAAAAAATTCTCCTTGGCAGAACTCATGAGGCTTTTAAGTTCCTTAGGGAAAAGAAATTAAGTTATAAAAATTTATGCGGGAAGAATGGTACTCTTACTAAAGCACTTCGGACTCGGTTACACATGGAAGAAGGAAGAATTGAGGATCTTGGGAGCTCTTTGAGCTTGCTAATTATGTAGAAGGATTTTGATTCAAACCGCAAAAAGGATTGCATATCGTGCTTGTATGACTTGCATCTCTCGGCTTCTGGCTACAAAAAATGCTCTCCCGTACATTGTTATCAATTCTTGGAGATTTGGAAGTTTCCTTACATTGTTAGTTTATCATTATCATATCACTTTCGATCAATCTCAAGACTACAACTTCATGAATTTCTTAGCTCATCAATGCTGGGAAATTGTATGTAAGAGAGTCAACGAAGAGCGTCCCACACGCATCGACAAAGAACCAAATGGTGATACTTTGAAAACCATTGATGTGTTGGAGATATTATGTTTTCTCGACTTGTGTATAATTGAAGTAAAATCTAATTAGTTGTACTCAATCAGGGTTTTTCAGATGGGTTAAACGTGATTTGGAATCTAATTGACTTAGCTTTTCTTTAACTCTTACACAACTTAATATCTTATGGCTTCTAAAACTCTTGACCCGGATCATAGCCTTTTGAAATTATCTTTTGGGCAAATATGAGATGACGGATCGCGGGTCAAAGGCGGGTAACGGGTATCCGCTTTCTCCGGGTCGGGTCCGGGTATTAAATGTCTAATAGCCATGAGGGTCGAGTTGGGTAACATATATCTTAAAATTCAAGGGTACCTGACTTGAGCCCAACCTTAATTTGATGTATGGGTGGGCATATATTACAGATCCTAAAATTGTAGGATATCTTGATTAGAGAAACAATTTAGATCCAAGAAACAACTAATACATATATGTTAAATATCCGGAACTGTTTATATCCGAATCGAGAAAAAATAGAAAAAATTTAGAATAAAGTGGTGATACAAATTATAAAAAATTAGAAAAAAAATTAAAATAAGCTTTATTTTTAATATTTTAAAGTGTTCTTCTGTTTTTGTACATTTTTGATAAATATCCTGTTAAAATACTAAATAAGAAGATGGATCCAAGTCGGATATCCGGATCTTATAATTAAACTAACTCGACCTAGATCTAGAAACTGCCCATAGAAACTGCCCAGATCGGATTTTGAATCAAATTTTGAATCCAAAATATTCTACAAGCCCTTATTTAGTTGGTAAAAGGTAAAGTAAATAAACCAACACAATATAAATTTTTTAAAAAATATTGAAATGCAAAAAATATATGTTGTCTATAAACTACCAAATGATAGGTTAGATTTCTTTTGTACGTAAAAAAAAAAATATCTCAATCAAATTTTGGAGGTAAAATTGAAAAATGATTTCAATTAATTATATAGATTATTTGCTCAATAACCAGATTGGAGACTGGTTACACTGCATGTTTCACAGTCACTTGTCATGGGTTCGAGATAGTCTCCTCTATTGTGAGGTTAAAAAGAGATGTAATAGGACTAGTGAGTTTAGTCGGTATCTATACCTAATTTTCTATTGAAAATTTAAATTATGGTATATAAATATATGATATATTTAGTGGAATAAAACTATAGACGTGAAATCAAATGATAGACGTGAAATCAAATGATAGATTCATCTAAGTTTTTTAAAATTAGATGATAGATTTTTTTTTTTTCGCCCGCAGGTAGATATGACATATTCCATTTAAATTTCGCGCGCAAAATTTAAATCAATATTAGTATGTTCTCTTTATTAAATCATTTAAATCGTTGATTAATTACACTCTCTTTCTTGCATTGAGATGACGAAATACTAAATTTAATAACATTACGAAAATTCCAAAAAATGAGTAATTGAGATAAGAAATTAACTTTACAAAGCTTTTCTTTATTTTATTAAACACAAAACAAAGGATTGTTTGGTTATATTCTCACTATATCTATCCCAATTTTCAAAAACAACAGGATAATTTAGATGGTATAATCATATTATCGATGTTTTTTTAAATAAAACTATATTTTAATTCATACATCTAACTACATATAAGAATAAAACAATCGATTAAAATATTTCATGATATATCATGATGGAATGATAGATTTATAACATATCATATATATCAAAGCAAATCACAATTTAATTCAATCTTCTAATATAAGGGACATCAAATATAAATAGAATTAAAGAAGATCTAATTTGTTTGCATTTGTAACAAAATTTGAGACTTACCACATTTCGTTTTGGATTAAAGTGAGAAGAAGAATTTGAGACGTTAGACATGCCGAAGGCTTAAAACTTTTTTATTTTCTTTGATGTTGTTTGAGAGATTAATATTAGGTTAAATTTTGAGAAAAGTGATAAGATTGATAATATATAGATATGTATTCTTACATATATATAAAAATAGACAATAATAGACATTAACACTTTTTAGTATTTACACAAAAGTAATCAATTTTTTCTTGACAGCATTTAAATAAATGAATCAATTAAATATATTTATCTTTAATTAGTCAATGTTTCCAAAATGTTATAGATACTAGATACTATACACATAATAAAGATTTTTTTATTTAGAAAATGGAAGATAGGTGAACAAAGATAACATACCTAAATTAAATGAGAGATTATTGACCTCATTAAAATTTAATAGTTGATTTATTTTTTCTGGTAATTTTGTTTCTTTTTGTATAATAAGGAGTAATCCGAACTGTAAATGTTTGAGAGAGCATTTGCGTGTTTTGAATTTTTATTCATGGGAAAACATTAACTACTCTTTATCATGGGGATTTCCCGACACCACCTATCAAAACATAGGCATAAGAGAGAATACTAAATCGTTATCTACTGGTCATTCCGTCCACCACTAGCGGAAAGTCACTCCTTAACGCGGCAAAGGAGACATTGATTATTGCTAACGCCTCTACTACTCCCTTCGATGATGATACATCGACATCTTCAACATGAGATCTGAAATCAACAACAGCTATATATCGAAAGGAACAAGAAGGAATCTCGACACTGGAAAGTAAGATCCAGTCTTCAAGTGACAAAAAGGAGAGGATAGACGAAGTATAAGTAATTTCGTATAACAGAAGGCGAAGTAAAATTTAGAATATGATGAAACAAGTTTAAAACAGCAAGCCGAAATTTGAAGAAACAAGAACATGTCAAAGAGATTCTCGTACGCATAAAAAGGAAAGGCTTTGGCCTCTTCATCTGAACAATTTTTTTCGCGGTCGACAGATAGATGTCTCCCCTTTTATAATCTGTTAAAAGGAAATAAGCAGTTCGAATAGAGCAACGAATGCGAAGAAGCATTTCAAGAGCTGAAAAGATATCTTTCGACTCCTCTGATCTTGAGTAAGCCAGAAGATGGAGAAACACTTTTCCTTTACGTTGCAGTAGCTTAGTCTGCTGTAAGTCGGGTACTGGTCCAAGAGGACAAAGGAGAACAAAGCTCGTGTTTTACGTAAGAAAGTCTTTACTCGATGCAAAAACTAGATAACCAGCACTGGAGAAGTTATCTTTTGCTGTAGTAATTGCGGCTCAGAAACTCCGAACCTATTTCCAATCATACCTGATAGCCGTAATGACGAGTCAACCCTTCCGAACTATACTACACCGTCCAGGTCAATCAGGACAATTGGCGAAATGAGCTATTGAACTCAGTGAATACGACATTGAATACCAAAGCAAGTTGAGGATTAAGTCTCCGGTATTCGCTGACTTTTTGTCCGAACTACCCCCATAAGTGATAAAAATTGCGCCTCAAAATGAGCGTTGGATTCTCTTTGTGTATGGTTCTTTATCAACTGGAGAACTTTTAGAGCAAAGTTTCCAATTGCCGTTCAAAGCTTCCAATAACGAAGCAGAATATGAACATTTAATTTGCAGGCCTACGTCTCGCGAAGTAGTTAGGAGCTCAATATCTCCGCTCTTGTTATGATTCACAATTGGTTGCAAATCAGATTAGTGGTGAATTTGAATAAAAATAAGATCGGATGGGTGCTTATGTAGAATTAGTAAGACACTTGGCAGAGAAGGTCAAGAAATCTGGCTACAGCATCGGATCCTCATTTACAAAGGACAATACCGGTTGAGACGATCAATCATCCGAGTATCAGTGACCATGAAAGACATTCCTTTGTGGTAGAAGATGCAGATGAAGAAGAAGCTTTACCAGAGCCACTCGGAGAGGATTAAGAAGCTTGGAGAACTCCCATTGTTCGATATATTAAAAACAGCGAAGTTCCATCAGACAAATGGGCAGCGCGCCGACTTAAGACCCTACCTGCTCAATATATGATGATGGATGATGCTTTATTCAAACATTCGGCGGGAGGACTAATGCTTCATTGCATCGGAAAGGAAGAAGCAAATGAAGTAATGAATTCTACCCATTCCGGTGAAGGAGGGAATCATTCAAGAGGAAGAGTGTTCGCGGTAAAACTTCAGAGGTTAGGATATTACTGGTCTACTATGATGGCAGATTGTGATAAATTCACGGCACGTTGCGAGAAATGCCAAAGACATGCTCTAGAAATTCATGCACCGACATAAGTTCTTATGGCGCGGTACCTCCCTATCCATTCATGCGCTGGGAGATGGATGTCCTGGAACTCTTTCCGAAGTCAACAAGTGGAAAGCGATTCCTACTCATCTTAACCGATAATTTTACCAAGTGGGTCGAAGCAGCAACTTATTCGAAGATTCAAAGTGAGGAAGTTGAAGGTTTCGTTTGGAATAACATTCTTTTCGGCATGGAATTCCTTATGAGATAGTGACAAATAACGGTTTACAGCTCATTCGAACAACTACAAAGCCATTTGTAAAAAGTGGGGCATTCTCCTGAACAAGTCGACTCCGAGGTATCCCTAGGGGAATGGACAGGCCGAAGCTACGAACAAGACAATTGGTAAGATGAATTAGATGGGCTGTTGGGGTCCCATAGAAAAACTCCTCGAAACACGTCTGGACAAACCCCTTTCTCACTTTCTCATTGTATGGAAGCAATGTCTCCCACAGAAGTTAGAGAACCGAGTTTGAGAAGAACTCTAATGATACACGATACTGAGACAAACGATACAAAGTTAAAGGACCGGAATGACGAAATTCAAGAACTTCTAGATCATTCTTTACTTCGTATAAAAAATTATCAACAAGTCGCTTCTCGATATTACAACAAAAAATTCCATGATCGCCCTCTAGACGAAGGAGATTTAGTTTTACGGAAGGTGTTTGAAAATTTTATGGAGCCTAGTTCTGGTAAGCTCGGAGCTAGGTGGGAAGGTCCTTACTAAGTGATAAAGAAAGTTAAACCCGGAGTTTATCGTTTGCAAACCATGGATGGCGAGGATGTACCTTGGGTTTGGAATTCTTACCATTTAAAAACGGTATCATTGTGCGGACGGGCCGTAAGGATCTATGCCTTATGATTTTTTTTGTTAAAAAAAAAAACTAGTGAGGTTCGAACTACGGATGGCTTGATCCCTTTCGGGGTACGTAGACAACTCTTCGGATTCCAGCTATAACCAAAAATAAAAAATCGGTACCTTGATCACGTACTCGATAACAGGGTTCGTCCCATTACACATTCTTTACAGAATGTAGCTGAAAATTTCGAAGCTTGATAAAGTAGAACCGAGAAATTGTAAGACAAATTCGGGTCATTCGATAAAGTAGAATCCGGTATAACAGATAAATGTCGAGTATTTATCGTTAAAACAATATTTCAGAAAAAATGACAAAAGCTTATGAGGTGATAAAGTAACATTTGAGCTAAGTCATTAAATCTTTCAGTTTTAATTTAAAAATAAAATAAAAAATAAGATACAATAAATTCCGAAAACTTCGAAATAAGTTCGTATAAAATAAGAAAATAAACGAAATGATTACAATTCAAGAAAAGATCCGTAAGGATTACAAACTTCGGGAGCTAAATTCATCTTCACGTTATCCGAGCGAAGAGTATGCTCATAGTTCCCTCAGAACAAAGATGGAACGGTCAGATCTGAAGGACTAAGAGGAAAGTCGGGAAAGGTTTTCAGTCGACGTTCAAGATTATTCAGTTGGGAAGAAAGTTCCACTTTTATGATGAAAGAAATGGGAACTTTCTCCTTCTCAAGCACCTCGAACATATCGAACTTTCCTTTAACCTGGTTAAGCAAATCAGTTAGAGAATTACAAAGCCGGTTTGCTTCAAAAAATTTCTGAATCTTTTCGAACTTACCCCTGCATTCTCCTAGAGCGTCGAGCCGACCGATCATCTTATCGTCCAGTTCATTCGCCCTTATTTTAGCCCTAGAAGCAAGCTCTGACGGTTTAGTTAATTATATAGATTATTTGCTCAAGTGTAACCAGATTGGAGACTGGTTACACTGCATGTTTCACAGTCACTTGTCATGGGTTCGAAATAGTCTACTCCATTGTGAGGTTAAAAAGAGATGTAATAGGACTAGTCAGTTTAGTCGGTATCTATACCTAATTTTCTATTGAAAATTTAAATTATGGTATATAAATATATGATAGATTTAGTGGAATAAAACTATAGAGGTGAAATCAAATGATAGATTCATCAATGTTTTAAAAAATTAGATGATAGATTTATTTTTTTTTCGCGCGCAGGTAGATATGACATATCCCATTTAAATATCGCGCACAAAATTTAAATCAAGATTAGTATATTCTCTTTATTAAATCCTTAAATCATTGATTAATCACACTCTCTTTCTTGAATTGAGATGACAAAATACTAAATTTAATAACAATACGAAAATTCCAAAAATATTAGTAATTGAGAGAATACATTAACTTTACAAAGCTTTTCATTATTTTATTGAACACAAAACAAATCATTATTTGGTTATGTTCTCACTATATCTATCCCAATTTTCAAAAACAACATGATAATTTAGACGGTATAATCATATTCTTGATGTTTTTCAAATCAAACTATATTTTGATTCATACATCTAGCTACATATAAGAATTAAAAATCGATTCAAATATATCATGATAAAATGATAAATTTATAACATATCATATATATTAAAGCAAATCACAAGTTAATCCAATCTTCTTATGTAAGGGACATCAAATATAAATAGAATTAAAGAAAATCTAATTTGTTTGCATTTGTAACAAAATTTGATACTTACCATATTTTGTTTTGGATTAAAGTGAGAAGAAGAATTTGAGGTGTTAGACATGCCGGACGCTTAAAACTTTTTTCTTTTCTTTCATGTTGTTTGAGAGATTAATATTAGGTTAAATTTTGAAAAAAAGTGATAAGATTGATAATATATAGATATGTATTCTTACATATATATAAAATAGACCATAATAGACATTAACACTTTTTAGTATTTACACAAAAGATAATTAATTTTTTCTTGACAGCATTTAAATAAATAAATCAATTAAATATATTTATCTTTAATTAGTCAATGTTTCCAAAATGTTATAGATACAATACACATAATAAAGATTTTTTTTTATTTATAAAATGGAGGGAAGGTGAACAAAGATAACATACCTAAATTAAATGATAGATTATTGACCTCAAAATTTGATTAAAATTTAATAGTTGATTTATTTTTTCTGGTAATTTTGTTTCTTTTTGTATAATAAAGGGTAATTCGACTTGTAAATATTCGAGAGAGCATTTGCGTATTTTGAATTTTTATTCATGGAAAAAGATCAACTACTCTTTATCATGGGGATTTTCTGACACCACCTATCAAAACATAAGCATAAGAGAGGATACTAAATCGTTATCCACTGGTCATTCCATCCACCACTAGCGGAAAGTCACACCTTAATGCGGCAAAAGAGACATTGATTATTGCTGACGCCTCTACTACTCCCTTCGATGATGATACATCGACATCTTCAACAGGATCTGAAATCAACAACAGCTCTATATTGAAAGGAACAAGAAGGAATCTCGACACTGGAAAGTAAGCTCCAGTCTTCAAGTGACATAAAGCAGAGGGTACGCGAATGAACTTGCACTAATTGGAAGACTCACAAACGACAAGGAGAAAAATATGAGGGCGATGTTTCCCCTCATCTCCATGAAATGGAATCTTAAGGGTAAAACAATAGGATCCAACTTCGGGAGAGGATGCTTCCTGTTCAGATTTGAGTTTACGGAAGATCTGAATCAAGTTCTTAACAACATGCCATACCAATTTGACCGATGGATGGTTTATTATCCAGAAATGGGAACATGTGATATCTAACTCATTCCCTTCAAAAATCCCCTTATGGATCAGAATCAAAGGGCTTCCTCTCCACTTCTGGTAGAAGGCGAGATGATTGAGAATATTGGGAAAGAACTCTAGGAAGTGGAAGATACATATATTAAAATCACTTGCACAAGACTCATAGTGGAAATTGATGGCCTAAAACCTCTTACTTTGGGGACTGAGATTTTTTTCTGAACTAGCAAAGAGACTTTATTACCTAGGAGTATGAAAGGCTAGGGAAGTTTTTTAATTCTTGCCACATGCTTACCCACGAGGAGAATTTTTTCTTTAAAAAAGAAGAGTTGCTGATAGTAGCAGAGGAACAAACACATACTTCGGTAGAGAAATTCGAACAGAGCATATGACAAGAGCTGATAGGCCACACTACTCTAGCAGAAGACGGGAAGGCATTGTATTCCCAAAAAATGACTTCAACTCACAGATCGACCGAGACATATGACCATATAGAGAAAGAATATCTGATAGAACTCGAAGCGAATGGCAAGCTATGAAAAACATGATCACAAGGGATTCCATGTAAAATCTAGTCACTAGAGAATCTCTCAATAAAATTCTCCAAGATTCAATACGTTTGAAAGCTGGAAGAATAAGCGGTCCATACACTCCTAATGTAAGAGTAAGACAATGGCTCCCTCTCCCATCTCGAGATAAATCCATGCCTCCTCGCACACCACTGTTTAGAATGACAGCTGATAGATGATTTCCCTAGCTCACCATCGATCAAAAAACTGGCTGATATAATAGCGAAACTAAAGGAGGATACTTTCCGTTATACCAACTGCCCGAACCCAATATAAAGTGCAGTGAGAAAGATGCGAGTCCAAAATGAACCATCTGAGCTCATTGAAAAAAAAAACACTCAGCAGATAATTGATCAAGCGACGAAACATGTGGAAGTGGAACAACATATGTTAAGACTCCTAGATAAAGAATAAACATAAGTGAATAAGCAATTAGGTTTGGCTGACACTAGTCCCAAAGATAAAGAAGCAAGAAAATCAAACACTATGGGCATATTATGGAGATAAACTATGGAACATCAAAAGCAATTTGGAGATTGCAACTTTAAATAGATAATTCCAGAAAATTGATTTTACACTAATTTTTGTTACCCTTTTGTTTAGGTAGGAATTTTTGTAAAGAGTGTGATATCCCCTTCCAGTAAAAGCCTTCTGGTCTATAATAAAATTCAGATTAAAAAAAAAATCACACTAATTAGAGCATCGTGTTATCTAATATAATAATAATACTTCATTTTTAATTTTATTATTCAATTAAAATTTTATTTATAAGAAAAAACTGAACAAATAATATTATGACAAGTTCATGTTTTTACACTCATAAAATTTTATTAAAAATTATTGTTTTACTATTTTTTAATAGGAGAACTCTATGGAGAAATCCCCACTAAAAATGCTCTTACTAATGAATCAACCAATCCGTATTTTAAAACATACTAAAAATTAATCGAACGATTCATTAAAGATAAAATATGTAATTTGTCACCAACTTTTAACTTGAGACATTTTCACTTTTGTTTTAATATATGTGATTACTTTTTGAAAAAGAGAAACAACACACATTTATCTCTTAAATCTCAATATCAAACTTTATTTTATCATCTTTTTAAAAAACATAACAAAATATTAAAAGAGAAGAAAGTTCTCTCTGTGTTATGTTCTTTGATTCCCATATTAATGAAAATATGAGAGTTATGATTCTCTTCAATATGGGTGTATTAATCTGAAACATACTTGCATCTCCGTAAACCTATTTAGAACATGTGACTCCTTTAGAATGATAACTCACAAAACATACATAAGCAAACATCCATATCTCTAGAAGATCAAAGCATATTGACATTGACAACTCCAAAATCTTGGTAAGCTATTATATAATCAATATCAATACATGGACAGTAGATGATACTAAAACCCAATAATATCATTTTGTTCCAAAACTTCAAATAAGAAATAAAGCTAGAAATAAAAAAGTAAATACAATTGGGGCGATTGGTTGGGTTGTACCTTTGTACCTTTAGAATTTTCGTTGTAGAATTTTAATTATAGACGTGTTAGTTGTAGTTGGAGGGTTTATGTTGTAAGTATTCTAAAAATAAAGCATGATTGGTGTATAATTTTATATGTTGTAAATTTATTTTCAAAATTTGGTAATCATAAAATATATCATGTGAAATAAATAAATAATTATATTTCTATATAAATTATATAAGATCTAAAAAATAAATATGCATATATACATATATATATATATACAAGTATATATTTATTATTACTGGACAGCATAATAAATGATGAAAAAAGAATATTGTGTGATGAGCGGTTTGAAGGAGGTGTACAATAACTTTGGTTTGCATTTAGGCTAAGGAACTAAAAGTGTTTTTCATTGTGAATAGTTAGCTTTCTATTTCGCTCGTAACAAATTTTTTTAACAAAAGAAAATAAGTGATGAAAACGGACATACGGTAAAAAACGTATATATCTTGGTTTTTCATTTTTTGTTTTTACAAATGTTAAATTTATTGAACCAGAAAAATGTTTTTATAGCATAGATGCTAGCGAATGTTACAAGCCAAACAGAAAGCTAACTATTCACAATAAAAAGCATTTTAGTTTCTTGGCCTAAATGCACCAAAGTTATCGTAGACCCGCTTCAAACCGCTCATCACGCAATAGTCGAATCGAGTTAAAGCAATTACGGATGACCTTGTCAATAACTTGAATAATTTGCTGCGAGAAGAGAGTTGAGTGTCGCGCCTTCGATCAAAACGGTTTTCCACTTTTTTATTCAATAAAAAAAAATTTCTAGATTTATGTAAATATTTGATTGATTTAATTTTTACTTACAGCAATTATATCTCAAAAAATAAAACTGTAAACAAAGGTTTTTTCTTTGTGCTGTAACTTTAGGAAGAAAAAACAAAAGCATGATTGGTATCCATTTGATGCTTTAGTAGAAAATATAACTAAACCAAGGAGTTACACCACAATCAACCTCAACATCTCTCGTGCCTTTCCACGGAACCCTTTAAAAAGAAAACTGCATCTTTAAGTTTTCTTCACTATGCTTCTTGAACCCTTTTTTAAGACGACAAAAATGACTAATATTTCAGAGCACCGTTAAGCGAGCTGATTGCAGCCGTCTCAGAGATGCATTCATCGGCTTGATCACACACATATTCGATCTCAATAGAAGTTGTATGTTATAAGAAAAAGTAACAAAAGATCGTAGATATTTTGCGAGAAAAGATATAAATAATTTTTCGGAAAATCAGCTGGGAAGTCATCGGATGATTTTGTTTTCAAAGTTATCATCAGATGTATCTTATAAAGCAAATGATTTGGTCTAGAATATCCATCTCATTCTTTAAGGTTGAAAGCATTGATAATTATTGATTTTCCTTCTTTGAATATGTTTCTACGCTTCGTAACAAACTTTGTTTTGACTGAATGTTGGATTCTATATCACCCTATAATATAAAAAAATTAGATAGATGGTTAAATATTACGCAAAATCGATAAGCATTAAGTATTCAAGATTGTAAAAAAAAAAAAAAAAATAGTTATTTATGTAACGACAATGATAATCTCTGAGAAATTATCACTTTTAAAATTATAAGTTTTTTTATAATGCTGAAATATGAACTTCGATCTTCATTTTTTTTAGTTGAGATTGATATCTTTTTTTTTTTCTTTTTTTTTTATTCAAAGATCATCGATATCTTTCAAATGAATAAAATAAGATGATTTTTTTTGCTAATTTTTCTAGGCATTTTTAATAGAATATTATTTGTTCGTTTCAAAAGCTCAGTTCTGCAAATTACTCTTAAAAGACATATTCGGCTTTTCTTTTCCAATAACTCAAGGGCTATTTTTAACCAAAAAAAAAAGAAAAAACTCAAGGGCTATAAGCCTATAACACTAACTTTAGTTGGCAACGCACATAGCAATACACTAAACAAAACTTTTTACTCCTCCAAGCATTCTCTCTTTTCTATCCATTTCCTCCTAGGTCATGGCTGGAGAAATAGGAGAAGTCACTGCGACTCTGTTGAAAAAGACCGCAGAGAACGGCAGAGAAGACGATGAGTTGGGGATGAAGGAGAAGGTTTGGAGAGAATCTAAGAAGCTATGGGTTGTAGCGGGCCCGGCAATCTTCACCAGATTCTCTACGTCCGGGGTATCATTAATAACACAAGCCTTCATCGGCCATCTTGGCCCCACCGAGTTGGCCGCTTACTCCATCACCCTCACCGTTCTCCTCCGTTTCAGTAATGGTATCTTGGTGAGACTCTCTCTACTCTTCTTTTTTCTATTCTTTTCTGATTCTTTAAAAATATCTAGATCATATTACTACGAATAAACTAACGAGAATGATATAACATTTACAGAAGTTTTCTTTTTGTGCTTCACAACAATCAGATCACTTACTCCTATAATGTTACTCCACATAAGCAAGTCCCAACAAATTTGAACTCCATTGTCATTAGTGGTGTTTTTTCCATTACTGTTTGCATTCTTTCAGAAACATTTCATTATAGCTTTGGTAAGTTGGAGAATATATGAAACCCCTTTTAAAATCTTTTCTGGAGAATATATTGATTCCCTATAATGTTTGGACAAATATATGGTAAGATATGACAAGTAGTAAAATAATTGTCCGAAGACTAATTTAAAATAAGACGAAATATTCATTTTCTTACTTTTACAGTTTTACTCTGTAGTATTGGAAAGACAACATAGTCAACAAGTGTGATAAGATTCATTGGCCACCAGTGTCCAATGGTCACCTGCCAATGCCATCAATTATTTTTTTATCTTAAGCAAAGTCCCGTGTGCGTAGATTCGCATTTACGATGAAAAATACTTTAAAATCATTAATATGTAGGCAGAATTCTAATATCCACTAAAATCATTTCAAAATACCATATAGTAGGAGTGGACATTTTGGTCTAATTTCGGATTTGATTTGCCTACCCCAGTTGAGCTCAACCAAAGTTTAGTTTTGTTTGGTTTGTGTTTGGTTCAATTCTAAATAATTAATTAGTATGTGCATGAAACGTCCATAACCTCATAATTAATCAAAAAAAATAAGTCATTTAATAACAGACAAGTGATCGATTGATCAATTCAGCAAATCTATTTCTGAGCGGCCTCTTTTCCCTACGTTTCAAACCTTAGCCACCACTCCTTAACGTCCTTAGATCTGCCTCTTCGTCGAGCGTGACCTATCACCACCGTCGTCCGGAGAAGAGTCCCTTTCTAGTCTCCTTTCATGTATCGGCTCTCTCTCGGTGGTTTTGGTGATGTGTGATGAAGGTTTAGAGTTGGGTCTAACTTTCTCGAGATAGACGCGTGTTGGAGTTGAAGCGTCGGTCTTAAAACTGTTTCGACGACTATCAAGGTTTTAGGGAAAGGCTCTCATGGACAGGGCCTCCTTTCGTTGGTGTGGTTGTTCTGACGGTTTTGATTGGTGACGGTATCTTCTCCAAGAAGGGGACATTGGAACTCTGCCTCACTAGAAAAGCGGTCTATCGCGGAGCAGGAGCTTTGCTCTGATTCGTGCGAGAACTCTGGTTCTGTAGCCTAGGTTTTGTATCACTCATCCCCGGTCCATCACATCTCCATTTAAACCGGTTGGATTTATGTTGTTGTGTAAGAGAATTTCTCGGCGGTGTTTTTTTTCTCTTCTTTGTTTCAAGCTCGTATTATGTCATCTTCCGACATCGACTCTTCACTAACAAAATATTTCTTGGAATTTGGCGGTTTGGTTTTCCTTAAGACCTCCGGTTAAAGTACTCGGAAACAGTTTATCTCCGACCAAATTACTTCCCTAGCGCTGGAGGAAATCCGCCATTTTTGTTTCAATTCAGTTTTGCTTAGTAGTTTTGGAATCTTTGCTAGACTTTGACCGGCTTTGGCTTATATTGTTGGGGTGCTTGGGTGCATGTGTTGTGAAATGGTCGTTCTTCTGCGGATTGAAGTTTCGCGGGAAGCTTTAAATGGAAGTTTCTTCTTCCCAGAGGCATGGTTTCTTTGTAATCAATAGATAAATCCGGTTGGGATAATCTCTTCAGAACAAGGGCTGGATTGATTGCTTTCATTTCGCTAGTGATATTTACCGTGATTTGGCTGATGTTTGGTTCTAGGTATAAAGGATTTCCAGTCTTTACTTGATATTGTTTCATCGGCTGCCCCACCTGCTGGTACCTTCAAGCACCGTCCATCTCAATCTTTAGTCTCAAACCTGGTTTTCTAATATCGTTTTGATGTTTAATTTAGTATTAGTTTTGGCTTTGTTATTTAATATTTTCTTGTTGTGAAAGTTGCTCTTCAACTCATAAAAAGGGCCAATATATATTTTTGGTCATTAGCTTTAGTAAGGGTTTTTTGGTAGGACACATTTGTTGGTGTTACTTGATGGATTTATTAAGTGGTTAAGTCCCACATCCTCATGTAGCTCTTCTATTATCAATTTAAAGCTTTCTTAGTGGAAAAAAAAACTGACAAGTGATAACATAATCTCGTTTTATGTAATTTATTATTATTATTATTTTTATTATTTTTATTATTATTATTATTATTATTATAAAGAATAAAAGACAAAATGATATAAGAAATTTTTTTCACAAAAATACCACGAAGAGGAGTTTGTGATTCAAAATGCCACTTTGAATTCCGTTTTTACCCTGATCGTTTAGAATGACCATATTTAAAATGATATTTTGCTTTCAAAATATCAACATCTAGGACGGTCGTACTTAAAATGACATTTTACTTCCCAAATATCAACAACTTCCATCCTAAATCAGAAAATTTATTCCTAGAAACCAATATTTTAGAAGTCGAATTTAGGACGGATGTATTGAATATCAACAACTTCCATCCTAAATCAGCAAATTCCTTCCTAAACGCTAAGATCATGTTTTGGAAACCAAATTTTGGACGGTCGTACTTATTAAAATGACATTTTGCTTCCCAAATATCAACTATTTTCATCCTAAATTACCAAATTTCTTCCTAAAAGCTAAGATTTTAGAAGTCAAATTTAGGACGGTCGTACTGAATATCAACAACTTCCATCCTAAAACAACAAATTCCTTCCTAAATCAACAAATTTCTTCCTCAATGCTAGGATCATGTTTTAGAAGTCAAATTTAGAACGGCCATGAATGATTTTTTGCTTCCCAAATATCAACTATTTACATCCTAAATCACCAAATATCTTCCTAAAAGCTAAGAATTTGGAAGTCAAATTTATAACGGCCGTACTGAATATGATATTTTGCTTACCAAATATCAACAACCTCCATCCTAATCACTGAGGTCAAAATCGTCCAACATAAGTGGCATCTTTGGAACAAAATAAATACGTATCATTTTTATCCACATTCGAGTTTTTCGTGGCATTTTGGAGAATTACCCTATTATAAATTAACACTGCAATAATTTAGGAAAAAGAAAGAATAAAATTTGAAAACTAATATAGAGAAGGAGAAGATATGATAAATTTTTTCTCATGGAAACATGAGGCATTTAGGTTAGAGATTATAGTCTTTCTCTCTGGTCTTAGAAAGAATTAATGTAATGATTCGAGATACAAATCGTTCCAAATTTCTGAAGGAGAGACAAAACCACCACCAACAAAAAAGACACTACCAGAATTTAAATGATTACAAAAGCGGTTGACATATTTAAAAGAGCATTGATTGAATTTACTACTCCAAAACCGAATATTCGTGATTAGATTAATCATGCTCATATCTTAATAATCCCAGCTAATATATTAACTAATAACTACTTGTCGCCTTCAAATATAGCAGAATTAAAACCAAGAGACCACATATGTTGTTAAGTGATAAGTAAAGCTTTTCCATCTGCTTCAATGATTGACGTAGCAATGTTGATATTAGCATGGCCTCAGATTAGCAAACTTCCAGTGTCGTTTCGAAGAATCCATCCTGCTGCAGCTGTTCTTGTAGTAGTATCATAGGCTGAATCATGACTACACTTCACAGTTCCTTTCTTTGATTTCTTCAATCGGTTAATAATAGAAGTATGATTAACGATCGTAGAAATATCAGCATTTCCTTCTATCCTATCATTAGTTGGTCCATTGAAAACAGCTCTAATCCATTCCAAAGTATCCGCAATGGCATATTGGATGTCTCTCTTAGGGTTAACTAGTTTATGATAAAAAAAAATTAGTTGATTTCCATATTCCCTATAGAATCCAAAATTGCAAAAATCGATGTAAAGGGATCAATCTTGTATATGCAAATAAGTCCAAAAAGAACCAAAGCATTTCTTCAAAAGTATTAGTTGCAAAAAGAGGAAGGGAATATAGTAGATGATTGTGTCTCCATGTTGATAAAGTAACATGACACTGAAATAGCAAATGAGCTATAGTTTCTACTCCATTACAACATCTTTGACATGTAGTCTCCATTTGAATTCCTTTGATTACTAATCGAGTTGATGTCGCTGATGCCTGAGATAGGATTCACCATAAATAGTGTTGTAGTTTTGGAGTGATTTTAAGTTTCCAAATCCTATGTTTTAACTCTGGGTCTCCATGAGCTTGACCACCAATATTAATAGCTTCATTGGAAACACAAACTGCATATCCAGACTTCATCGTGTGCTGACATGAGGTTGTGCAATTTCATACCGCATTATCACACTCTGGACTATACGGTGAGTCTAATGAATATCCTCTTGGGTAAGGTGAGTATTAAGAACATCTAAATTCCATGATAGTCTCGAGTGATCTCGATTCATTAGATCAGCAACTAGAATATTTGGATTAGAAATGGCAGAGGCTGTTGGAAGATCCGGTCTAGGTGGGACAGATGGGATCCAATTTTTTTTTTTGAAAACTTGAGTAGATAAACCGTTTGAAATATTATTAAATCTTACTCCTTTCTTGATTATTTCTATCCCATGGAGAATGGAGTTCCAACCGAATGATTGTTTCTTATTTGATGTGGCTTGTAAGACATTGCTATCCTTGTAGTAACGTGCTTTAAAAAGGCGAGCGAAAAGCGTATTTGGGCGTTTCAATAATCTCCAAGTTTTCTTAGCAAGCAATGCATCATTGAATTTTTCTATATCTTAGAAACCAAGACTTCCCTCATGTTTAGTTTTTTTTTTTTAATTTGGACCAAGCGACCCAAGAAATACTTTTGTGACCTTTAGATTTGTCCCACCAAAAACGAAGAAAGAGTGAATCAATTTCCTCACTCAAAAATTATGGAAATCTGAACTGGTCATACCGTAAAGCGGTTTATACTTTAAAAGAATTTCTTTCGTGGCTGGAGAAAGGTAACGTGTGAAACAATGCGAAGTGCATTTCTTGATTGTTCTCGTAATAAATTTAAACATTTCTTTCTTTATTCTCCCAAACTCGAAGACCTAATTATTTTCCACCCCCACCATGGTAAGACAATTTGTAAAATGCTTTTTAATCTTTCTTGAACTTGTTCATGAATATTTGCAGCAAATGTAATCATTGGTTTTGAGGGGTTTATTTTTTGTCTAAAAGCTTCTTCATAAACAACAAAGACACCTTTAAGAGCACCACAATTTGTTTCATTTGCTCGAGAAAAGAATAAAGAATCATCAACAAACATAAGGTGAGTAACAACAGGGATTCAATTTCCAATCTTAATTCTCTGGATTTTCTTCTTAGAATCAGCTTGTTTGACGAGGTGTCACAAAACATCAGCACACAATATATATAAATACGGAGAGAAGGGATCCCTTGTTGGATACCTCTTTCCGAAAAAATGTTTCCTTTGAGGTTGCCATTTATAAGAACTGAATATGTGACTGAACGAACCAAAGCCATAATCCACCTTATCCAAACCGATGAAAAAACAAAAGCCTCCATTGTTTTTTCTAAGAAATCTCATTCTACTCTATCATATGCTTTTGTAATATCGATTTAGGTATCCATATAGGTTTGAAAAACTCTTTCTCTAATTTTAAGCAAGTGCATCATTTCATGAGCTATCAAAATATTATATGTGATAACTCTTCCTAGAATAAAGGCAGCTTGTTCCTCTGAAATTATGTTAGAGAGGAAACTTTTAAACCAACCAACAAGGATCTTAGAAATGATTTTATAAATGACATTACAGAAACCAATAGGCCTATATTAAGTTAAGTTTTTTGGATTTAATATTTTTGGGATCATGCAAATATTTGTATGGTTTATGTTTGGCTCATCCTTGATGTGAGAAAATAAAAACCTTACTTCTCTGATAAAAACGAGCAGTAAGTCCGTCCGGTCTTGGTGTGTGATCAGCTCCAATGGAGCAAAGAGCACAATAGATTTCATTATCGGTAAACTCTGAAGTGAGAGTTTGATTTATCTCCGAAATAACCGTTTTGAGAATTGAGTTAAAAATATTTTCATCAATCCTATTGTGTACCGAGGAATACACAGTTTGGAAATATTCAGCTGCATGCTTCCTAATATCCTTTTATCCTCTTAGCTTGATTCCATTTTGGTCTTGAATTACATTCATGCGATTCTGACTTATCTGTGATTTTGTACACGTATGATAATGTTTTGTGTTACGATCACCAGTTTTGGCCCATTTATTTCTACTCTTTTGTTGCCAATACACCTCCTCTTGTCTTTGAGCTGTCTTTAATCGGAAACGAAGCTTTAACTTGTCTTGGATCAGGTCTTTGTTAACCAAATTCCAGTTTCATCTCTTCTTTTATTTCTTCAATCTTCTTCGAAGAATTCATCTTAACTTTTTTCTTAAATCGGGACAAGGGTCGTCGACATTCCTTAATTAGATCCGAAATAGATGAGTTTGGATGGAAATTACGAGAATTTCATCCCTTGATTAACCGATTTTTTAAATCCAGGTTCATCTAGAAGTCTTTTATCAAAGTTGAAGACTCTATTATTAACAATAGGAGTTTATGCGATATCGATAATAATTGGACGATGATCTAATGAAAAGAAATAAGACAAAAATTGTGCCTCTGAGCTGGAAATTTTACTCGAAATTCTGAGTTTGAGATTGCTCTATCAAGGCATGCTTGAATCATTTGATCTCCACAGGTTCCATGCCATGAAAATCGATTCCCTTTACATTTTAAGTTCGTAAAATCACACATGTTAAACATATTACGGGATGATCTAAGGGACAATCACCCCGATTAGGCCTTCCTCTCTTTTCAGAGTTACTTAAAATTTCATTAAAATCACCAACAAGAAGCCAAGGAGCTTGCCTTTGTGAATTCAATGTTTGAATTTGATCCCAAACTAAATATCTATGTTTTTGCTTGGGATTTCCGTAAACGGAAGTTAAGTAGATTAAAATACCATTAATATCCATACTTTAGTCAATAATCCTATTACACACTAATAATATAGATACATTGAGATCTTTTGTAACAAAGATACACATACATAATCTAAGGTTGTTAAAACATCAAATACAATATTGTTCTTATTTTACGTTTCAATTAAAAATAAGACATCAAACTGATATGAGCGACGCAGATAGTCAAAATCTTGAAATGTAGATAGCCCTGAGAGGCCACGGAAGTTGTAAGAATCGACTCTCATGGAACCGCTGGGGGTACCCCCCCCCCTCCCCCGGGCGCCTCCGTCATTATCGATTCTGAAAGAACATGAATCTTGGGAAGACTTCATACGTTCCTTCTTGCGAGTGTGTGTCAAGGCCTCTCTATCCTCTGCCGCTTCTTGGTCCTAAAACATGCTTCAACTGCCTGCCTCTTCCTTTTTGTAACAATGGAAGGTTCTTCTACACAGAGGTAACTTCATCATCATCGAGAGTCAGAGACTTACCATTAATCTTCATCTCTAAGTAATGCTTGCATTATGCAGTAAGTTCCACATCCTCAAAAAAACTTGGAAAATAATTTGATTCATCCTATGAATCAGCAAAATCATCATTAGATCGTTCAAAAGACACCCCATTGTTTATAGAGAATGGGATAGTGCGTATACGCACAGTCTGCTTGTAATTCATCAAACTTGGACCTCCATTCTCTCGGTTGTTATCACGCATCAGAGGTTTGAAAAGAGATGTGGCTTCATTAGATTCAGAGATGGTCGGTAGTCTTTTAGATAGACCTCCAGATAGATCATCAAATTTTGTTCGGCAACTTAAATGACTCCATGAAAGATTCACGAAGGCTGTGAAGGGTCTCGGCATTAAGGTCTGTGGGTTTCGGGGGAAGATAAATAACCAGCGGTTTCTTCTCTAGTGATGCCTCTGCATTACTTTTTTTAGGGAGTTGCAAATTGGAGAATAAACAGGCTCGTATCCACTTGAGGAATTAGTTTCACTCGCAACAAGAATTTCCTTTTGGGCCAAAGGAAAATGAATACGGATCGTTTTCGGGGACAGAACTTCGAAGTCTTCTTCATCAAAACACTTTAGGCTTGCAGGAACGTCATTTGTATTATTTGCATCATCAGCGTTGTTCATAACCGCATCCTGCTCCGAAACGTTGTGACAAAAGGACGCGTCGTGTTGATTTACATCACCATCTCCAACATTTGGTTCGTTTTATAGATCATCACCATCATCATCGTCATTGTTGTCTTCCCCATTGTTGTCAAATGCCAGATTGCATTCACTCTTATCATGGTTAAACATTCCACAAACAGTGCAGAAATTCCGAAGTTTCTCGAAACGAAAAGTGATTGAGAGTGTTTTCCTCCAGGGTGAATTGGAAGTTGTGTTGGAAACGAAGTGGGTGTTTGGTGTTCCAATTGATTTTTACCCTAGTGAAAGATACTTGATTAGCATTTGGGTTAAATTTTGATTCCACCTTCTCTCCTAGATTACCACTAATGTACTCTATCGTCGCCTCATGAAGTAGTTCCATCGGAATTCCATGAATTTAAACAATAAAATGAATTATGTTCAAAGTTTCTTCTGAGAGATTTGGGAACAAGCGGTGAGTGGATGGCATCCACTCATTGATAGATTCTGTTTACAAGAATTCACTGTCTTAAAGACAAGAGAAAAACGATTACGAAACGCCGCCCTTGCAACAAGGTGAGTCGGTAATGGAACTAGTTCATCACCAGAACCAATACCAATGTTTTGTAGTTTGCGTCTGATATTTCCAGACATTGAAAAGAGACAATTTCCAAGTTTGATTTCGGAAAAGGATTCCGCGGGAGATTGATTGAGATTTTTATAAAAAAAAAAGATCATGGCGGTTTGGCAGTTGAGATATCAACAAACAAGATAGTGTAACTGCCGTTAACTATTAGACATAATCCGAAAACAGAGATAAAAAATTTTGGAAGGAGACTCGAAAAAACTTCTCGATAAAGAAGAAAACAAAAAATCTCTAGAGAGAACGAGACATTTTTAAATAAAAAAATTAACATAAAAAGAATTAAATTAGATTTATTTTGAGGTTATGTCATTATTAGTTATTATATAAATATATATATATATACAAAATTATTAATATAAATTCATACACATTATTGATAATATGATATATAGATATATATATATATAATATATTTCTATTAAAAACAGAATAAAATTATTTCAGATTTCTATATTACAAAGATAGTATTTCTCTATATTTCTGACAATGAACAACTATAACAAACAAAATAGAGTGGGTCGAAGTCAAGTCCAAAAAAAAAAAAAAGAGTGGGTCGAAGTTTTATTTGGCTACTTTTTCACTTAAAAATATTTAGAAAATAAATGTACTAGGAAATATTTTTCCGTGTAATAACTAACTGTTAATGACAATATTTTGCAGTTAGGTATGGCTAGTGCACTAGAAACACTATGTGGTCAAGCCTACGGAGCGAAACAGTATCATATGCTTGGAATCTATCTCCAAAGGTCATGGCTAGTCCTCACAGGCTGTGCCGTTTGCATCATGCCCATCTATATCTTCGCAGGTCCTATTCTCTTAGCCTTAGGTCAAGAGGAGCGTCTTGTTCGCGTGGCTCGAATCATAGCACTATGGGTCATAGGCATCAACTTCTCCTTCGTCCTTTCCTTCACTTGCCAAATGTTCCTCCAAGCTCAAAGCAAGAACAAGATCATTTCCTACGTGGCTGCTGTCTCCTTAGGGGTCCACGTCTTCTTGTCGTGGCTCCTATTGGTTCATTTTAAGTTCGGGATCGCTGGTGCCATGACCTCATCACTCTTAGTGCATTGGTTACCGAACGTTGCTCAGCTCTTGTTTGTCATGTGTGGTGGCTGTAAGGACACGTGGAGAGGTTTTTCTTGCTTGGCTTTTAAGGAACTTTGGCCAGTTTTCAAATTATCCTTGTCTTCTGGTGGCATGATTTGGTAAGAATTTCTAATTTTTTTTGTTTAGAGTTACTAAACTAACATAAAATTAGTTTTATATTACTAGATTGATTCTAATTTTTTTTTAATTACTAGATTATTTTTTATACCTAAAATACTCTTTTTTCTTTTGGTAAGAAAAAACCTAATTACGCATATTACTATTATTTAAAAATAAAAAAAACGAAATTTTTACGACAGTTAAAAAACTAGATGAAAATCGTTAAAATAAACTTGTTCCTTACAAAGTGACAGATTTATTTTGTTGGCAGATTTATAATATGTGGCAGATTTTTTTCAACAGTTCTATTTAAATAGACAAATATTTTTTATTACATGACAGCAGATTTAATCGTGTACGGTAGACTTAAGTTTTGAACGACAGGTTTAATTTTGGAACGACAGATTTAATTTTTTGAACGATAGATTTATTTTTAAGTGATAGGTTTATTAAACCCTGTTGATATTTTAACTCAGTTACGACAGATTTAATTTTTAAATTTTAGATTTTTCAATTTTCCCTAATTTCATGTTGTAACAGACTTTTCTTAAGCGGCAGAGTTTTTTTAATGTAATGGTAGATTTATTGGTATTTTAAATAAATCTATCGAATTTTTTAATTACTATATTGACGCTTACGTTACAATAGATTTATTTTACGTTACAGCAGATTTAATTTTTGCAGTCATTTTTAGGTCATATGGTGGCAGGTTTTTACAGTCATGTTATGACAGATTTATTTCTTACTAGATTGACTATTTCTAATGTAATCACAGATTTATGACAGGTTTTTTTATGGCAGGTTTTTCATGACAGGTTTTTATATTCATGTTATGACAGATTTGTTTGTTTTTTTTACTGCGGTTACTTGATTTTTTCAATTATTGCTATTTCCTTAATTAATTTTGTCAATTAATGTGTTTTCTTCATTTAATTCTCATAAAAAAAAGGAAAAAAAAAATTAAACGCTATTTTCCTTATTTAATTACAAAGTTTAACTATTTATTTTATATTTACTTATTTTTTTACCTTATCTATCTAATTAAGATTTATTGTGGATTTTTTCCATTAATTCTGTAAATCCTCAAATTCAGTTATTCAAAGATTTTTTTTCAGTATCACGAATCCTTTAAAAAAGCTCCTTGAAGAACATGGATCAAGTAATTATCATACTACTTTTTTTTTTTTTGTCATTGTCTCTAAAATATATTAACATTTAGATTTTTAAAAAATTTTATAAATTTTTGATTTTCTTGTTTCAAAATTAAAGCTCTCCTAGATTTTTTCGATTTTTTTTTTATTTTTTTCGATAATTTTATTAAAATATTTTATGATTTTTTTATATATTTAGTACTTTCTTTTTTTTCGATTTTTTTAATTTTTAAAAATCTGCTGAGTTTTTAATATATATTTTATTTTTGAATTTTAGTTTATTAGAGTTTTTTTTTTTTTTTTGTAATTGAGGGTTAAATTGTCTTTTACCAAAAGATTAATGTTATTATAATAAACTTGATTTTAAAGGTGTTAGATTAGTAATTAGTATACAAATTGATGTTACTTAAGTTATTATCTCTTTTTTATTTATACTATTCACTCACTTGATAGCGTTTAATTATGATGATAATAATTCTCATGTGTGATTAATTTTGGGCAGCGTGGAACTGTGGTATAACTCGATTTTGATTCTGCTCACGGGAAACTTGAAAAACGCAGAAGTTTCTCTCAACGCACTTGCAATCTGGTAAATCAACTTTATTTAATATTTCACATCCCAAAGCAAATATTTTTATCTATATAAACTTAGCACGCCACTGTGTGTAACAATTTTGTTCAATTGCCTAGATTTATGTAACCAAACATTCGATTTTCATAGTGACTGGTGCGAAGAGAAGTCTCGCGCAATATAACTTACACATCGTGAACTCTAGGAACTTGTAAAATAGGATTTTGTCATTTACATTATTGACTTATTGTGATTATAGTGAGCTTTATTTACTGAAGACAAAGTCGGTTACAATTATCAATTTTATTCATAATTATACGCTTATCATTTTTTGCAGTGTCAATATAAATGCACTGGAGATGATGGTTGCATTTGGTTTCATGGCCGCAGCAAGGTGCATACAAATACATATAAATACGATATAAGACATCTCATTAAGTCCTTTTTTTTTTCTCATTAAGTCAATACTTAAAATATAGACATAAAGAATTAGAAGATGAGTTAATTTAGTACTAATAAATGGATAAATTATTAGAGTAGCATTTATATAAAGGTGATTAGAAACTGAAAATTTGGGCCTAAAATACCTTTACTTGTTTTTGGTAGGAAAAAATATATTACATAAATGTCATTAATTTTTTTTTCCACATCAGCAAATTTTTGACTTATTTACGAAAAAGTCCAAAATAAATCCGCAAGTTTTTCAAATAAATCTGGATTTCTTTGTTGCAGATTTACTTGTTTTGCAGATTGTTTTCTAATTTGCAGATTTATTTTTCCAGATTTATTTTCATATGTTGTAGATTTGTTTCATGTGTTGCAGATTGTTTTAAATCCGAAGTAAAATTGTACTTTCGAACTTACTAAAATAACACAGTAGTGTTATAGATTTATTTCTTTGTTACAGATTTTTCCTATAATGTTTAAGATTTAATTATTTTTTGATAACGTGACTTGCGGAGTTGCAGATTTTATTTCCATATGTTGCAGATTTTTCATTTTTTGCAGATTTTTTTTCAAGTTTTTGAAAAAAATCTGCAGATTTTTTTTGTCAAGTGTTTTAGACTTATTAGACATGTTGCGGTTCTTTTAAAATCTGCAACACATCAAAATGAGTTTTCGATCTTACTAAAATAGCACTATAGTGTTGTAGATTTTCCGATATTGTTGCGGATATTTCACGTAATGTTATAGATTTAAATCAAAATTTGTCTTTGTTTAAGATTTATATACTTATTGTTAATGTTGCGGATTTATTTCATAATTTTCACTAATTAACAAAACCCCCCAAAAATTGGATAGTTTGCAAAAAATTGAAAAAAATCTATTTTGAATCAGAATATTTATGAAAACATGATTTTAGGAGTTGATTTTGGAAACAAAATCATTTTCGTATTAAATTCAAAATTCAAAACAAAAATAACAAAATGATTACCAAATTAATTTCATATTTTTGAAAAGATTTTACAAAAATTTTTTGACCAATTTATTTTATCCAAACTTTTGATTTTTAAAAAAATTTAAAATGTTTTATTTAAATTAAAATTAAGTTAGGATGATTTCTTCTTTAATTTTAAATATTTGATTTATAATTTAATATAGTTAGTCATAAAGAAAAATATGGTGCTATTCTAGTAAATATAGAAGATGAATGTTAATCTAGTTATTTTCATTAAGATTAGTGCTATATTATGCTAATCTCACTAAAGAATTTAATAGTTATATCAATTTAGTTTTTATTAAAATAAGGTGTTTTAGGCTTAGGCGTTTATTTATACTATTATATATATATATACTATTATATATACATATATATATATATATCATTTTAAAGTTTTCAAATTTATGATAAATTCATAACTAATGAAAAATAAAAATAGTGCAAAAATGTGATGAATCAAATAGTTCATATTCTCTTGTGGCATATCTTTTAGTAGTGTATAATATACCTTTTTACATTAAGAAATCTCAAATACTTAATTATTTATGGTTTATTAAATATATTATTTAAATTTTTCTTCATTTTGATAATAACATATATAACAGTGTAAGAGTGTCAAACGAGATTGGGAGAGGAAACCCTAAAGGAGCCAAATTTGCGACAATGATAGTCGTTTTGACGTCACTTTCCATAGGAATCATTTTCTTCTTAGTCTTCCTGTTTTTAAAAGGTAATATTTCGTACATTTTCACAACAAGTGAATTTGTTGCGGCACAAGTAGCAGATCTTTCTCCACTCTTGGCTTTCTCTATTCTCTTGAATAGCATTCAACCCGTTCTTTCTGGTATGTATCTTCTCTTTTGATATTCATGCATTTATATACTAATAGATTTAAAATTATACACATGAATTAAACTTTTTTATGAACATAAATCAGATTTTATAGAAAACTTTCATACTAGTAGTAATAGTAGTAAGATGCATGCAAAGGGAATTCAAATATATATATATATATATATATATATATATATATATATATATATATGTTTATTATCATATTAAAGTTTTGAGAAAGATGAAAATCAATGTCAAGAATAAAACTTTAAAAACAAATATTTTCTAGTATACAAATGAAATCAACATCTAAGGAAAATATAAAGTCGGGCCTCTAAGTCCAAATTAAAACAACAAATGATGAAAACTAAAAAAAAGAATGTTGGAGGGAGATTCGATCCATGTATAGGGGGATCAAGGGAAGAGCTCTTAAGTAATCGTGCTATAGTTTTCTAAATAAAATGATGTGCATAACTTATATTGGTTAAAGGGGTCAATTAACCCCGCTACGTAGGTCCGCCCATGGTTTTGCGAGCATAAATATCGATTTGATCTTTAAATTATCGTATATGTCGAACTATATAATCGGTGCAGGAGTTGCTGTTGGAGCTGGATGGCAAAAATATGTTACGCGTGTTAACATTGCTTGCTATTACCTTGTTGGAATTCCTTCGGGTATTTTCCTTGGTTATGTCGTCGATTTGCAAGTTAAAGTAAGTTTGTTTTTTACAGTCATAGTATTATTTTTGTAGTTGTTTCTTAAACAAGAAATTAATAATAAGCTAATATAGCTTTTAATATTAAAAATATAATATAATTTTATTTTCTCTAAATTTCAGGGTGTCTGGTTAGGAATGATTTTTGGAATTTTTGTTCAGACTTGCGTGCTTACAATACTGACTATGAAAACAGATTGGGATCAACAGGTTTATAAATCAAGTATTTTCTTATTTTTAATTAAATTTTCAAAAATTTAATCACAGTAAAATACGTTATTTATTTATTTTATTAAAACATTTCAGGTATCTACATTTCTAAAACGTTTGAATCGTTGGGTTGAACCAGAATCTACATGATAAAACTAGATTTCACAAATGAAATAATTGTGAAGAATAAGTAAAATCTCAGAGTTTGTAACTGTCTTTTTAAAATCTTCATTCCACTTTCAAATGTATACACATTAAAACTTCTATAAATTAATAATGTTATAATTAAAATATTTTAAAAATATTTTATTAATTTATAAAATTATTAATTGAAAAAAAAAATAATTTGAGATTTAAGAAATGTATGGTTTATGGAGATATTAATATATAGAATATTAATTTATAGAGGTTTTACTACATTTGTATGTGCATATTTGGAATGTAAATGGGAGTGCGATATAGACTTAACATATTTTGAGTACTAACGTGGTCAATTGTCACAAAAATTTCCACCTAATCTATTATCAAAATAAGTCTTTTACAAATTAATAAACTTGATAAACAACAAAAAAAACTTATGAGTTATAAAAAATGTCAACCCAATCATCTGATCGTAGGATCATACTATAAACTAAGAAAATATTATAATTTTATAATTGACTAAACTAGTTCATGAAAGAAATAAGAGGATCAAGAATCCGGATATAAACCTCAAAAGGCTTTATGGTAAAAGATTCTGAAAATAGTTTCAAACTTTTTTCTCAACAAAAGATTGTAATTTAACTTTTGGGTTATTGGAGAAGTCTGGTGGGAAATGTTGTTACATATAGACTATTATAATCATATAGGAATACTTGGGTATTGGTGGAATCACGGTCTCATCTTCGACTCCACTTATCGCGCCAACTGAAAACCGCTTGCTACTAGGTTTCATCTCTGCATCCTTCACTACAATGTATGGTGTCTCTGAGAAATGCTGAAGTAGAGTAAGGAAATATCGATCCGTATAGCATTTTCACCCAACCGTGCAATAATACGGTAGCATTTAAGAACTTCTTAATTGGTCGTTATGTAAACTTCATATTTTCCGATTAGCTAATGTTTAATGCTAACACTTTGTATTGAAAATTCAGCCATAAATATCAAGAGTTTATGATTCTTGTACATAGAGATACTCTTTCTATAACCGTGTTGAAGTTCAAAAAGCTCTACACGCAAATGTCACTCGCTTACCTTACCTTAGTTAGATTTTAGAGGTTATGGAATGAATAGATGAATTGAAGAGAAGAGAGATTAGGGTTCTTGAAAGAGTCAAGTAGAAAACCAAAAAGAAAATATCTCCAAAAGACTTAAATTAATAAATTATTTTACAATATTTTTTATAAGAAATTACAAAGAGAACTTAGATCCAAAATGTTAATAGTAGTAGGAGGTTTCTAGCAGCTGTAACATGTGGTAAAGGTTAATAGTAGGGACCACTTTACAGATGGGTACATCCATATAGTCCAATTATATAATCAACTATATTCGGGTATATAGTCCAATCATATAGTTAACTATATTCAGCAACTATCTTCTTCTATTATATTTTTATTGTTTATCTCATGTCAATACTCCCCATCAACCTAAAGACTTTAGAATCACCCTAAAGAATTTAAGCTTGGAAACTCATGGTAATACCTCATTAAAAACCTTATTAAGGAAAACCACGTGAGACAACACCTTAATAAGAGAAAAAGAGTGTGTTACTCATGGATTAGAAGACATTTGAACATGGATGTGATAGATCAACAAGCCCAAGTTTGTCAAAGATATGTTTGTAAACCTTGAGACTTGTTGCCTTGGTGAAGATGTCAGCTAGTTGATCTTCACTTCTTGTGTAGCATTGAAGGATGGTACCATCTTGGATCTTCTCTCTGATCTTGTGGCAATCAATTCCTATATTCTTGGTTCTCTCATGAAACATTGAGTTTTAGGCTATGTGAATGGCTGCTTGATTGTCACAATGGAAGGTAATCGGTCCTGGTTTTCCAATACCAAAGTCTTTTAATAGAGCTTTGACCTATGTCAATTTACTTGTTAACTTCTTCATGACTCTATATTCTGCTTCAGCACTAGAAAATGACACTACTTTATGTTTCTTGGTCCTCCAAGTAACCAAATTTCCTCCAATGAAAGTGCAATAACCAGTAGAGGATTTCCTATCCAATCTATCTCCAGCCCAATCCGCATCACAATACCCAACAATTTCAGTGTTACCATTCTTACCAATCCAAATACCCTAAACCCTAAAGGATCGTCAACAAGGGCGTTCTAGTGCGTTGTACATTATTATCCAAGACTTATATCATTTGATGATGCCATGTGAATCGCTAGAAACATGTGAAGTGTATGGCTAACCCAATAACAAAAGTTTCGTAAGGGGACTGGAGCAGGCTACCATTAGACAAAAGATCTTCTTTCAAAAGAGATTCGATTCGGAACTCTTATATGTCCAAGGTTCAATATTGAAATAATTTAAGAGGTTTTCCCTGACTTTGTCCGTGTCAACAAACAATTCGAAATGCCTCGACTATTTTAGAACAGGTCCGGGTCAAATAGCAATGATTCGAAGCACTTATTCGAAATACCAGGAGACCCTTTGATGTACCTTAAAATCCTTTCAACCATGCTCCAATGGTAGAAAGTAGGTGAATGCATGTGTTGGCTCACTTGATTGACAGCAAAACAAAGATCAGGCCGTGTAAGTGTGAGATAGATAAGTTTCTCAACTAGTCTTCTATACTGGGAAACATCTTTAAACTTCTCATTATCTTTATCCCCCTTTCTACTAGCTTTGATCCCATCTTCCCTGTTTCCTTCAATAAATCAAGAGCATACTTCCTTTGAGAGATGAATAGCCCTTCTTGAGACCTACGTACTTCAATACCCATAAAATATTTTAGCTCCCCAAGATCTTTGATGTCAAATGAGCTGTTTAAGAATGCCTTTGTGGACTGTATCCCCTCCTTATCATTCCATGTGATAATTAGATCACCCACATACACCAATACAACCACAATGCCCTTGGATCCTCAGAGAATGAATAATGTATGATCTGAGTATGACTTTTTGAACCCATGACGAGTGAATATAGAGCTTAACTTGTGATACTAAGTCCTTGGTGATTGCTTTAACACATAGATTGCCTTTCTAAGTCTTAGAACATGTCCCTTCTTGCAAAGATCTTCAAGGCCTGGTGGTGGAATCATATATACTTCTTCCTCAAGTTCTCCCTGTAAAAAAGCATTTTTGACATCCATTTTCCATAAATCTCAAGACAAATTCATAGCTAGTGAAAGAACAACCCTCACAGTATGTAGCTTAGCCACTGGTGCAAATGTATCAGTATAGTCTTCTCCATATGTTTGTGTAAAACCTCTTTCAACTAGGCGTGCCTTGTACCTCTCTATGTCCCCATTACTCTGATACTTAATTGTGAACACCCATTTGGAACTAACAACCTTTTTTCCTTTGCGAAGATACTGAAAATCCCATGTATGATTTCTTTCCATGGCTCATCTCTCATCACCAACTGCATCTAGCCACACGTGTATGTCTTTGGCCTCTTAATAGGTCTTGGAAGTCTGATATTGATCAATCTTCACAAGAAATACTTGATGGCTTGATGGAAAAAGGTCAATGGAACACACAGCTTGTATAGGGTGAGCTACGCCCTGGTTATTATAGAGAAACCTATTGTTCACAATTTTTTATGAGTCACTCTTAGGTCTAGTACTCATTCTTAGTTGTTAAACAGGTGGCGCAGCCTACTCTTCAACCATTTATTCTTCCTCTTGTTGAATAGACTCTTCTATACTCATATCCAGGTCATATTGATCTTGGTTTTGCCCTGGAGCTTCTTCTTATAGGATTAGAAGTGGTTCTTAAGTTACTGCCTCTTGTTCATTCCCATGTTGATCTCGTTGATCTTGTTGACTACTTGTAGCTCTATTTTATTCTTGTCTTGATCCCTTTGGTAAATCATCTCCCAAATGATTCAAGAGAAACCTAAGACTGGCAGCCAAATCTGAAGATGAGTTTGAGAGATCCTTCAATCCTTCCCCAATCCTTATTGTCGTAATAACCTTTTTCTTCAATGAAGCTCACATCTCTAGACACATATGTTATGTGGTTGCTTGGATCATGACACTTGTATCCCTTTTGTGTTGTTGAATTGTCTACGAACATACACTTGATGCTCTTTGCCCCCAACTTAAATCTTAGATCACCTGGAACATACATAAAGCACACACACCCAAACACATGCAAGTGATCAATAGAGGGTTTAGTTTTGTTCCGTACCTCAAATGGATTTATAGGACTCTTGTAGGGATTCGGTTGATAAGGTAGCAAGCAGCTAGAACAACATCTCCCCCAAAAAAAATTAGGTACATTGGCTTGAAACATCATTTTTCTTGCTACTTCCCTTAAGTGTCGGTTTTTCTTTCAACCACTCCATTTTGTTGTGGTGTGTGTGGGAAATTTGTTTGATGTATGATTCCATGTTTGTTTAAGTGTGCTTTAAATATTTGGCTTGTATATTCTCCTTCATTATCTGATCTAAACACTTTAATCTTGGAATTAAATTGATTAGTGACATAGTTATGAAAGCTCATAAAGGCCTCATATACCATATCCTTAGATTGAAGCAATGTAACCCATGTATACTTAGATCTTTCATCTATAAAGGTTACAAAATACTTGTTCCTATCTCTAGACATGCATGGTGAGGTCCAAACATGAGAGTGCACTAAATCAAAGCAATGTTCATAAACAATAGATGATTTTCAAAAGATAACTCTACAATATTTGCCAAGAATACAAACTTCACAGTTTGAATAATCAAAAGAAACACTTGGCAACATTAGCCCAAGGGCACGAGTATGAGGATATCCTATCCTAGCATGCCATAAGACATCTTTATTAACTACAAAGAAGGATTTAAAAGCTAGTAAATCAGAATCTCTTGGAGAAGTAAATGTAAAGCTCATCCTACTTTCCACCTCTTCCAAGTATCTTTCCATTCTTAATATCTTGAAGACAAAAAATAACAAGTTTTTAGTAGCCCTTTTAACAGAAATTAGATTGGACTTAAACTTAGGCACTGATGATCGGTTTTCGGGTCACCAATTACCCCTAATCATTGTAGTTTGAGGTGTCAATCCGAACTCGCTATTAATTGGTCACCTAGGATGCAAGGATTTACTTAATCTAAGCCTAATGAGAATGTTTGTTGGTTTTGATTAACTAAATTGATTGAATGTAAGTAATAAATTGACTAAGTTATGCAATGATTAAAACAAGGGTCTTTGGATGGGTTATTTGTGATTTGGGATCACCAAGCATGGTTTAGAATGTCTAACTTACATTAATTAGTTATTCCCTAGGTTAATGATCCATTTAATTGACTAATTCATTTTCATGCAATTAATCACTTCATTAATTATAGCATCATTAGCAAATTCTCATTTGTGATGATAATAATCAATGAGTTTAAATCCAAATTACAAGATCAACCTAATTACATCCTTAAGCACCAATCCCTTGGGCTAAGGATCATAATTCCATCTCTAAGCTCTCTTGGGCATTTCATCAAACACTTGGTGTTCATGAAATGTCTCATATCATCTTCCTCATTCTCATGCAAGAAGAAGCTTTAAGGACTCTTAGAGAATGATGAAATATTTGATTTAAACCCTAAACTAGCCTAATCCATGCTTAGATCACCCTCATCTAACCCATCCTTAAACCCAAAAATGACTACTCACTACCCATGATGATTCTTCCAAAATCAAGTTTGATTAGAGAATAAATCATGATGGATAACAAGATGGGTTGATGATAAAATGTAAAAGGGAAAGATTTCTTAAAGCAAATGCAAATTGTATTAAAAGATAGAACTAGAGTTTGAGAACAATCAAGAACAAGCTAAAGAAACCTTAGAAAATTGAAAGCATAAGCAAATAAATGTGAAAATGGGGTTTTTAATGATTCTGGGTCGGATCGGGTCGACCCGGGACAAACCGGGTTTCGACCCGTTAGATTTCTGTCTGTCATGGGTCGCAGCGGTCACCTTCTGACCGCTGCAGGACCGCTGCATGTTGTTCAAGGTCTTCCTCAGAAGTTCGCAGTGGACCATGCAGCGGTCTAGGTCAGACCGCTGTGGTAAAAATGCCATATCTCCCAAAATATAAGTCCAAACGACCTGATTCCAGCTTGTGCAGAAAGATAAATCCATCCTCTACAACTTCTAAGAAAAACTTGAAGGCTGAATATGATCGTAAGGCCTTAGTTTTGCCAGGTCTTTGGAAGGTATCATTTTATCTCGGCAAGACAGATACTCTCCAGCAAATCGGTCATATCTCTTGAACCACATGTCTGATCGACGTGAATCCAATTCTTATAGTTAGAGGACTCCTCTGGCTACAACTCTCATGAAGGACACCAAGGCTGATCAGGCATGGAAACCCTTCGTCTGATCAGATATTTGGGAGGCTTCGGATGGATTCTATCTTCTCTTTTGAATCCATGCCTCATTCCTTTGCTCCAATGCACCTAAGAAACATCCAAATGCACTAAAAGACTCTCCTAGGACCTAATGCAACACCTAGAACTTAAATGCAATGAAATCCATGACAAATATAGCAAAACTAGCTGAATATGCAATGTAATCCTACTCTAATGCAAACCTAAATGATGCAAAATGATAGAATATCAGGCACAAAGAAAGCATCACTATCTTTATGAAACAGTCTCAATTTTCCAATTCCTTCTATGAAAATATCTTTACCATCAGCAATTGTTACTTTCCCTAAGGCAGGTTCTATGTTTTTTTTAACAACTTAGAATTGCTAATCATGTGGTGAGAAGCACCAGAATCCACTAGAAGTTTATGATCAGTTCTATCTAACAGTTTGTGTGAAAATAGAGTGATACCGGATAGCTTAGAGGCATAGGCCTTGAAGATATCCTCCAAGTCACTCTTTCTCACATATTCCACTGATGCATTCATGACCAGCTCCCCTCCTTGACTAGATGAACTTCCTAATTCGGTAGTAGCTTCTTTAGAGATATTGGTATTTGCACTTGGCTCCTTGAACTTGCTAGGATTGAGATGGGGATGGAGGATCTAGCACTTGTCTTTGATATGATCTTTCTTATTGCAATGCTCACAAGTTACTGCATTCTTATCTTCTTGCTTGAATAGACTCTTGTTGGCTGTAACAAGCTCACCCTTTCCACCAAACAAACCAATCTTCTCCTGCTCCTTGTGAAGTCCTGCACAAACTTCTTCAAATCCCGACAGCTTAGGCTCTCTTATAATGGACTTAATCACATCATTCTAAGAAGGATTCAAGTTTTTGCTCCTTCCTCTCATTAAGAACTTTTGGATCCATGGAGATTGGTCTTAGCATGTCTAACTTAGACCATGTGGACTCAAACTTTCCAAGGAACTTCTTAAACTCCATATCCTTCTGATTCAGGTTGTTGAGGGCCTTCTTAACCTCATAGACACGGCTGAGGTTGAAGACATCACCATAAACTCTCTTGAGAGTATCCCAAAGAGACTTTGCAGTTTCACAATGTGAATAAGCTTCAAGAATGGATGGATCCAGTGAGTTTTAAAAGAAACCAAGAACTGATTGATCCTCTTAGAACCACTTTGCCTCTTCCTTCTTTGTTGCTTCATCTTTCTTAGCCTTTGAATCATCCAATGATGGAGTTTTATCCTCCAAGATGTGATCCCAAAGATCCTTGCCACATATGGTTGTCTTGATGGTTCTAGACCATAGTGTGTAATTCAAGCCCTTGATAACTAATGGAATAACAATAGGTCTGAGATTTGAATTAAAAGAAACAGTATCCTTCATTGATGAACCTTGAAGAACTAAAATGAAGAATCTTTAGATGAATAGTAGGCTATGAGATTTTGAACTAAACTGTGAGATTATGGAAGAATAGATGGAGAATGGAATTTATAACTCTGATACCATGTTAGATTTTAGAGGTTATGGAATGAATAGATGAATTGAAGAAAAGAGAGATTAGGGTTCTTGAAAAAATAAATTAGAAAACCAAGAAGAAAATATCTCCAAAAGACTTAAATTAATGAATTGTTTTACAATCTTTTTTATAAGAAATTACAAAGAGAATTCATATCTAAAATGATCTGTAGTAGGAGGTTTCAAGTAGCTGTAACAGTCATAAATCATGTGGTACAATTTAATAGTAGGAACCACTTTACAGTTGGGTACATCCATATAGTCCAACCATATAGTCAACTATATTCGACCATATCGTACAATCATATAGTTAATTATATTCATCAACTATTTTCTTTTAACAAAAAAAAAAAAAAAAAACTATTTTCTTCTATTAGAGCAAGAATATCGGGAGGTTCTTAGAAAGGGGCTCTTAGAATTTTTTAATATTTTTTCAATGGGTACCACTTTTTTGGAATGAAAAAAGAAAAATAAAACACAAAAACGACCAATCCAGGGTCGTCACGTGGCGAATCGCTAGAAGAAACGATTCTTAGCTAAGAGTTTCTCTGCACGGTTTCTGGAAAAAAATTGGTGGGATCCACAAATAAAAAATTATTTTTTTTAAGAACCTCAAGTTAAGAACCGTTGATCTTCTTGGTCCATTAATGTTCTTGGTCTTATATTCTTACTAGTATAAGGTTAGTGCGTTGCCCTCGTTAAACTTTTAGTAATTTTTTAATATTATATTCATAAATATTGAATAGATAAAAAAAAAACTATGATACAAAATATGAACTATTATATTTATACAACTATTGACTATAAGACTAAAGAATATGAGAAATTTAACCAAAGAGAATGTGTATATAGTTTTATTTTAGGACAAACAAAGACAGATGATAAAACATATCCATCTATTCGAGCAAGAATTTTGTGTTGAGTTCTAGTTTGGTGATTTTCAATAAAAGGTATGTGCGTCGTTAACATCTCCTGCTCGCAATTTGCTGCTACTATCTTTGCTTAGAAATGGAGAGTAGAAGTCCTATAGTGTTTTGCATATGATCAGTATTGGCTTTCATTCTTTTTGTCGTACACAATCCTAACTGAAAAAAACATATAAATTTTACACATGAAAGAATCTAAGTAGAAATCTTTGCAACTCAAGCTCTTTGTCAGTGGTTTTTTAGGTGAGAGCAAGAGCTTTTTGAAGCTTCTATAAACTCATTAATAAACCAAACATATCGTAAAAACGACCAGACAAATCCATGTATACCCAAAAGTCCTAGTCAAAGGCTCATTCAGGCATTTTATCGAATACTTTGGAGGAGTTTACAGATGAGAATCAGAATGCTTACCTTCTACAACCTCCCCATAATGAAGTAAAAACGTCAAAAAAAGAATCGTCATTATCATGTAAATGAGACTACGTTTACAACAAAAAACAGAGTTCTTCTTTTATTCGTGTACATTTTTTTCTTCTCCTTTTTGGTCACGAGATTATGTATACATATCTAACAAGGTGATAGTTAGCCATACATCTATTTTTCGGAGTATTTTATCCACAAACTGCGACTTGACCTTGGCTTGATGCAAGAGGCGTAGGCGGCTTTTCATTTCCCAATAAACAAAAAAAAAAAAAAAAAAAAAAAAAAAAAAAAAAGCATAAAATTATTAAACACAAGAGTGCTTCTGCTTCGCCTAAACAACCACTTGAAACAAACTATCTCCTCTCTCGGCCTTCTTTGCTCTATTATATTTCCTGGTTGGTCAGATTCAAAGGAGAATCCGCGATGGCCGGAGGAGGAGAACAGCTGACGGCGGCTCTGCTGAAAAAGACGGTAGCGAACGGCGTTGAAGAGGATGAAGGTAAGGGGATGAAGGAGAAAGTTTGGATTGAATCGAAGAAGCTATGGGTTGTGGCGGCGCCGGCTATCTTCACCAGATTCTCTACGTTCGGAGTTTCGATTATAAGTCAATCTTTCATCGGCCATCTTGGCCCTATCGAATTGGCCGCTTACTCCATTACCTTCACCGTTCTCCTCCGTTTCAGCAATGGTATTTTGGTAAGTCTAAATTTCATTACTCCTCTCTTTAATTTTATTTTATCTTTTATTATGGATTAACAAATGACAATATGATATTACAGTAGATTTCTTCGGAAATACTACGTTAAGCACTTTTCCACTAAATAATTTAACAATATTAATATATGACTATGATATTATTTCATCTTGATTCATCATAACCAATTAAAATATTTATGGTCAAAAAGAGTTCTGATAATAAAACGTGAAGCATTTTTCCACTAAATATACTGCTAAAGTAAAACTTGTTTTTAGTTGGTGAGAATAAATAGCAAAAGTAGTAATAGCTTATGTTGTAGATTACTAATGATCATTAAGTTCTTTTTTGACGGAAAGTGGAAATAACCAAATCATTATTTCATCTTAGATTGTGAATGCTACACGACAAGGCTTGTCGTAGCATTGGTGGTTTCTTTCTCTACGACTCTTTAAATTGACAACCGGAAAATTTTTAAGTACTTTTTTTCTGTCTGTTTTTCTTAAAGTACTTTTAATTCTCCCTAAATTCATTGAAATTTTAAATAGGTTGATTAAGTTCAACTATATAGTAAAAGTGTATTTCAATGTTTAATCTATTCATGTGCTAATGTGGTGAATAATTTATGTGTTGTACATTAACGAATAAGGTAAACAAAAGAAGGAATTGAAATAGGAGCAAATAACCCTAGCTAGGTTCCATATAAATGACGTATCTTAATGTTAGTACTAAATTAGTTTGGAATTTTTTTGTTTGATAATATGTATAAATTTATTCAAAAAGAACTAGTTACATCAAAGCATCTAGTATTTTTTTAAGGCTTAAAGAAAAGATTTTTGAAAAATAAAACAGTTTCAAAAAACTATATTGAGGGACACATTTTTTTTGACATCAACATATATACTTTCAAATCATATATTTAAGAAAAAATTGGCACAGCACTCTCAAATTACTTTCTATATCAGTTTTTAAAAGTTTGGTTTATCTAAATTAAATAAGTTTTACTGAAACTAGGGAGATATACGTATCACTGTCACTATATCAGTAATAAATGTTTGGAACGAAAAGACAAACTAACTGCCTTGGCATGGACACGACAGAAAATACGTCAAAACAACTTTGGAAGATTGTGTGGGAATAAAGATACGACAAAACTAAATATTTATGGGCTACGTACTTTGCTTTGGTTGATCTTACTTTGCGCTGAACCATTTAATTGTCGGTCACGGTTTTGTATTTTGATGTGTTTTTTACTTGCTTTCGTTTCGTTTTCATGTTATTGTATTTTTGTCATACCAATCCAAGAAAATATCATATTAAAATTGCCGCGCTTCTTCAACCATGTATCCCTAGTCTAGTTAGCTTTTTGTTGTTGTAATTTCGATTTGTAGATTTTAGTATTTCTCTCTTTTAAGTATTGTTTTTGTATTTCTGTCAAAAACAATTTACAAATAAAACTAATAAATAAAGTTAGGTGTTTACATCGTTTTAAATTATAATATCGTACAAGCTATTTTTACTAAACACTTAATATGAAACTATGCTAAGTTTCTAAACACTTAATATGAAACTATGCTAAGGTCTCGACTTTGTTATGATTATTGTCTTACAACAAGGTGTATATAATGCAGTTAGGCATGGCTAGTGCGCTAGAAACATTATGTGGTCAAGCCTACGGAGCCAAACAATATCATATGCTTGGAATCTATCTCCAAAGGTCGTGGATCGTTCTCACAGGTTGTACCATTTGTCTCACGCCCGTCTACATCTTTTCGGGCCCAATTTTATCAGCCTTAGGGCAAGAAGAACGCATAGTCCGTGTGGCTCGGATCATAGCTCTATGGGTCATAGGCATCAACTTCTCTTTCGTGCCTTCATTCACTTGTCAAATGTTCCTCCAAGCTCAGAGCAAAAACAAGATAATTGCCTACGTGGCTGCTGTTTCTTTAGGGGTCCACGTTTTCTTGTCATGGCTTCTAATGGTTCACTTTGATTTTGGGATCACTGGTGCGATGACCTCGACGCTAGTTGCGTTCTGGTTGCCTAACATTGCACAGCTCTTGTTCGTCACTTGCGGTGGCTGTAAGGACACGTGGAGAGGATTCTCTATGGTGGCTTTCAAAGATTTATGGCCGGTCTTCAAACTATCTTTGTCCTCTGGTGGCATGCTTTGGTAAGCTTTCCCTTTTTTGTAAAACATTAATAAGAAATGTCTCATCAACCAAATATTTGCGCGGAAAAGAAGACTTATTAGTTAAGACTTATTAGTGACACAGTTTCATATAAATAATAGATTTAGTTTAGTCTCCACTCAATGCATCTACATGGTTACTTCATGCAAACTATATTATTATTACATTCTAGTATCTGGTCTTGGTTACAAAAGAAAATTCATAATATGATTTTCATTATATTATTTATTTTGGACAGCTTGGAGTTATGGTACAACTCGATCTTGGTACTGCTCACTGGAAACTTGAAAAACGCAGAAGTGGCTCTGGATGCACTTGCAATATGGTAAATTGATTAACTACAATTAAGCTTCCGTCTCCTTTAATTTTCTCAATATATAACCAATAGCAATTCAAACATCTATACATTTTATCTACTTGATTCGTCCTTTAAAATATGGATTTAAGTAGTAATATATATATATATATATATAAATCTATAAATTTTCTCTTCTTTTTCAATATTTTGTAGCCTCAGTATAAATGGATTGGAGATGATGATAGCACTTGGGTTTTTGGCAGCAGCAAGGTACGCATACACATCTTTATACATAAAATATAGATGTATTCATACCTATTCACTTGCTTGACCTGATTAATGCTATTTATATATATATATATATATATATATATATATATATATATATCTTTCTTTTCTTTGTACTTACGTGTGTCAATATATAGTGTAAGAGTATCAAACGAGCTCGGTCGGGGAAACTCAAAAGAAGCCAAGTTTGCGACAATAACAGCAGTTTTCACGTCACTCTCCATAGGAATAGTTCTATTCTTCGTCTTCTTGTTTTTAAGAGGAAGAGTTTCTTACATTTTTACAACAAGTGAAGCTGTTGCCGCAGAAGTCGCTGAACTTTCTCCACTTTTAGCATTTTCCATCCTCTTGAACAGTGTTCAACCTGTTCTTTCTGGTATACATTTTTTCTATTTACTGACATGTGATGGTTATTAACATCCCCAGCCTTTGACATAACTAGCATGGGTCTTAAATCGGAACAGGAGTTGCTGTTGGAGCGGGGTGGCAAGGGTATGTTACTTATGTTAACCTTGCGTGCTATTACCTTGTCGGAATTCCTTCTGGTGTTTTTCTTGGTTACGTCGTTGGTTTGCAAGTCAAAGTAAGTTTTTTTTCTTCCATCATATCAGTATTATTGATTCTTTTTCTTTCATTAGTTAGTCTTGGAAATAAAATGATAAAATTTGAAACTAACATAAAAGAATTCATTTCCAAAATTTTAGGGTGTTTGGATTGGAATGCTCTTTGGAATATTCGCGCAAACATGTGTGCTTACAATAATGACTCTAAGAACCGATTGGGATCAACAGGTTTACAAATCTATTAGTAGTATATTAATTTCCTTATAAAAAAAGAAATGTGCTTAAACATAACTAATTTTTTTCTTTAACAAATATTATATAATTTTTGTTCTCAATATTTCAGGTTTCTTCATCGCTGAGACGTTTAAACCAATGGGTTGTTCCAGAATCTAAAGAAATAAACCAGATTTCACAAGAAAATAATTAATTTAGGTTTTGGAAATCCTCATAGAGATATTATTAGTCTTGCTTTTTTAGTTCAAATCAGATCAATGATTCCCAAAAAAGAGAAATTTACATATCTATTGTAGAATTTATTTTGTTTTTGGTAGAACACCGAATAAAAGTTAAACTTTAAAGTTGAAGCTTTAGGATCAAAATATCATCAAGAATGGGTGAAATGTTGATTTTTTAGATTCTTACATTTTGATTTTATTGGAGAAATCAATTTCAAAAATCATACTAACAATTCGATGATTTAGCATACAACCCATTGTCCAAATTAGAATTTCAAGCTCCACACAAAGCATGTGTAGGTTATGAAGATAATGCTTGATTTATAAAATAGTCACTGCAAGAATAAGGTGTTTAACGACAGCGTATTTCTTTGCTAATTCGTCACTATTCAGCATTAGTGAAGATTTTAAGATTATTGGTATTCGGTTATGGCAAGTTCAAAACCATCGCTAAATCGTAGAAAGTATTCGTCGTTAATTCCTCGCAAGTTTGTGATGATTTATCCAAGAAATTCTTAACTTTTCATTGAAACAAAATCGTAGCTATTTTATTTATATATTTCGTCACAAGATAATTCTTCGTGGGTTCAAAGAAATTTAGTTTAAAAGAATTATGAACATATCAAACATGTGCTTATTACTTGAACAATCTCTTTAGGTTTAAGGTTTGCAAAAATATTTGTGATCTAAGTTATTATTCATCGATATAATTCTCTGTGGAAGTAGGTTTTCTATACTAGAGGGTTATGAATATAGAATTTGAATGATTATGGAATGCTGATCTTTTTTTATTAATGCTTCCTCCGAATTCACCTTAGGCTTACCGTCTTAATCACATTTCCATTTATATCGTTTAATTTTGTTTGTTGCTTGATTCTACAATACTTTAGTTATTTTTTAGCTAACCCTAGGCTTTGACTTGGAAGTAGTTTAGTTTCTAGGGATTTGATACTTACAATGCATTACTGTGCGCTTGTGTTTATTTGGATGAAAAAAAACACCACATCATCGACGAAATTTTCGCCATCATTTCTTGAAGTTCGTCAGGTAACACCGAAGTGAATCCTTGAGACCTTGGAATAATGCACCAAGATACGAATCCGAGGCAACCTTTCCCATGAACATAGAATACTTCTTGAAGAAGGCGACTAGAAACTGAGTGAAACAGTCGACCTATCTCTCTTCGAGTTTGGAGAATCATTCTAGTATGGGTCATGTGGGATGCTTCACAAAGGTTTTGCAAAATCCTGCATCTTTTTCATGCTCACTGAAATGTGCTATGTCGATGACGATTCAAAACAATGTCAAATGAGATTTGGAATCCGTTGTCCCTTTGCACATATGGAGTCTTAACTTCGTCATGTCTCGAATTGGAGTGTTTTTTTTTCTCTCATAGAAGGGTGTTAGCTTTGTTTCCTCTACCATCCGATAGATTTCAAGGATAACACACACACCTTGATGAAATCTCATTCCCATTGCTTTGATATCCGCATTCGGTTTTTAACTAACCTCTACGATGCTCATAGCTCAGATTTCGAAATGGAATCATCCGGCTTAGTTCATGTAAGGCTAATTGATATTATGTGGTTTTTTGGGTTTTTATAACCCATGTATTGGTTAGCTTTAGAATCTTTTGCAGGTCTATATACTATATATTAGGTGTTTTGAGCATTTATCGATGAATTGGGATGAATCGATAAATGGAATATGCAGTCTCGGATATGACTTTCAGAAGTTTGATATTGGTTGAAGGTCTTCCGGGTACTAAAATTTGATCAAACCGGTACCGAAAGAAATATATAGAAGTTAGTTTTCATCTCCAAGTGGTTTGAAGTGATTCTCATGTCTGTAGCTCAAGATATGGTCGATTTAGTGAAGACATGTCTGATCTATCGCGAGCTGGAGAATATGTGCGTCTCTGAGGTGCCTGTCGATCGACAGACCTTATTCTCTCGGTCGACAGGGGCGACGAAGAAAGTATCCAAATTGTGTTTTTCCTATTCTTTTGGGCTTTGTTGGTTCCTTTTATTACTCTAACTATCCTAGGTCGTCCCTAATGTTTATAAATGGGATTTTTCAGCCATTGTTGAGGCTATGCTTTATTTTTTAGGGTTTTTAACAGAGAGATTGTTTGAGGGAGAAGAGATTTCTCTGAACCCTGTTTGTTTCTCGTTTAATTTCTCTTATGCAAACTATTCAAAGCATGTTTTTGTTTCATTCTCCATGTCTGAGTAGTTTTATGGTTAGGTTTAGGATTTTTCAAGGGATAATCATGGATTGTTGAATTGAATCAAAGAAACTAGGGTTTATACACTAGTTCTTCATCTAGATAGTTTTAATATTTGATTTTGGAGTAGCTAACTAGAATCAAGCTCTTAGGTTAGTTAAAGATGTATGGAAGTGTGGTTTAATTAACCGGAACAAATCTAGATGAGCAAACATGCATATTCACAAAGGAATTTGGTTTAGGGTGTTTGTGAACTTAGCAAACTTGTTAGAATGCATGTCTAGCTGTTAGAATCCACAGAGGGATCTGGTTTTCTAGTGGTTTAGGCATAGTTAGATCTATCAGCGGAAGCTGGATTTCTATAGCATAATGTTTTGTGTTCTAGAACAGTATATAAATAATTTCTTAGTAGATTCCTGATGCAAATCTGATTTCCTATGAATTTCCCGAAAGCCTAGCGTTTTCTCCAATTAGTTTTACAACCTATTTATTAGTTATTTATGTTAGTTTCCACTGTCACGTTTTACTATCTTAGTTTAATTCGAACCGAAAAACTCATAGCGTAACCATAGGTCTCTGTGGGATTCGACCCCTATATACTACAGTTGCATTACTGTACACTTGCAGGATTTCTACAGTAAAACTTAGAACTCTGATTATAGCACATCAAGTTTTTGGCGCCGTTGCCGGGAACTCTGATTATAGCACATCAAGTTTTTTTTTTTTTCAATTCACAATCCATGATTATCCCTTGAAAAACCATAAACCTAACCAGCAAACTACTCAGACATGGAGAATGAAACAAACAACATGCTTTGAATAGTTTGTAGAAGATAAATTAAACGAGAAACAAACAGGGTTCAGAGAAATCTCTTCTCCCTCAAACAATCTCTCTGTTAAAAACCCTAAAAAATAAAGCATAGCCTCAACAATGGCTGAAAAATCCCATTTATAAACATTAGGGACGACCTAGGATAGTTAGAGTAATAAAAGGAAACAACAAAGCCCAAAAGAATAGGAAAAACACAATTTGGATACTTTCTTCGTCGCCCCTGTCGACCGAGAGAATAAGGTCTGTCGATCGACAAGCACCTCAGAGACGCACATATTCTCCAGCTCGCGATAGATCAGACATGTTTTCACTAAATCGACCATATCTTGAGCTACAGACATGAGAATCACTTCAAACCACTTGGAGATGAAAACTAACTTCTATATATTTCTTTCGGTACCGGTTTGATCAAATTTTAGTACCCGGAAGACCTTCAACCAATATCAAACTTCTGAAAGTCATATCCGAGACTGCATATTCCATTTATCGATTTTGCTCCTTTTTGCTCCACTTTCTCCAATTCATCCCAAATGCTCAAAACACCTAATATATAGTATATAGACCTGCAAAAGACTCTAAAACTAACCAATACATGGGTTATAAAAACCCAAAAAACCACATAATATCAACTCCCCCAGACTTAGTCTTTGCTTGTCCTCAAGCAAAACATAAAATGAAATCAGAGGAAGAGGTTTGAAAACAAAAGGAAGCTCATCATATCATAGAATGATAATGCCACTTTTCACCATTGTAGCCACATAAGACAGAAATCTCAACCAGTCTACACCACCATGTAATTCCTCAAATCTTAGCAATCTAACATACTTGCCCACAGTCAAACAACCAATTCATCAAGTTACCATCATTGCAAATCTCTACACTACAAAATTACTGCCCAAAGAACATGGTCTTTCCCTTTCCAATAGAAGGCTAAGAAATTCCTAACACTAAAATTTCTTCCCTCTCCCCAGACTTATTATTTTCATTCTTCATTTTTTCTAATTTCTCAAAGGTTCAAGGCACATTGGCATCACATGAAATTTTCCTAGTCGCCCCAATCCCGAGCTTCTAGTGACAAATAATGACATCACAGAATTACTTCTAGCCTTGTCACTAGGTACCTAATAAGCACATTTATTCATTATTTTTCAACATTTTCAGTCTAGATGGAGAGCTGAAAACTAAAGTCTCCGACTAACTAAACCAAGCATATGACGAGGACTGACTTTCATAGAGAGAGATTATTAGTAGCTCAGGTTTACTTGAATTTCATAACTGCAGACATGGGCATTTGATGTTTGGTTGATCTGCTTTGAGTTTTCTATTAGTCTCAGACATATTCTAAATCACTGCAAAATGGTACATCAAGATCCAAATATCATAGCATAATTCCTCCAATCAATCACTAGACTTTCAGGCTTATTTGAGTCCAAAACGGATTTTCTCCACTCTTCAACCAAATCATATTTGGTTTCTCGATTTTCGCTCCTGTTGTGAGTACGGGAAATTTTTCGAGCAAGGTGATGTGAATTTGAAATCGGAGTGTACTGGTTACCCCGATCCTCATGAATTTTTCTTGGGGGGGGGGGGGGGCTCTGCTCGTTTATCCCGCATGGAAGGCGTTATAATTAGTGCCTAGGTTTGATCCAGGAATAAATTAGATTCCAAGGAATGGAATCAGTGGTGTAGATCATGCCATTGAGATCACTTCAAGATGAATTTGTCTCTCTAATATGAATGGAGCATGTGGGGGCATTGTGGCCACCCCAAGAGGAAATTTTTTTCTCCAATATCACCGTAATAACCATAAATTTAACACCATGACAAAGTGTACGTGTCACGATGGTCTCGAGATTTGTACCAAGTCCTAGCCATAGTTTCTTACTCAAGAATAACTTTATCAAATTTTTCTAATACATGGTCGAGTCGGTTCATGGTAGCAGATACAGTCTGTTTTGTTTGCTCTAGTCAATCAAAGATATTATAGATGTAATATTCATTTTTATGGCTTTCTACGTCAGACCTTGACTTCTCCTTTGTTTGCAATGATAGTTATATTCACCTTCTCCCACAAGCAGTGTCAAACTATGGATGCTAGAATTTCATGATTAAAGATTTATAGATGGTTTAGAGACCTTGTTATCTTTGGGTAGCAAGGAACGAGTGCTAGATTATATTTGGGTCAAATAATGATGAAGAGTTTGTGTGGAATAGCTCTTTCGAATAGGCATAGTTTAGAGTGAATATCATGAAGGATAGATGAATTATTGCGTGTAAGCTTTCCAATTATAATAATACGACTATAGTTTCAAAGACAAATGTAAGAATAAATTGGGAAATTAATGTAGTATCTAGTGTGGTTATGTGAGAAAAGATTTCAGTTGTTACGAGTTTATGTTGACCGGCAGTTACTAGTCGTGTGTGTGACATCGGATTTCAGTGGTATTGACTTCATCTCATAGTGGATTATTGACCTCTAGGCCTCCTCTATATTTTGGTTGGCTTCGCTGGTTTAATTTCTTCGTCTAATCGAACGTGCTTCTGGTGGGTTATTTTTCCATTATTTTATGGGCCGATATTTTGGTACCAGCAGCACCTTCTCACTTATTTGCTGTTTGCAGATGATAGTATGTTCGTTTGTAAAGCTGATGTATTATGGTTTTTACCGGGTTTTCACCAAGAACACATGCGTTTTTATAGAGTTTTTTAGGTGTTTTACAGGATATCGAGTGATAAGTACTCAAGGAGAGATTTAATCAAGAAGTGAAGAAAATGAAGTTCAAACCAAGCAGAATATGAGAACTTCTAGACAACTAAAGAAAGAGTCGATTGACTGTCATTAAGTCGACTGGCTGAGGATGCCTCAAACGACGCATAACCCTAATCGATAATTGAAGAAATTTTTTTTTCAGCTCGAAGTTTCTCTTATTTACAAGAGTTACCCTAGTTCGTGTTTTTAACCTATATAAAGGATTATAGGCTCGTGTTAGGGTTAACAATTCTCAAAAACCACCTCTTACTTTTCACTTAGTTCTTAGGAATTATTTTCTTCTTTCGTTTTAAGACTTTGAATAAGAGAAGAGTTTATTCTTCGTCTCCGTTCGGATTTGTGAACTTTTGATCTTCTATTGTCTTTACTCTTTTTAATGAAATTCTGATCTTTAATTATGCTTTGTGTTTCTATTTCCATGTGTGAGTAATCTACTTGTTAGATTTAGGGTTTCTTAAGTTTTTTGTATGGATTGTTAAGATAGCTTTCATTACTAGGGTTTGATATACATGATTCTTTACTAGATTGGTTTTGATTTGATTAGAGACGACATCACGAACCAGATCTAGTCGAAAAGGTCGTGATCTATTCAGCGAGAGTCATTAGATTCATTTGATCTCTCTGTAGGGAACAAAACCGTTTTCTCGAGGCTAAAGAGATTTTCCTGAGCCGTTTTGTGAACATATCTAACTCCAACACGTTACTCCTTATTTATCCTCCTTGAATTTGCAAAGAGATTTGCAATTTAGGTTGTTAGATAAATTCATACCCTTAATGAGAGATAGGCTATTGAATCATTGTGTTTAGAGTTTTAGAATCATTTGGAAGTAAATCCTATGAATGCTTGAATTAATCCTAGAAGTCTGATGAATTCCCTAGATCTAATGTTTTTCATCATTAGTTTACATTTATTTTCATTCATTAGTGTAATATATTATTGTTGCTTTACAAGATTATGAATTAATCTGTGATTTGCCTTAGTTCTATATGAGATCTATAACCTAAGTGCTATAATACACATATGTGCGTTTGCGTAGTTTAATTGAAAATAATTCATGCATCAAAAGGTCATAAGGACTAAACATCGGAAATCTTGGGAATCATGGAGGAGTATTTCAGAACCTCGGTGGTAAAAGTGAGTATACCCAAGTTCACCATCATTTTTGGCCAGTTGGTTCAAAAAGAACTTAAAGGGAAAAAATCAAAGGCATACTAGTATGAAGGAGATATATTGGCTACCCTAAATTTACATAGGCTCCAAAGTTGTCACATTGAATTTTCTTCAACATATGGTAGAATATGAAGTGAACTAATGAATTTTAATACTTCAATCTTAGGTTGGGTAAAAAGCCATGACTAAGATCGTGGCTATAACACTACCTACATATTCAATGTCATGCTTTAAGATCTCTAAGACGGTGTGCTGCAAAATCAACTCAACTTTAACAACAATCTTGTTCGTGGTTTTTGGTGGAAGAACCAAGAAACATGTAGAGACATTCATTAGGAATCCTAAGCAAAATTGGCTATTCATAAAGAGGGATGAGGTCTTGAATTCAGAGACCTCGAATGCTACCATTTGACATTACTTGGGAAGCACTTATAGAGAATAGCCACTAAGCCGGACGCGCCATACTTTACAAAGGGATATACTTCACTATGTGCACAGTTTTTGATGCCCAACAAAGGAACCATGCCTTCTTTTGCATGGAAGAGTACTCATAGTGTTTCAGATCTAATGAAAACAGGGGTAATAAGAGAGATGGGAAGTTCGGAGAGCCTTAAGATACTACAAGAGCCATGGCTACATGACAATCCTCCTAAGCCACTAAGTTTTTACCATCTTGACCCTCGAGTTGTTTTTCTTTATATGATGGAGGATCATCAGTATGATTAGTGCAAAATTTCATAGCTAATAAGAATGGTTAAACCTGAAGATGTCAATCTTATGGCTCATATCAAACCAAGAAACATTGCCTCAGGAAATGATAATATATTAATATATGGAGTCTAAACAACAATGGTTAATATTTTATAAATTTTGGATATTGGTTGTGGATGCAGCTTTAGAATTGGAAGAAAAAGGATTATGTTATGCAGGTGAAGTCAATTCTGGAATCTATCTTCAAGGAAATTTGGAAGCTTCCTACACAACCAAAAATCCAACACTTTCTTTTAAGATGTCTGAAAAATTGTTTAGGAATGGGAAAAAAACATGACACATAAAAGACTCAGAAGAAGCCATGAATGTTCTTAATGTGCATCACCATAAGAGACGGTTAATCACATGTTGCACACCTGCCCTTTTTCCAGACTTGTGTAGGCAACTTCTCCTCTTAATTTTCTCTACTATCTAACACCAACTAAATCTATATATGCTTATGTGGATACAAATTGCTTGGATCATCAACATGGAAGGGAGGATTCATGATATGAGCTTTGGCTAAAAGTCTTGAGCCAAATAAGGGTTGAACCGTTGGCTGGTCTAAGGACTTCTCCAACTTAGCTCGGATAGGATGGATGGTGAAGGGTGGACCGAATAGAACCACTGTAGGTGTGAAAGCCTATAGATACTTCTAGGAACACTAGCAATTTGGAACACTCAGAAATTGAAAGAGAACAAAGAGTTTTATTTTGAAACAAAAACAACAATTTTATTAATCAAAGGTGAAAACAAAGGACTACAAATCAAGGCATTTTATAGTCATGTTCATGACTTATTCTAAGGAAAAAACATCAATCATGCAAAGAAAAACACATCAAAATCAAAGCAAAACAAATAAATCAAATAACACTTGCTGAGGTGAAATTCAGGTTTGAGAAAGAAAAAAATTCCATTTGGCCGTATATCCACAAGACCAGTCTTCACAATTTTGCTTATAACTTGAGTTCTACGATTGGTCTTTGAGAGATCTTTGGTGTTCTGGAAACTAGGCTCTGAAAGCTTCAATTTGGTGGGTAAATACTCTACTGGAACGCTCTGAGATTTTGTGGAGACTTGTTGAAAGACGGCCTTTAATTGGGAGCTCTCGGATGGTGTTAGACGGACGACTTCAAACTAATTAAGTGGGATCAGTTCTTCATGTTCCAAATTCTCGAAGAAGATGTTGAATTTTTTTTCTAAACTCTATATCCTTGTCCTTGACATGGTTCCAATTGCTTCATGAGGAGCTTGAATGTGTTGATTTGGAGGCTCGATGCTCTCTTCACTCTTGGATCCAATATCAGCCTTTGGCTTGAGAATATCATATTAGATGACCTCATCAAGTCAATACAAAGAATGTGTCTTCCAAAATCATAATCAAGAGATCCACTCCATTTTAGCACTAAGCCATAAGGATACATAGGAATGGGCTCCTCCTCCAAAGCCTTTAAAATCAGATGTCATGCACGAGGACTGGAAGCCTCCAATGTATGGTATATTAAAATGAAATAATGATGCATCCTCGCAGCCTTCAGTTGACAATTGCATTGTTGGATGGATTCTTCGGGGACACAAGGGAGACATGAGATGGTACAAATCAAAGGTATATCCTAAACTCCTCGCTAATGTATAAGCTAAAACCACATTATTGGTATGGGACTACCATGCCTAAAATATCTGAAGATTGTGAAGGTAATAATTGAAAAGGACTATGAAATCTTGGTAGAGACGGTAATTGATACATCCAAGTGGCCTAGGCTGAAAATGTGTGTTTAGGATACTTTGATAACTGGTAGGTTTTTGCTTCTTAGTTTTCACATTGTTAGTAAGGATTGTAATATGTATGGATATAATAGATGAGACTTGCTCAACTCTTTCAAATATGAGCCAACTATACTATGTAATGCTCCCTTATAATAAAAAATGGATTGAGAAGGGGAAGTTATGTAATACTAGTTCTTAGTAAGGGTGTTAAATCCGGTTTTCGTTTCGGTTTGTTTAGTTTTTTGGTTTTTCATTTCCGAAAAAATAGTTAATATACTAAAACCGTATCTACTTAGTTTTCCGGTTTCAAAACTACCCATTTTTTATATATTCGGTTTCGATTTTTTTAAAAAGCGAATAAAAGACCGGCACATTCAATTTGATTTCATGCTTTTTTTATTCTTTCACTCATAACTAAGTTTTTTATAACCTTTTACTTACTAAAAAAAATATAAACAAATTATTTTAAAAAACGCCGCATAAAATATTTTTTTTTTTATGGTGTGCCCTCATGAAAGTCATACATAACACATTAAAATGACAAAAGACACAAAGCTAGCATTTCATAACATATAATACGGATTGAAACCATGTGTAAAATTTATTTGATGAGCTGAGTTCATTTGCGATTCCATAGATTTACAATGTCAACCAAATACTTATAACATTGCATTTAATAATAAAGAAAAATATTAATATGAATCTTGTAAAACATATATAAATTTTTTATTGACTAAGAACCAATATTTTCAAAACCGGACCAGACCATACCGGTCGATCCGACAGATCCGACCAGAAATCTATGACTTAGTCCGGGTTAAGTTAAAACTCATGAGCTTCACATAATGGCATGTATAAATTATATAAGTATACATATAATTTTATTATAGTACTATTATTATTTTACTATAGTTTGAAGATGATCGATTTTCGGTTTAATCGGTTAAAAATTGAATAATATTTGTATATTTCGATTTTTATAAAACGATATCTATATAATTCCATTGGTATAATCAATACCATTCCTACAATACATAGTTCGGATCACTTCGGTTTTGCCATTTTGAACTTAGTTTGTAATATTTGAAATGAATGAGTTTGTCTAAGGAAACAAAAAAAAATATAATTTTTTTAGAAACGTGCCGAGTCTTTTAATATAAAATAAAAACCTGTCCCGCAGAATTTAACCTAATGAAAATTTTGGAAAAAGAAAAAATCAAATCTAATAATATTATTTGGACTGGCCGAAATGGACTGGGCCTGCCCATCAAAACACACTTATTCGTGAGCTACTAGGGTTTCTGTCATTTCCTCCTCTTAAAATCACCGCCGTCGTGTTGGTGTGTCGACTTCTCCTGGCGTGAAAAGAGTGAGCGAGAGGCAGAGAGCAAAGAAAAGTAGGAAAAGATGAAGACAATCCTTTCTTCCGAGACGATGGACATCCCTGATACCGTCACCATCAAGGTTCACGCTAAGGTCATCGAAGTTGAAGGACCTCGGGGCAAACTCGTTCGCGATTTCAAGCATCTGAACCTCGATTTCCAGCTGATCAAGGACGAGGAGACTGGGAAATACAAGCTTAAAATCGATTCGTGGTTTGGATCGCGCAAAGCCAGCGCCTCCATTAGAACCGCTCTTAGCCACGTCGATAACCTCATCACCGGTGTTACCAGGGGTTTCCGATACAAGATGAGGTTCGTGTACGCCCATTTTCCCATCAACGCATCCATCGGCGGTGACAATAGGTCTATCGAGATCCGTAACTTCCTTGGAGAGAAGAAGGTTTGTTTATTTTATAATCCGATTCTTCTGTGTTTTGTTTAATTCTTTCGCCTTCGTATGGATCTCGGAAATAGACTACTATTAAGTCGACTTTATCCTACTAATTGCTTATATTAGTTCCATGATGAATGATTTACTGTTTCTGGCAACTCTTAGCTTACATATCGATGTTGTAATTGGAACAACAGGTGAGGAAGGTAGAGATGTTGGATGGTGTAACCATTGTTCGATCTGAGAAGGTGAAGGATGAGATCGTCCTTGATGGTAACGATATAGAGCTGGTCTCAAGGTCATGCGCTCTGATCAACCAGGTACTACTCTCTAACCAGCACAAACCAAATTAATGTTAATCATTTGAAACTCAAGTGAAGATTGAAGGGTTTTATACGTGGTTTCAGTTTTGTTTGTTGATGTATGATTTTGGTATCACACACTTGTATATTGAAACTGCCTTGATTTACTAATGGCTGATTATATGCCCTCTGATGAAAAATTACTGTGAGACTTTCAAGCTAGTTTTGGTTGATCTTTAAGTTTGGTATCACATTTGTAAGGCCTTTTGTAATTTATTGTACGTGTGTATATGCAGAAATGTCACGTGAAGAACAAGGATATCAGGAAGTTCCTTGACGGTATCTATGTTAGCGAGAAGAGCAAGATTGTTGAGGAGGAATAGTTATATTTCTCATAGCTCTACTCTTTGTTTTCTTTCGAATGTTAGTTTTGTTTTATGGACCCAAATCCACCGTTGTTGCAAAACTCGGCTATCCTCTTTTTCTTTTTTGTTCGAGATTTTTATTTACTTATGCTCAAGTTTTGGAGACGATCTTTATCATCTTCTCTCTTTGACTCTCTCTTTCGGTTAAATTTAAGATGGATGATTTTATATTGAAAAAATGGCTTGTATTGAATTCATATTTCAGTCACAAGTTCGATAAGCTACACAAATATGAATCAGATTTAGTTATTTTTACAAAAGTGGTCGTCATTTTATAAAAATTGAAGCTGCAAGAGAGATTTAACATTATTTTTCTGTCGCCGAAAATGAAACGTTTAAGCTGATGAATTGTACGAAAAGGAAAGTAGAAGAAAGTCTAAAGAAAGGGGCCACGAGGCACTAATGTGTCACAGTAGAAACTTTTCTCTTTTCCTTGTAGATTTCTTTGCTAGACTTCTCAAGTTCTCATCCCCTCCTCTCTCTCTCTCTCGCTCCGTCGTCAATCTCTGCGTTACTCTTTGCATACGGTAAGTTCCTTTTCTCAGCTTCTTTTATTTTTATTTGAACTTGTTGAACTTTACTACAGTCTCTTATTAGCTATCCATCGACTTGGTTTTGACTTGATGATCACCTTCTTTTGTTTTGGACGATGGTCCTTATATGACTGATCCAATTGATACTTGGCTTAGATCTTTACTTTGCGTTTCGTCCGATCGACGACAACGAATTTCTATCAACTAATTTTTTCCCCGATTCCGGTTTGCATGTCTTTTCAATTCTGTGATTTCATCGTTTCAATGCTTCTCCGTGTCAAATTCTGATCTTATTTCTTATTTTTATAGTTGATTATCAAAGAATATGGCTGACGGAGAAGAGATTCAGCCTCTTGTTGTCGATAATGGAACAGGAATGGTGAAGGTAAGCTCCTTTTGCTATGATCTTCCTTTGATTCTTCTCTCCTAAGTCTATAACATGCTGATTTGATAGGCTGGGTTTGCTGGTGACGATGCACCAAGAGCAGTATTCCCTAGCATCATAGGTCGTCCACGGCATGCTGGTGTTATGGTAGGAATGGGACAAAAAGATGCTTATGTTGGCGATGAAGCTCAATCAAAAAGAGGTATACTTACTTTGAAGTATCCAATCGAACATGGAATCGTAAGTAATTGGGATGACATGGAGAAGATTTGGCATCACACTTTCTACAATGAACTTCGCGTTGCTCCTGAAGAACATCCAGTGCTTCTCACTGAAGCTCCTCTCAATCCTAAAGCCAATAGAGAGAAAATGACTCAGATCATGTTTGAGACTTTTGATGTTCCTGCTATGTATGTTGCTATTCAAGCTGTGCTTTCTCTCTATGCTAGTGGTCGTACTACAGGTATTGTGTTAGATTCAGGTGATGGAGTTAGTCATACGGTTCCTATATACGAAGGTTACGCGCTTCCTCATGCGATTCTCAGGCTTGACTTAGCCGGAAGAGATCTTACCGATGCTTTGATGAAGATCTTAACAGAGAGAGGGTACACATTTACAACAAGCGCTGAGAGAGAAATTGTGAGAGATATCAAGGAGAAGCTTTCCTATGTGGCTTTGGATTATGAGGAGGAGCTTGAAACAGCTAAATCTAGCTCTTCGATCGACAAAAGCTACGAGCTTCCTGATGGTCAGGTGATCACGATTGGTGCTGAAAGATTCCGTTGCCCTGAAGTTCTCTTTCAACCATCCTTTGTTGGAATGGAAGCACCAGGGATTCACGAGACTACTTATAACTCTATCATGAAATGTGACGTCGACATTAGAAAGGACTTGTATGGTAACGTTGTGCTCAGTGGTGGGTCGACCATGTTTCCAGGGATTGCTGATCGGATGAGCAAAGAGATCACGGTGCTCGCACCAAGCAGTATGAAGATTAAAGTGGTTGCACCACCGGAGAGGAAGTACAGTGTATGGATTGGGGGTTCCATCTTGGCTTCCCTTAGCACTTTCCAACAGGTATTGTAAATGTAAACTCTTTTTGCCGTTATCCATCCTTCACCTAAAGTAGTACTAGTACTTATGTCTGTGGTTAACCTGAATGCAGATGTGGATTTCAAAGGCAGAATATGAGGAATCAGGGCCAGCCATTGTTCACAGGAAATGTTTCTAGAAACTCTTGCGTTCAGAATCCCCATCCTCTGGTTTTATGGTTTTTTGGGCTTGTTGATTGATGAAATTTACTTTGAGGGGGATTTGTAGTTTCGGTCTTGGCTTTGTTTTAAGTTCTCTTCTTTTAATGATGTTCATGTATGTTTGAGAAAAGTGGAGAGAGTGTGTGAACTATATCCAAATGTTCGTCTGTTTCTATAGTGATTGTGTTGAATGTTGTAATCTAGTTTTCCAATTCCTGCAACAACAACAACAATAAATCGCAGATTAGGCAGCAAAGGGATTTAGTTCTCCACAAGACCTGATTTTGTGAAAAAAATTAAGACTTGACCACAGAAAAAAACGAAGAGGAAGAACTACAAGAAATTTAGCAAAAGAATGTTAGGCAATTTGGATTATAGTCTTGTCGTACAAGAATTAAAGCTATTCTTTCACTAGTAAAATTATGTATATATCATAGCAATACGTTGTTGTAGAGATAAATCCGTTGCTGTTTGCCTTTACCTACGGCATAGAAACGGAAGAATCCGTTGCAACGATCTCGTGTCTATATGCATCGCTGCTATACTATAATTATTTAACGACGGAATATAGCCACGTAATGGCTAGTATTTAATTTTGGCTAATCAATTACGGTTTAGCTGCTGTGCTTTCGTGGTCATATAACCACAAATTAGAATCGTTTAACTTCATTGCTACCAATTATTACCTACGTTTTAAAAACATAGCTATATAACTATAACCATTTCTCAATATTTTCTACAATTTTTAACTATATCAATTTTATTTTAAAAACATATTAAGCAAAAATTACTTTTGTCATTTTATATTGTACAAGAGATACATAATGCTCTTGTTCTCCGTCAAGGTCTCTCCATGTAGCAAAATATTGGTCCCATGACATAACAGCGGACTTCGTTGTTTTGGAGTTTTACAAGGAACCAAGGGACTCCATTATCTTTAGCAGACATTTCCTTTCAATAGCAGGTGCCATCATCGATGTCAAGAAAGGAAGGATATCTCTCCATTTAAGGGATTTAACATTTAACTTTGAAATGGAATGACTGAGGAAGAAAACCACCGTACAAGGGTAGAATTCGTGATTGATGTACTTTCAGAAGTCAAAAATGAAGTTTTTCAACTATCTCAAACCGAAATGGGTGTTAGAGGGAGAACGATCCAGAAAGAGCGAGTCAATGAAGTGGACTCATGCTATGATGAAAAGCTAAAAGAGGCGATGGAAGTAGTTTCACACTCTTGTATGGTAAAGAGTCCTCTGTTGAAGAATCGTTGGTGCTGGAAGAAATTGAAAGAATATCAATCGACCGACACACAACATCACAGAGCCTAGAATGTGAAATATTGCAACCCATGCCTCCAAATATCATATGCAAGCCTCACATATCTATTACAAAGCTTCTTGAGAGGTATGTAACATCCCTATCCTAAGATATGGATATTGGGCCAGTTTGTTTGGAGCAAACTCTAATCATGTTCAAGAAAAAATTGGTGAGATCAAAGGATTGATTGAGTCATCGGGTTTTGTATGAGAAACTTAGTCAAATTTTCTCAATGATCGGGATTATGATCTCAAGGTAACTCAAGAAAACTCCTTTTGTTAAAATAATGGAGCTAAACCAGCTGAGAAAGCTGGAATATGTGGAGCTAGCTAAGTTACAATTTGAAGTAGTAAGTAACTAGTTGAACCAGCAGAGTTACTAGCTAAACAAACTCAATGAACAGTTGAACCAGCTGGAAGAGTTGGCCGGCAGCTCAACTCAGCTAGATGAACTGGTTGAGTACTGACTCAACAAAGTGGACTGATTAGATAGAACCCGAACTAAGTGGGCTGAGGCAATTAAATGCAGCTGAGATGTCTAAAAGACATGTCCAATGGTTGAAGAGAGGTGACCTTTGATGAAAAGAGATGTGTATTTGATGAAAAGATGTATTTATTCGGCAAAAGATGCAACCTTATATCTTCACCACATGAGTGGTGGAGATTGAATAAGAAAGGGTGCAAATGAAGGGTTGCAATGGATGGAATGTGACCCTCGACCCCTATATATGTAAGGGGGTTTCGTAGCTAAAAGAGAAAACACACAACACAATACAAAAATCACACAAATCATAAAAGGAGAGCAAATATCTGAAAAATAGAAAGTGACGAATTGATCAAGATCCTACCATGATCAGCAATGGATGAAGCCCGATATCTTCGTATACTTGGTCGGCGAGGTTGGTTGGTTGTATGACTAAGTAATGGAGGGATCATGTGTGACCATGAAAGTGTACGACCATGAAAAGGAGCAACCTTGAAGAGGTGCGGCCGTTGAAAGATATGACCATGAGAGGGTGCGACCTTGAGGAGGTGCGACCACGAAGAGGTGCGACCATGAAAAGATGCGACCATGAAAAGGTGTGATCATGAAAAGGTGCAACCATGAATGAGTCACTGACCAAATCTGTATTATGTGGCTGAGGTGAGTATTAAACCTTATTTAATGTTGGTAATATACTTTCTAGATCTAGGCTAATAAGTCTAGAGGAATGATGAGTAAAAATGCATGACTTAAAATGGTTAGAACATCCCAAAGCCGAACGAAAGTTAATGGTTAGATAGAGTCGATGCAGCGGAGTAGATTCGGCTAAGACTTGTCTAGACTATGTATTTATATGAAGGTATATAAGACTTAAATCTAAGAAAAGTTTAAATAGAAAGAATTTTGCTGCGTAATGAATCTAGACCTATAAATGACGAGTGAAAGTCATAGAATAGATTTTAAGATTCAACCTCGATAGATTGATTAATAGAAAATAGATAAAGTTAGGAGGTTTGCCATGATGTGGCCCAAATCGGAATGCCTTAACCACGGTCTAAAGATGACTGGGATGGGGTGTTTTAAGGTATAAACTACACCTAGTAGTTGAAAGACTTTTGATCTTGGAGACATGGTCGTTCCACCTGAGCTGACGAAGTTACACTATGTATTTGTCACAAGAAGAAGGTATCAAACAACACACTTCAGCAACCTTCCAAATGATAAGGCGCTCACTTCATGAGCTACCAAAATTGCCATGGATGAGAAAATTTTGACTAGGGCATTCATTACAGCTCTTTGAACCGCCATAGTCAAGCTACTCACATTTTGCTGAAGCATCCGGTCTATTTATGCTTGTCTTAAAGGTATGAAGCATTTTGTTATGTAGGCATGTTTTCTCCTCTTGCGGAAAGTAAATGGAGTTATATGAATTACCTAAATTTAATGATTATGTTTTTGTAATGATTATCTTCTTTTTGACTAAGATTATGTTTTTGTATTTTGCAGAGAAAATGCGGTAATCCAGGGATGGCGAACGATATCTATGCTGCACAATGCGGAAAGTGTCTCAAATGGAGGAAAATTAGTACTCAAGATGAGTATGAGGAGATCAGAAGCAAAGTGCTAGAGGATCCATTTGTGTGCGAGAAACAAGAAGCGTATCATGTAGAGATGATGGAGATCGACACTATGATGCCACCAAAACATGGGCTTTAGACAAGCCTGACATACCGAAAACACCAATCGGGTTCAAGAGAACCTTATTTTTGAAAGCGGATTATTCAAAAATGAATGCGTACTACATAAGTTTAACTGGTAAGAAACTAAGGACTCGCAAAAAAATCGCAACATTCATCGAAGCTAATCTAGATTACAAGAATGCACCGCTTGGTAATTTCAAATTCATTGTGCCAAAAGTGATGAAAGACACTGTCCCTCGTGATGTATCCGCCAAAAGCCTCAAACCATCCAAGAAAGATAATTGATAATTGATTAAAAGTACTTATATATGTTGAAGTAATTATATGAAATTTATCTTTAGGCTTTTAACTCGTTTTAATCTTTTAGGTTAGGACTCATTGTAATGCTTTTTGAACCCCATCTATCTTACTCTAACGGCCATGAGCGGTTCTTTATTTTCTAGTGATAATGATATTTCTATTTCTAATCTTAGATGTGGGAAGTTGGGCTGAATCAAGTCAGTTTGGTTTGGCTAATTGATAGCTTTAAAATTTATTTATGTATAAGTCGTTTTTGGTTATTTTTATTTATTTTTTTTTATCACGTGAGGTCTTTAATATTTTTGAGCAACGAACTAACCAAATTGAAATTAACCGTAACCGTAACAACCCAAAACTTATTTTAAAATTAATTTTCATTTTAAAACTAAAATATAAAAGACTGTTCCGTAACTAAATCGAGCTTTCAAATTTTTTACTTCGGTTTTTTTGGGTAGCTTTTTGGCTGAATCAAAGAACTGGAGAAACAAAACCTACTTTTCATTATGTCACAACTACATACATCAAGAAAGGAATCTCATAATTGTCTTGCCATCTATAACAAATCTCAGTCAATATGTACAAAAAAAACATAAAAAAAAGGTGTGGTTAAAACCTAATCATCATCATCTAGCTTTATATATTCAAGCAGCATGTGTGGGGATTTATATATGTATGGCAGTAAACCTAGAATCTACCAGTAAACCTAGAACCTAAGTGTCTAGAATAGAACTTATTCTACTCTAAGCTCAACTTTGGCTCTCGCGGCATATAAGTCCTCGCATATCGTTACTAATCTACATTACATTCAACAACAAGATTTGAGAACATTACGAACAAAAGTAAAACGTATTGTATTTTGGCAACAAAAAAAAATTGGTTGTTACTTTACTTGTCACAGGAAGGAAAGTTGTTCTCATACGAAAATCAAAGCATTGAAGTCTGATGAAACGTCCCAATGCTAGTACAAATTTTATGTAAAGTCTCTATATACTAAATTTGGTAAGCATGTCACCAAGAAATTCCTCCAAATTTAGTATTATTCAATCCACATTTTTTCTTTATAGAAGACGAACTGTCTTATTAACTTCAGAAAAGTAATTGAAGGTTTATATATTGTAGTTTACGTGGGTTCCTCAGACATTATGATAGCAAATGGTCCATATGTACCCTCATAGGCGGTTATATTCTCAGATGATTTAAGGTTATGGAATGACCACCACCATTTAGAATCTGCATGGTTCATGAATATGTCTCCACTCACTTCATCTTTATGGTCCTCGAAATACCTGAAATAATCAGAACCAATAACATGGAAGAACTTTAAGTATAATGCACTCTAAATCCAAACACTAAGTCATTGAGAATGTTTTGGACATCAAAGTGTTTTGGTTGTTCTTGAGAGTCAACACTGCTTTCGTATTTCATTGTCTCTTTTCCTTTGGTTCTATCTATGTTAAAAGCCCAAGAAAAATGATGTTCGTATATGTGTCACAGTCAAGGGATTGAATGAATCTGGTCACAATTGTATCATAAAGACGACATAACACACCTTGCATCAGCTTGGTAACATATCAGTTGGACATCATTTTTATTGTATATTGGCAAGAAGCTTTGTTTCTCGAGATATATCCCAAGATCAATGTTTTCATCTGGGTTTCTCTGGCAAAATGTTGTTTTGTACATAAAGCAAGTTGAACGCTCACATCTTTTACTGGATTGGCAATGTTTGTTAGGTTACCGATGCTATACATCTAAAAGCAGAAAATCAGTTACCAACAAGCAAATGACTCACCAAATTCCTATCATAAAACTTATGTGAATAATCAAACATATTCACGATTTTTTATTGCACGTAGGAGGTTTGATTTAACAAACTAAAGGAAAATGTACGAGGCATTTCCGACTATATTTGTGGTTGTCTCTCTTTTGTGGTGTCTTATTTAGGTATAAATTACTTCGATTTAACATGTTTTATATGTTCTTTTTAAACATAAAAGCTATATTACTTGGTTAACTAATTATTATAAACATTTTTTTATTTGTATTACGTGTTATACGCTACTTAATACGAGAGTTTTACTATATAAGCTCGTTGATCTTTTAATAAAAAAAAAAAATTATTAAGCTCTTCTTGGAAGACTATGTTTCAGATCCTTTCTCTAATTCATATGATGTGGAATGATTTTCTTTCTTTTCAATAGAAAGAGTCATTTTTCACATTTTTTAACTTAATGGTGCTTGTCAAGGTCTTTGATCATGTTATTTTACTATCTATTTTATGGGATTCAGCTGTATTTAGAAACATAATTCTTTCCTATGACATTCTCCTAAAACATTAGGTCTATTTATGCAGCGTTGTCTTGTGTAGCCATGTTTTCTCGTCATCTTGCTAAAAAGTAAATGAAGTTATAGGATTAACCTAATTTTTAGATTTCTAGAAATCGATTATCTATTGTATTCTCAGAAGTGTTATAGTTGATTATGTAATGTGTTTCTTGTATAGAGCAATGATACCACTTGTCCAAGTACCTTGTGCATAACTACAAGCTACTTCATCTATAGACGGATTTAATCTTATCTAATATATCGGTTTTGAAAGTGGAATTTGTGTGGGCACTATGTGAATGGGTGGGTGGATTCAAAATGGTTCTTGTTCAATGTTGGGGACCACCAGACTTTATCTTCTTATTGTTTGTTTGTTTCGTGTGAATGAATATGGTATAACATACTTGTGAATGTATCTTTGACTTTTTTAGTAGGCTAATCAACATCTTTATAATCTAAGAATTATAGTTTGAATAGGTGAAAAGCATGCGCAACGCGCTTGTTTATTATCTTTTTAAACATAAAAACTATATCGTTTTTTATTTAACCAATTATTAGACTTATTTTGACTATTGCATGATATTCTCTTTTTATATGCTTATTATAACCTATTCTTGTAATAAGTTTTTTCTATATAATATGTTCATTGATCTTCAAATGATCTAAGCGAAACCCAAGATAAGCAGATTAGTTTTTGATTTTGCTTCAAACCTTCTTTATCTCATTAATGAAAAACCATGTTTTGTAATGATTATGTTCCTTTTCACTGAGATTTTATGTGTTTTGGAAAGAAAAATCAGTAATCCATGGATGTCGAAAGATATATATATACTTCACAATATGAAAAGTGTCTCAGCTAGAGGAATTTTATTACTCAAGTAGAATATGAGGATATCATAAGCAAAGTGCTAGAGGATCTGTTGGTATATTGCGAGAAACAAGAAGGTAAGTCATGAGATGATGGAGATCTAAACTATGATGTAACCAGAACATGGGCTACCGACAAGCCAAGCTTACCAAAAAAAACAATAGGGTTCACGAGAATCTTAGTTCTGAAAATGGATTACTCGAAAATAGATGTGTACTACATAAATCCAAATGGTAAGAAGTTGATGACTTGCAATGAAATCTGTACATTCATCGAAGTTTATTAGGATTACAAGAATGCAACACTTGGTGATTTTAGTTTCACTGCGCCAAAAAGTGATGGAAGACATTGTGAACCACTAAGGCTCAAACATCGGCGCCGTTCCTTATGATGCTTTGATGTTCTTAGGAAGGTTTCGGTTGCAAGGAAATAGCGTTGTAAGCATTTTTATTTAGTAATGAAGATGCTATTGATGTAATTTCAAATAGTGAATAAAAAAATTACTTGCATTTCTTCTATAACTTTTTTTCGTTGTTTTTTCTTTTGTTTTTTTGTGCGGACCAAACAAATAATTTGATTGCTCGAGATCCCATATTTAGATTTGACAAAGAGCAGATGCAGTCGCTCGTGGATCCGGGCTTGGTATTTTTTATTTCTAAGCTTTGTAGCGCAGCAACAAGCCTTGATATTCCTTTTCCATAGTCTTGTTCTGAGATCCAAGTTAAACGTACGAGAAGAATCTTGACTTATATGGTTTAATTTGTTTACAGATGTATGCGAGAGGAGCTCGGTTTTGGCATAGAATTTTGAGTTTGCCATCAGCTCTTATGTGGTCTTTTGGGCTCAAAAATATCTATGCTCAAAAATATATATGGCGCTGATTATTTCACCACGATGCCCATGTGGAGCGCATGTGAGACGGGTCTCGACTTCTATTGTCGAAGGGTTTAAGATTTTCCATCGGAACCTATGTGATCCTTTGGGTTTAAACAGCTATGATAATTAAATCGTAACTTTTTTCGAGTTTTCACCGTTACTGAGGAACATATCACTATTGCTCGGGGGTAGTCTTTAGTGATATTTTGACGGAAAAAATGGGGGAACAGATTAAGAAGCCATTTCATTATAAAATAAGAATAGGATGAAACTAATTAATATCATAATTATGCTCGGTGAGGAGCTGCATACGTAGCCCCAAAGAAGATTAAGCCATTCGTATTTTATGTTATGACAACAATGAGCTCGGAGAGCGTTCTTTGTTGCATTTAGTAATGGTATTGTTTCAGGTGCATGGAGTTCCATGACCGCAGAACGGGTTTTTCGGTTAATGTTGATAGCTGGTAGATTCTAGGTTTACTATTTCGTCAACTAAATAGAGACCATCCCAGCATGCGCCAAATTTCCTTGCGGCATCGTCGACGGTATTTTCGAAAACCTGTTTGAGGACGAGGTCCCTGAACTCGAACTTCGTAATTATACTATTTTGTTATAGTAGTGGAAAATGGCGTTCTGGTATCTTTCGATTATGTTGAGGATCTTTGCTCGTTGCTCTTCAACAAAGTTGAGATTGTCCTGGAGGTTGATATTGTTGAGCTCGGGATGATGGACTATCATCGTTCGCCGAAGAGTAGGCACCTCGACCTCGGCTGGAGCCAATTCTTCCACTGTGTGAGATAAGGTAAATGGTGATTTTTCGGTCAATGTTCATGGGCTGGTGCGGCAGGACCAAAGGTTCCTAGGTAGCTCGTCAGACCAAATTCCGTTCTTATATGCTAGTCAATTTTTCAATCCGTCGAGTATATTGCTAATTTTTGTCTTAGCATGTTTGAATGCCTTGTGGGTATCTTGGTGTGGATTTACTTAAGCGGATGTTATACCAGGCGCAGAATCCTTCGAAGTTGTTAGAGATTAATTGAGAGCGGTTATCTATGAAAATTTTATAGGGGAGTCCATGGCGGCATATATTATTTTCCATACGAAGTTGCGGACATCGGACTCACAGATATGGACATAGATTTTCGCTTCGACATATTTGGTAAAATAATCGGTCATAACAGGTATGAAACGTTTTTTGTCGTGAGTTTGATAAAGACTTCAACAATGTCCATGGACCACCACTTAAAAGGTATGTCTATGTTGTCCTAGTAAAGAGCTCGGTTGAAGCGTGAATCAACGGTGCATGTTGTTGGTACTTTCCGCTTTGTAAGACACCTTTCACACTCGCTTACCATTGTTGGTCATTAGTATCCTAATCGTTTAAGCTTTACCGAAAGACCACGACTACTATAATAGTTTCCGCCTTCATGGGTTTCCCACATGACTTTGTTAGTCTCGTCCTCGGAGAGGCAAATGAGAAGTGTATCAGAAGCGTTCCAGCGAAATAGTTCAATGTGTATTATCGTGTAATTTTCTACAGAGGTTTTAAGGCGCCGAGCAGCCTCACTTGTCGTCGGGTAGGATAGCATGTTGGATGGTAACCAAACCACTCATGCATGTCCACTTTATCCAACATCTTGGAGAGCACACCAAATAAGAAAATGATAAGGAGATAGTGCACATTCTTGTCGTAAACGGCTACAACTCTAAAAACAACTTGCTAGTTTTCCACTAGTTTGGACCGAAAAGGAGGCTGTAGACTTATCCATGAGACAGAACCGAAACGCAACAAATATCCACATCTGTAATACATATGTAACTGTGTGTTCCATATGTATGTCACGTGAAGGATTCTTGTCCGCAATCCATAAACTCTAGCATCGGTTTTGTGGGACATGAAAATTCTGACATTGAGCTTGACTTGTCTAGAATACGATGCCCCATTTATTATTCTTACATATACAATAGTACCAATCACATAATGGAACACAACAAGAGCCTAATAATTAAATCCTGGAGTCCAAAGTTATGGGTGCCACGTGAAATTTTTTTGGTGAGTTTTCTTATCTTGACTTTTTACGTGCAAATTCCCATTTTCTTGCTCTTAATACACATTTGCATTACTAGATTTTTTTTTTTTTTTTTTTCCTACTACAAGCCGTGTGTGTATATGGCGAAACGAAAAATAAGGCTAGTCAGCCTCCAACTTTATCTCAAAAATTTTAGTTTTCCCTCTCTTTAGACCACGTCTTCTAATAAGTGTGGTTCTTGGCTTTTTGCTAAAGAATAGAGACCAATTGTCCTTTTTATATCATAAATTCAGACAAAATTGATTCTTTATCACTTCTTTTTCTGTGATGGTGGATCCCTTTTCTTCGTGTTTCGAGCTCCACTATACCCTTTTTTAACTTTTTATTTTTAATTTAACCTTTTACGTTGATTTTTCCACTGAGCTACAGAGAATTTAGCGTTTGAAATTACTAACATCAGATAAAAGTAGCAAGTCTTTTGCATCTCTACAGAAAAACAAGACTCAAAGAATGGCGAAAGAGAACAGTAGCCATCACCACGCAGAAGCAAAAAGAAAAAGACTCGTTTGGATTCTATGTGTGAGTGGATTCTGCATATTGTCCTATGTTCTTGGAGCTTGGCAAAGCAACACTATCCCAACTTCTTCCTCTGAGGTTTACTCAAGAATGGGATGTGACCAAACAACCACTCACTCATCAACTCCTTCTTCTGATGATGATGACAATCTCTCCTCCTCGTCTTCCTCGTCGTCCTCCTCAGAGCCAGTAGAGTTAGATTTCGAAAGCCATCACAAACTCGAGCTCAAGGAAAAGAATCAAACCGTAAAGAACTTCGAGCCTTGTGATATGTCTCTGAGTGAGTACACTCCATGTGAAGATCGAGAAAGAGGGAGAAGATTCGATAGGAAGATGATGAAATACAGAGAGAGGCATTGTCCTTCAAAAGACGAGCTTCTCTATTGTCTGATTCCTCCTCCACCAAACTACAAGATTCCATTCAAATGGCCTCAGAGCAGAGACTACGCTTGGTACGATAACATCCCACACAAGGAGCTAAGCATTGAGAAAGCAATCCAGAATTGGATTCAAGTAGAAGGTGAACGTTTCAGATTCCCTGGTGGTGGCACTGGGTTTCCACGTGGCGCTGATGCTTACATTGATGATATTTCTAGACTCATTCCTCTTACTGATGGATCCATTAGAACAGCTATCGACACAGGATGTGGTGTAAGTTTTTTTTTTCTGTTTATTTTTTTAATATATATAAAAAAAAAAACTCCAATGTGTAATTTGGTGTTAAGGTGGCGAGTTTTGGAGCTTACTTATTGAAGAGGGATATAGTGGCAATGTCTTTTGCACCAAGAGACACACACGAAGCTCAGGTCCAATTTGCGTTGGAACGTGGAGTTCCAGCAATTATTGGAATAATGGGATCGATAAGGCTTCCTTATCCAGCTAGAGCTTTCGATCTTGCTCACTGTTCCCGTTGTTTGATTCCTTGGTTTCAAAACGGTAATGAACTTTTCTTGATATTTTTATTGAATCTGTTTACGTTTCTTGAGATGTAACCAAACAAAATTAGCTTCTGTGTAGATGGTTTGTATTTGACGGAAGTGGACCGGGTTTTAAGACCGGGGGGTTATTGGATCCTGTCTGGCCCACCGATCAACTGGAAGAAACACTGGAAAGGCTGGGAAAGATCACAAGAGGATTTAAAACAAGAACAAGATTCGATTGAAGATGCAGCAAAGAGTCTTTGTTGGAAGAAAGTTACAGAAAAGGGAGATTTTTCAATCTGGCAAAAGCCTATTAATCACATCGAGTGTAATAAACTCAAACGTCTTCATAAAACTCCTCCTCTTTGCACCAAATCAGACCAATCCGATTTCGCTTGGTAACAATTTAAACCACCAAAAAGCTCATATATACATAATATATATGTTTTCTGATGATAATATGTTGAGGGTAGGTACAAAGACTTGGAATCTTGTGTGACGCCATTGCCGGAAGCAAAGAGTCCAGATGAGTATGCAGGAGGTGCATTGGAGGATTGGCCGGACAGAGCATTTGCGGTGCCGCCGAGGATTATCCGGGGAACTATACCGGAGATTAATGCAGAGAAATTCAGAGAAGACAATGAGGTGTGGAAGGAGAGAATATCATATTACAAACAGATAATACCGGAGATTACAAAGGGAAGATTCAGGAACATAATGGACATGAATGCATACTTAGGAGGATTTGCAGCGGCAATGGTGAAATATCCATCTTGGATTATGAACGTTGTTCCTGTGGATGCTGAGAAGCAGACTTTAGGTGTGATTTACGAGAGAGGGTTTATAGGAACGTATCAAGATTGGTGTGAAGGTTTCTCTACGTATCCAAGAACTTATGATCTCATTCACGCTGGAGGATTGTTCAGCATTTACGAGACGAGGTAAAACATTTTATTTTGATTACATTAGCGTTTGCGTTTGCGTGTTACAAAACGCTGATTAAGTTTGTTGTTGTTGTTGATGATGGAATGGAAGGTGCGATGTGACATTGATATTGCTTGAGATGGATAGAATACTAAGGCCGGAGGGAACAGTGGTGTTTAGGGACAATGTGGAAACGTTGACCAAGATTCAGAGTTTGACCAATGGAATGAGGTGGAAGAGTCGGATTATGGATCATGAGAATGGTCCTTTTAACCCTGAGAAGATCCTTCTCGCTGTCAAATCTTATTGGACCGGTCCTTCCTCTTCTTAACCTCCTTCCAATTCTCTACTTTCATTTTTTTTTTCTCCGTATTTCCCTTTTCTGTGTCTTTTCTTTTGTTTGTTTAAAGAAAATTTTCTATGATTATTTGGGAAGATACAGGACAACTACATTTTAGAAGTAAGTTTTTCTTACAATGAAAATTAGCATTTTTCTTATATGGAAAACAAGAAACCATCTTTTGAACAAAGCTGGCTACTTTACTGTGAGCTTCGCTCGAAACTGTCATAGACCAGGAAAACGGCCAATTCATGTCTAAATTGTGGTTATAATACATATATAGAGAACTAAAAGGTTTTACTTTATTCATATCTGAACTAACAGATAATAGCTATAACCTACATATTGATACAAAAAGAAGAAGAAAGAAGCTATTACCTACATTGACCATTACTTTGTTATTCAATTTATGGTGAGTTTGGAAGCCACGTCAAAAAGACAATTATTTCTATAACTAAAAAATATAAAAGAACTTGATTTTCTGTATATTTTTACTTTTTTTTATGTTTAGTTGTGCCATTTTAATTGAACAATGCAGAGATACTCTTTTACAAATAACAAGGTTACCTAAAAAAATAAAAACAAATGGCAGTTGACACTAGTAATTACTGACGGTAACGGAGTAGTCATTAGCAAGTTCGAGAAAATTAAATGAGGATTAATCGAGGTCTAGCTTTAATCTTTTTTATCTAAATGTGTTTATGTATAAATAATGTTACAACATCCAATTAATACAAAGTGGTTTAGTGGTTCTAAAGCAATTATGGATGAAAAAGTATTCAAGTTCGAGTTCATTTAGATAATAATTTTTGTTTTTTTAGTTGAAGTTTAATGAATGGTAGAGAAGTAATTTTTCTTGTCATCCCTTATCTTAGAAAATGAGTCTTCTAACCCTAAAACACGACGGCATCATATTTTTCTTCACTTTTGGCATCATTTTTCTTTGATTTTAATACCATATGTAGTTAATTTTTGTAGATCTATCATCTTAGCATTAATTTCTACCCGAAATCTCTTGAAAATTATAATTTTCTAGTGGTTCTCGATTTATTGGCCGGCTTCGTTTAAATCGCGGCGGTTCCGGATCGCCGAGCGCCTCGCGGCGGTTAAGCGGCCGCGGAGGCCGAGTTTTTTTAACAGAGGTCATTAGTTTGGATATGAATTAGCTAAAAAATTCTTCCTTTATGGAAAGTGGTTTTCAAAAGCATGAAAGAAATATTAAGATTATAAGCCAAAGTCTAGTTTCAGTTTGAGAGGCCCATAGTTTATCCATAACCAAATATAAACCAGCTAATTGAAAACCAAATGTGAATCGTGACCCACTAATCTTAACCGAACAAGTCCAAAACCGTTGAGCAGATGCGCTGAAGACACAAATACAAATCTCGCTTAGGGTTTTATAGAGAGACCAAGGGGAGGATAGAGAGAGAGAGAGACACAAGGATCTAATGAAGAGAGGTTTGAGCAGTAGTAAACCATGCATGGAGCAAATAGGAGGCTAGCAATGGACGTTCTTGTCGGAAACTGGAAGCTATGGTCCTGATGACGGCGTGGATCTGAGAGAAGAGGAGCTCGACCGAGCTAGAAGAGAAACTCAACCGGATTAGAAGTTTGGCAATGGATTCGATGATTTATGTTCACTCCAGAGTAAGTATACGGTGGCCTGCAAAGCAAGAAGGAGGAAATGCTTCTTCATCGATTTGAGAGGCAGAGAGGTGAGAAGAGCGAGACTTGAGTCCCAAGAACGAGACATGGACGGCGCACAGCATCGAGCGATGGGTTCCCACAAATCCTAAATAAAGGGAAATTCAAAAAATAGATGGAAGCTAGACTCAGGAACTGAAGTCCAGAGCACACATACATGATCTATGTGTAAGAAAAAAAATAGCATTCGATCATTTACCATGCACTTGTCAAGAGTGAGCCAGTAGAGGAATTGATGTCGAGGGACCCTTCGAATCTTGAATCCTGAGAGCTATAGATAGCTTTGTGGAAGTATTTCTTTTTGGCTCAAAGAAAATATACCCTTTTCTTCGTCGTTTTCTCAATATTCTTTCAAATTTCCGACCATGTGGTATGTTTACTAACTTGAGGGTCAGGGAATATTCCAGCATCACAACCCATTTTATGCCTGGAGAATTGATCACATGGTTTCTATTTTGAGAAAATATTTGCTCCCTAATGGTCTGAACCACTGTCAAGACTTTTCCAGTAACTCCCAACCACGACGTGACCGACCCGGTGCAAGAAGCTTATAATCCATAGTGCCTTAAGTTCACCACGAGATGAACTCAACATATCATACTACATCAACCCGGCTTGTCCTCGTTATCAAGGAGAAAATGCCCATTCAACGACTCAATATTGAGCTAAAGGCCTAAATTTAAGAGGATGTAGTAGACCCAATGGTTTTTATCGAAGCAGTTTGACGCTAAAAGAATGGGATAATTCGTCCGACAACGCAAGGGCACGGTACGGATTTCCCATAAAAACCGTGCATAAGAAACCGCGCATCAAGATACTAGAAGGAACTGCACATCAAAGAACCAAGGGGGTCCATAATTAAACAAAGATGGCGATGCACGATTTTCTAGGACCAACAAAGGGGTGGAGGGGTCTCTTTACAATATGATTCACCGTGTTCAAGCTCCGATGTCATCATCGAAGAAAATGTGTGGCGCAGGGGGCGCCTACAAAACCTAGTCCGAAAAGTTCACCTCTTAAAGTCGCGACAATGTTTGGAATTGCATTCAACCAATCAACGAGCACCTCTTACACCTTACAAGGGAAAAAACCTAGTGAGTAACAAGAAGATTGATGTAGATAAAGTTTTATCCTAGAAATTCTGCAAGTGCACAATGAATGTAAATGTAGTATATAGGGGTCAAATCCCACAAAGACCTATGGTTACACTACGAGTTTTCCGGTTCGGACTAAGTTAAGACGGAAAATATTAATCTAAAAACGTGATATCAGAAAATAAAAGTAAACAACTAAGAAAACCGATGTTTAAAACGATGGAGACAATTGTTAAGCTCAGAGAAACTCGTAGGAAATCAGTACTGGATCATGAATTATTTATACACCGTTCTAGAACACAAAATACTATGCTATAGAAATCCAGCTTCTGCTGATAGATCTAACTATGCCTAAACCACTAGAAAACCAGATCCCTATGTGGATCCTAACATCTAGACATCCATTCTAACAGCTTTGCTAAGTTCACAAACACTTTAAACCAAATTCCTTTGTGAATAGACATGTTTGCTCATCTGGATTTGTTCCGGTTAATTAAACCGCACTTCCATGCATTTTTAACTCCTAAGAGCTTGATTCTAGTTTGCTACTATAAAATCAAGTATTAAAACTATCTAGATGAAGAACTAGTATATAAACCCTAGTTTCTTTGATTCCAATTCAACAATCCATGATTATCCTTTGAAAAACCCTAAACCTAACCAGGAAATTACTCAGACATGGAGAATGAAACAAACAACATACTTTGAATAGTTTGCATAAGAGGAATCAAAAGAGAAACAAAAAGGGTTTAGACAAATCTCTTATCCCTAAAACAATCTCTCTATTAAAAACCCTAAAAAATAAGACATAACCTAAAAAATGGCCGAAAAATCACTTTGATAACATTAGGGATGACCTAGAAATAGTTGGGCTAATAATAGGAAACAACCAGGCCCAAAAGAATCAGAAAAATAGAGATTTTAATGTTTTTCTGAGGGCGGCATCGACCGATGCAGGAAAGTGCATCTATCGATGCAATCACAGAATATGCACAGTCTTCTTCAGCTCGCGATAAATCATACACACCTTCACTAAAACGGCCATATCCAGAGCTAGACATATGAGAATCACTTCAAACCACTTGGAAGATCTTCAACGAATGTCAAACTTCTAAAAGTCATATCCGAGACTGCATCTCTCATTTACTGATTTTCCCCTTTTTTGCTCAACTTTCTGCAAACCATCCCAAATGCTCAAAAAATCTATAAAGCCACATAAATACCTGCAAAAGACTCTAAAGCTAACAACTATATGGGTTCTAAAACCATAAGAACCACACTATATCGACTACCCCAGACTTAGCATTTGCTTGCCCTTAAACAAAAAAAAAGACTTAAGCTGTGAAAGATGTTTGAAAACAAAGGGAAACACATCATATCATAGGAATGTCATATCATATTTCACTATTGTAAACCACATTCGACAGAGATTCAATTGATATCTAGTCCACCATGTAATTCATCATCACTTAGCAACTTAACATACTTGCCCCAAAGTTTATTAACCAATTCACCCAAGTCACCATCATTGCAAATCTCTACACACTGCCCAAAGAACATTGTTCTTTCCCTTTCCAATGCATAGCTAAGAAATTCCTATCACAAAAGTTTTTTCCCTCTCTCCTAGACTTATTTTTTTATTTCTCTAATTTCTCAAAGGTTCATGTAGCATAATGGCATTATAGGAAATTTTCCTAACCGCCTCAATCCCCAGCTTCTAGTGACAAATAATGGCATCATAGAATTGCTTATAACCTTGTCACTAGGTACCTAATAAGCACATGTATTATTTATTTTTCAACATTTTCAATCTAGAAGGAGAGCTGAAAACTAGAGTCTCGGACTATCTTAACACAACATAAGACCCGGACTGACTTTAATAGAGAGATTATTAATAGCTCTGGCTTACTTGACTTCATAGCTGGAGACATGGGCATTTGATGTCAAGTTGTTTTGCTTTGAGTTTTCCATTAGTATCAGACCTGTTCTAAATAACTGTGAAATGGTACATCAAGATTCATATAACACAACATAATTCCTCCAATCAATCATTGTTTCTCAAAACTAAATTTTGACTCAATAAAACCGAATAAAAACTAAAGAAAATCACTAAAATAGATAGTATTAGTAATAAAAAAATAAAAAAAGTATTAGTAACATCCTCCCCCAAACTTACTTCAAACTGTCTCCAATGGGAAAATAAATCCAGAAGAGGTAGAAAAACCAAAATTCAAATGAAAAAAAAAATAGAAAAGAAAAGAAAAATACCAAGTGGGTTGCCTCCCACTAAATGCTTGTTTAAGGTCTATAGCTTGACCTTTGAGCACAAGTGTTAGTTCAACGAATCAAAAGGTTGAGCCAATGCACCTTTCATCCTTCTCCTTATTTTGTAACAAAGAAACTGTGCAAAACGAGGCACAACAAACCAAGCAGAAGAGACAAAAAATTCATAGGGGAAATCTACTATAAAAGTAGAGTAAATCCTGAAACTATCTCCTAAGTTAAGATTCACAGAAGGATTAAACGTATTTGATGGAAAAATGAAATCAATATCATATCTTAATGAATCCATAACAAAATAATTAACCTCATCCCCATCAGTATCATACATAACTAAATTCTCCTCTTCGTCTTTTCTCTCAACTTCAGATTTCAGAATACTATCAATGTCAATATCATCCCATAGATGCAAATTAGCAAGACGTAAACCGTGTTTTTCAAGTTCCAAAAGATCAAATTCTAGTTGAGATCTAAATTTATTAAATCTATATTGAATCCCTATCTCAATATTTTCGCGTCTAAAATCATGGTGTCGTTTATATATGTTTATGAGTTCATAAGTTTTTGCTCGAAACGCATGCACTAATTGCATATACGGACTAAGAATTACCTCTTGCGTCCAATAATCGTAGTAACTATTAGGTCTTCCGCCCTCCAATCATGCTCCTCAAAGAGACATGAAAGAAGTCTAGAAACAAGTAAGTAAAATAAAAAAATAAAAAATATTAACAAAATGTGTCTTAGACTAAATCTTAATACTAAAACTCAAAGGCAACACAATTGGTCCCCGGCAACGGTGCCTGAAAACTTGATGTAGAGAAAGTTTTTCCTATAATTTAACCGCAAGCGCACAATGATGTGACTGTAGTATATAAGATTATCGTTTCCCAAGAGACTCTTTAGAACACAATTTGATATAGTTTCTAATTAAGCTAGGCGATTCAAATGTAAATTAAAATACATAAATAAATCAAAGCACGAAAGTTGTTGTTTTAAAACGATGGGAAAAAGCGCTAGATCTCGGAATTTCTGCGGGATATCTGAATCTAAGCGGGAATCTAGCTAGTAATCTAATTAAAGAATGTTCTAGAACACAAACACAAGTCTATAGAGAACCACCTTTTGCTGCGAAACTCTAACTATGCCTAGTTAGCTAAACTACCGAATTCCTTTGAGTAATCTAACAAGTAAAGCATGCAATCAAACAAGTTTGTTAAGTTCACAAGCTATCTAGTCCAAATTCCTTTGCAACTAGTCATCACTTACTCAATTAATCTATTTTACAATTAGCTAAGTCCACTTCTGTTTCCCTATCTAATCTATGATTTATATCTAGGTGATCAAGTTAGATCTAAGTAAATATGCTCAGATTAATTGAAGAACTCTTAATTAAACCCGTAGTTATGAAAACCCTAATTTGGATTCATTAATCCCTAGAATCCCTAAACCTAACTAGTGAATTACTCGCTCATGGTTTGGAAGAACACATACATGATTAATGAAAAGAATTGCATTAAGAAATTAAAACAAAAGAGAGAGGGATAAAAAATCTTCTTCACAAAATCCGGGTTTTGTCTCAGGTTGCAAAACTCACAAGAACAAGAGCCAAGAGTCTTCTAAAAGCAAAACTAAAACTTAATGAAAAACTAATCCTAAAACTCTTTTTATATGTAAAAATTCGTTGCTAAACTTTGGGCTTAAGATATGGAAACAACATAGCCCAAATAACAAAATATGGAAAAACTCGTAATGTGAAATCCACGATGCATCGATCGATGCACTTGACTGCATCGATCGATACAGTCTTAGATGCTTTTTCCTCCTCTAGTTCTAGCTGTTCCTTTGGTTGAGGTTCCTTGCTGGCCATGCTCACATCATCCTCCCCCAATTGAGAAGGATTTGACCTCAAATCGGTTTAATCTACAAAATAGGGATCCAAATCAGTAATATTGAAGCTTGAACTTACTTGGTACTTACCTTGAAGATCCGGCTGGTAGGCATTGTCACTGATCTTTTTGATGACTTTGAATGGACCATAAACCCTAGGCATTAGCTTGGGTTTCCTTTCATTCGGAAATCTATCTTTGCGCAAGTGAATCCACACTAAGTCTCATTCCTCAAAGGTTAGCTTTTTTTGGCCCTTATTGGCTTGTTGAGCATACATCTTGGTCTTATTTTCAATATTCAGCCGAGCCTTCTCATGAATCTATTTAACCAACTCATCTTTTTTCTTTCCATCAAGGCTTGTCCTTTCACTCAAAGGTAAGTGCATTAGATCCAAAGGTGAGATGAGATTGAACCCATAAACAATCTCAAAAGGTCAATACCTAGATGTAGTATACCTAGCATGATTATATGTGAATTCAACATGAGGAAAACATTCTTCCCAAGTCCTAAGATTCTTTTTAATCAAAGCTCTTAACAAGTAGACAAGGTTCTATTAACTACTTCCGTTTGACCATCCGATTGTGGGTGACAAGTTGTGGAGAAACAAAGCTTAGTTCCTAGCTTAGACCAAAGTGTTTTCCAAAAGTAAGTAAGGAACTTAGTGTCTCTATCTGATACTATGGTTATAGGCATGTTATGAAGTCTAACTATCTCCTTAAAGAACAATCCAACAATGTTAATGGCATCATCCGTTTTAAGACAAAGAATAAAGTGAGCAATTTTGGAAAACCTATCAACTACAACAAACACCGAATCCTTTCCAGTCTTAGTTCTAGGAAATCCAACAATAAATTCCATAGAAATATCATGCCAAGGGTGCAAAGGTATAGGAAGAGGGGTATACAAACCGTGCTTATGGATTATGGATTTGGCTTGCTTGCAAGTTACACATCTTTGGCAAGCTTTCTCAACATCATTCCTCATGTGTGGCCAAAAGAAGTGTTTCTGCAGTATAGTCAATGTCTTTGCCACGCTAAAGTGACCCATAAAACCACATGAATTTGCTTCATTGACAAACAAGTCTCTCAAAAAGAGTGAGGCACACATAATCGATTATCATAAAACAAGAAGCCTTTACTCTTAAAGTATTTTCCAGTACCAAACTTCTCACAACCAGCATAAATATCCTTAAAATCTGCATCAGTAGCATATAACTCTTTGATTTGCTTAAAACCTAGCAGCTTAACTTCTAAAGAGTTCAAGAGCACATACCTCCGAGAAAGAGCATCGGAAACTACATTCTCTTTACCTTTCTTGTATTTGATCACATAGGGGAAGGTCTCAATGAACTTGATCCACCTATCATGTCTTTTGTTCAGCTTTTGTTGCCGTTTGAGATGTTTGAGTGACTCATGATCAGTATGGATAACAAACTCCTTGGACCAAAGATAATGTTGCCATGTTTGTAACGTCCTAACGAGTGCATAAAGTTTTTTTGTCATAGGTTGGGTAATTGAAGTAGGCTATGGGTTTCTTTTCCTGCATAAGAACAACACCAATACCAATTCCTGAGGCATCACATTCAATTTCAATTTTTTTATCAAAGTTAGGAAAAGAAAGCACCGGGGAGTGTGTGAGCTTGTATTTCAAGGTTTGGAATGCTTCTTCTTGAACTTGCTCCCATTTAAAGCCTACATTCTTTTTGATAACCTCAGTGAGTGGGGCTGCTAGAGTGCTAAAGTCTTTAACAAATCTCCTGTAAAACCCAGCAACACTATGGAAGCTCCTTACTTCCCAAACATTCTTTGGACTCGGCTACTCCTTAATCGCTTTTATATTTTCCTCATCAACCTTGACACCATCTGTACTCACAAAAAAACCTAAGAAGACAAGGTTATATGTTCCAAAAGTACATTTCTTAAGACTAGCATACAAGGTTTCCTTTTTAAGGACTTCAAAAACCTTTCTAAGATGTTCCATGATGGTGCAAAGTTATTCACCCAAAATTAACTGCATGTGCACAGTGTACAGTTGTAGTACTTAGGTTATCGATCCCACAGAGAGCTATGGCTAGTTTGAATTCAGATGCAAAAGTAACCGAACTATGACAATTCTAATATGCTAATGACTTGTGATGTGTTGCAAACTTTAAAAAGGACATTAGATCTTAAGGAAATCAGTTGGGAAAACTTGGGATCACGGTTATTGGTGACTTCTTGAACTCTAAACACTTTAAACTACTAAATCCTATTGGTGTACTAGAAAATAGCCTTTATTTAAATCCCTAAATCTCAAATCTCTTTCGATTGTAGTTGAAAATAAATAAGCTTTAGTGCGAACGAGTTAGATCTGTTCACAAGGTGTCTAAACAAATGTTCGTTTGACTTAGAACGCACCTTGCTCACTACAGACTCTCCAGGCGTCTCTATCTCCGTCTCCGGCAAAAAGATCGACCTTGATAATCTAAAAGCGGTTAATTACGTCACCTCTAAATGTAAAATACTGTTTGTAGTGAAGAATCACGTGGCTTATTCCACAAATCAAAACCGTTTACAATGATCCCTTGTAAACCTTTTGAAAACCCTAGATCTAATGAATAAACTACTCAGACATGGTTTTAGTAAAACAAATCATCTTTTTATGAATGAAGTGCATGTAAAACGAATTAGACAATAGAAGATCAGAGGCTCACAAAGCTCTATTGAGAAAGAACACTCTCTAATCTCCTTCAGAGTCTATAACAATGATAAGAACAACCTCTATAAAGCTAAAAACAATGGAAACAAAAAGCAAAGAGAAACTTGTATTGCTTTGAGTTCTTGTGCAGTCTGTGCCTCTTCTGGTGCTTAAGAGGTGCTTATATAGGTCGTGAATGAGTCTTAGGGTTTAGGGATCTGCGAAAGGCTCGATAAGAAAATCTTCTAAATTAAGTCGGCGTCACAGTCACTGCATCTACTCCAGTCGGTCGACTCGGGGCTCGCTGCAACATTTCCTCATTTTGGCTCCAAATCTTCTAAGTCTTCTCAAATCACGTGGAAACTTCCATAAAACCTTCTTTTTAGCTCCTTTTGCTCCAAAGTGTCTTTTGCTAGTAAATCCTGCATAAATGCTCAAAACATGCTACAAAGACTCCATAAAACCTACTATATCATGGTAGAAAACCGGTAAAATCCATGATACATCATTCCACATGTTCATTTAAACTTCGGCTGAAAACTAGAATATCATCAAAGTATATTACCACAAAATGACCTATGAATTCTCTAAGGACGTGGTACATCAACCTCATGAAAGTACTATGTGCATTGGTTTAGTTTTAAATGCAATTTTCCACTCATCACCTTCTTTCATCCTAATTTGGTGATAACCACTCTTAAGGTCTACCTTAGAAAATATATTAGAACCATGCAACTCATCAAACATATCATCTAATTTAGATATAGGGTGGCGATACTTTACAATTATATTGTTGATGGCTCTGCAATCAACACACATCCTCCAATTACCATATTTCTTAGACACTAACAAAATGGGTACAACACACGGACTCATACTCTCGCGGATATGACCTTTCTTCATGAGCTCAGTGATTTGTTGTTGAAGTTCTTTGGTCTCCAAAGGATTGGTTCTGTAGGCTGGCTTGTTTGGAAGAAATGCTCCTTGTAGAAAGTCAATTTGGTGCTCAATTCCTCGGATTGGTGGTAAGCCTTGCGGTTGCTCCTCCGGAAAGACATCTTTAAATTCCTGCAAAAGAACTTGTATTTTGCTAGGCATGTCCTGCATAGATTGGTTAGTATGAAAGCATTCTTTAAGCACAAAGATTAGGTGTGGTAAGTGACTCACTGGGTTGGACTTAATCATAAGATTAGTCGGCTGTTTGACCGATGGTTTGGTTGGTGGTTTGGTTTGCGGTTTGGTGGTGTCGTCGGCATGGGGTTTGCTTTTGGATTCGGATTGGATTTTGTTTTTCTTTAAAGCAATCTAATCTATGTGAACCTCTTGTGGGGATAAAGGTACTAAAATATGTTTCTTTCCCTTAAACTCAAATGAGTACCTATTAGTAAACCCATCATGAATAACCCTTTTATCCGATTGCCAAGGTTTACCTTACAAGATGTTACCAGCATCCATGGGTAAAACATCACACAAAACCTCATCTTCATATTTGCATATGGACAAAAAAACTAGGACCTGGTTCTCTACTTCTAGATCACCCTCATCTTTAAGTCATTGCAACTTATAGGGTTTAGACCTCTTAATAATCTCAAGTCCTAACTTCTCTACCATAATCTCACTAGCTACATTGGTACAGCTACCCCCCCATCTATCACTAAACCACAGATCTTACTCTTAACTAGACAGCGAGTGTAAAATAGGTTCTCTCTTTGCTCATTCTTCTCTGTCTTAGTTTGTAAGTTTAGAGTTCTCCTAGTGACTAAGAGTTATCCAGCATGGGGCATTTCTACATCATTTTCTTCCAAGGACTCAGCATCCGAATAGTCATCCTCTGATTCTACCTCACCATTAGCCCTAATAACTATGGTTCTCTTATTAGTACATTCCCTAGAGTAGTGACCAAAACCCTTGCAATTAAAACACTGAATTTTCGTAGTTTTGGTGCTAGAACCCATATCTATACCCTTAAGTTTCGAATCTTCTACCTTAGGTTTAGTGAAAGGCTTGTAATATTTGATATACTTATCCTCCTTAGATTGGCTAAACCTATTTGAAATAACTCTGGGTTTTGGGTTCTTTCTCTTAATTTGTTTCTCAAAAATTATGGCTTTATAGAGAAGCTTTTCTAGTTCTACATAATGATGAACCTCTAGCCTATCCATGATTTCTCTATTGAGGCCGCCCATAAATCTAGCCATAGTGGCTTCACTATCCTCTTAAATATCAGCCCTAAGCAACAAGGTTTTCATCTCCTTAAAGTACTCATCTACGGTTCTAGATCCTTGAGATAGGTTCATAAGCTTAAGGTGAAGTTCCCTATAGTAGTGACTAGGTATTAACCTTCTCCTCATGATAATTTTCATTTGGTTCCACAAATCTATAGGTAAATCCCCAGCCCTTCTCCTAGAAGTAACTAATTGATCCCACCAACTTAAGGCATAATCTTTAAAAGCGGTTGGTGCTTCTCTAACCTTGCTATCCTGAGTGTATTCCCTACATTCAAATATTATTTCTATCTTCTTTTCCCACTCTAAGTACTCCTCAAGGTCATTGGTTCCATGGAAAGAGAAGATTTTGATCTTAAGGCCAGCTAAAGGATTGCGAGTGTTGGTTTGGGTGTTCCTAGGCATCTGATCATCTTGTGGCCTTCTCCTTCTAGATTGGTGTGACCTAGATGAGTGACTATAAATAATGTTCAGCATCAGAGGGTATAGGATGTCTCCTAAGTCTATCATTGATGGATCTTTCTTTCTCAACCCTCATGGTTGTCATACTCTCGTCCATCGTAACCTGGAAGGAATCCATGAGATGTTGGTTGATAGAGTTTGAAGATTCTTCTCCTTTGTATGTGCCCACCATGGTACCTGAAAGATTCAGACAACTAAACAAGTAACATGTTCAAAAGAAAACATACTTGGAACATCAATTTGCAGAAACAAATACACAAGAACAAAGAAAAACCCTAACAAAACATGTTTTAGACTTTTGAGATTCCGGTTTTGAAAAGAGTGAATCTAATAACTTTAAAAACGTTTTAAAGCTGATTTCCAGGTTCTTATAAGTTCTAAGTTAAAGTTTAAGCAAGAATTAAACCCATAAATATTAAAAAAAAATCGCAAAATGGAAGGTGAAAGGTCTCAAAACGTTTTCGCGAAAAGGTGAAGAGGTGCGAATGGGTTTGAGAGATACAACCTGGTTTGGAGTGAGCTCTGATACCACATGATGTGATCCTAGGGAGGATCTAGTCCCTGAATGACTCCAAGAGGTTGTGAAAGTGATGGTGTGATGATCAAGGTTGCGGAAGTGAAGTCATGGTCGTGAAAGTTGCGGATTTGTGAAACTTGAAGTGGATGGATCCGAGACAAGGATGAAATGACTGATACTTCTCAAGGATGGTGTTGATACTGGGTTCAACTTCTAATTATTTGTAATTAGAGGGGTTCGTTTTTTGGTAAGTACTTGATAAGAAGGTAAAGAAGAAACCTCGGAAAGAGAGTGTATTATTATTAAAGATGTTTACAATGCTTGTTAACTTGGAATGCCGAGATTAACTTTATCAAAGAGAAGTAAAACATAGGTTATCTAATTCTTCTCCTCCCGATTCTGAATCAATGTTCTTAGTGGGGGGGGGGGGTTATGTATTTATATATCCTTAATAGTCGGTCTAATAAGCCCATAGGTTAACCTCGGAAAAATGGAATATTTCCATTTTTCCAAGACTAGGGAATCTGTGATAAGATTTGATCTTATACTGTCCGAGCTTAGACTTCAGCTTAGGACGATGTTCGTTTATACCCCCGCTTCGGACACTAAATCTGATCAACCTTCTCCGAGGTATCCCTCGGTCATCTGGGCCGAGGGTCGGAATTCCTGTTGTCGGGACTTATAACCTAATAGATTATCAGGGAAGAGCTAGGCAAAGACCAAACTCTAATTATTGCCAAACTATTGATTAGGGGTAGAACCCCACCATCAACAGATGGTGGAAGATCCTTGGACTATCTACTTGCCCAGTGTGAATGATGAAGACCAGACACGGTGGACAAAGGGTGAACTGAAGTGAAACTTCCAAGGGGTGCGAAGATTCCCTTAGGCTTTCGACTCTTGAGTGAAATGGGATAATGATCCAAATTTCGGATTCAAGAGATGACCAAACGAGTTTAAGAAGATGTTTTGATATTAAAATGTTTGATGATTTAGAAAGGAGGATACAAGAGAGTACTTATAGTAGTCTAGAAGTGCATAGGAATAAAAAATGACTCCTAGGATTCCACCAAGACAATTATGAAAGACTAGAGAATTACAAAGACATTAATAAAGAAGACTAAGACTTAAACACAATCTTGAATGTATCTTTGACTCCAATTTCGTGCATGATTGAGATAAAATGGGACTTGATTCACCAAGAGGTTGTGATAAAGTACCTTGGGCTTGCCTCATTAAAAACCTATCTTAGAAAACTCATTGGGACAAAACTAAGAATAGGGAAAAAAAGTACAATCCAAGGCACCTCTCTTGGTGAGGTTTAGGTGGCGTGAATCACAACCACTGTGGTTGGATTAGCACACACTAAACTAGCCTTGATGGTCTTGAGAAGGTGTTGTAGTGTTGTCTTAAGTTTGGCTTGTTTGGATCGGGTAATGGAGCCATTAAAGATCTGTAGAGTTTTTTCTCCAATATCCGTAGGTTCTAACTGCTCCTTAGCTTCTTCATTGACTTCTTCCTCCTCTAGTTTTAGCTACTCTTTTGGTTGAGATTCCTTGCTAGCCATACTCATCTCATACTCCAAACTTCAAATTTAACCATATTAATACTTAAAAAAACCTGAAACACACTAAAACAAATACTATAAAACCATAAAAATCACAAAATATCAAAGATATCAAGACTCCAACGGACATGACTAAAAAGATAAAGCATAAGGCCCAAATGCAGCCAAATAGGCCATGACTCACGTTTCCAAAAGAAACTAGGCAGTGACGCGTTCTTTAAGCCTTCACCTTAGACTATAACTCGGATAAAGCAAACTCTATAAATACAATTTTTTTCTAACTAGAAAGGACCCAATTTTTGACGGTAAATTCTAAAATTACATATTTTTATTATTATATTGAGAAATGGTTCTCTTTTGTTCTTCTTTATAGACTTAGAAATTTTACCTTGGTTTCAAGACTTTTTTCACTTCCATTTTCGACCACTTCTCGTTCACCTCACCGTAAAAGTTCAATCATTTTTTTACTTCTCATCATTAAAGTGCTCTTTAAAAAAGAGAAAACAATGTGAACCATTCTTTTCTTTCAACCTAATGTTACTTACCCCTTCTCCCTTGTTTTTTTCCCAATTCTTTATGTTCACTCTCGTAGTATTTTATTCTCTTTAGTGGCTTGAGGCTTGGGCATCAAATAGTCATTGAGAAACACCTTCAAAGTGTCTTAAGGATTTTCATGTGTTTATTAACTTTGTGCATGACACTTGTCCTGTCCCTAATTACTGAACCCATTGACCCAAAAAAATTTCAATGTATAAATTAGATATGACATAAATTTGAATATATATCATATTTTTCTATCGATTTCATAGGGTTCAAACCTTAATTAGGATAATAATAGCTATAACTTACAACTGTAAGTACAACTAAAACATCTACCATCCAAAAAAAGCCTATAACAAAAATCTTTAGTCAAAATCGTTATCAATCACTTTGATTTCGCTTGAATGATTTGAACTACAACACATTTGGGGTCAAAACCTATTTTATTGAAAAAACGATGGTCTTAATTCATCTCTAACGATAAAATTTGTTGAGATGAGAATGGTCTACAAATTTTAATCCCGATTTGATAAACCTTTTAATGATACTATGTCTTAGATTTGGATTTAAGGTTGAAAATACGTAACTTGCATCTAACCTAAAGGCTTAAAACAGAGGATGACAAGTTTTTATGGTATTAAATTAAAATGAATTTTCAGAAAAATCAGAGCACAAAGGAAAGATGCGTGCGAATGATCCGAATTTACAATTAAGGACCTCGTCAATTTGAGACACACCAGATACTCTCCTCCTACCCTTTCTTCCCCTCTCGTCTCTACGACATCCTTGGTTTTGTTTTCTCCACTTCTCATCTCTCATTCGGACACACAAGTCCGATCTCTTCTTCGGATCGACGCTATGGAGGTTGAAGAAGAAGTGAGACAGATCGTCGAGCAGGTTAAGGAGCTTCACGACTCTGCCACTTCCTTCGTTTCTTCTTCTTCCCAGGAAGAGCAGTCCCTCCGCAAGAGAGCCTCCGTCGTTGACGCTTCCATTCGCCGCCTCCACTCCACTATTGTCTCCGATAAGCATCTCGATCCTAAGCTTCTCGAGAAGGCATCTTCTGATCTCTCTCTCTCTCTCTTTCGCTTTCTCTTTCGTTTCTCGATTCTCAAATTTATGCTCTTTTGCTGCAGTTGGAGGAGGATCTGCAAAGGGCCAGATGCATGCTCGCCGATGGAGACACTTCCTCTTTTCTCCCTTCCAAACCTCAAGGTTTCCTTCCTTCCCTCCCTCAGGATCAATTAATCAAATCTCAGATTTAGTTTTCGACATGATCCATTGTATATGATTAGGCGTGCGTCACTGTTGCATGTCTCAATGGAGTTTCTTTTCTATTTAATGATTCAAGCAGGACGCTTTGTAAGAATGTTTCTGGGACCGGTGAATGTTCGAGCCTCACGAAAAGACATCCAGCTTAAAGTCAAAGAAGAATACAATAGCTACAGAGTTAGTATTTGTTTCCCCCTTTAATGTGCATTCACCATTTGGTTTTCATCTGGCTTCTAACTTGTCTTTCCATGGACACAGGATAGGACTGCTCTTCTTTTTCTTGTTTTCCCTGCAATACTTTTGACTCTAAGATCCTATGTGTGGGATGGATGTTTGCCTGCATTCCCTGTTCAGCTCTACGAGGTAAGCAAGGATTGTTTTGTTGACTTCACTTGCTTAAGTATCGTTATGTGTCTTGCGTTCTTTGTGTTAACATGATAACTCCCTTCATCAGGCTTGGCTTCTGTTCCTTTATACTGGTTTAGTCATGCGAGAGAACGTATTGAGAGCCAATGGAAGTGATATTCGTACATGGTACTTTTATACTATCCCTCAGTTGATTATGGTTTTTTTTCATACCTTAAGTTGTGGTTGCCTATTGTCATCCAGTGTTTCAAAATTGATGTAGTTCTAGGTTGATGCATTTTTTTTGCCATTATGAAAGTTAACAAGATATAACGTTGGATATATTAGATTAATTTCAGAGTGATGCTTCATGCTACATCTTGATCTTAGGTTCTAAATTCCATCAGGTTGCTGCTCATTCTCCTTGTTTGTCTATTCGTACTTAATGATTGCTCATGAAAAATTACTATTAACTCATCATATTAATTTTCGCTGGTCAATGTTTTGCTACACTGTGGTTTTTGACTCTGCTGGTACATCTTCAAGCATATATTGAACTCACTGCTGAGTGAGGGGCATTAGAAATTAGTGGATTATAGGAATATCTATTGGAGACGTAATGCAGCAGGTTTTTTACGCTGATTGAGGTTCCCTTAAGAAAACCTTGTGCCTGATATTTAATAGAAACATGGGATGCTGTGGAAGAGGTAGTTTATTCTTGTTGTCAAGTAGAAATTGGATGGATCTTTATATGGTTTAGAGGATAATGAGAAACTTTCACAGCAGACTGATTTTATTGCGTGCGATGTGGTGAATTTGTCAAAATATCTTCCTGTGAATTGGAGACAACTCAAACCTCTGGGGTGATATGCTATTGCAGGTGGCTTTATCATCATTATTGTGCCATGGTTATGGCCCTTGTCAGTCTCACATGGGAAATCAAAGGTCAGCCAAACTGTGTCCAGAAGCAGGTAATGGTTATTATCATTGATGCAGATTACAATCTACCAAGCGAATGTTATGGATCGATTTACATCTTGTGCAGAAAGGAGTCCGTCTTTTTCTCCAATGGGCTATGATGCAAGGTATTGCGATGCTTCTGCAAAATAGATACCAGCGCCAAAGATTATACACTCGCATTGCACTAGGAAAGGTGCCATTACTATAAGCACTTCTCTTCTGTATAAATTGTATCAGACTCTATGGAATGGATGCAAGAATGTGTGTTGTGGTCGTTTTCAGGCTAAGAGGATGGACGTTGTATGGGGAGAAACGGCTGGAGTGGACGGGCAGTTATTGCTACTATGTCCCATCTTGTTCAGTTTACAGGTATAGTGACTCTACCATAGTTGTACAAAATCAATTTCACCTCATTTATACAAGGATAGATCTAGAACGCAAATACATTGTGACCTAAGTTAAACCAAACTTCATGATACACTCTCAGACCTGTAAGATGGTAAAAATGATTAATCTTTGCTCACTTTTTGACTAAACTAAAGAAAATTCCAGCGTTTTTATGCTCTATAGTTTGTGCATGTGTGTCTTAGCTCATAAAGCTTGTTTATCATATTATGTTTAACATGCTTTCAATAATACCAATGCCAAACTCAGGGATTTGAAGCATATGTTGGACTACAGTTGCTCAGCGCGGTGTTAACTGGGGTAGTTGCCGAATGGCAGGTAATATGTTCTATCTTCTGGCACGTTTTGTGCATTGTTCCCCATTGACATATCTACACACCATTCAAGAAAGAGCCGAAAATCTTGATGTAGATGATAATTGTGAATATGACAATTCAGTCTCTAGTTGGCCTTGTTCCCCATAACTCCGTCTTGAAAACGCATTAAACAGTTTATGGACAAAATGATTATCTGATGATACTAAATTGAATGGTGGGGGCAGGTATTGATTTGCGGCATTCTTCTGGTTGTGATGGCAATTGGGAACTTCATAAATACAATAGAGACATTGATGGTGAAGTCGAGGTTCAAGGCTAAGATGAAGAGAAGTAAAAGCAGAGCAGAGCTCGATTAAACTTGCTACTAGCTTCATAGTTCCCAACTTTTGGAATTTTCTGCCCACTATTTATTTCTTACTTTATAAATTTTGTTTTTCTTGGGGGAAAAGTGACCTAAAAAAACAGGAAATGCCCTTTTCTTTGTGTAAATGGAAGTGGGAGTTGATAGTTGATGGATTGACTTGTGCTTTGTAAATTTTTCAACTAACATTTGTTTGGGTTTCTAATAATCAGTCCTCAAAAAATGGTGTTAGAAATAAGATTCGTATGTACCAGTGCTATTTGCAATTTAATTCGACAAGGGTAGCTTCCTCATCAAGGTTCTTAATCAATAACCTCGATTATACTAAAGATTTTAGTGACTTTGAGATTTAGTTAAGGGATGAATGGTTGATTCTGTTATTTTTTTTCCATTCATAATATTTCTTACGTTTTCGCATTTTTGAAACGTGATTGATTATTTAAAATATATATAAGAAAAATGTGAATAATCTATTAAAACTAACATTTTGATGTTTTATAATTATTTTATTAAAATTTTATTCACTTCTATTCACTAACAAATTTTCAATTATTCCATTATTCATACAATGTATCACTCAAACCTTTAGTTTCTTTACAAGGAAAAAACGTAAACAAAAGAACATTAGGGGTTTTTAGACAAGAAAGAGAGGCGAGCCTAATCAAAAAGGAGACTTGATGTGAGTGGGATCTTAATCTTGAAAGTTAATAATGTTGAGATCACATGTGAAAATGTTGATTAAATGTTGGAGTTTTTTGGTTACCATCAATATAGGTAATTAAAGAAAAAGAAAAGAAAAGAAAAGAAAAGTAGAAAGTCTAATAAAATAAAGGAAAAAACAACAAAGGCACATGGGTAGGACAGACTCGTGGTGTATTTTATACAAAAAAAAATACATAGTCATCTGTATAATTAGATAGATACATAATAATAATAATATGTAAAAAAATGATTGGATTTGGGAGGGAGAGAGGGATTGCACGTTGGGGCAGCTGTGTAAGACACAGAGAGGTGAAAGCAAGTTGGCAAAAATCAAAGTGCTACTTACTCTTTCTTACCTGTAACCATTTCTTTCCTCCATTATTACTCTCTCTATCAAAAAGATACAGAATCTTTTCTTTTCTCCTCCTTTTTTATTTATATATATAAAAAAAAAACAAGTCTCTTTTTTGGTATGATCATGCTGTCTCAATCCATATTTGTATATTCTCTCAATTGTTTTCTTCCATTCAATTAAACCCCTTTTTCTTTTATAATTTTTTCTTACTTCTGGTTCTTAAAGTGATTTCTATAGACGATTAATAGGCAGTAATCAATATTCTTTTGAAATTTGAATCTAAAAAAAAACAGAGAAACAGAGGATGAACAATGAGAGTGGCACGAGTCTTGTCGTTGTAAGTACAAAAGCTGCACATGCTTTTGATATTACAAGCAAAAGAAATAAAAGGATTAAAATTGAACAAAAGAACAAAACTTTGAGCGACCCTGTTTAAGTGATGGTGACACAAATGAATATGGGCTTATCGGATTGTCTTTGTGGGCGCCGCAAAAAGGATATAACATAAAAAACAGAGATTCTTTCTTTCTTCTCAAACTATGGCTTTTGAGTGACTCTCTTCTCAGTCAAATTAAAAAAAAAAAAGAAAAAAAAGTGAACTTTGAGTGTTTGAGTAAAGGAATAACCTAATCTTTTTCGGCTTTCAATTCAAATCATAAAAAGAAATAAAGACCAGTCATTATATGTTCCTCTTGTTTCTTAACTCCTCCTGTTTGTTAGATAATTCAAGGAATCTTTTTACCTTAAGGAAATTAAAAAAGGACTCTTTATTCCCCAATTAACCAATCAACAAATGTTTTCAAGAAGAAAAAAGGAACAAAAAAAAGTGAGAGACTTGCTGATGAATTACAACTCCAAATAATCTAAAAGACCTTTAGCTAGAGTTTTGTTCATGTGGGTGGGGAGGAGGGGATGTGATGAACAATGGTGTTGAAGAAGAAAACAATGAAGAGAAAAAAACAAAAGACAATGTGAAAGAAAAAGACCAAAGGGAAAGAATATGAAAGTGAAAAAAAAAAAAAAGAATTGTATTCACTGAAAAATCAAGACGATTTTCAGATTGTGGTGTCAGATGAGTGTGTGTTTTGTGTTTTGAGTTTTTTTTTGGGTGTTTTTGTTTAGAAACTATGCACACATAAGTACATTTGATTCTGATCTTACTGAACCATTGTCAAGAAAGGTGGATCGGTACGGCCATTGCCTCCTCTGTTTGCAGGGCTTTGAAACGCAATCTCATAAGCCGCGGACTTCTCATCCTCGTCAAGTTCCTCTTCATCTTCTTCGTCAAGCTCCTCTTCGTCTTCTTCCATGTTATTATAATTTTGAGACTCCTCAATCTTTTCATACTCACCTATCATCGACTCTTGTTGTTGTTGTTGTTGTCGCATCAGCTCTCTCATCACAAGGTCTTCTGGCTTCAATTCCACCAAATCAGATTCAGTTACTAAACGTTTCACATTTCTAAAAATGAAAAGTAAAGTGTTAATTTACCTTTGCTGCTCCTTGTGGACTTTCCTCACTTGAAGCTGACCCATGTGGTTGATGAACTCCTTCTAGTGGAGGCTTCACCGTAGAGTCCGGAGTCTGGTTCGGTAGTGTTGGTGTTTGATCTACAACTAGAGCAGAAGGTATAGAACCGCCACCAGCACCGAGCACTTTGTTGCGGTAAAGAAGATCAAGGCGGTGAAAATAAGGACAAGTCTTAGCATCTTGAGGACGTTCCTTGTTGCTTTCTTTAACTTTCTTGTAGTATTTGTTTATGTTTTCCCATTTCTCTTTACATCTCTTAGCGTTTCTATTGTATCCCATTCTCTTCATTGAGCTTGAGATCTCTTCCCATAAAAGCCCTTTAGGGACATTATCTTGGTACCTTGGTTCCATTCCGCTTCTCAGGTTTATTAAAGCTAGAATCTCCGCCTTTGGCCATCTTGATGATGACGGCGATGATTGTTGTTCCGTGCTCATCATCATCTCTTGTTGTTGTGGAAGAGAAGGAGTAGGAGGAGGCGGAGGAAGAATCTGTTGTTGTGGAATCGCCATTATTGGTTGTTGTAATTGAGATTGAGTAATCGGTTGTGGTGGTTCTGTAGCTGCTTGTGATGAAACGCGTTTGGCGGTAGGCGGCGGTTGATGGGGCGGTAGCGGTTGATGTGGTGATGATAAAGAAGGTGGTAACTGAATGGTGTGACCTGTGATTTTCTGGATGAGTGAGATGATAGCGGCGTCACGAGAAGCAGAGGCGGCTCGTTCTTGCGACATGATCTCGTGCTCTCGAGCCAATCGAGACATCTCTTGGCGTTTCCAAGCTTCTTCACGATCGACACGTTCATGCTCTCTCTTCTCAAGTGCCTCCAGGAAGCTTCGTTGCATCGCCGCTTGCTTCTGCATTACTTGTCTCACTAAACCTTCGAATAATTCCATCATCTTGCCTCCGCCGCCGCGGCTCACACGTTTGCGTTTGCGGCTGCTGGGACCCGCCATGTTTGCCTCGTCCACCTCCATATCCTCGTCATCTTCTTCGTCGTCATCATCTGACCCCATCCCCGAAGCCGTCGATGAGCTGTGAGACGAGAAAGTGACGCCGGGAATGGTGGGACCCACGAGAGGAAGAGGAGGAGGAGGAGGAATGGGGGTGGTAAAAGAGACTGTGTGCGGCATCGGTGGTTGCGGTTGCGGAAGAGGGAAGGCGGGGAAATGAGGAGGAGGAGGTTGTTGTTGGATGGGATTGGCGACGGAGAGAGGAGTGACATCAAGGGAAGAGGAAGGAGGGGGAGTGGTGGTGTTGAGAGCTTCGAGCTGAGAGAAGAACTTGTAAGCTTTACCGTCATGGCGCCCACCGCGCGTTTCTTTAGTGCGTTTGTAGTATTTCTGAACGTTTTCGAATTTCTCTTTGCATTTCTTAGCACTGCGTTTATATCCCAACTCCAACAGCTTCCTGTTTTTTGCCATTCAAAAAATTCACATTTTCTTCTTGTTATTATTAGCTCGAACCCAAAAAAAATCATGGTTACTGTTCGATCGGAATTTTTTTCTTTTTTTTTTTAAATAAAAAAGAGCCTTGGGATTTACAAAATCGAAAACGTCCCAGAAACTCATGAGCCACTATCTGTATAAACAAACAGTTATTAAATTTCTTGGGGATGGTGAAGATGCTTGATCTCGAATAAATTAATACTTAAATAAAAGTGAAGAAAAATAAAAGGAAAAAGAAAATGAAAATAAAGCGTTGGAAACACATGCAAATGGATCTCCATCTTAGAGATTTTAGATTGAGGAAGAAGAAGTAGAATTGTAATGGGGGAGAGAAATTAAGAGACCTGGAAACGTGTTCCCAAAGAGGAGCTTTGAGAGTGGCGTCACGGAAAGTGGAATCCATATCGGATCGGATCCTGAGAAGAGCAAGCGTCTCTTCTCTCGGCCATCTGTTTCCCGATGAAGAAGAAGAGCTTCCTCCTCCTCCTCCGCCGCCGCCATCATCTGTGGCCGCTGAGAATCTCATCAGCTCTTCCAAGTTCGCCGGAGGTCTGGAGCTGATCGGAGAAGCTTCCTCCACCACTTCATTACCTCCTCCTCCTTGCTCCATCTCGTCGATTCACCAAATCTTGATTTCAATCTATCCACACTTTCTCTCTCTCTCTAGCTCACAGTTTGCTCATAAAACCATTGATGAAGAAAGAAGTAGGCTTTTTTGACTGCAACTAGGTCACAGAAAGAGAGATGAGGATTACGAGGATGATGATAGATAGATAGAGAGAATGAAAGCAAAGACAAGTTAATAAAGCTGAGCCTCTTCTAACTTTGCAGCAAATTATTGTTAAACCCACTTTTGTTCACCCCTTTTCTTTTTTATTTATTCATTTTCTCTTTTGTTTAATTCAAAATGGGTCCACTCCTCATATCATATAATATTACATCAAAATTATATTCAACATTATTTCTTTTTTTTTTTGGTAAGCAAGGGCTTTAAAAGTTAAATTTGGATCCGCAAACATCTCAATGCCAGTGATCCGATTAATTTCTTTTGGGTAAAATAGCAATATAATAAACACAAAATCATGTGCCTCCCATGTTGTTGTCCTCTCCCACCATGATGTCTCTGGTGTCCACGTGGCGTTGTCTCATTGGTAGGGTCTGTGACATTCAGATTTTCGCCAAGGGAGGGACAAAGTTGGAATTTTCATTATAGGAAAAAAAAGTTTTACCCGATTTGAGCTGGACCAGCCTTGATATCTTTCCCCATTCTCTTTCCTCCCCAATTCAATAGTTTCTTTCTCTTTTTAATTTTTTTTTTTATTGTTTAGAAACAGACCAAACAATAGTGATGTCGAAAAAACAAACCAAACAATAGTAAATTCTTTGCCATTTAATTTATTTAGAAAACAAATTATACATTATTCATAGTAGTGTAATTTTGGTAAATGAACAATATTAAAGTGAATCACAGAAGAAATAATAATAATATAACACTTTCGTCTAAAAATAAATTACTTCATTTTGAATGTTATATAAATCATATACACTCTAAATAACCTCTAAAAAATCTGCTAACCTTAGATTAAAAATAAAAGAAAAATATTTTGAAAAACTAAATGAATGCGTTTCACATTTCAAAGTGAACAAAAAACTTGATAACATTTGGCCGTTTGAATCTATTTCGAAGATTCTGCAATGAAACGGAAACTCATTTAATATTGACCACTAGTTGCAGGTGTCAAAATATTGTCTTTAAAAAGAATAAAAAAATAAAAAAAATACCATGAAACATTTAACAAAAAGCAACTTCTCGATTTTAACAATAAGAACCTAATCGTCGCAAAATCTCATTAAAAATTTGCCCTAACAGTCAACTTCAGTATCTCTCTCCATTTTTGAGAGGGTCCTCTTTTTTATTTTAGCCTTCGATCTTCATAGCCAGTTGCTTGAAACATGGTGGCGGATGAGTTCTCAACCGCTTTCTTCCTTTGGCGATGTTGAGACGTGGAGTAACCGTTGTTACGAAGCGGTTACGGTGGCTGGATTGCGGTGGAATGATCTACGACGTTCTATCTCCAGATATATGGTTGCTTAAGGATCTAGGAGAAGAAGATCAAACATATCTACTTTGTGGTTTAGGGCTGCAACATCGTGGCGCAAGCGTGTGGCAGTTCGGTGGACTACACGACGATCCAATAGAAATTAAGTAATGGTTGACCTTGGACATTCTAAGTATTGGTCGGCATTGGAGGATCTAAGCGGTCTCAGTGGTTTCAAGTGGTGGCGACGGGTGGATTGGTCCCTCCCCTTTAACATGCTGAATCTACTTGGCCGGAAAAAAGAATGTAAAGCTGAGAAGGATTCCATCGTTAGAGTTGTACTTTTACCAGGAGAACAACCATGGGGTTTTTCCCGTTGGTTGGCCTCGAAATTTCTGGTTGGAGTCGGTTATCCGGTCCGGTTGTGAGTAGAATCACCGATTGTTCTTTATAGCGCTGCATGTTTAGTACGATTAGAGTTTAGATCTTCACAATCGGCATGTTTCTCTTGACCTGGTTTATGGGGCTTATAAATTTAGGTTTTTACTAGGTTTGGTTATTTTGCTTCCTTAAACTAATAGGTTCGGGTCATAATTAATATAATATTTTATATAAAATTTTTATTCTATTTCCCTTAAAAAAACCAAGAAACAACTTTAAGGTATTGCAGGCAAAGCAATATTGGCGTCGTACTCAATACCCGAATTTCTTAGTAGCACGAGTACTTAAAGAAAGATATTTTCGTAAGGTTCATCCCTTAAAGGCAAAGAAATCGAATCTACCTTCTTTGGTGGAAAAGTATTTATGGGACCAAAGGATTGGTGGAAAAAGTTATAGGGTGGAGAATAGGTGGGGGTTATGATGTTTCAGTTTGGCAGCATCCATGGATTCTAAATGTTAATCCGCGGCCAGCTTCTTGTCGAGGAAGAACCCTACATCCTAACTTAAAGGTCAACCATTTGATTAATCAAGTAACTAAGGACTGGCATCAACATATCCTTCAAGATTTTTTTGACCATGAGGACATTAAAATTTTGAGAGGAATGACGATTAGTCGGAACTATAAACCACCTTTTTTAATGTGGCATCACACTAACACTGGGAAATATATGGTTAAGTTTGGTTATAGGCTAGCAATGACATTATCAGCAGAGGTGGAGTAGGGTCCGAACTGCAAAGCTCTTCAAGCTCACGCTTGGAAGCTTAAAGCTCCACCCTGAATTTCTCATTGTATGTGGCAGGTTGCCTCTAGGGTTCTTGCAGTTACTTTTCGGCTTCAACATCGAGGCGTGAGTTGCAAGATTTTTATAAAAGATGTGCTTCTACAAAAGATTATTTGAGTGTCCAAACTCCTTGAATATGTGGAAGGAATCTAAGCTTCTTTTGATTCAAGGGGTTTTCCCTTCTTCATCGGTTTTTTTCTAATTTGGATTTTTTGTATTGGAGGTTATCATCTCACACCAATTCAGAACTTATCCGTTCAGGATTCCAGTGGATCATGTGGTATATATGGAAAGCTAGAAATAAAAACGTATTTGAAGGAATTCAATCGGAGCCTTTGGATATCCTCAAACTTGTTTTAAGTGAAAATATTTTTTGGGAGGAGGCTCAAGCAAGGTAGGATCAGGAGTTTGAAGATGATATTGAAGATTTTTTGGACAGCGCTTTAACATTAAAGTGTCAGATTGATGGTTCATGGAAATGGTCAGATCCAACCACATGGTTGGATTGGATGTATGCAGAATTGGTTTCCAAGACACAGTCTCCTGAGGAGTGGCCCACCGTCTCCAATCCTTTATAGGAGTTTGGTATGCTCCGTCTCAATTTCCTTTATTTTCTATTTCTTGCATTTCCCGTCTTTGTAATGTAATGGCCGATTGTTTGGCTAGATCTTCAAGAACTATATTATGAGAATGCTCATATGTAAACCCCCCCCCCCTTCCTTATTGGGCTACCAACAAGGGTGTGGTGTTCTAATTATCAATGGTTGGTTAAAAAAAAGGTATTGCAATGAGAGTGAACGAGATATTTGCAGATCACATTCAATGGATGAAGTTGTTGCTAAATTCACTGTCAACTTCTGCCTCAAAGATGGATAAAGAAACTTGTGGAAAGTGGTATAACATAGTCCAAGCAGAGGAATCATATATAAGGAAAAAATCAAGAGTTCAATGGTTAGAGGAAGGGGGTATGAATATTGCTTACTTTCACAGGTCTGTGATGTCAAGGAATTCCCAAAGTCATATTCGCTTTCACCTTGATAAAATGAAAGGGTGTTGAACTCAAAATATGATATACATAATCATATTTTCGAGTTCCATAGTCTTGTCCATCAGTTGAAGATATCGCAAAGTTTATTCAGCTTCGCTGCAACAACAATCAAACCAACACAAGTTCAAATTGTCATGATCTAAGATAAATGAATCATCGTTTCACCCACCTCAATTTTACGAATAATGTTATGGTGTTCTTCGATAGTCCGAAACCATCACTTATATCCATTGTAACAATGCTAGAAGAACTCTATGATTGGTTCGGACTTACAATTAATAGAACCAACACAAATTTTTACATTGAGGTATTGAACCAAAAAATAATAATTATATATCCAGTAACGATTTCCTACTTGATTTAATACCCATTCTTTAGTTGGTGTCCTTTTCTATGCATATTAGACTAAGGATTGAAGATTAAAGCCCCTAATAGATAAACTAACATGCATATTTTCAGCATGATCATCGAAAGCGTTATCATATGCTGGTAGATTGCAACTAATATCATCAGTCATCTATAACACAATGAATTTATGGATTTCTGATTTATTTTTTACAAAAGGGTGTTTATCTTAGATAAGAAGCATATGTTATAGATTCTTATGTAGCGGTGATAATAAAAAAACTAAGGCCAAGATGTTGTGGGAAACTATTTGCTTACATGAAGACATCAAAGGTTTAGGCCTAAAATACTTCCAAGAATGGAGCTCCATACTCTCCCTAAGACTCATTTGGATGCTTTTCTCTGAATGCAGCTCTCTTTGGGATTAATGAGACTCATTTGGATGCTTTTCTCTGAATGCAGCTCTCTTTGGGATTAATGAGTAAAGACACACTGCCTAGTAGATGATAAATTATGAATGTGTGAACCCAAGTCTCAGAATTCTTGGACTTGCAATCTCATGCCAGTCACCTCTATATTCATTTTTAGGAACCTTGCTAATGGAGAAACACTGAGCTGTTGGTATATCCCATGAACACCTTTTGCATCGTTAAATATGTACTTCAAGCCTAATGGATAATCCCAAATATGGCTCTCTTTAACCGTTATTATTAAAAAAGAAACTTCCTTTAATGGATTTTGATTTAATGGAGCAAGATTAGAGAAAGAAACGCGTCTCCATACTTTTCAGACCACAATACATGCATATAAGGATTCTTAATCCTGACTCGTTAAATATTCAAAAATTATGTGTTTTCCTCGTATTAGAAGTGGAAAACTTTGAGAACTAGTGTCACTAAGAAAGAGTGGACATAAAACGTTTACTTTAAAAGCACGATTCGTAAACATTAATTTCTCTTATGATTTGCATACCAAGATTTTGTCCCAACCAAAAACAGGTTGATGTGGTGGGGCTTACAAGTCCAACCTCAATGTAAACTATGTAACCACTACATCGAAAGTTAGGATCAATTGTTTCTCTATTGTGACTTCAGTGGACTTTTTTGGGAAATTTTTGCAGGGTTTGAATATTGTGCTTTTTTTCCACACTTGAACAACTATCTTCTAAATTATACACTCCATAACAAGTTATATGAGACGAAGCCGGAGAATTTCATGGATCGCAAATAGGAGTCCGGACGAGGGAGAAAAGAGCAAATCAAGAGAAGCATCTTCGCAGGGCAATTCTTCCCACGACAAGGCCACTTCCGCCGCCATTATGGGACCAAATCCGGAGCCAAATCATGTTTTTGACATTTTCCCCCTTTAATCTTCTCTCATTGCTATATCAACCTTGTAGTTAGGTTAACAACTTAAGCTTGGATACAATATAGTCTTTTAGGATCAACGAGATGTTCTTGAGATATTTCATGCTCTCTTCTTAGTTTTGTATAATTTCCTTATGCTTTATCAATAAATTTCAGTTGTCATTATACTTTATCTTTTTCACATTTCTTATCGTCTTTCTCACCATATATTCATCAATATCCATTGGTGAGTATATTGCATTAGGATCAAGGTTTGGGCTTTTGATTTAGGGAATGAATGGATGATTGATTGGTGTTCTTAGGGCATATTTATAGGGTTCTATCATTTGAATGGCTTTAATATATTGTTAGGAAAGTGATCAATCATAAAATCATATCATAGTGCTTTTAATATATTGTTAGTTTAATATATTGTTAGGAAAGTGATCAATCCTAAAATCATATCATAGTACTTTATGTATACTAAGTGTTTGTTTAAATTCCTCAATCACTTTCAGATGAGCAAAATTTTGTTTGGCTTGCAAAAGCCTCACCAAGTCATGTGTACACAGTTAGGGAAGATGCTTAATGACTAATATTAATCGTTAGCTAACTCGTGAAAGTCTCATTAGGTTCTTTATCACTAGATAAGCAAATATCATTAACGTGAATTGGTTATGCCATTATTATTCCTTAATCACTAGAATGTGTTTGCATAAACCACACCTAGGAAACTATTCTATCAACTCTAATTGCCTCTAATCAATACTCACATTTTCCTTGATCCACATGTGTAAATAGTTGTATTATCAGGTTTACATTTGCTTGCATTTAATTTTTTTTTGTTTAGGATTTAGTCTACATCAATAAACTTCATGTCTCTCTAAGTCAACATTATTGAAAATTGTTCTTAATGCTCTTAAACCTCTAGTTTCTTGTTGTTTGACCTCTTTCCTTTCCATATACTACTTTCTCTCGAGAAATCGTAATACGGTTAGGTATAATGTGATTACAAATATTTGTTTCATTGGTAGGGTTTTAGTGATTAAACGACTATCTAAAAAACGCTCATCAATGGTCAAGTTAATTATGCGAGCATTGTATTGAGTTTAGGAACCATATAAGAGTATTAGGAAAGCGTGAAGAAATAGTATGTTAACTGATGTGCTAAAATTTTTTTCACCTAAATTGATGTGTATTGTAGTACTTAGGTTATCGATTGGTTGGTAAATTAGTTGGCCTTGCGGTCGTCTTTTCCTCTGCAAACGAGGAAGAAAGCGTTATAGGCGCCTGGACGACGCTCAAACTCATCCATCCATAGGTTATCAATTGGTTGGTAAATTAGTTGGCCTTGCGGTCGTCTTTTCCTCTGCAAACGAGGAAGAAAGCGTTATAGGCGCCTGGACGACGCTCAAACTCATCCATCCATGTGTTCCCTTGTGACTCACTTGCAAGCTGAGCAACAAACACAACATTCAGACCCTAGCCATTAAGCAACTGATGTGACATTTCTGGTGGATGGAAGACAATGGCTATATTCTGAATCAAAGCATTAGGCGCTACTTGTGTGGGAGGGACATATGTTGGAGCATCATATTCCTTCATTCCTTGATCTTTTGGAGAAACATATGTTGGAGCCTCATATTCCTTCATTCCTTAATCTTGTGAAGGTATATATCTTTTCCTCCTCGCCTCTTTGCTGGTACGTCTCAAAGTTTTTTCCTAGTAAGGATCTGAGTTTAGAGCATTGAGCCATAAGGTTCCCAAATACTCCTCACTACAACCCACTTACACAAGAGCTGTTGCATCAAATTCACTTCAACAATAATTTTTGCAACTTCAAAGTTCTATTTCCTTATTGTTATAGGATACAAAGCAACCGGCTTACCCACACCCATTGTAATCTTGCTTAAACTCTCACTGTGGAGAATAAAGTAAGGAACACCATTAAACTCAATAGTAACAATGGCAGAGCGGATAGTCAGTTGTAAGTGGCCTACAATGCCCTGCGATGTTCCACATGTTTCTATCAAGGAGAATTGGTCTGTTTCTTGCGTTGACAACAGAACAACCAGCTCCTACACAGTGGACCCATATACGAGGTCCCGAACGAGTCCACATGACGATGAACACCTCTATAATTCTACCCCTTTCTGATGGGGGTCCATGGAATTGGGGGAAGATAAATTCACTTAATTATGTCTTAGCGTGCTCAAATTTTGAGTTCAGAATCAACACAAACATAATATTGGAGACATGTTCAGTTGGCGTACCAACACTATGGAGACGAGATGAGTCTTGTAGAAGAGCTGACCATTTCCGCTGAGTTTGGAGGATCTAAGTTTTCCTTCGAGTTGCATTAGAGGTTTTCTTCCAAAAGACATATAGATGATGTGTGGTAACCTTAACTGGGTCGGTCTCAACACGAATTTTGACCGAATGAATCCGAAGGAGAGGTCACATGATTTTTCACTAACGCTTTAGTATTTGGATCTGGCAGAGAAAAAGTTGAATATGTCACTATTGCAGCAATTATAAGCCCCTGAGAAATGTGGTGGTGGCCACATGTGACAGAATCAAGCTATGATTTTTAGATCCAACGGGTGCTGGAGTAGAGGGAGGATAGGAAGCTATAGTGTGAAAATGAGATCTAACTGACGGAATAAAGTTAAGGATTCTCAAGAATTTTGTGTGATGCACTAGCTTCTTCTTCTTTTGGGACGTTTTAGAGGCTTCTTTTTGAACGTCAAAGCTCTAAAGTTTTCATCGACCAACGCGAGACTGGCCACCGGTTGCGATAGAAGAGGGAGACCTAGACTTGTTTTATCAGCTTTTTCTCTCACTTACTTTTCTAAGCGTTAAGAGATTTTCTTAAACCAAGATAAACATGTCGAAAATAGTTTTTTGCCTAAAATGAATGTCATTTATCATTATTTCATTCGTCCAGACTATAATCGAATTTTACCTTGCAAAATGTATATTAAGAAATTATCAAAGATGTACTCGTTTTATTAACGAAGTGGTGAGAATCTTTTAGACATTGCAACTTCATACTCTATACACTTGAATCTAATAATCAAGATTATTGTCTCTAATCAAAACTTGAAAAATATTAAATGTTCTCTGATAATTGTTGAAAAATGGTATTATAGATTTGTTTAATTAAGTGTTAATATAACTGGGTTTTTTCGTTCCAACTCTAACGTCGATAGTTTTGAGGATTGTTCACATCTATTCCAAAAATTGAAGTTTAAACTGGCATAAGTTTGTCTTACATTTTTTATTTGTTTTTTCACAAAATTTCTTGCAGAACTAGGTATTGAACGAAAAGCAAAGAAGATGATTTTGATTTTGACAAGTAGATAATAAAAAGATTACAATGTAATAAATTGAAGTAGCTGCAATAGTTAGGTAAACGATGGAATAAGTAAAGTACATATTGAGATTAGTAAAGTTGTGGTGTAGATAGAAGAAAGTGATGAGGAAATTGAATAGCTAGCTTCATATCTCTAAACTGAGGAGGGCGATGATGCAGACACTCACACACATTCACGTTATACACTCTTAAATAGCTCCACCTACACTAAAACTATATATAACTCTTTCCACATTTCATTGTCATTACCAAATCACGTTACACCGCTGGAAAAAAAGAAGTGATTATAAATTTTACAAAATCGTGAATGTAAAAAAAGGGCGGGGGCAATACAAGTATGTAACTGGAAGAAGATGCTAATAAATAATAATAAAAAAGGGAAGGGAATAAAATAAAAAGAGAGAGAGGAAGTAGAAGGCGATGAAGAAGAGGAATGAAGAGAGAAAAGTGGGCGGTGGAAGTGGAGAACTTTCTTGAAGAGGAAAGAAAGAGAGAGCGGCGGAAACACAGCTGTATTCTTTCTCTCTTCTTCCCCACTTTCACATGCCCCCTTCTTTATTTCTTATTTACATGTGATATGTTTTTCTTTTATTTTTACCTAATTATTGATTATATATTTAACTAAAACCCAAAGACAAGTATAATGAGAGGAGGTGGTAAGAACATGCTCGCGGAGTCACTTCCTTGGTTTCTGAATCTCTCTTACTAATCGTCCTCGTTCCTTTTCATCCCCTCTTTTTCTTTTATATAAATTATTATCAAGCACAAAATACCTAATTTAACCTCAATCTTACAAATTATTGTGTAATGGAGGGAGAGTATAAGTTAAATTTTGTTGAAACCAAAATAACGTCATTAGGAAGCTGTCAAACTCATAACTTTCCCAACTTGTGTCATACGAGGACTCCTAAAGAAACAAGTCAACGTGACTCAGAATTAGTTAAAAACGGTCTAGTCCGGGCCGGGGACATTCTAATTTAGATGATTTAACACACCCACTAATTCCAGATTCCTCTTAATTCCTTCAAACCAATAAATATACCTCGCAAAGTCAAACCCAACAATTTCATACTATTACTAAACTCTCGATTTACAAAAAAGAAAGAAAAAAAAAAAAGAGGTAACTTTGGGGCTTTAACTGCATTAATTTTGGGGCTTGATCGCTGCATTAACTATCTGACCCCTAAAATAGACACGACGATGCAATTGCTCTCTTATTCACAATGTCAATTCAGAGTTTACGACAAACAACTAGCAGAACCTGGGCTCACTTGCCAGTGTGTCAGAGTTCATGACAAGTCAACTCAACTCCAGACCATAACAACACCCACATCTTCCATATCTTTCCAACCAAACACACATTTCCTTAAATCCGCACTAAATCCACAACCTTTGGACCACCACCTCACCCTCTCCTACTGCCTCTTCTTTTCCTTTTACTTTATTATACCCACACAATGTTATATGTGGCCACTGCTCACCAAAACTGGCAATTTAATTACTAGATATCCAAACAAACAAAAAAAAACCATTTTCACACAAGAGTATCCAAATTAAAAACAAAGCTATTGAGATAGATAGATAGGGTCCAAATTCCAATGAGTCAAAGAGGGGTGACTTTTTGATGTTGTACACAATGCATTCGTTTCTTAACAGCAAATCTCACATGTACAAAAACAAAAAAGAGTGGCAATTCAATTTTAGACATTAGCCTTCTATGTCAGACAAACATGTTAAGCTCCCAGATCTTACCTATGTAAACCACATGTCTTCATTGGGAACTACTCCTCCAATCCACTATTATCTTTCCACACTGCCCGACTGTTAATCTCAGAGGCTCATTAATAATAGGGCTTGCTCTGCAACACAACCGCCGTGGCGCCTGTTACAGAAGCAGAATCAGCAATTGCAAATCATTAAGAAAAGAAACAGAAACATTTGAATAAACAAAATAAGACCCCACCAAGTGCCAGTTTTTGCTCAGAGGTAACCCTAGGACTTGGATCTTTTCAACATTATGCAGAGGAGGTGAGCGTCGTAAACATAGAAGCTTCCTTTTCAAATCATCTTTTACCGAAGATCTCCAGTACGTTCCAAGTGTAGCATTGCCTTCTCGTTCTCGTTCTACCTCTTTCAAGAAGAAGAGGATAGGCTTCTTACAGAGAGATGAAACTGGAAGCTTTATGTCCAGATCAAACTCACCTGGGTGACTTATGCCGTTCCAGGCAGAGAAGGAAAGTTCAGCTCGCTCAAGATCCCGTGGTAAGAGGATATTCGGGAAAACTTTTACAATGTAGCCAAGAGATATTGAAAATGTCAGCCGGTTAGTATGATCGTAGCATATAGATCTCTGCAGAACACTCCTGGGTTCCAAATCCATGGCTTTTGTGAAGAGTTTCAAGCTATCGAGCGTTGATAAGCCGGGATAGAGAGGATCGACAGCTTCAACGTGATGGATGGAGACAAAGGGTGCAATGGGATGAGTGGACAAGAGGCCATGAGCGTCTCCCTTAATATCCCACTGCCACATAAATCGTGAAATTAGATTGAAGATCCAAGAGATCCACCATAGAAAACAGAGATGAAGAAGTACCTGGTGAAAGCCTGGCTCTCTGGACAAAGGAACTCCGAGTTCGGTGATGCAAGCGTGAAGACGATCATCACTGCCGTATAACTTTGGGTATCTGTCGAGACAATCGTCGTGAATGCGGGAAAGGGCTTCCGCTAGAGGATAACTGATGGCGATGCCACCGCCTCCGAAAGCCATGTTGTGACTGAAGTAGGAGTTGGCTGAATGGCTCTCCGATGGGCTTCCAATATAGACCATCTCGGAAGGATCGTACTTGCTCAATACGGCAACAAGATTGGGGACGTTGAAGATAGTGTCGTCATCTCCGAGGACAAACCACCGGACATCCGGGAGAGAGAGACGGAAAGACTCTATGGCAATGCGGGAGATTCGAAGTCCAGAAGGATGGCCAGTGGGATTTGTGTAACGGAAGCGAGAGGAGTCTTCGGAGACAATAATTGGAGGAAGAGAATCATCACCTTCCTCAGGAGAAACCTGCTCTTCGAGCCAGACGTGACCACGCATCTGAGAAGGTCGCCACCATAGCCTCACAAGTTCCTTGCGGCGTTCCCAGAGCTGTGAAGATCCGGCGATACCAAACATCAAGTGATTCAGAGACAGATCAAGTCTAGCAGTCTCCCAGAGACTTCGATTTCTAGGTTGGAGAATCTCGTCATGATCGAATAAGGGAAGAGCTGGAATCGACGGCGGCGGAATTGCTGTAGGTAGATGCGGAGAAGAAGGATGGTACCGTCTGTTCCAGATATGGACGTCTTCCCAATCCCTAAGGAGATGCCAACAACGGGAAGTGGCGGGTGAGAAGACGAGGGAGAGCCAGGCTAGGGAGGCGAGAAGAAGAGCGGAGGTGGCGACAAATGCAGTGGCGATGCGGCTGAGACGGCACTGACGGATGCGAGGACGAGAGACGGGGGAAGAGCACGGCCGCTGAGAAGAATAAAGGTAAGGGATGAAAGAGAGCATCACGGTGAGGATTAAACGCATCGCCCCAAGCGCACATTTCCGCCGCCGGGCGACGCAGAACGGCGGAGAACCAAGATTCAGTTAGGTTTTTCGCCAATTTAGGGCACGGGGTTTCGATCGCCACGGAGGAGGGCTCGTGTGCGCTACGAATGTCCCCTTCTCCCTCTCTCCTTCGCCGTCGCTGTGACCTCCGAGGTTTAATTTTGATTTTAAAAAAATTGGGGGCGGATTTTGGTAAGAAACTAAAAAGGTTCGCCTTGTCGCATTGAAAATGGGCTACATCCAAGTTAGGCTGATCTATAATGGGCTCTATGAAGGGTCCAGTGCAACAAGGGTCCAGTTACGGCAACGCCAGATTCTTTATCAATATTGAGTTATAGGATTTTTAATGAAAACGACCCCCTGATGGGTGTTCAAAATGTTTAAACGGAACCGATCTTACCGAACCGAGTCGAAATGACTAATATGGATATACGGATGGATACCAACTTAAATTTAAATGAATGAATATCATTTTTGTAGAAACCAACGGATAGGGATATGGTTTGGATTTTGACTGATAAAATCGATAATATTCTAAATTAATATAATAACAATAGTTTTATAGTAAAACTTACATATGAAAGACTAATTTCAATTAGTCAATTTGAGAAAATGCGGATAACTCCATCTAAGAATTCATAATTGAAAGTTTTCTTCAACCGAATGATTACGGCTGCTTATGAAGACCCATAAGACAAACCACCCACCAAAATGAAGCTCTTGGAGCAACTTTCCAGATCACCAAAGAGCTCCCAAAGAATGGTTACATTCTCCTAAACAAGTCCGAAAAATGAGCACATGTCTAGTGAATCCTATCATAACCGGTAAGACCAAATAAGCTTTGATTATGTCCAAACATGATTCCATCTCATCGCATTTTCTTTAGGTCTAGAAAACGCCTAAGAAACCTCTGAGCTAACTGGAGTATTTTTTTTACTAGAAGAATTAAGTTTGAAGACCAAAAAGATCAAATTTACCTTATTTATATTAGTTCCTTTTAGCAACGTCTCTATTTTCCATTTAATCATGTTAGTTTTTTTATCCTTTTTATTTTGCACAATGATTGTGTTTTTATTTTAATTTTGCTTTAAGAACCTGGCTAGATACTTTCTTCACTTGTAGTCCTTTTTTGTTACCTTTTGATTAATAAATGTGTTTTTTTGTGTAAGCAAGTTTCTCTCTTGATTTCGTAAGTTAAATCTGAGTCTTGGGTGTTCTTATAAGTATCAGTAGACTTCCACATATGCTTTAATTCTATCTAGTCCACCACTACCTTCCATCATATATTAATTAACTAAAGAGGTCCTTACGCCAGCTAGTGATTTAACTCTTATTGCTTAAAGGGTTGAGAGCTTATACTACTTGCTTAGTTTAGTCTATTGCCATCTTAGTATTAGTTACATCGCATGCTGTCTCTTTCAAATTCATTTTACATATTCATTTAGGTTGTTATCCAAAAAAACAAATCTATGGATTGTCCTAATATATTCTAGTTCTTGTATTTTTATTGTGCAAACTCTACTCCTCGTCGATACCCAAGGGCAGAGCTGAGCACAATCATGAAACATTCTTCTAAAACCTTCATTTTTTAAAGAGACTCTATTTTCAGTTATAGTACCGGTAGCGTTTACGATATCATGTCAATTCCTCTATATATATATATATCAGATAACAAAATTGATTAATACAAAATATACGCCAAGAAATGACAATTTTAATAGAGTTTATGATGTTATAAATTCCATGTCAAAAAAAGAATAAAATAAATGGTCAATTGTTCTTTTATACAGTCCAATATAATAATAGAAAACATAAAGATCAGTAGCCCAAAAATCAAAGTGAAAGCCAATGAACAAAACCCATCGAATTAAAATGTTGTGGGAGTTGCGTCGTTTCTGCTTCTCGAATAAAAATGTTGTGGGGGTTGCGTCGTTTTCGCTTCTCGCATACAAAGCAGATCATCGAACTAGAACTCTCCAGACAAGGTCATCACAAAATATAATCAATCATTATGTCAACCAAAGCTCATCTATGACATTTGTTTGGGATAAAAAAACGTCACATGCCATGTGTTCTAGATTCCGTTCGGATTTGGGTCTGAGAGTGTATGTGCCTGAATCCTGCAGGGACTTGAACATGAGTCGGCTTATGTAAAAGGTATGATCCGCCTATCTGCTACTGATTTCACCTCTGGGCAAACTCTGGGCTCTCCGATTTTTGTGGCCGCGAAGCTGTGAGTGTGATATGACAGTGTGGATGAACTCCAGGGTTTAGAAGATGCACTTCGGGGTAATCCTTAGATCTTGGGAGCAAGCTGGAATGCGATGTGGAACGGGATTCGTTCCACTGGGTAGCAAACCTCCGACAACACCAAAAGAACAAAGATAAAGTCTTTAAGAAAGAACCAATAGGTTTGTGTTTCCAAAAGATTCTTTGACGCTTAAGTTGGTTCTTTGAACACATGATTAAAGTCAATAAACAAAATTAAAATCAGGAAAACAAAGTGGGTTTAATTCAACTCCGGTACAAAAGAACAAAAAGTGGTCCCAGAGTTATATGATGCTTGCGAGGGATCTTTGGGTGGGAAGAACAAAGTAAAATGCGTAAGCTAGATAAGTTCAAAGATAACCAAAAAATCTATTATCGTGTAGGAGGAGCGATCCTCTGAAGCGAATTTTTTTGAAAATGACGGTCTTTAGACCTTAATCTCTTCAAAATCTCGGTTCTTTACATAAAAGACGAGACTTTTAAGGTTTTGGAAAACAAAAATAGGCCGAGTGCCGCCTAAAAGCCGGAGCTTTAACTACTCAAAATGTGGTTCGTACTCGGATGGAGGCTGCTCTCGAGAAGAACTCTACGAGAGCCGGCGATATCTCTCGAGCGAGGACTAAACCAATTATCGAGTGAAATCCGATTAAAACATAGAAAAAAGTGCTCTATGTGAGAAAACAAAGTAAATACTAAAACAAAACAATCTTTTCCTATGCAGTGAGTAAATGATTACCCGACCCCTTCTCATAGCGAGTGAGAACTATATTTAAGGAGAATATTTGGCTCAATGTATTGATATTTTTACTGGTTTTCACATGCATATTTTATACGATTTTGGAACCTTTTCCACACTTTTAACATTATAAATAGGAGTTTTCACGTGATGGATCAATTGGAGAAGACTTACACGATATGAAACAAAATGAAGAAATTATCAAAGGATAATAAAGTCGACCAACTAGAAGGAACAATCGAAAAACTCGATTAGGTCGGTCAGAAGAAAAGAAATAGATTTACGAGCCTTTTTCTGAAACCCTAAGTCTTGAAATTTCATTGCCGACCAATGCAAGACCCCTGGAGCTATATATACTCTCCTAAGCAAAAGAATTAGGTCAAGCATTGAAGTTCTCAAGAAATAAGACACTCAAGCCACCAAAACTCTTCTTTTGCCTCAAGAAGCCACATTTGTTCTTAAGGTTTCTTGAAGTTCTACTTTCTAGGGATTTTACACAGAGAGGAGACCCACGACATGTTCTATTCTTTAAATTATACTATCTAATTTTATGAAAATTATTGATATTGATATTGATTATGGTTTTGCTTGCTATGTGTGAGTAGTTTACTTGTTGGATCTAGGGTTTTCAATTGTTTTATAGAGCTCTAAAGCATTTAATATGATATGATCAATATGACTCTCTACTTTAATGGTATTTCATAGAATATTCTAAGTTGATCACTTAGGATATTGATCTCTAGGTTTTTGTTATTCTATACATTATTTTATAGCACAATCATAACATGGCTTTTTGTAGATGATTTCGTCCTTATTAAAACCAACATTTGGTTTGGAAAGTCATGAAAAATCATATCTAAGTTTATTGTATGTGTTAGCCTCTTAGATTTAAAAATATTCTTTATGGTCTAGTAGTTAATACATAGATACAGTACCACGAGATATTGGGAACTATATACATACACCTTATGTGTTTAAGAGTCTATTAGTTATTGATTTTATGCTGATCTATATCTCATGCGGTATTTCCCTTGATCTAGTGCCATTAATCCATAAGTTATAAGACAAGCTACTAGTTAGTTACCTAGGTTCATTCATACTTTCCAGTTATAATTTAAACTTGACATAATCTCTGTGGGTCGATTTTCAATTCTAACTGGAAAGTATGAGCGATCTATGGACACTAGCTAGTATCTTTTTTTTTGTAACTTATAAGTTAAAGGAGCTGAATCAAGGGAATTATCGTAGAAGATATAGATCAGCATCAAATCAATAATCATTAGACTCTTAAACACAGAAGGCGTAAGTATATAGTACCCAACTTCTCGTGGTACTATACCTATGTATTAACTACTATACCAGAAAGAAGGCTTTGCAATCTAAGAGGCTAACACACGCAATAGACATTGATCTGATTGTTCATGACTTTCCAAGCCAAACAATGATCTTAACAAGGAAGAAATCACCTACTAAAAACCATGTTATGACTTTGTTATAAGATAATGTATAGAATAGAAAAACCTAGAGATCAATATCCCAAGTGATCAAGTCAAAATATTGTATGAAATACCATTGAGAGTCATACTGATAATACCATATTAAATGCTTTAGAGATCTATAAAACAATTGAAACCCTATATCCAATAAGTAAACTACTCACACATAGCAAGCAAAACCATAATCAATATCAATATCAATAGCTTGCATAAAAGTAGATAGTACAATTTATTGAATATAATAGGTCGTGGGTCTCCTCTATCTATAAAATCCCTAGAAAGTATAACTTCAAGAAATCTTAAGAAGAAAGGTGGCTTCTTGAGGCAAAGGAAGAGTTTTTGTGGCTTGAGTGTCTTGCTTCTTGAGAACTTGAAGGCTTGACCTAATTCTTCTTAGGAGAGTATACATAGCTGCAGGGGTCGTGTATGGGTCGGCAATGAAACTTCAAGACTTAGGGTATTAGAAAAAGGTCTGTTTCTTATGACCAACCTAATCGAGTCGGTCGACTTTGTAGTCCTTTGATAAATTCTTCATTTTGTTCCAAATCGTCTATGACTTCTCCAATTGCTCCATCACCTAAAATCTCCTTTTTATCATATTTAAAGTGTGGAAAATGTTCAAAAACAGTATAGAATATGCATGTGAAAACTGGTAAGAATATCAACACATCAAACTCCCTTAGACTTAGCTTTTGCTTGCCCTCGAGTAAACAAAGAGCTAAACTGATGATGGTGGGATTAGCACCCCTTATCAATAGCTTGGCAATAATTGAGATTCGGTCCTACCGATCTTTCTCTAAATATAAATTAGGCTATAAGTCTCTTCAATAGGATTAGAACCCTCGGCCCCGATGACCGAGGGATACCTCGACAATGAATGGTTGGATTGTAGTGTCCGAAGTGGGGGTATAAACTACTTTGTCTAAGGCCGAAGTCTAAGCTCAGACATAATAAGATCAAATCTTATCACAGATTCCCTGATTCCGGAAAAATGGAATATTTCCAATTTTCCGAGATTAGCCCATGGGTTTAGATAACCAACTACTAAGATATATAAATACATACCCCCTTCACTTAATTAATTTATTCAGAATTGGTGAGAAAAATTACTAGCAAACTTATGCTTAATACTTCTCTTTGATAAAAGATAACTCGGCATTCCGAGTTATCATTCTTGTAATCGATCAAAGCTTATTTTCCGAGGTTTCCCTTTTGTCTTTTTACTTAACTTATTCCATAAACGAACCCCTCTAATAATAAATAATTAGAAGTTGAACCCAGTCCCAACATTTGGCGCGTCAGGTTGGGGGTGTCTATTACCGATTGAGTAAAAGTAAAGAGAAACCACGGAAAAGCCAACAAGGATGGAGAAGTACGTTGGCACAATCCTAGACAACTCAGATTCCAAAGGTACCATAAAGAAGCTACGATCAAAACAGTTGTAGCTGGAGTAAAGAAAAGAATCCTCGGCAAGAAGGGGAGATGGTCAGATGAATTATGTTGATACTGGGTTCAACTTCTAATTATTTGTAATTAGAGGGGTTCATTTTAGGAAAATACTTAGTAAGAAAATAGAGAAGAAACCTCGAAAAAGGATGTTTTATTAATGAGGGTGATTACAATGCTTGTTAACTCGGGATGTCGAGTTAACTTTATCAAAGAGAAGTAAAACCTAGGCGATCTAGTTCTTCCTCTCCCGATTATGAATGAATATTATTAATGAGGGGGGGGGGTATGTATTTATATATCCTTAATAGTCGGTCTAATAAGTCCATGGGCTAACCTCGGAAAAATGAAATATTTCCATTTTTCCAAGACTAGGGAATCTGTGATAAGATTATATCTTATACTGTCCGAGCTTAGACTTCGTCTTAGGACGATGTTCGTTTATACCCCCGCTTCAGACCCTAAATTTGATCAATCTTCTCCGAGGTATCCCTCGGTCATCTGGACCGAGGGTTGATATTCCTGTGGTTGAGACTTATAACCCAATAAGTTATCAGGGAAGAGCTCGGCAGGGACCAAACTCCAATTATTGCCAAACTATTGATAAGGGGTAGAACCCCACCATCAACAAATTAGATGGGGTATTATGGTCACATAGAAAAACTCCCCGAAGTGCGTCAGGACATACCCATTTTTTCACTTTCTCATGGTATGGAGGCAATGTCTCCCGCAAAAGTAAGGGTTCCGAGCATGCGAAGGAATTTGATGATACATGATACTGAGGTTAACGATTCGAAATTAAAGGAACGAAATGACGAAACTCAAGAACTTCGGGATCACGTCTTACTTCGTATTCAAAATTATCAGCAACTTGCTTCCCGATATTAGAACAAGAAAGTCCGAGATCGCCCTTTAGATGAAGGGGATTTAGTTTTGCGAAAGGTGTTTGAGAATACAAAGGAACTCGGAGCTGGAAAGCTCGGGACTAGGTCGAAAGACTCTTACTTAGTAGTAAAGAAGGTCAAACCCAAAGTTTATCGTTTGAAAGCAATGAAATGTGAGGATATATCTCGAGCTTGGAATTCATACCACTTAAAAAAGGTATCACTGTACGGACGGACCACAAGATCCTCGTAAAAAAAAAAGAAAAAAAAAACCTATTAAGGTTCGAACTACGGATGGCTTGATCTTTTTCGGGTACGTAGGCAACTCTTCGAAGTCCAGCTATAACAAAAAAAAAATCGGTACCTTGATCACGTACTCGATAAGAGGGTTCGTCCCTTTACATATTCTTTACCAAATGCAGCTGGAGATTTTGGAGCTTGAGAAAGTAGAGCCGAGAAATTACAAGACAAAGTCGGGTCATTCCCGCAGATTTAAAACCACTTCAAGTGCCGGAATTCGATAAAGTCGATTCCGGTATAACAGATAAAGGTCGAGCATTTCTCATTAAATCAATTTTTTCAATGTAAATGACAAAAGTTTTAATGTGATAAAGTATTATTAAGCTAAAAAGTCATTGAACTTCAATAAAATGATAAGAAACTTCGGAATAAGTTCAGTCAACAAAAAATAAAAACAACAAAGAGACGAAAATTCCAATGTAAGGAAAGATTCATAAGGATTACACTCTCCGGGAGGCAACTTCATCTTCACGTCATCCGAACGAGGATTACACTCAAGGTCTTCTCGGAATAAAGGAGGGACGGTGATATCTGATGGACTAAGGGGAAAGATATGAAATTCTTTCAGTCGATGCTGAAGATTCTTTACTTGGGAAGAAAATTCCTCTTTCATTATAGAAGGAATAAGAATTTTCTCCATCTCAAGCACTTTGATCAGATCGCACTTTCCTTTCACCTGATGAAACAAATCAATCAGAGAATTACAAAACCGGCTTGCGTCGATGCAATTCTGAATCTTTTCGAACTTACTCTTGCATTCTCCAAGAACGTCGAGTCGACCAAGTGTCTTTTTATCAAGGTCGTTTCCTTTTGCTTTAACTCCGCTTGGTCCAGGAGCAGTCTCAGATAGTTTAGACTGACGAGCTGCCTCCAATTCACGTCCGAGACGTCTGACTTCACCAACAAGCTAGGCAGCTTTTTTGGATTCTTGCTCGGCCATTTTCAGGACAATTTCGGAATCATGGGAAGTTTTATTCACCATGGATCTTAAGTCTTTGATTTCCTTTCCTATTGCTGATTGTTTTATCTCAACGTCTAACAAAAGACGGTTGAAATGAAGATTAGGTATATAAAGGCTTAATAGAATGAAAGAAAACACAAATGTCAATAAAACCTTGAAATAAGAAGAAGCTGTGCTTTCAATTAAAGAGTTCTTCTCAGCTTCGGATAGAGGGGAAAAAGAATAGGATTGGCCTCCAAGTTTGCCGAACAGTTTGGCACATTATTTCCCGTCCTCAAATAAAGGGACATTTTTCCCAAAGGAGCATCGAAAGGAGTGCGACAAAGACAAAATGAGCGGGCCCTGTTGTGAAACCTTAGCCGAGCTCTTCTTATTAAGAGCTTTGGGTATCGGTTTCGAGGAACCTGCTAGAGGAGTAGGTTTGTTCGCTTCAGGGATTGGAGCGCCGGAAGCTAGAAAGGATTGGTTTTTTGGAGGAGGCATAATTGCTGAATTTTTACCCCCACCTCAGGGTTCGAAGGTTGAAATGTTTGTGCTTCCTCCCGGATTTTGAGAGTCTGTGATGAGAGTTATTGAATTTTGCTCCAAAGGTATTGGGGCAGGGGTTTTCTCATCGCCTGATGGGATGAGAGTAGTTGTGTCTGGGAAAGTAGTAGAAGGCGAAGGGGGTACATGATTGGACACCGAAGTGTCTGTTATGCTTGTTTGGATTGGGGTTTTTCGGGGAGAAGTTCCAGTAATCTCAGTTTTTCTTTTCTTCTTCCGTTGCTTCTCCTCGGGAGTTTCTGCTAGAGAACGTTTAACGGGTGGCGTCTTCGGAGCGTTTGGCTCCGAAGAAGTTGTATGTATAGTTGAAGGGCGATTAGCCGAGGTTTGTAGCTTTTTAGGTTCTTCAAAAAAGGGTTCGACATCGTTTCAGACAGGTTAAAAGAAGTTTTTGTAAAAAGGAATTATGAAGTAATGAGGAGAGAATTATGGTCTGAGAAGTAAATATTTATAAGACAAATGTTTCTATTCCACTTACTCATTCATTGCACCTCTTCTGAGAATGACACGTCACGAGAAGATAAAGAGGTTTTTGATAATACCAAGATTTTAACACATGCGCAATAAAAGAGACCCTTTCGTTTTCAGTATATTTTCCCGCCAAAGTTTATTGACAAAATTAAGAGAAGAAAAAAGATTCAAGATTTCAGAAGACAAAGATCGACAGCAATCGAGTTTCATTTATCGACAAGCTACATTATTTCAAAATTCGCCAACTCTGCCCTAGGTTATCCTCGGACGAACTGATGGTGAGATTAGTACCCTTTATCAATAGCTTGGCAATAATTGAGATTATTTTTCCTACCGATCTTTCGCTAATTATAAATTAGGTTATAAGTCTCTTTAATAGGATTAGAACCCTCGACCCTGATGACCGAGGGATACCTTGATAATGAGTGGTCGGATTGTAGTGTCTGAAGCGGGGGTATAAAATACTTCGTCTAAGGCTGAAGTCTAAGCTCGGAGAGAATAAGATCAAATCTTATCACAGATTCTCTGATTCCGGAAAAATAGAATATTTCCATTTTTCTGAGATTAGCCCATGGGCTTAGATAACCGACTATTAAGATATATATATATATAAATACATACCCCTCTTCACTTAATTGATTTATTCAGACTAGGATAGTTGAATTACTAGAAAACTTAGGCTTAATACTTCTCTTTGATAAAAGATAACTCGGCACTCCGAGTTATCATTCTTGTAATCGATCAAAGCTTATTTTCCGAGGCTCCCCTTTTGTCTTTTTACTTAACTTACTCCAAAAAGCCCATCTAATTATAAATAATTAAAAGTTGAACCCAATCCCAACATAAACCAGTGGTGTTAAAAATCCGGCAAACTATGATCAAATCATCATTGTTTAGCAATCATTAGCTCATGGCTGTGAAGTGGAAGAACGTGGAAGAATGTGGTGGTTAGGCGGTGGTGTGTCTAGTGCGTCGAGGTAATGCATGGGCAGCTCCTGGTGGGCAGATGGCAGTAGGGGCTACGATGGTGAACAAATCATCAGGTGGTGTAAATCTCTGGGCATCCACTCCCGTGATCCTCTTGTAATCAGCATTAGGCAATTGGAACAAACAGACAGCTCCAATCGGCCCGTGTAAATTCTTAAAGCCTCCTCAAGCGCACAATGTCGAAATGAGCCAAGGAAGCTTCATCCATCTTGAGGTGCATCTCAGAATCATCCTCCTTAGAAAAATCAGCTACTGGTACATCACAAAATCTCATAATTGGAGTCAAAAGACTCCCCACCATCTCCTTATTAACAGAAGAGACTACTCCAAAAAAGAAATGGTTCCTCAGCGAAACCACATTGTTGATACTAAGTTCAACTTCTTATTATTTATAATTAGAGGGGTTCGTTTTTGGAAAAGTATAAAGTAAGAAAACAAAGAGAAACCTCTGAAAGAAAGACTTTTATTAATGATTTGTATTACAAGGGTGTTAACTCGGGATGCCGAGTTAACTTTATCAAAGAGAAGTATTAAACCTAGGCGATCTAGTAATTCTTCTCCCCCATTATGAATGAATATTATTAGTGGGGGGGGGTATGTATTTTTATATCCTTAATAGTCGGTCTGGTAAGCCATGAGCTAACCTCGGAAAAATGGAATATTTCCATTTTTCCAAGACTAGGGAATCTGTGATAAGATTTGATCTTATACTGTCCGAGCTTTAGACTTCGGCCTAGGACGATGTTGTTTATACCCCCGCTTCGGTCATCTGAGCCGAGGGTTAATATTCCTGTTGTCAGGAAGAGCTAGGAAGGGACCGAACTCTAATTACTGGCAAACAATCGATAAGGGGTAGAACCCCAACATCAACAGTAAGTCTCCCCCAGTTCGTCCGAGGATGTCTTCGGGCAGCGTTGGAGAATTTCCATTCTGAATAGCTTGTCAATAAATGAAGTTCGGTATCAGTTGGTCTTCGTCTTCAGTAGTCTTAGTTTTAATTCTCCAATATTATTCTTCATTGTTCAATTGTGCGGGAAAAGACTGGATAACGAAAAGTCTATTCACGCAAACTTCTTGATTTGACAAAAACCTCTTTGCCTCCCCTTGACGTGTCTTATTCTGATCAGGCACATTAAATGGGGAAACGGAATGGACAAATTGTGCCTTATAAATAATCCTTACCCAATAAAAAAACCTAATTATCAGCTCTCATACTCACAGAAAAAAATCTCAATTCCTCTTTCTCTCTCTATCTCTAGAATGTCGAACCCCTTCATGAAGAACTTGAAATTCTACAAACCTCGGGTATTCGTACCACAGCCCGAGGAATCCAAAATCGAAGAGGAGAAAACACCGATCAACCCATCTGTTTCTCCAAAAATGAGTTCCCCAAAAACCACAGCTTCTAAACGACAGATCTCTGGAACTCCCAAGAAAAAATCGAAGTCGAAGAGAAGGAAGACCGAGACTACTTCCGAGAAGTCTCTTGTTCCATTAACCTCCTCGGTACCCAATCTCTCAGCTCCATCAACTTCTACCCTTTCGAGCGGTACCTCGACTGATTCAACTGCCGTTGAGATAGACCCGAATCCGACACCTTCAGAGAAAAATCTTGTAACTCAGGTTTCGGACTCTGCTATCCCAACAAGAAACACCAATACTCCTCCTGCCCAAACTGAGGACAAGAATAAAACTCTCGGAACCATGCCTCTGCCGAAGTCCAAAATTTCGAGCTCTGCTTCCCTCAGCTCTACTCCAACAGGTCTACCGAAGCCACTTCCTGAGACTTCTAACAAAAAGTCAGCAAAAGTTCCTCAACAAGGTTTTGCTGCTCCATCTTCACACCATTCTTTCCGATACTCATTTGAAAAGAATGTTCCTTTATTCGAGGACCAAGGAGAATGTGCAAAGCTCTTTGGCAGACTCGGAGGTCGATACGGTCCTCTTCCCTTCCTCTCCAATGCTGAAAAGGATTCTTTACTCAAGAACGCGGCTTCTTCATTTTTCAAGGTTCCTTATCGTACTTATACATTCAATTTTCGCCAATTTTTGACTGACTGTTTTATTTCAATTTTCAGACAGTAGCCTGCTTCAATCGTCTTCTATTGGACGCTGAGTTGAGAGAGTCGGCGATGAAGAAAGAAATCAACTTGCTAAGGCTCCACGTGGAGAAGTCTTCTGTTGACTCCGGAGGAAACGCGAAATTCTGCTAAGCTCGTTGATAAAGTTCGATGTCTGAAACGTGAGCTAGAAGATGCTCGCCAGTCTAAACCGTCAACTTCCAGAGCAACCGGGAATAAAGGTAATATCATTGATCAACATATGCTCGGTCGCCTAAATTCACTCGGAGAATGTAGGAGTAAGTTTGAAAAGATTCGGAAATACGTCGACACAATCAAGCTTCTTAACTCTCTGACTGATTTATTTCATCAGGTGAAAGGAAAGTACGATCTGGTTAGGGTGTTTGAGAAGGAGAAGATTCTGATTCCTTCCGTAATGAGGGAGGAATTGTTTTCCCAGTTGATCAACCTCGAACGCCGGTTGAGTGAATATCCAACTTTTCATCTTAGTCCCTCAGACCTTGAAGCTCCGCCTCTGTTCCATCAAGACCTCGGGCCTCAACATCGATCAGATGATGTTAAAATGAAGTTACCTCCAGGAGTGTATAATCCTTACGGAACTTTTCTTACTTTGTAATCTTTTTTTTTTTGGTATTTATGCCTTGTATGAATTTATAAAAGTTTTGTTTTTAATGAATTCGGCTTAAATGATACTTTATCACATTAAGGCTTTTGTCATTTTAGAAATTGATTTAACGAGAAATGCTCGACCATTATCTGTCATACCGAATTCTACTTTATCAAATTCAGTACTTGAAGTGGTTTTAAACATGCGGGAATGACCCGACTATGCCTTAGAATCCCTCGGCCCTACTTTATCAGGCTCCAAAATCTTCAACTGCATTCGGTATAGAATGTGTTAGGAGGAATAAACCCTGTTATCGAGTACATGATCAAGGCACCGATTTTGTTTTTTTTTTTGTTATAGCTGTATTCCGAAGAATTGCCTACGTACCCAAGAGGGATCAAGCAATCCGTAGTTCGAAACTTACTAGGTTTTTTTTTTTTTTTTTTTTTTTTTAAAGATTCTATGGCTCGTCGGTACAGTGATATCTCTTCAGATGGAATGAATTCCAAGCCCGATGAACATCCTCGCCTTCCATAGTCTTCAAACGATAAACACTAGGTTTTACTTTTGTTTCGATTAAGTAAGGAACCTCCCAGTTGGCTCTGAGTTTTGCAGCTCCGGGTTCTTTTGAACACCATTCGTAAAACTAAGTCTCCTTCATCGAGAGGGAGATCTCGGACTTTCTTGTTATAGTATCGAGAAGCGATTTGCTGGTAGTTTTGAATACGAAGTAGAGCGTGGTCCCAAAGTTATTGTATTTCATCATTCCGTTCTTTTAACTTTATATCGTTGATCTCGGTGTTGTGTATCATCAGGGTTCTTCGCAAACTCGGAATCCTGACTTCGGCAGGAGACATTGCTTCCATCCCATGAGAAAGCAAAAAGGGGGTTTGTCTGTATGCGCTTCTAGGAGTAGTTCTGTATGACCATAGTACTTCTTCCAATTCGTCCGACCATCTTCCTTTTTTCCGGAGGAGTCTTTTCTTTATTCTGGCGACGATTGTTTTATTCGTAGCTTCAGCTTGTCCATTTCCTTGTGGGTACCTCGGAGTCGACTTGTTTAAACGAATTTTCTACTTTTCGCAGAAAGTTTCAAAATTATTTGAGATGAACTGTGAGCTTATCCGTCACTATCTCGTAAGGATTCCCATGCCGGCAGACTATATTTTTTTAGACAAAACTTTCAACCTCTCCGCTTTGAATCTTTGGATAAGCTGCTGCTTCGACCTACTTCGTGAAATAATCAGTTAAGATTAGGAGAAAATGTTTCCCACTAGTCGACTTAGGAAAAGTTCCTACGATATCCATATCCAATCGCATAAACGGGAAAGGAGGTACCGCGGCCATAAGTAACTCTGTTGGTGCGTGAATCTCGGGAGGATGTCTTTGACACTTCTCACAACGTGCCGTAAACTTGTCAGAATCTACCATCATGGTTGACCAATAATACCCTAGTCTCCGTAGTTTTACAGCTAGAAGTCTTCCTCTCGAATAATTTCCTCCTTCACCAGAATGGGTGGAGGTCATTACTTTGTTTGCTTCTTCTTTACAGATGCAGTGCAGCATCAATCCTCCGGCAGATCTTTTAAACAGAACATCGTCCATTATTAAAGATTGGGCAGCCACAGCTTTAAGCCGACGCGCTGCCCATTTATTCGATTGGACCTCGCCGTTTTTGATATAACGAATAATTGGTGTTCTCCAATCTTCTTTATCTTCTCCGAGGATTTCCGGTTGAGCCTCTTCTTCTTTTACGTCTTCGATTGCCAAAGCGTGCTGTTCGCTATTGCTGATATTCGGATAATCGATCGTTTCAACCAGAATTGTTCTTTTTAAATGGGGATTTGACGCTGTTGCAAGAGCGGCCAAAGAGTCTGCCATCGTATTCTCTCTCCGTGGAATCCGTTTTAAATCGAATTCTTTAAAATGATTGGCCAATTGCCTCACCAATTTTACGTATGCCTCCATTCGATCGTTCTTTGCTTCAAACTCGCCACTGAACTGGTTAGCTACTAGTTGAGTATCGCAGCAAACTCAGAGATATTGAGCGCCCAACTGTTTTGCAAGAAGAAGTCCTGCGATTAAGGCTTAGTACTCCGCCTCATTTTTTAGCGCTTCAAAAGCTAAACGGAAACTCTGTTCCAAAACCTCTCCAGTCGGTGATTTCAGCCAGATCCCGATCCCAGATCCGAATTTGGATTAAGATCCATCAATGAAGAGGGTCCTCCGCTCGTTCTGAGGAGCTATTGTCATCACTTCTGGAGGTAGCTCAGACATGAAATCATCTAATACTTGGGATTTGATCGTCGCTTTGGTTTGATATTCAATGTCATATTCACTAAGTTCAACAGCCCACTTCGCCAGCCGTCCTGACTATCCGGACCTGTGTAGTATGGTTCGGAGAGGGTGGCTTGTCATTATGGCGATCAGATGTGACTGAAAATAAGGTCGGAGTTTCCGAGTTGCTATCCCTACGGCAAACGCTAACTTTTCTAGAGCTGTATATCTGGTTTCCGCGTCGATCAACGACTTGCTTACATTGAAGACCGGTTTTTGCTCTCCTCTATCCTCTCGGACAACAACGCCGCTTACAGCCGATTCTGATACCGAAACATAAAGGAAAAGGGTTTCCCCCTCTTTGGGTTTGTTCAAGATCGAAGGGGTCGACATGTATCTTTTTAGATCTTGAAAAGCTTCCTCGCATTCACTATTCCATTCGAATTTTTTCTTTCCCTTCAAAATATTGTAAAAGGGCAAACACTTATCAGTTGATCGTGAGATGAATCGATTTAGAGCTGCAATTCGCCCGGTGAGCCTCTGCACTTCTTTTGAATTCTTTGGGGACAGGAGGTTCTTTATTGCACAGATTTGTCTTGGGTTAGCTTCTATTCCCCGCTTTGTTACCAAATATCCGAGGAATTCCCCCGAGGTAACTGCAAACGTGCACTTATCCCCGATCTGTGTCGAAGCGATTCAGGATATCGAAACAATCTTGTAGATGAGTGACATGTTCGGATGCCACATGAGATTTTACTAACATATCATCAATATAAACCTCCATCGTACTTCCGAGCTTTTCTGCAAACATTCGATTAACTAAGCTCTGATACGTTGCTCCTGCGTTCTTTCAGGGCGAAGGGCATTACGCGGTAACAGTAGGTTCCTCTGTTTGTGATAAACCCGGTTTTCTCCCTATCATCCGGATGCATCATAATCTGGTTGTACCCCGAGAATGCGTCCATAAAGGAAAGAAGTTCATTTCCTGCTGTGGCTTCCATCAGTCTTTCTATGCTTGGGAGGGGGAAGCAATCCTTTGGGCATGCTTTGTTTAGGTCCGTGAAATCCACGCAGATCCTCCATTTTCCATTTTTCTTTTTTACTACTACAGGGTTGGCTAACCACTCCGGATATTGAACCTCGGTTATCGAGCCTTTTGCTAGTAACCGATCGATTTCTTCGTTAACAGCTGCTGCTCTTTCGGATCCTAACTTTCTCTTCTTATGCTTGACTAGTTTATGGGTAGGATCCACGTTTAACCGATGTAATATCACTGTTGGATCGATCCCTACCATATCCTCGGATGACCAGGCAAACGTTCCTTTGTTTTTCTTTAGTAGGTCGATTAACTTTGTTCTTGTTTTTTTCTCCAAATTTCCTCCTATAGTTAAACAACGTTCTGGATTTTCCTCGTCGAGATATATCTTTTCGTATCAATCTTTCTCAAAGATGTTCAGATCTAATTCTCCAACTACTGATAAGCTCGGATTTTCGTTGTGGGGGACCTCCGGTTCCGAGATTAGCGAGATTGTTCGTGACTGATTCTTCGGGGGCATGGAACAAATTCTGGCTATTCGTTGGTTTCCTTTAACTGAACAAACACCGTGTGGGGTTGGAAATTTGAGGCACTGATGACAGGTCGAAGGGATTGCTTCCATCATTGTTAGCCAAGGTACTCCCATAATTGCGTCAAATATGAGGGGTCCTGACACCACATGAAAGATAGTATCCATAGTGACTACTCCAACTGATATTGGGTAGACCGCAGTTCCTACCGCTACTTCTCTTTTCCGCGGAAGTGAGGTTACAGGTTCTGTTCTTACCTCCATATCTTTAGATACTACATTCATTCGATTCATAGCTTCTAGACTTAATAGATTCATTGTACTTCTGGTATCCACGAGCACCTTTTCCATGAGATTTCCGGCCAAGAAGACACGAATGACTAAAGGGTCGTTGTGGGGAATTATAATTCCCTCGAGATCTAATCTGTGAAGGCTGTCAAAGAATGATATGTTGGGGCTGGGAATATAGATCGAATCTTCGGTATTTCTTGGATACGCTTCTTTATAGTTCCTTTGGAATTCAAACTATCGAGAATCACACCGATATATTTTTCCATCCTTAAGGTTTCTTTGTTTTACTAAATAGAAGTCACCCCCTACCTGGCGCGCCAAATGTTGATATTAACTTTTAATTATTTATAATTAAAGGGGTTCATTTTTGGAAAAGTATAAAGTAAGAAAACAAGAAGAAACCTCGGAAAAATGATGTTTTATTAATGATTTTGATTACAATGCTTGTTAGCTCGGAATGCCGAGTTAACTTTATCAAAGAGAAGTAAAACCTAGGCGATCTAGTTCTTCTTCTCCCCGATTCTAAATGAATATTATTAGTGAGGGGGAGTATGTATTTATATATCCTTAATAGTTGGTCTTGTAAGCCCATGGGCTAACCTCGAAAAAAATGGAATATTTCCATTTTTCCAAGACTAGGGAATCTGTGATAAGATTTTATCTTATAATGTCCGAGCTTTAGACTTCGGCCTAGGACGATGTTGTTTATACCCCCGCTTCGGACACTAAGTTCAATCATTCTTCACCGAGGTATCCCTCGGTCATCTGAGCCGAGGGTTAATATTCATCTTGTCGGGACTTATAACCTAATAAGTTATCAGGGGAGAGCTAGGCAGAGACCGAACTCCAATTATTGCCAAACTTTCGATACGGGGTAGAAACCCACTATCAACACACATGGCGTTCAAAGAGAGCACCCATGTTCCAATTAGTCTCCTTAGGAGCATCAGGCAAGGTAAATCCATCTCCAATGGCATATTACATCAGAGTAAGCTCCTGCTCATGCTGGCGTCAAACCTCTGTCCGTCTCAGCAATGTATGGCTAATTACCGTAAAACGAGATGTCGAATAAGTGCATGCTTCATCGAGGTCGGGTCATAGGCTCCACATCCAATCAAACTCCAAAATGTGTGACGCTCTCCAAATTTTTTCGTATCATAAAACTTGATTCCCTTGCAGTTGAAACAAAAAACTGAACAAAACTCTGCAATGGTGATGGTGTAACAAACTCCTTTGATCTTGAAATGAAGTCGCCATTGGTTGACATCTTCACAGCTATGCGGATATACCAAGTAACATGAGGCCAACAATTTCATCACTACTTCTGGATAAGTCTAGTAATGTTGAGAACCAATGTGTCCCATTCCAATGTTTCTCATGAGCATCTCAAATTGCTTCTTCAGATCAAGGCTCCTCATCGTCTTCATGTTTAATAATCACAGGAGCTGAATAACATCTTCTAGATAGCGGTTGTAGAAAACTATATCATAATCGTCCCAAAATCAGTTACTTCTCTTCTTTCGAATGGGTAGGGCGAAGAATCCATCTCATCCTTGTCCCACATCTCAGTGTAAAGCTCATGCTCAGAATCGCTCCCACTAGTCGAATGTGCAAAAGAAACATCAAAGATTGAAAACATTAAAACCGTTCTCCTTAGGGTTTTGCCAAAGTCGACCGACCATATGGACGGGTCGAGCTAGGTGATATTTTTCCGCCTAATCGCGTCTCGCGTTCTTTGCACGTTTCATCAGTTCAACTCAAAATTCATCCATAAATCAACCACATTTCAGTATAAACAACAAAATTCGACTACTTTACAACCGATTTTGCCAAAAACTGCTATAATTCGTAAACATACATACAGACTCACAAATGTGTTACTCATGTGTCGGTGTTTCAAGCTTTAAAATTTATAAACACCTCAATCTTAGCCCAAGTATAAGCTATACTCGTTGTAGGAACTGAGGGATCGAACCCAAAGGAGCATGGAAGTTATCAAGTTATATCTAAGCCAAATTGAAAGCCTAAATATAAAAAGGGGTTTTGTAGTTGTTGGTTTTGAGGTTTCTAGTTGACTAAGATAGAAATCTAGGTAACTAAGGAGTGCTAATTAAGATAGATTGGATTAGGAAGTTTATTAACTAAGGTTGTTATCTCTGGTTAGGGACTTGTTGCTTCGGTTTTACTAGCTACCCGATCATCCGATCCGAAATAACTGTACCACTAAGTGTTTTCTCTATCAATGGGCCCTATTGAATCAAGATAAACATCAAGAGGTCTTAAGTGCTACAAGTGCCTTTGCATATCTTAATGTGGAAGTTTGATTCTAATCTAGCCAATTGATCCAACAATTTCTTAGGAATTCAACTAGCTCTCTAGATCTATTCTCCTAACAAGTTAAGCCATTTGAGAGGGTACAAACATAGATCTAGGCTATAAGCACACAAAGGTTTCCACAAATCAAACCCTAATCTCTATTCCATAGATCTATTAGGGTAGAGAAATCCTCTCAACTAATCAATTGGCCTTTACCCACTAATCTCTAGGATTAGAATGGGTAGAGGTTGAAAAGAGTGATAGGAGGAGTCACTCTCCATCTCTCTTCACCTCTAAAGACCCATGATTCGGAGACCTAAACCTAATTGGTTTCAAAGAACCCAACTAATTAACCCTAATTAAGACAACCATAATCACTCTCTCTTTCTTAATTAACTTCTTTAATTAAACTTTAATTAAACATAATTGTCTTACATAACTAAAATGAAAAGAAAAGAAGAAAATAAAAATATTTACAAAACTACTTTTATGGTAGCAAAAGATAAACCTAGGCAAGACTAAAAAGGAAGTGTGGAGAGGGTGTGTGTCCCCTATGATGGGACAAGCTCTATTTATAGGGGAGCTTGGTCGGTCAGGGGCATTTCCATCTTTTTTTTTGCTTCTGGCTTCTACGTATCGATCGATATGGGTCTCGATATTCTCCATCCCATATCGATCGATACGTCTTCGATATGAGTGAGGTTCGACCAATCGATAGTTTGCTCCCTTGCCTTTGATCCTTGACTTGCTTTCTCCTTTTTTAAGCTCTTTTCCTTCCTTATTGACCTAAAATCACCTGAAATACACAAAATACACGAATGCGGACTCCTAGGACGCCTAAAAGTGGAAATCTACCCTAAATGCATGAGAAATGACATGAAGATGGGATAAATTGGATAAAAATCTTACAAAAATCAGGTGCTAAAACACTCAATTTCCCATCTCATTAGTTACCTTCCACTAAACACTTTTTTACAGTCATTAGCTTGCCTATGTTAGATCATGCGCTTTCCTCATTAGAGTTCAACACAAAGTGTTGCTCTTTATCTTGTTCCTTCTTGATAGCATCATTTCCCTCATCTTCAGTAAGGTCTATTGATATGATCATGGCCGGCAAGGAAACGAAGGGAACTAAGGAGCAAGAGGAGCAGCTAGAACCTAAGCTTAATGAAGCTAAATGTGGAGTAAATGAGCAGCTTTAACCAGAGGATGCGTTTAGAGTAGAGAAAGAGTACATAAGATATGTTATCTTAACCTCACTGGTTTTGTTACATAATCATCAAATGGGCATGTGTCTCATTTGTACTCTTTTTCCCTTGTCAAGTTTTGTCCTACTGGGTTTTCTTGACAAGGTTTTTAATGAGGCAAATGTTTCACATTCAAATCACCCAATCCAAACCAAGACGTAAACTTCAGAAATCGAACCAAGTGAATAGCTAACCAGCCCAGCCCACTTTGTGCCTATTACAAGTCCAGAAAGGCCCAAAATAAAGGAGTTATTTTCCAGCCCAAAAGGACTGACGAATTTGAAGATGAAGAATCAAGTCAAAATTTATGTTTAATGTTTTGTCTTTGATAATTACTTTCATTAAACTCAGTCTTTGCTTCTTTATTTGCATTAAGTGTGTTGTAGTTCCCTAAGAGTTGTTGCAGTCCTATATGTACGCAACTCTCTCCTTCTTTTCTGATTATAAAACATCTTTTTATTAAAACATCTCTTAAACTTGTTTGATCAAACTTTCTTGCTTAAGTGTATTCGGACTTGTTTCCTTGTACATTAGCAAGCTTCTTGCCTAACGTATTCGGAGCCTTGTGCCTTGCCTAAGACAATCCAACAAAAATCCAGAGGTCTTTCGCATCCTTTGGAGGCTCATCATCTTCTATACTATCCATACCATCCATCCACAAAAGCATTTACCACCATTGCAGCACTTATTTCATCATCTTCTATTGTGTACCACCCACTGAATCAACTTGAATTATCAACCAGCTACGAAGAGCATCAAAGGGACATGATCCTATCACCTAGGATCACATCAAGTGGTATCAGAGCAAGCTTTGTGCCCAGGTTATATTGTTTCAAACCGATCATCTTTTTACAGTTTCTGCATCGTTTTTGTCTTTTGGTATTCTGCATGATTCGTTATGTTTATGACTAAAAACTGTTTGGGATTTGTTATTTATAGTCTAATCTACCTAATTTAGGTTTTTGAATCACCAGAAACTAATATGTATCACGAATTCTAGGCGGATCAAAACATGCAATTTTTCTGCAACTTTTTGCAACCTTTCATCTTCTGTGATCAGACTAGTTCTAGGGTTAAAAATTGTTAGAAAATTGTTAAATAGAGTCTAATCTATCTACTTTAGGCCTTGGAATCACCAAAAAGTAAGAGGAAACACGAATTCTAGGGAAATCAAAACCTGCAACTTTTCTGCGATTTTTTGTGTCTTTTCTTATTCTATGAGCAGATCAGTTCTAGGATTAAAACTTGTTAGAATCATGTTTATAAGGGTCGAATCTATCTGTTTCATGCTTTGGAATTGATAGAAACTGAAGAAAATCCACGAAAACCTAGAGAGAGATAGAATGAGGGTGTTTTCGACAATTTTTAGGGTCCTTATGCAACTATATTAGGGTTTTGTTTTCTAATCTGTTTCTGTTGTGTTTTGTTGAGTATTTTGTGTTTTTCTGTGAACAAGTGACTTGTTTGAGTGTTTGAATCTTTTAGGAGCAATGGGATCAATCTATGAAGAAGATGGTTATGCGATTCCTAATGGCAGCAACAACAAACTCTTGATGGATGCTATGATGGCACAGATGATGACAGCCATGAGACTAGAGTTTGAGAGCATGAGAACATACATTCAAAAGAAAGTTTCAGAGAAACCAAGGAGAAGCCACGACCATGCTGCCTCTAAAAAGCAGTACATAAATTCATCTAGAGCTCATTCATCAAGGAGAAGAAGCGATGATAAAGAAGAACTTGAGCCTAAACCACCAGATTATGTTCGATACAGTTCAAGCCAACATAAATGGAATGAAGAGAATATTGCAGGCCATGGAGAGTTGTTGTTCAAACAACTAGACAGCACAAGGAGTTCAACATGGAGCAAATCACATAAAACTTCTCACACTCCTCAATCCATGGTTCATTCTAGTTCTGCTTATCATCAACCTGCTAATAAAATCAAACTCTTTTCTTTTGCAGGAAATACCAACTATCTAGAGTGGGAAAGAAATATGGAAGATTGGTTCTACTGCAATTGTATCAAAGAATATAAAAAGTTGCCTTATGTAGTACGCCAATTGAGAGGATAAGCTTATAAGTTATGGGTGGAAGAACAAAAAGATCGTAGTTTCTACCATGAGCAAACTATCACCACTTGGAAGAATTCAAGAAGCTGTTAAAGGATCGGTATGCTCCAAGAAATAAAGACCACACTATTACGAAGTCTCCAAGGAAAGAGAGAGAGCATCAACAGAGAGACCTAGAAAATCAACTGAAATCCAGAGCACAAGGAGGCCATGAAATCTACCACCATGATGAACCAAGAAGTGTTGGAAGTGCTAAACATCTTCAGGAGAAGCTAGGAAATTCAGGGCTTTATGAGGAAGTAGAGAAACAAGTGTTGGAGTAATATAACTCGATGAAGGTTATCCAAAAGAAGAGTCCAGCCATTCACCAACCAATTGCTACTGACAACTAAGGAGAAGCTGAGTTGTTCTAAGGAGCTTTCCTTTGAAAGAGATAAAAAGTAACCAAGGCAGTCAAGTTCAGATTCACATACATCTTTGGAAGCTAAGTGTGATCTTCCCTTGTTTCAAAATGATTTTGTGCATGAAAAACTAACCCAAATGGAACCGGTGCAACCGAGTAGTATTGTTTCTATTCCACAGGTCTTCCAAGAGGAATCACAAGAAGAATCACCAATTGATACACAAAAGAGTCCATCATTAGTTAATGACTTGGAGCAGCCAATCCACTATGTCCAAAAACCAGTTCTTATGTCTTTTCCTTGTGACTACCCAAGAAAACACTGTAAGGAAATTGATTTGGTTAGGACTGAGCCTAATATGTTTATATTGGTTTCTTCTCAAGAGGAAAAAAAATTTGGTTTAGAAAATGTGAAGGAATTTTATGTTTCAAAATCTGTTTTTGGCAAAATGATTCCAGACTTTGAAATCATTAGCTTTGAAAAGGTCTTTAAACCAAAAGGTTTTCTGTTTGATAAAGTTGAATTTGAATCTTCTTTGAAAGTATCTTTGTATAGCAATGCATTTGAGCGGATTAGAACTAAAACTGAATGTGCATTAGTTAGAACTTGGTTTGATTGGAATGAACACGTATTGTGTGAATCACCTGTGTTCAATAAGGGTTGTCAACCAACTGTGAATTACCATGCTTTTCAATTCTCTACTTCAAAGATAATGCACTTGTTCTACCATATGAGTGTTGAGAAAGGTGCAGGAGTTATGGAGAAGCATAAGTACTTAGGAGCTGGAGGTACACTGAACATTATGACGATCAAAGGAAAGCCACCAAGAGAAAAGCTCACATGTTCAATTCAAATAAAAGAGAAACCACCAAATCATGAGCATGGAAAAGTAGTCAAGGATTCTTCAATGATTCAAGAAGAACCTCTGGATCTTACACCAATAGCTTTGATGATAACGCGTGACAATCACATCCAGAGCCATATTCAGATAAGTCACTTCCTGATCCAATTTGTTTCTCATGTTTCAGAATCTGTAATTGTGAGTTCTTTACATCTAGAAAACGTTGAGAAAAACCTAGGCTTGCTCAAAGATAATTTGGAACCTGATTCTTATCCTAGGAAAAAGGAACATGAAAAGAATAATGCTATGAACCAAGCTGAAGCATGTCTATCTATTTATAGTGATTCCATGATTTTATTAATACACTTGCTCTTTGTCAAAGGTGTTGATGTTATTGCAGGTGTGAAAGAGGAGCCACCAGATCTAGAAAATCTCTTGTCAAAATCCTTTGTGAGAACTGGAATTGGAGTTATTTTGATGCAAGCTGAAAGTGAGTCCAAATTGATCAGTGGTCCATTCAACCTAACAAGACGAATCTACAACAAAGCTCATGAACCAGAGGTAAGTATTCTTGTTTCATAAATCTTTTTATCCCTAATCACACAGATATGATTCGTTTGTCTTTGCCAAAATATTTAAATACAGGTTTTGAAGCAGCCAAGAAACGCCCAAGAAAAACCACAAGGAGAGAGGAAGACAAACGATTCAAGCAACCTGATTTGGACCAAGATATACATCAAGACATCAACAGCTTCATACTGATCAAAGAAGCACCACCAAATGCAATCTACAAGCCAAAACTGAATCTAAACAGAATCCAAGGTAAGTACAATGTGAGTTCTAGCTTCAATGTTACTAACTCGGTTCCTTTTGTTGTAGGCAAAACAGATTTGAGGACAAATCCTTTTTAGGTGGGAGAGGATGATATGATCATGGCCGGCAAGGAAACGAAGGGAAATAAGGAGCAAGAGGAGCAGCTAGAATGTGAGCTTAATGAAGCTAAATGTGGAGTAAATGAGCAGCTTTAACCAGAGGATGCATTTATAGTAGAGAAAGAGTACGTAAGATATGTTATCTTAACCTCACTGATTTTGATACATAATCATAAAATGCGCATGTGTCTCATTTGTACTCTTTTTCCCTTGTCAAGTTTTGTCCCACTGGGTTTTCTTGACAAGGTTTTTAATGAGGCAAATGTTTCACATTCAAATCACCCAATCCAAACCAAGACGTAAACTTCAGAAATCGAACCAAGTGAATAGCTAACCAGCCCAGCCCACTTTGTGCCTATTACAAGTCCAGAAAGGCCCAAAATAAAGGAGTTATTTTCCAGCCCAAAAGGAGTGACAAATTTGAAGATGAAGAATCAAGTCAAAGTTTATGTTTAATGTTTAGTCTTTGATAATTACTTTCATTAAACTCAGTCTTTGCATCTTTATTTGCATTAAGTGTGTTGTAGTTCCCTAAGAGTTGTTGCAGCCCTATATATACGCAACTCTCTCCTTCTTTTCTGATTATCAAACATCTTTTTATTAAAACATCTCTTAAACTTGTTTGATCAAACTTTCTTGCTTAAGTGTATTCGGACTTGCTTCCTTGCACTTTAGCAAGCTTCTTGCCTAAGGTATTCGGAGCCTTGTGCCTTGCCTAAGACAAGCCAACGACAATCCAGAGGTCTTTCGCATCCTTTGGAGGCTCATCATCTTCTATACTATCCATACCATCCATCCACAAAAGCATTTACCACCATTGCAGCACTTGTTTCATCATCTTCTATTGTGTACCACCCACTGAATCAACTTGAATCATCAACCAGCCACGAAGAGAATCAAAGGGACAGGATCCTATCACCTAGGATCACATCATCTATGATCTTGTTTTCATATTCTTCCTTCACCTTCTCAAGTTGTATGTTTGCAATACACATATGTTTTGCTGTAGATGTGTATCTCTCGTGTATGAAAGTTCCTTTGTGTAAGGCATGCTCAAAACAAGGTGGTCTACTTCCATTCATCTTGATCTTCTCTGTTTCATTAACTTCTTTAGCTCTGAATTTGAAACTCCCAATTCAGCGGTCTATCTTAGCATGTGCAGTATGTATGAAAGGTTTTCCAAGGATGAGCAGGTCTTGAGGGTTTCCGTCAAATCTCATCACATAGAAGTGTACAGCGATTAATTGACCATTAGTATGCACTGGTACATTCTCCAACATCCCTTCAGTCATCTTGTATGTATCATCAGCAAACCTTAAAAGCACTTGCTTGTTTAGCAATTTATCAAACTTCAGCACTTGAGCTACTGAAAGTGGCATCAAATTCACTCCAGCTCCAGTATCACATGCAACTTATCTCAATTTTACCAAAATCTCCAAGGTTATTTGGTATTGATTTGTTGATCACAGCATCGCACATCTTTGATAAGCGGTTGCAAAATTCTTCAGATTTTATCTTCTCCTTGAACAGGTAAGGGACAAGTTCTTGTAACTCTAACTCCATTCCACATTGCTCCATAAGTGGCCATATCTCCATATATTCCTTGATAAACTCTTCAACAGCATATTTTAAATTGTCCTTCAAGTACCTTAAGTGATTTTGAGTAGAAAGGAATTTTTTAGTCAATGTGTTCAGATCGTATCCAGATAGTGGTGGATTGTATCTCTCTTTCAAATGGGGACAAATATGGCATTGACATAGCTCTTTTTTTGGCTTCAAAAGAGTCGGGTCGACCGACCTTTGCAAGGGTCGACCGACTCGGGCATCTTCGCTTTATGAAAATCTTCTCTTCGAGAATCTCAAACACTCCTAACTTTGGCTTTGATCTCGTCATTACTGCTAGGCTCTTCATCTTCGTCTTCTGAGGATAATAATATGTGAATTCAACTTCTTCCTCTTTGACTTTGAAAACAATGTTTGGACTTCCCAAATATCTCAAGGTTATCGTGTCATCATTGCAATCGATTAAGGCTCCAGCGGTCTTGAGAAAAAATATTCATATGTTCGGTTCTGTATCTCCAGGACTTCTTCAATTAGGCCGTCCACTTCATGGTTTGGTGGCTTCGGTTTGTAAGCTGAGTGCGGGTTGAAGTATCCATCTTGGTATCGAGTTGATCTTGTGAAACCTACATCCGTTCTTTCATCTCTTCTCCAATTTTCTTCCATGGTTTTTTGTCTATCAAAGAAAAAAGAGGAGAGAAATTTAGTAACAGTTTTATCATAACTTCCTAGTCTAATCAAAATTGAAAACATCGTTCAATCCCCGGCAACGGCGCCAGAAAAATTTGATGCGTGAATTGTTTCACCTAAACTAACTGCAAGTGCACAATGTACAACTGTATTATTAAAGGATATCGATCCCACATATATTATGTCGAGTTTCAATTCTAACTGGAAAGTATGAGTGAACCTAGGTAACTAACTAGTATCTTTTTTGTAACTTATGAGTTAAAGGCGCATAATCAAGGGAAATTTCGCAGAAGATATAGATCAGCATAAAATCAATAATCATTAGAATCTTAAACAAAGAAGGCGTAAGTATATAGTCCCCAACTTCTCGTGGTACTATACCTATGTATTAACTACTAGACCAGAAAGAATGCTTTGCAATCTAAGAGGCTAACACATGCAATACACATTGGTCTGATTGTTCATGATTTTCCAAGCCAAACATTGATTTGACCAAGGACGAAATCACCTACTAAAACCATGTAATGACTTTGCTATAAGATAATGTGTACAATAGAAAAACCTAGAGATCAATATCCCAAGTGATCAAGTCAGAATATTGTATGAAACACCATTAAAGTAGAGAGTCATACTGATCATATCATATTAAATGCTTTAGAGATCTATAAAACCATTGAAAACCTGAGATCCAACAAGTAAAATACTCACACATAGTAAGTAAAACCATAATCAATATCAATATCAATAGCTTTCATAAATTAGATAGTATAGTTTAAAGAATAAAACATGTCGTGGGTCTCCTCTCTATGGAAAATCCATAGAAAGTAGAACTTCAAGAAACCTTAAGAACAAATATGGCTTCTTGAGGCAAAAGAAGAGTTTTGGTGGCTTGAGTGTCTTACTTCTTGAGAACTTGAATGTTTGACCTAATTATTTTGCTTAGGAGAGTATATATAGCTCCAAGGATCTTGCATGGGTCGGCAATGAAATTTCAAGACTTAGGGTTTCAGAAAAAGGCATGTAAAGCGATTTCCTTTCTTCTAACCGACCTAGTCGAGTTTGTCGACTGCTCCTTCCAGTTGGTCGACTTTGTTATCCTTTGATAATTTCTTCATTTTGTTCCATATCGTGTAAGTCTTCTCGAATTGCTCCATCACGTGAAATCTCCTATTTATACTGTTTAAAGTGTGGAAAAGGTTCCAAAACCGTATAAAATAAGCATGTGAATACCGGTAAATCATCACTACCCATTTGAAGGGATAGAAGGAGTTGAAGTGGTCAGGGACCGCAAGTGCAAGAAGAGGAGTAACCGATTTTTGAATGATTATTATATGGTTTTCTACAACCGCTATTTGGAAGTTGCTATTCAGCCCTTGCGACTAATAGACATGAAGACGATGGGAACTTGAGATGTTCATGAGCAATATTGGGATGGGAAACATTGGTTTTCGCCATTACTACACTTATCCAGATGCGGTGATGCAATTCTTGGTCCCTTGTTATTTATTTTATCTGCATGGTTGTGAAGATGTCAACCAATGACGACTTTGTTTCAAGATCAATGGAGTTTGTTACACTATCACCATTCGAGAGATGTGTACAGTTTTTGGCTTCCAACGTAAAGTAACCAAATACTATGATATGAAGAACTTTTGAGAGCTCTAGGCATTTTGGAGTTTGATTGGATTTGGAGCCTATGACCTGATCTCAACGAAGCAAGAACTTATTCGACATCCCGCTTTACGGATTTTGTCGTGGATCATTAGCCATACATTGCTGAGACGGACACATGTTGGACGCCTCTATGAGCAGGAGCTTACTTTGATGTACTATGCCATTGGCGATGGATTTTTTTTTTCCTAATGTACCTAAGGAGACTGATTGGAACACATGTGCTCTTTTTGCACGGCATCTTGTTTCACTGAGGAACCATGTACTTTCTGAAGGAGTCTCTCTGTTAAGAAGAAGGCGGTGGGGAGTCTTTTGACTCCAATTATGAGATTTTGTGAGGTGGCACTAGCTGATTTTTCTAAGGATGATGGTCCTAAGATGCATCTCAAGATGGATGAAGTTTCCTTGGCTCATTTCGGCATTGTGCGCTTGGGGAGGATTTATGAGTTTATCGGGCACATGGAGCTGTATGTTTGCTCGAGTTGCTTAATTAGGATTACACAATGATCATGGGAGTGGATGCCTTGAGATTTACACGACCCGATGAGCTGCTCACCATCATAGCTCCTGCTATGATCCGCCCACCAGGAACTGCCCATGCACAACCTCGACGTACTAGACACACCACTGCCCAACCACCACGTTTCTTCACTTCAAAGCGTCGAGCTGATGAATTTTAGTTTGTTGGAGCTCGATACTCGACTAGTGTTATGCCTGATTTCTTTGATTTTTAAGACCAACCACCATTTGAGACGACTCCTGAAGTGAAATATGAATACAAGGCAGAGTACCATAGATGGAATAACAAGGTGTCGAAGTGTTTTATGTCTTTCCATACTGGTTGTACACGAAACCACAGCCCACATGTTGTTCCCTCCAGGCGTGTACCTAAGCCAGCACCCCAGGAAGATAAGAGAAGATGGAGATGAGAAGATGATGCGGAGATCAAGTCGAACGACCCTGCTATTGGCTGGGCGACTGACGCTGAGCGTGGCGACACAATGACTTTTTCAACTGTCCCAATTAACGTTTTGAGTTATCTGGATGATTAGATGATGATGAGTCGGTTTTTAAGGCCACGATCCCGCAGTCCACGAAAGTAGTGACGGTTTTATCCTTTTTCTTTCTTTTTTATTTTGGATTTTTGTTTTTATTTACATTTGAATTTTTATGTCTACTTTTCTCCTTTTGATTTTCTTTCATCAGGACAATGAAATTTAAGTTTGGGAGAGGGAGTGTTATTAATGATTTTCCTTTGATTTGTTTTTTTTTGGATTTTATGGATTTTTTTGTTTGGATTGAGTTCATGGATTATCTTGAGACCTTTAGATTTGTGAAACAATTGACTAATGACCTCATTGTGCTTTAACTGTGATTGAGTGATTCAACAACATTGACAAAGAATGACTGAATGGAAACCAGAGAGCTTGATAGACATATTCAGAATTAGACCAAAGCTTTTACTTGATATTATGTAATATCGGAGCATTATTCAGTTAAGTCTGTATCACTCTATCGTTGTATATGGTCTTGATGTTTTTGCTGAATATAAGATTTGTCTGTGTTATTTTGGTTCTCAGCTCTCCCTTTAAATGATTTAAAAGAAGAAATAATTTGAATTTATGTTTTGTAAAACCTAGTGATGAGGCCGAGAAACATTTCTGAGGACGCCAAATTTTCATCACTAGAAACTCAGGATCAGTACGATTAGGAAAATTTTATGTGATACCATTTTGTACTTGAACCTTGAGAAACTTGATTTAAGTGAGGTCTAGGAAAATTTTCCGTGAGACCATTATTCTCTTAAATCTTGTTAAAAGAAATGAATGAATAAACATGAATGAGAATGAAATTTAAGAGCTGTGAAATGAAGAGAGAAGAAACTCGTATGTTTCAAGACATTCCTATGTTTGGTGGACTTTGAGGTGAACCTCTGATGTTAGGTGAATTGCTAGGATTATATCTTGAATATGGTTTTTCGCTATGAATTGGGTAACTCTGGTGTGTTCTTGAAAAGATTTATCTTGGGAATTACAATGATTCAAAGGTTGTTGGTGAGATCACAATGAAAGAAGCGGTTTCTCAAAAATGATGGTTTGATCGTAGTTTCCCGGATTTTTAACACCACTGGTTTAGCTCTTTGTTTGTTCGAGGGCAAGTAAACGCTAAATCTGGGGAAGTTTGATGTATTTATTTTTACCGGCTTTCACATGCATATTATATACGGTTTTGGAACCTTTTCTACACTTTAAGCAGAATAAATATGAGATTTCACGTGATTGAACAATTGGAGAAGACTGAAACAATTTGGAGCGAAAATGAAGAATTTATCGAAGGACGACAAAGTCGACCAACTCGATTAGGTCGGTCAGAAGAAATGAAATTATTTTACGAGCCTTTTTCTAAATCCCGAAGTCTTGGAGTTTCATTGCCAACCCTAGAGCTATATATACTCTCCTAAGCAGATTTTATAGGTAAAACCTTCAATTTCTCGAGAAGAAAGACACTCAATCAAGTCACCAAAACTCTTAATTTTGCCTCAAGAAGCCTCCTATGTTCTCAAGGTTTCTTGAAAAAAAAATTTCTAAGGATTTAACAGAGAGAGGAGACCCATGACTTGTTATATTTTCTAAACTCTACTCTCTACCTTTACTCAAGCTATTGATATTGATATTAATTATTATTTTGCTTGCTATGTGTGAGTAGTTTACTTGTTAGATCTAGGGTTTTTAATGGTTTTATAGATCTCTACGGTATTTTAATATAGTATGATCAGTATGACTTTATACTTTAATGGTATTTCATATAATATTCTAACTTGATCATTTATCTCTAGGTTTTGCTATTCTATACATTATTCTATAGCACAATCATAACATGGTTTTTAGTAGATGATTTCGTCCTTGTTCAAATCAAAACATGGCTTGGAAAGTCATGAACAATCATATATATGTTTATTGCATGTGTTAGCCTCTTAGATTGAAAAGCATTCTTTTTTATCTAGTAGTTAATACATAGGTATAGTACCACAATATATTGTGGACGATATACTTATGCCTTTAGTGTTTAAGAGTCTATTGGTTGTTGATTTTATGTTGATCTATATTCGTGCGATATTTCCCTTGATCCAACACTCTTAATCCATAAGTTACATGACAAAATACTAGTTAGTTACCTAGGTTCATTCATACTTTCCAGTTAGAATTGAAACTCGATATAATCTATGTGGGATCGATAACCTTTAATACTACAATTGTACAATGTGTATTTGCAGTTAATTTAGGTGAAATAATTCACTTATCAATTATATGGGCGTAACCGGTCTTTTTCGGGTTCGGTTGCTTTGGTTTAGTTGTGGATATGATCTACTTGCTTTGTGTGCTTTTTACCTACCATCCTTGTCGTCTTGGCCAGTTGGTACGTCTTGCACTCATGAGGTGCCTACAGCCATAACAGACGGGTATAAGAGGTATTTCGTACTGTTTGTTTTCTGATGGCATAGTCCTTTTGTTTGTTTTCATGGCTATCAAGGCGCGCATGTATCCAAATTTCCTTGATTGTCCACTAGCCTACTGAAACGCTTCCTTGTACTTTGGCGTTGTTAACAAACCTCCCTGTAACCAGGGTTGGGATCCCTTAACCTGACCACAAATAGGGCAAGTTTTTTTCTTAGTTGCGAAGGGACATCCTTATTCGTTCTGGTTGCTTCCTAATTGCCTAACTTTCATGTTAAAAGTTACGCTTTGAAGTGATAAAGAGGGGTGAGTGGAGCACTACATTCATGGGTTCCTTTGTGGAACCCGGTTACTCCTTATATTTATGAGACCCTCGATGTCCCAATTTTATTTTGCCTTTCGGATTTTAAAAAGGTCTCTCCAAGATATCTGGAGATCAAGACCCAACTGGGTAACGGAGGTTCCATTAACGGAATTAGAGACTTTTTGGGCCCAATTAAATTTTTGGTTTAAAGGTTCAAGACCCAAACATAGCTGTGTTGAGTTATGAGAAAGTTTTAAGTGTTTTTTTAAGATGTGGAGGTTTTTACCTTAACAACATGTATTTATTTTTACATGTTTGCTTTATCATAGATTTAAATTAAAATTACGTCAAATATTGATTTACCATGAAAAATTTAGGAATTTTTTTTAAAAAACAAAGTGCCAAATAAGAAAGGAGAAGAGAGGTCTATAGTTTTCGTTATATCAAGGGCGCCCTGTCAATACCCTAAATTACAATAACGATGTGCTTGCAGTTAGGCATAGTAAGACATATACATTTTTTTGTTACTTATGGTTTGTATCGAATTTGAAAGCAAAGATTTTTTCCATCACTTATCTCCGACAGACTAGAGAGCCATTTGACTCTGCAGTACATTGGTATTTACGAAAATTCTTGTGTTCGCTGTTGCCGCATGATTTGTTTGTCGCATCTCATAAAAGCGATCACGTACGAATCGCGATGGAAAATGTGTGCGAAGAATGAGAAATGTGAAGTTACAGAATTGAATTATAAAAGAGGGCATTAAATTAGAGTAGCGAAGAGAAATGTGTCGGTGAGTGGTTGGGTGGATCGGGGTCAATTCAAGAGAAAGTTCGTGTATCTATAGGTGTAGAAGAAGAGCATCTTCCACGTTTGTATTTAGAAAAATAAAAGAAAACGACATTATATCTAACATCTTTACTTGACGACATATTTGGATTCAAAATTTATTAAACAAAGAAATACGAGTATTTGACTATATGGGACAATGATTCTCGCACTGCTCATTGCCGTTTAATTAATGTATATACATTCAATAATAGTATAGTGTTTGTAATTTAACATTTTAGAGTTAGAGAGTAAAGAATAAGATACTTGTATTCTAGTGTACCCGTGCAAATCTTATGTCAGTCCGGTTGGTGGTGCCTATTTACACTTTTTGGAAAGAAATGTGTTTTGGTTCTCTTTGAACATCATGAGAAAATTTGCTTTGACTGATTGAATTTACAAGAAAAATTTATATATTCTGTCAAAAAAGGAAAAGCAAATAAAGTTTGTTTGTCGGTTGAAACATAAAGTCTTGTCTTAACCAGGGGATTGTATGGTTAAGAAAGTTTTTTTGTTCTAAAGTTAATATTTTATACCATTTTTGTTTTTTTACAGAAATACAAAGATTATAAAGAAAGTAAAAAAAATAAAAAATCTACAAGTAATAGGTAACTATGATATTTTAGATATTCATGTGAAAGTAAAACCAAAAGAAGAAACGCGTAGTTAAAAAAGTTTTTTCAAATCCTTAGACGCAAGTCCAAGTGTTAATGCCACAGTTCTAACAAGTTGGAGTCTTCATCATTATTGCCACAGGCAACACAAGTAGAACCTGTCCTAAAACCCTAACCCAGCATCGCCTACAGCTTCTCCAAAAACTAACACGAAAACAACATTCACACCGGCAAGACTAAGATATTCAAAGATAGTTGGACTGTTGACTCAAACCATCAATCCCATGCTTGGCAAGTGTCTACCCGACCACTATGCTAGCAACAGAAGGGACAATATCTCTCAGCGTAAACATTGAAGACCTACACCTGAACCCGCAACATCTATTGTAACCCGAAGATTCCACAACTGGCTCCACCGCCAAGCCTTCGAAGTTGTCGAGAAACAAAGGAAGCTATCATGTGCAGTACCATAACCTAAACTAAACACGCAACGGAGTGAATTCGAAGAGCCCCAGATGGCTACTAATGGAACCTGTAGCCACGAAAAACACCTGCGAGATTTAAGAAATGAAGACCGAGAACCAGGGAAGCAAGACCGCCATTGAGCCTTAGCATCATTTACATGACCATCTTTAGACCACCGCCATCAACACACATCCGTCGGAGATCGTCGCTACCTTCACAAACCCAACGCCGCCACTGCCTTGTTGCGACGGAGCACAACCAAAAACTCAGATCTAACCTCATGTGAAAGATCCCGTCCTCAAGGATCTGAATCACCGGTGAGGAAGACAGGAGAAGCTCGCTGGTGAGGAAAACAGGAGAAGCTCGACACGCTGTTGTCACAGTTGCTCCAGTTTTTGAAGACTCACCACCGTAGACAGAGAGCTGAGTAGAAACCTCTCAGTGCTCAAAATCACCCACCGACGAGACTCAAGACGAAAGAGAAGCCCAAACCGCCACACTTCACCACTGGATAAGCATCTACTCAAACTGGCGGAGAAACGCCGGAGGAAGAACGAGATCTCTGAAATTGAAATTGAACTCCCCGTAAAATTGAGCAAGACGAGGAGGAGCCGCAAACAAGAAGAAAGGAGGAGGGAGGGGCCGGTGCCGGCGATGTAGAAGCCAGCAGCCACCGGCCCAAAACAAGATCTAAAATTTTTTTAGGTTTCAGTGGAGTTTGGGAGAGAAAGGAGAGAGAAACGCTTTTTATGTATAAGTAAGTTTACTTTATTTTTGGTTAAGAAAGTTTGTAGGGGTTTAATGATGCTTACTGCTACTCTTGAGATTTGTGAACAATGGAAACTAGACTTAGGCGTTTGGGTATCTGTTCAGATTTTTCAAATTTTCAGATTTTCGGATGTAAGCTCATAGAACTCATTTGGATATTTTGAGAATTCGGATCAGATTCGTTTCGGATTGGATATGGTTTATACTGTTTCGGGTTTGGATCGTGTTCGGATTTTTAGATGAAAACCCGAAATTATTCATGTTTTGAATTGGTTTGGATATTTTACATCAAAGCTAAAGAAAAAACCCGATTTAACCAAAAAAAAACTAAACAATAACCTAGTGTAATAACCAAAACCGTATCTAAATATTAAGTATCAAAAAAAATTAAACATAGTCGTGTTAAATTATAACATTTTAAAGAAAAATACCATAATAAAAAATTCAAAAGAGTATCAAATGTTTCATTTGTATGTAAGATGCTATTATATAGAAATAAAATGAGATCTTACACAAATGAATACAATATTACTGTTCTAGACAATGAGGATTTGGATTTGGATTTTCGGGTTTTGTTCGGATCAGATTTTTTCGGATTGAGATTTTCGGAATTTTGAATGTAGACTCATAGAATCCATTCGGGTATTTTAGTAAAATCGAGTTCGGAATTTTTCAGGTTTTTCGGTTCGAGTTTGGGTTTTCGGATTCGGATAAAATGCCCATGCCTAATGGAAATTAGTTAACAAGGTCATTAGTGTAAATATTATTTACAAGCGATTGGGTTAATCATAAACTAAGCTTTAAACCCTAGATTAAGCTCTTAAAATACCCACCCATGAGTCATAATCCAGTTGACACTTCTCCTAATCAACAAGCACCAAGCTCAAAAAGACCAATAGGCCTTGATGGAAAGCAAAGTGCGAGAACATGAAGAAGGGGTTACATCGATGTTGCGGGGGCATATGAGCTTGTAGGGGAGTTTTGGGTTGTGGCTACAAAATCTTGCTAACGCAACATGACGAGGAACCCAATGAATTTTAAAAGGTTATAGGGGTTATATATCACATCCCCTCAATATGTCATTACAAGATGTTGCTAACACAACATGGTAATAAATCCAGTTTGATATCTATTTGTGTTTTGTTTTATTTTTGATGATAATTATTATGTGATTTTAGAGAATTTGTTTCATTTTCTTTGTGATGATTATTGTATGTTTTATTTTGATTTTTAAAATGTATTTATATAGTTTATATATATATATATATAGTTTATATATATATATATATATAAATTTAAAAATCGGTCTGACCGGTTGAACTAGTAGGACCAGCCATCTAATGATGTTTTCGAGTCAATATAAGATCTTGTTTTCAAAACATTGAATAGGATCTATGATGAGAAATTCTTGTATGTGGTGGATTTGGTTACTGGTTTAGTGGTTATGATCCGACTTATGCTAGTTTGTCACATGCATTTTCTAAATTTTGACTTGGCCTTCTTTAAACTACCTTTTTTGAGCCGATTATGGTCGCTTGAGATCTTTCCTTGGTCAGTCGCCAATCGTTGTCTTTTTGTTATCATCTTTAGTTTTTGTTTCATGGTTTAGCTCTATAGAATCTATGTTAAAGCATATGCTTCTTATTTAACTCTGCTTTCAGGGGAGCTAGTGTGGCTGAATTGTCTTTCTTGTTATTCTCTCCACTGCTGACATTGGAGATCTTAGTTGGTGGAGCGAAAGCATCAAGACTCTTTTGGTTTGTCAGCAAATCTATTTCGTGTTTTTTCTCGGTAAACCGGTTTATTAATTGAGAAAGTTTTTGGTTTTCAGACTACCGGTGAACGAACTTCCAGAAGTTAAAATAAGCAATAAGAAGTCTTTTAACTCTGTTATCCATTATCTTTTTGACGGATATTACTGCTTATGGAATTCACGACTAATATCATATTATCAGGACAAGATGGGCTTTATAGATTAGGTTTTCAAGACGCATTGATTTGCTTTGTTTCTATGTTTTATTACTTTCTGGCATGAGACCAACCCATAAAGGTTTTAGGCTTCTTGTAAGTTGTAACCTAAAAATTTCATTTATAATGAATATTTGTATTCGTATAAAAAAAAAAAACAAAAAAAGTTCTCTGTTTCATGATTTGTTTGGCGGTCTGATCACATTTTGCGTGTACACACAACGAGAGACGATTGTGAAATTGTAGTGCATGTTATTAGACTAACGAGCCGTGGGAGACATCTGGAATTATTATTTTGTTCCTCACTCATGTCATTTAAAAATAATATATGGTGTGCAATATTTATAAACATCAGATGGTCCCCAACTTGAAATTTCCCGATGAATGTTTGTTGAAAAAAAATGTCGTTTATGACGGTGGCGATGGTGACTTCGACTGTAGATCCAGCTGCGTTCGTTACCATAATAAATCTCACCATTTTCTGAAAAGCTTCAAATTTTAATTACTTTTCTGGAAAACAATACCACTAGTCTAACTAGTAGTATATGGAAAAAGTGTATTTATTTGAAGTTAATATTCCACATAAATTAATGCGACAAACAATGATATAATCATATAAAAATCAAATTGGCATAATAAATGCGGTTCGAGTCGTAGTGGTTATAACGTCAGTGCAGCTTCTTCTTCCTCTTCCTCTTCCTCTTCTTCAAAATGGTCAAACTCTGCATCCTTTTTGATCCAAAATACCCTTTTTGCTTTCTGCGCTTCTTTTTATTTTGATTAATCACAAGTATCCACCAAATACACACGTTCCTAATCAGATCTCCATTCTTCGATTCTCCTGTTCCTTCTTTGTCGGCAGTTACAAGCCATCTGGTTTCCCAGAAACTCACCCACCCAAACCCCATCATCTCCTTTTTAATCATCGAGACCTCACTGAAATTTCACCATTTCTCCTCCCTTACCAAATGTCTTGTTTCTTAACTTGCGTCCGCTTCGATGACTCGGCCACGGCCACTCCCACCGACAACAAACCCACGATTAAGGGATCCGCCACCGTCTCCGGCGTGACTTGCTACACCTGGGACGATGTTGAATCTCTCACCTCCAATTTCTCTAGACTCATCGGTTCCGGTGGCTACAGCAGTATCTACTTGGCTCGCTTGTCCGGTTCCAACAAAGCGGCTCTCAAGGTTCATGCCGATAGCCACCGTCTCTACCAGGTGTTTAAATCCGAGCTCGACATCTTGCTTCGTCTTCAGCATCCTTACATTGTCAAGCTTCTCGGTTACTTCGACGATTCAGGTTCCCTTTCTCAAATCCCCGATTTCAAAAATCAATTAGGTCAACGAATTCATGGATGGTCCCCAATTTTTCCACTGATCTTCAGATTTGGAATGTTTTGTAAATTATACTCAAACAGGAAATCATTTTTGTCTTGTATCTTACAGAAGAGAGTGGTGCACTGCTACTAGAGTACCTTCCTCAAGGTAACCTCCAGGAGAAGCTCAACGGCAACAGCAAACAAGTGTTGCCATGGAGAAACCGAACCGCCATAGCATTCCAGGTTGCGCAAGCAATTGAACACATTCACGAGAAATGTAGCCCTCAGATTGTGCACGGCGACATCAAATCCTCCAACATCCTCCTTGACAAACAATTCAACTCCAAGCTTTGCGATTTTGGATCAGCCAAGGTCGGGTTCTCATCTATGGTTCAGCCTTGTACAACGATGTCGTCACCTCGATCTAAGCAAGTGATGATGATCGGATCTCCAGGGTACACAGATCCTCACTACTTGAGAACCGGAATTGCTTCAAAGAAGATGGATGTGTATGGGTTTGGAGTGGTGGTTCTTGAGTTGGTTTCAGGAAAAGAAGCGGTTAGCCCTGAGAAAGGTCAGATGCTAGTGCACACAGCGGCTCCGTTGATCAATGATATTCTTGATCCCAATACAGATATTTCAGAAGAGAAAGTAAGACAGTTCTTGGATCCGAGACTGTGTAAGGACAGTAGTCTTGATTTAGAAGAGGTTAAGACAATGCTCGGTGTGGCTGCATTGTGTATTCGTAGCCCTCCATCTCTGAGACCCTCGGCTTCTCAAGTGGTCCAAACTCTTGTCCAGAAGATTCCGTCTCTAGCTTTCCTCGGTTGTGGAAAAGAAGAGTGATATGTTAAGGGACGATGAGGCTTAGGTAGTGATTGTGTTTGCAGTCTAGTCGACATCAGAAAGATCAGAATGTCAACAGAGCCTGAGAAGAATTGAGTTTTGTTTGTATATAGGAGATTCTGCAAAAACTCAAATATACAAAACATAGTGATGTTTCTGTATAGTAATCATGAAACAACAATTCGTGTTATTTGCATTTTTGTAAATAGTACCGTGTGATGTATAATACAAATGATTCGAATTTGTTTGTCTGAAAATTTTTAAGAGCTTTTTCTTGCAAGTCAGAATATTTTGAGTATGATGATAACACAAAATAATGAAACAGATTTGTAATAAACATATGATAATAAGACAAATACTAATCTTCCATAGCGAGTTTAACAAAATGAAGAGACTCTTAAAACATAAACTAATGAAATAAAGATCCTTCACTCTTCTTGTTGCTCTGCTTCCTTCTCTCTTCTCTTTTCTCCAACATTGGCAAAGAGACAAAAAAAATGAATCTTTACATTTCATTAGTCAAAAACGAAGATATCTAACTTGGGACATTGACCTAACCTGCATCCATTTTGCTAAAGTTGAGGATTAAAAAAGACTTTTTTGCATACTAGAAAGATATTTACAATATATATATATATATAGGCTTAAAGCATTAGATCCTACAAACTAATGTTGAAATCAGAATGTATATTGATTGATACTAGATTAAACATGTTCCAACAAAGTGGTGTTCAAAAACGAGTAATCGATCATACCTTGGAATCAAACAGTAACGGTTAGAGATTGCAAGAGTTGACATGATTTGGGGACGGTATGCACAGCATCGACCCACTTAACCTGTCCCCAAACCTGACCTCCATGACGCTTTTCCAGCAAGATTTCCGCGCACCAAATCTTCTTCTGATCATGCTTTACGGCTTCCCAAATAACAAAGAATTTCCCACCACCACAGCTAACGATTTTATTCTTTCCTGAGCCACCACTACTCGTATACTTCTCTCCTAGTGACTCTAACCCTTCCACGTCTCTCCAAAAAAGATTATCCTTAACGTTAGACTGAGACCACCACAACTGGTACCGACCATTAATGTTGTTATAGGCGTACGATACATTCGCACTCACACATTCTGTCATTGAAGTTATGTTTTCACAGCTTTCCCATTTACATTTCCTTGGGTCGTAGCCATAGGTATTAAGTTTTACATCCCTAATGGTAATTTTCCCTTCCATCTCCGCAATTCTGGTAATGGCATGCTTAGGAATCTCAGTACCTGGATCAGGGAGGCATTGCCAAGACCGAGTCTTTGTGTCGAATACCTCTCCCCATGGTTCATCCTTCTCTAACGCACCACACCCTCCCAAGACATATATTTTCCCATCGTGAACACACGCAGCAGCATCCTTTCTGGCTACTTTCAAGCTAGGGCCATTTCGCCAAGTGTGATTGCCACAATCCAGGATTCGTACGGCGGAGGAAGGTGCATTGTCGACTGGTCCGCCGATTACATAAATTTCTCTACTAGCTGATACGACGGATCTTGATAAACAAGGAAGATTAGGAGACGGAATCGGAACCAACACCTGTCCAGTTGAATTTTCCTTCTTCTGCTCGTCGGGATTAGGGTTGATCCAGAGTGTAAACCACTGGGCAAATTGATTACTGGGATCGGATAGACAGATATAGAGACACTCTTCGGTGCTTCCTAGTTGAGATCGAGCTGCATAGAGCTCTGTGGATGAGGTAAGTGAACGGAAGCTTTTGGAAATGATTGAGAGTCTTGGGTAGTAGGACCTCGAGATCCGAGCTAAGTAATTCACCGTGATTTCGTCTGGAAGTAAAGAAAACGATGGAGGTGACAACGGAGGCAAAGGTGGTGGTGGAAACGAATTCTTCTCAGTTGGTTCAACTTCTAGGTTCATAGTGGCAGCGTTTTTCTCCGGTGTGAAAGCGGAACACAATAACCCTTCTGGATTTCTCTCTTTCGTTTATTTACAAGAAGCCAAACAGAGCTTCTTCTCTCGTTGCGTTGGGCTTTTATTTTCCCTTTGCTGATACTCATTGGGCCTGCTTTGCTCGTGGCCCATGGGAGTTTGTTCTGTCTAAGATAACACCGTTTTGGACCGAAGCAGAGTGATTACGAAATAAAAAACTTATTTTCGGAATCCATTAGCGACGAAAGAACTAGGAGGCCGTAAAATCCCAAATCTTGTTCATACTTGATCATTTCCTCTCTTCTATAACAAGAAAGACGTTCGGCGAAGCAATGTCGTCGCTTGCGCTATCTTTACATATTCCGTCGGTGGTGTCAGTGAGGAACACTAAACTCGGACGGAGTTTCTCTAATGGTGGCCGAAATTGGTCCGGACTTGGTAAGTTTTCGGAGAAATCAAAGAGCAGGCGAGGTTATGGTCTCAGCTGCAAGGCGGAGTTGTCGGAGCTAGCTCCAGCGGCTTCTGCTGCTTATGGTGTTCTTCTTCTAGGTGGCGGTCTCTTCGCGTGTAAGTTACTGATCCCATGATCTCACAACCTCCGTTTCGGTTTTTCAGATTCAGACGTTCACTTTACTAAATTTTGAATTTTGTTCTTTAAAATTGAAGATAGCAAATCTGGAAGCAAGGGTTCTCTCTTCGGTGGTTTGACCGGTTCCGTTCTTATGGCATCTGTAATACCTTCCTCTCTCTCTCTCTCTTAATTTCCTTATAAACTGAACTAATCCTATGAGAGAAGTAGTTTAAGTGCACTGTTGAAATCATAGTGTCTGCTTGATGATGTTTGGCTTCACTTTCTTGAGTAGAATGGTGTATAATCTCCACGTATGTTGATCTGCTCTTCCTTTCAAATGTTTGAATATATATATATAGGCCTATTTTCTTACTAAATCACCGGAGACAAGAGTCCTCGGCGACACCATTGGACTCGGCGCCGCCTTCCTCTTCTCTTCCGTCTTTGGTAAAGCTCCCTCGTTGTTCTTTGCCTTTGCATGTATGTTAAATGTTTGTATACTCTCTTCTCACCACAATGGATTTTCTCTTGTTTCTTGCAGGATTTCGTTTGGCGTCTTCCCGGAAACCAGTCCCATCAGGCCCGCTACTACTCCTTTCCATTGGCATGCTCTCCTTCTTTGTAATGGCGTATATGCACGACAGTTTACCCGCTATATCCGTCCCGGATCCTTTACCTTTACCTTAGCCTAGCCTAGATGTTGTGCTTGGGCTTATAACCAATCAAGAACCCCACACACCAATAAATTGCAAAGCTTTGTGAGGCTAATGTGGAGACTCGAGAGAATAATAATGTTTGTTGCTTGATCAAACACAGATATATCTCCATTTAGGATGAAAGTTTGTAGTTCTTTCTTTTTCTGTATTTTGAATGAGCCATGCCTGAATAAGAGGAAGTTTTGTGAACAACTATTATAGATGTGTACCATTGGATTTGTTTGATCTAAGAAGTATAACTTAAAAGCCAGTTGTATCAGAATCTATTAGAGAGCAATAAAGTGGACTAATTGTGGTTAATGTAATCAAGTATCGACATGCGTTGCTATGTAGCTGGAATCTTTTGATCTGAAGGAGTTTCATCATAGAGCAGTTCCTCAATTGGATTCCTCTCAGCCCACGTAGCTGCGTCTGCGTATCCCAGCTCAAACAATCTATCCAACACGTCGTCCTCTGCTGGCTCCAGTGCCCAATTGAGTAGCTAAGTATCCAGAGAAGTAACAAGTAAGAAGCAAGAACAAGACAACTTACTCCCAAGGGGGAAACATGTTCATTAACTACTTACTTGTCTAGACGTTGCTCTGTTTAGAGGGTTGCAATCTGGGCAGATTTCAATACCCTTTATTTTGAAGTTACTCGCGGAAAAAGCGCACACTTTAACCTGTGAAACATTGATACAGAAACTACATTAAGCTCCATGGAACGAATATCTTTACAAGTCAAGATGGAAGAGAAGAATATGAAACCATGAAATGAAGGGAGAAAGCAACTGAGATGGAAACAATTTTCATGTACGTACTGTTTTAGCAGCAGATGTAGGTGGCATAAACAATGTCAAGCCTCCATCAACGCAAACTCGATTACGGAACATTGTAACAGGCCGTGGTGCAAGATATCTGCATATTCTGTTTGTTAAAAGTTGTGTATTTCCCCGATAGATTCAAGTTTCAAAAAGCAAGAAACAGATAGTTTAATACCCTGGTATAAAGGAAGATGCAATAACTGCATTTATTAGGTCGCTTTTGGAATCGAACTGATCTACCAGTAGGCCTCTTGGTCTCCATAAAACCTGTGTAACAGCAACTACAATACCGTACAATGATCAGCAAAGCCAGTCTCGAAGACAAGTCCAACAAATGCAAGAAAGAAGATGTTGCCTCTCACCGCGAACTCTTCCATTGGACCTAATATGAATATCATCCGGTAGTAACTTCTCCATAGAATCTCTGAGGACAGCCTAAAACCACAGGAACTTGGATTAACTATCTTTAACATACGACTTGAAGCCAAAATCATCACGTCATATTACCCCAAGACGGAAAGCAGTGCCATTGCGTCGACAGTCATAAGCAAGAGCTTTGGTAGCTTCAAGGCCTTCATGCATAGAGGATCCTGAGACAATCACAGCACAGATTATAGCGCCAGCAGAAGCTCCTGCCAAAGGGGTAGTTTCCTGAATGAATCAACACACAAAAACCATCTTCTCTCACCATCAACAACACACCCTCGGAAGCTTTTCTTTATTCATATAATGGTTATAATTATAAACATATAGAAACAAGTGAAGCACCTTGATGTAACCCTTTTCGATAAGCAACTGAGCAACACCAAGATGATAAGGAAACAAAAGACCAGCAGCGGAGAAGCTAAACCCAGGGCTTGTTATGATTCTCTTCTCTTTCTCCGCTTCTACATCTTTAATCCTTTGTTCCCATATCATCGCTGGCTCTATCTCATCCTCAATCTCCGTTCCTATTCTATCGCCATCATCAACCGGCGGTGAAGGAGACGACCGTCGATTGGAAGCCTTCAAAAGCCTCGACGCAATTCCGATGAAAATCTCACCGGTGGCCACGGCGAACGATCTCTTCTCGGAATCCGAAGAAGATACCTGAGGATTTTGGGTGGGCCCACCAGAACAGCATGATACCCTCAGGGCGAAAATCCTCGACGGAAGTTTAGAGAATTTACTTGTACGGAGGGAAATAAGGGGACTGGGAAGGAGAGAGCTCGCCATGAGAAAAATGGGTCGCACTCAGATAATTTGGGGTTTTTTCACAATTTCGAAATGTTAGGGATTTGATCACACTATCATCGCAACCCACAAAACACTCATGAGGACGAGACGGTGGTTTCGTGGCAAATTTGTTCGCTAAGCCTGAGAGAAACACACACAACTAAACAAATACTAATTTTATAGAAGTTCTACACAGCAAGTCAGCAACATCGGAAAGAAAGAAAGAGAGAGTCACTCTGGAATTAGTTGGTCAGCCAACAAACTCACACCGCCCTAACTGTTCTCTCTTTATTTATGTACTTTCTCAGTTTTACGAGAGAATTTTTTTTTTACTAGAAAATTTTGATCTGAGACTTATACTAAGCGGGTAAGACCAGCTCCAATGTTGGGGTCTTACGGGTCCTTGTCGCAGAAACCAAGGGAGAGAACAAAAAAAAAAAAAAATTATGTATTTGGTTTAGTATCGATCCTTTAATTAGAAATTTAAGGTACCGTTCCTTACCACGTGTCATGTGTTGATTGGGCTTAACTTTGCGTCGAGCACTCCAGGCGAAAGAGAGTCTCTCACCCAGTCAGTCATTTTCGTTTCATTTCTGCGATTTGAACGAGGTGAGTGTGAAAGAGTGCGATTCTGGGGGCGATTTTAGGGTTGTTTCGTGTGAAGATTTCGGGTGAGATTCTGTGATTTCTTTCTCGATTTAGTGTTCGATAGTCCGTCATCGTAATAGAAATAGTTTTCTGCAGTTTGATTTTAGGGATTTGAGTTGATTTGGGTTTAGATTTAGGGTTCGTAGTACGTTCTGGGTTCGTAACCTTGGAGAGCTGCTAGATCGAGTTCTTTTTTGTCTGTTTCGGGTTCGATTATAGGGCTTCGTTTCAATTTCTGGTACGATTTAGGGTTCGTATTAGGTTATGTGTTTGGAATCGTCAGTTCTTAATCGGTTTCAGGATCGTTTCTGGGTTTGTAACGCGGTTTAGGGTTCTAAATGTGTAAATAATTCGAATTCGATATCCATGCATGCTTTGTAGCAGTAGTGTTTCATGGTTTCAGAGATTTCGACTGCTTTATCTACATTCTTCATCCTGTGCTTGACATTGATGATCAATTGGTAGACTAATGTACATGGTGTGTTCATACTTGGTTGCAGGTTAGTCATGGACGAAGAAATGAAAGCGATGAAGAAGCATATGGAGTACTGCAACCGGTTACGCTATGTTGAAGAAGCACAGTATGGAATTCCAAGCCGTTGCCCATGTGGGGAAAACATTGTCGACGAGCATGAAGAGAAAGAAGTTTATGACAACCTTCTTGGCAAGAGCTTCTTCACCTGCAGAAAGTTCAAGGTAATAATTTCGGTCATGATCTATCCATTGTTGTGTGCAGCTAAGCTTAGTGTTCATGTTTCAAATACTTGTTTACTAATCGCGTTTATTATGCTTTTCGAGGATGATGGGTTACATATTAGACAACCTTGGACAGTAGGTGTGCAGGAGGAGATACAGAAGCTTACCAGGAGGGTCGAAGAGGACGAGAGGCGTCTCTGGCCTGTCCAAGAGTTAATGGCAACAATTCAGAAACTCCAGGTTACACTTCTACTCTATGATTTGCAAATTTAGAGTTCCAGTGTTCGAATTCTTATGTAAATACTAACTTACACTTATTTTCAAATGCACAGGAAGACGTTGACAAGTTAACAAGGCGGGTGGCTGATCTTGAAATGGTCCTTTAAGTTTAAGGTATGTATCTCTAACTAATTCTACAAGATATGATTGTATGAAAAGTAAGTGTAGTATATTTTTTCAATAACCTTTGTGATAGTATAATTAAAATTTAGTATCTGTAGAATGTCGAAAACTTAACCAAACCCGTAGCTCTTTTAAGTCTGATTAAATGGCAACGAAGTTATGGTTACCTAAAAAGATCTTAAAGTGAGAAAGACAAAATTTACATTAACTGCTAACTGTAAAGAATTGATTGATTGCGTAACTTAAATGTGATAACTTAAATTGCCAAAATTAACTGCTAACTGAGAATATATCGATTTTATTTACTAACATGAATCATAGTTACGTGTATCTATATTGATTTGATTGCTTAGTTGACGTTTGTTTACTGAAAGCTGATGGGTTTTATTACGTATTTAGTAGAATTGACGGTTTGTAAATGCATGGTGGGTAGGATATGCGGTTTAAACTTCTGTGAATTGAATTCCTAACAACACATTAAACCTTATAAGAAGATCTAACCAGTATTGAACCCAAACAGATAGTTTTCTTAAAAATCTCCCCTAAATGGAATACACAAACACCTCTTACCTAGATAGCCAAGGCTTTGTTAGCCTTTTAGAAAGTCAAACCATTGATCTTGATTCACCAGAACTGCCTCGCTTCAGCAGCCAAGCTTCTGAGGAATCAAGTGTCAAACATCGGAGACCATGGACGCCCACTGAGGATGTTATCCTCATTGGTGCATGGCTTAACACTAGCAAAGATCCTGTTGTGAGTAATGAGCAAAAGTCTGGTGCCTTTTGGCAGCGAATCACAAATTATTACAATGCCAGTCCCGTCCTTGAACAGTCAACACCTCGGGAGCTTGGTCAGTGTAAGCAGAGGTGGTCAAGGATCAATGATATGGTCTGCAAGTTCGTTGGTTGCCATGATGCTGCGCTGAGGGAACAGAGAAGCGGGCAAAACGACAATAATGTGATGAAAGCAGCGTTGGACATCTACTACAACGACTACAACAGCAAGTTCTCACTAGAACACGCATGGAGAGAGCTCAGGCATGACAACAAATGGTGCTCTAGCATCAGTTGTAAAGATGGTGGAAAGGAGAAGCGCAAAGGCGATGGTGAAGGAGATGAGGAAGTGAGTGAGCAAAGACCACCATGTGTGAAGGCCGCCAAGGCTGCTAAAAGAAACAAAACTGGGAAAGAAGAGGAGTTGACCAAGTTAGAAGGTTTGCTAGATAGAAAAGAGAAGCTGTCTAAGCAGAAATTGTTTGTCTGTTTAATGACCAAGTCTGATCCACTATCAGAGATTGAAACATCCCTTAAGCTTAAGCTTATGGGTGAGATGTTGTAAACTGACTCAGGTAACTTTAACTTTAGTTATGTCTAAACTAACTAAAAACTCAGGTAAACTAACATTGTTTGTCTGTTTGCATTGTTTGACATGTGATGTTTTGGCTAGTTGCACATTTGTCTTTTTCTCTCTGTAGGTTGAAGACAACAACATGTGACAGCAGAAGACAAATAAGGACAAACTCACGGGTCTTTAGTTTTTTCGGTTGTCTAAGCATGTGAACCAGTCACGGGTCCTCATAATTTTCTACCATTCTGAACTTTGCTCTCTATAAGTCTGTTTATTTGTAGTAGTATTGCGAGTGTATTTCTGTTTAACTCTATTTTCTCTTCTCTGCTTCTGTTGAAAAACTTGTCAGTGACTATCTTTTTCTCTTGCTCAAAACTCTATCTATTTGGAATATCAATGTGTTTATGTTTTAATTTCCTCTTCTTCCTTACCGCTTTTGGTTAAGTACCTAGTTCTTTTCTCTTCTCCTTCAAAACATTTAAGACAAAGAACAAAGCTTCCCTCATAGGCAACTTCTAAAGTACAAAGACTCTTGTAAGTTAATGCTATTTAATATTTCTTCACCATAAGTTACTGCCATTTACTCTTTCTTCACCAAGACCACGATCCCTTAGCCGGAGCATGTTTATTTGTAATAAAAGATTTTTAGCAAAGTGTTTTAAATTACACAACAAAAATCAAAATAGACAACAAAGTGTTTGTTATGTGTTTACTAGAGTAGCTTCGGTTTAACAATTCGCATTTCTTTGCCCGGTTATGATGACAGCGGAATAGATTTTGCAACAATGTCTTCATCTTCATCAAATGAACTTGAGGAAAGATTTAATGAAGCTTTTGAAGAAATAGTAGATCAATACTTCGACGATACATTCGACAACATACTAGCGTCTCAACAGAACAAGTCGAGGAAACGAGCATATATAGAAAGAAAACGTGAGGAAGGCCATGACCGTTTATGAAATGACTACTTCAGTGAAGATCCCACATACCCCCCTCACTTATTTAGACGTCGTTTTCGAATGAATAGGCCGTTATTCATGCGTATTGTAGAAGGCCTCTCTGCTAATTTTCCATTCTTTCAACGTAGAAGAGATGCAGTCGGAAGATTCGGTCTATCCGCACTACAAAAGTGTACAGCCGCAATTCGTTTGCTGGCTTATGGATGTCCGGCAGATAGCGTAGACGAATATCTCCGACTCGGAGAAAGCACAGCCATTATGTGTTTAGAAAAGTTTACTGAAGGGATAATACAATTATTTGGAGATGAGTATCTACGTAGACCCACACCGGTCGATCTTCAAAGGCTACTCGACATTGGAGAGATACGGGGGTTTCCAGGGATGATAGGAAGCATTGACTGTATGCATTGGGAATGGAAAAACTGTCCAACCGCTTGGAAAGGGCAATACATCGAGGTTCAGGAAAGCCAACAATTGTCTTAGAGGCTGTAGCATCACAAGATCTCTAGATATGACATGCTTTTTTTGGACCACTAGGTACATTAAATGACATTAATGTTCTTGATCGATCACCTATTTTTGATGACCTATTACAAGGTCAAGCTCCGAAAGTAGAGTACATGGTCAACGGACGTAACTATCATTTGGCTTACTACCTCACAGACGGTATTTATCCGAAGTGGTCAACATTTATCCACTTTATTTCACTGCCACAAGGTCCTAAAGCAGAGTTATTTGCTAAGGTTCAAGAAGCCACCAGAAAAGATGTCGAGCGTGCTTTCGGAGTATTGCAAGCTCGATTTGCAATTGTTAAAAACCCGGCTCTTATTTGGGACAAAGAAAAAATCGGGAGGATCATGAGAACATGTATCATACTACACAATATGATAGTCGAAGACGAACGAGATGGCTACACACAATTCAATACATCGGAATTTGAGGAAGGAGAAGTAAGCAGAAGTTCCCATGTGGATTTGTCGTATTCAACTGACATGCCTACAAATTTCGGTAATATGCTCGGCGTTCGGAATCAAATTCGAGATAGAAGGATACATGAACACTTGAAAGCTAATTTAATAGAGAATATTTGGGAAAAATTTGGAAATCTAGATTTATAAGTATTGTATGTTTAACTTTCAATGTTTAAATTTTAATTTTATATTTCAATATTTCATTGTTTAAATTTTAATTTTTTTTTTTAAGAACCCCTAGAAGAGTAACACCATTGGACTAACTAATTTATTTAAGGTTCTTAACTATTAAAAAAAAAATGAATTAAATTGTTAAGAACTCCAATGGGAAATACACCATTGGAGTTGCTCTAAGGGTCGAAATTCTTCCCCAATAAAAGCCGGCCCAAACGAGGACAACGATATAAGAAATTAGTAGTGACACCTACAACATAATTTAAGGTAAACAAGTGCAAGCGAGGTCTAAGAAGGCACATAGAAAATGAAGGCTTGCTTGAAGCACGAATCTTGAAACAAGAACAAGAGGAGGGAGAAACAAATGGCTAATGCAATGCCTGGCGTGCAGAGCAGGCCCTGTGAATTTGAAGGCTAACACGAGTCTTCAAACAAGGAGAAGAAGACGATGGAGAACCAATTGAAACAAAAAATGGCTAATGCAAGGCTCGGCGTGTAGAGTAAGTAGGTCCTGGCACGAAGCAAAAAAAAAATTCAAGGCCTATTAATTGATAAATGTCAATAAAAGGAAATGAAATATTTCAAGAAAAAAACTTGTCCTCGAGAACGTACTATTGGTAAGAACATCTAGATGTGCAGCAAAAAAAATTCATAGAACTCGAAGATGACAAAGCCAATGCGAAAGAAAGAACTCGTTCTCCATATAAAAGTCTCGCGACAAGCCATCCGAATCAAGACAACACTATATCAGAAGTTATCGCATGGATGGCCGAGGTAAGCACACCTCCTCATATTACGTCGGAGCGAATACAATTGCTTTGACAGGCCTGGGGGGAAACGGGAAATGTTGTACCTTCCACAACGTGACAACGCACTCCACCACCGAGGAATGTTGTCATTTGATTGGCAACCTCTTCAATCACTACAAAAAGGGAGATGTTTCGGGTAATAAACGTCGCCTGCCACGTCCTCTGGATTTTGAGCGGATCTAAGTCTCAAAGTAAAATAGGTTTAGACTTTTCGAGTTTGTGAGCGTCATCGGACTGTGTAAAAGGGATCCACCGATCTGCTACTGAGCTCACCATGGGGTGACCTCTGGGCTTTACGGTCTTAGCGAGGCCACAAAGCTGTATGTTAGATGGCGTATGTGGGCTCTTGGATTAACATGATTCACCTTTGGGTGAACCTTAGGTCTCTGAGGGTTGCTGAAATATGATGTGGAGCGGGGTTCGTCCCGCTGGCCATCAAACCTCTTTCAACAACCAAGGAAGGTGGAAAGTCTTCGCAAATGATACAATGGGTTTGTGTTTTCCAAAGATTCTTCGACGCTCAAGTCAGTAATTTGACCACGGTTTGATGTCGGAAAACAGAAAGAAAATCGAGAAAACATAGAGGGTTTACTGAAACTATTTAAGTGGAAAGATCAAGGTGAAAGCGCGTAAACGGTGTGATGTCAGAGACGACCATAAAACTATTTACCGTGTAGGAGGAGCGATTCTCCGAAGTGGCAAGAATTGAAAATGTGGGTCTTTGGACCTACATCTCACTAAAATCTAGATTCTTTATATAAAAGATCGAGACTTTATGGGTTTTCGAAAGGATAAATATCTAGATTCTTTATAAAAAAAGGTCGAGACTTTATGGGTTTTCGAAAAGAAAAATCAGTCAAACAACTCCTAAATGTCGGATCTTTAACCACAAAAATATGGTTCGAACTCGGAGGGAAGTCAACTGCTCTCAAGAAATACTTTTCGAGAGCCGCTGATATCATTCAGGCAAAGTCTTAACTGATTTAACAAGTGAAAAACTAATGAAAGCTTAAAAAGAGAGATCCATGTGAGAAAACAGAGTAAGAACTGAAGCAGAGAAATCTTATCCTAAACTTTGTGAGAATGATTATTTGACTCCGTTATATAACGAGTAACGGTTATATTTATAGAGTAAGGGTTGTATTCATAGAGAATACGTGACCCGGGTTAGTATACCTAGTGGTTGAGTTATCCGGGTTTACGTACTGATATTTTTACCGGTTTTCACGATGATATTTTATGCTGTTTTGGAGTCTTTTCTGCATTTCGTACAGGTTAAATGGAAGATTCCACATTCTGAGCTGTTTCGCAAGAATCTAGAAGATTTTGAGCTAAAATGAAGAATAATGAACCGAAGCCCGAGTCGACCGACTCAGAGGCCGGTTTAGTAATTTGGAAATTCTTTTTGGGCTTTCTTTTCGAAACCCTAATTGCTAGAACCTCTTGGCCGACTCATGCATGACCTAGCTAGACTATATATTCGACCTTAAGTAGAGGAAAAAGAGAGAGACGACTTCCATCAAGCTTTTGAAGCATTCAAGCATCTCTTTACCAAAAAGTTACTTAGATCTTGTTTTCAGGGAGCACCCTTGTGTGAAGGTTTTCTTGTGCTCCTGTTCTCTTGGTTTTAGAGAGAGAGAGCCACGTTTTGCTCTGATCTCTTTTGATTTCACTTTCATATTGATATTAATGATTATGGTTGGTTTGTTTGCTATGTGTGAGTAGTTCCCTAGTTAGATCTAGGTTGTCAAAGGTTTTATGGGTCATTAGGTGCACGAATTGTTGCTGAATTCGTGACTACTCTCTGCTTTAATATTAATTCATACAATATTTTGACTTGTTCACTTAGAATATTGAATTTTAGGGTTTGTTGCATCATACACCCATTTTACTCTAAACCCGGAGCCTTGTTTTTAGCAGGTGATCTCGTCCTTGTACAAACGAGAGTTTGGCTTGGAAGATCATGAACAATCAAATATATTCCCAATGCATGCATTAGCTAATTAGGTTGAAAAGCATCCTTTCTGATCTGTTGGTTGATTTATAGTGCAATACGCAAAGAGATTTGGTATTGTATACAATTGCCTTTTGTGTTCAAGAGTAGAGCAACATTCAATTTCGTGCATGGCCCATACTACCCGCGATCTACCTAAGTCTAGTGTTTTTAATCCATAAGTTACACAACTAGTTACCAGATAGATTGCATTCTAATATAATCGAAACTCGACATAATCTTTGTGGGATCGATAACCTAAATACTACAATTGTACATTGTGCACTTGCTTTTAATTTTGGGTGAATAACTTCACGCATCAAGTTTTTCTGGCGCCGTTGCCGGGGATTTAACGGTTTTTTCGATTTTTGTTATAATTAGAAAGTTATGATAAAAATAGCTACTGAATATTTTTCTTCTTTTGTGTTTGATAGACAGAAAATGATGCAAGGAAAGCGCAAAGGAGATGGGAAGCCGGATGTGGATTTCGTGAGAGCAAACAAATACCAAGATGGATACTTCAACCCGCACTTGTTTTACAAGCCAATGCCACCAACAAATGGAGCGGAGAGCCTGGTTGAAGAAGTCCTGGAGATGCAGAACAGAACTTATGCTACCCTTTTGAAGAAGATGGATCAACTTTTCCTTACCCTTGATTCGCGTATAAGCCACCTTCAGATTGATGTCGGAAGACTTTATGAGCGAATGGAAGAGCTTGAAAGATTTGTAGGAGTCAGGAGAGTCACCAAATATCCATTATCCATCCGAGCTATCCATACCAAGGAGATTGAAGAGGAGAAAACCCTGGAAGAAACAAGTGAAGAAGGATCGTCTGACACATTCGGTCGACTGCCATCAATGGTCGGTCGACGTGGACCGAGGAGAAGGTCGGCCGACTCTTAGCTTCTGAAGAAGAAGTGAGATGTCCTTTGATGAAGGTTCCACCCAGGAAGAGTGTCTACAAACCATGGTGCACTAATCAATCAGTGTATCCATGGATTCCAATTCATGAGTACGAAGTTGATGACCTAGGAATTGATGTAGAAGCTAAAGAAGATGATTGGGAGCTCAAGAAAGAAGTTGAGACCTATTCTAAAGTGTTAATGAGGAGAATGTCATTTGCAAGAGCCTGCAAGCTGAATGCTGAACTTGAAGACGTCCTCAGTAAGGTGATGAGATGGAAGATAACCCCAGAAGATGGGAATTGCCTGTTTGCTGCGATTTGTGACAGAGCAATCATGTACCAGATGCCAGACAAGAAGAATGATCCTGGACAATTCGAGCTTACATTGACAATTGGAGATCAAATCTTCAAGAGATGCCTGTGTGATATAGGAGCGAGCGGTAACACCATGCCTTTGTCTGCCATGGAAAGATTGGGACCACTCGAATTGAAGACTACCAAGAAGGAGATGCGATTAGCTGATGATACAACTGTTATACCTTTGGGAAAGCTTACTGGGTTGCCATGTATGATTGGTGATAGATTCATTGTTGTGGATTTTTACATCCTGGAGACTTGCTATGCTGATGAGAGAGATGGGATAAAACATATTATACTTGGAAGATCGTTCCTTAAGACCGCTGGAGCTTTAATCGATTGCTCAGAAGACACAATATCATTAAGAGGTCTGGGAAGCCCGAACATTAGTTTCAAGATCAAAGATAAAGAAGTTGAAGAAGAAGATTTCGCCTGCTACTACCCAGAGAAGAAGACGAAGAGTTTGGCAGTCATCACAAGTTCTAAACCAAGGATGAGAGTTATCGAAGAACCCATAAGGAAGAGTTTTCGACGTCCGAGTCGGTCGACCCTGCCACCAGTCGGTCGACCCGACTCTCCCGAACCGAAACGAAGATCAATTTCTATGACAGCCTGTTCTATGACTTGTGAAGATGTTCAATCCACTGTTCGTTGGATACGACCTGAGCACATTGAGGACAGAGTTACTTTCTTTGCAAACTCATTGAAGGTACTTGAGATACAATTCAAATATGATGTGGAGGAGTTTATCAAAGAATGTAAGGAGATTTGGCCACTTATGGAGCAATGTGAAATGGAGACGGAGTTACAAGAGTTGACACCAAACTTACTGAAGAATAATATGGGAGCCAAAGAGTTTTGCAATAGACTTGCCAAGATGTGTGATGAAGTAATAGAGAAATAAATGCCAAAGAAGCTTGGAGACTTTGGAAGAGCTGAGATCAATGTTATGATTGGGCACACATGGTTTGAGAACGTCCCATGTGATACTGGAGCTGGAGTAAACCTAATGTCACTCTCAGTTGCCAAGATGATGAAGCTTGACCAAATGGTGAACAAGCGCGTGTTTTTGAGGTTAGCTGATGATACTCACAAGATGACCGAAGGAATAGTGGAGAACGTACCTGTAAGAGCCAATGGTCGTTTCTTCGTAGTAGATATCCACGTGGCAATATTTGAAAGTGAGCCTCAACACCCACTGATCCTTGGAAGACCATTCTTACACACTGCACATGCCGAGATAGACTGCAGAACGGGAAGAGTTAAGTTCAGAGCTGCTGAGTCCATTGAAGAAGAGAAGATGAGGATGACAAGAACTACACCTCAAGGTTTTGAACGCGCCCTCTACAAAGGAACCTACATTCCAATCCTAAGGAACAAGAAGCATGTGTCCACCATACAACCACTGTTTGCTGCAAGAATTGACATCGAGGAACTAGTAAAGAAAGCTGAGAAGGAAAACAAATTTGTGGACCTTACTGAAGATGATGATTGTGAAGATGATGCTTGCGAAGATAATCCTATGGAGGAACAGGAAGAAGATCAAGGAGCTGAGATGAGCTCTACCACTTGAAGGATTCAAGTCAGACAAAGTTAAGCTATTGACTGTAAAGAAGCGCTTAGTGGGAGGCAACCCACTTGTGAGTCTGTTTTTAGTTTAATTTTTAGGATTTCGTGCTTTTAATCCCAATTTAGATTGAGTCATTTTTGGTTAAAAAAAAAAAAAAAAAAAAAGGGCCCAGTCGGTCGACCCTGCCTAGAGCAGTCGGTCGACTCGACGGCCGAGTTCTATTAAACCCGAGTTTTTATTCATAATTTCATTAAAACTCAAATCTTCAAACATGATTTTCTCTCTCAATTTTCAATCAAATTTTGTGATTCAAAGCCCCTGGGGTTCGGAATTTTAAGCTCTATCATCCTGTACTAACGGTTTTTGCGATCTGCAAGGTATTTTCCTGATTCAACTCGATTTCTTTCACGATTTTTGGAGAAAAAAGTTGAAAAATTTAGAAAAATTGCATGTTGATGATTTAGAGTAGGATATCGGTTGAGTTAAGTGTAGAGAGGCCGGAAATCATTGCCTGTGTTTGATTATGAAAGAAATTTGAGTTAAAACGATGAATTATAGCGGATTTGGTGATGATTTGATGAAGAACTCATCGCGGACCGAGTCGGTCGACTCGTTGGTGGAGTCGGTCGGCTGCGGATTCCGGTTTTTTATAAAAACGGTTTAAATTCCTTTCAAATTTTTGTTCTTTTTGCAGATGTCTTCCTCTGATTCCGTGAGTGATGCCAACATTTGGGACAAAACGGAGAACGAGAAGTTAGAGGACCCATTTCCCGGGAGAAACCACGCGGATGTTGTTAAGGACCGCGCATGCCGGACAAGACAAAACCGGGATTGGGATGATTATGACACGGTTTTCTACAACCGATACACGGGAATTCTCATTCAGCCGATGCGTTTCCTGCACATGCCTTACATGTCCCATCTAAAGCTGAAGAACCATTTGAAGCGGCTAATGAAGAATGTCGGTATGGGGGTCATTGGTTTCACCTGCTATAACACATACCTGGAGGCGGCGAGGCAGTTCTTAGCCTCGATGTACTTGGAGATACCGCGCCGCTGTGAGGACGTGAACCAGTGGAGCCTCCATTTCAAGATCCGTGGTGAGCATTACTCGCTCACAGTGGCGGATATCTGTCGTATTTTCGGTTTCCAGCGACGGGAACCGAATATTGGAGCTTGAAGAGCTTTGGAGAGCGTGACCAGATGTGGTCCATTATTGGGTCTGGAGTATACGAGCCGACGAAGACGAAGCAGTCTTTGATCCGCCACCCCGCCCTTCGGATTTTGGGTAGAGTTCTCAGCCACACACTCTTGAGACGGACTGAGGTCGGCCGCCTCTACGAGCCGGAGTTGACCTTACTTTACTATGCCTTGGGTGATTCATTTCTGCTTCCAGACGCACCTAAGGATACTGATTAGAACATGGGTGCCCTCTTTGCACGCCATTTGGTTGACACGAGGAGTCATGTCTTCTTGGGAAACGCTACGTCCCAGAAGAAGGAGACTGTGGGGAGCCTTTTGACTCCCATCATGAAGTGGTGTGAGGTACCACTTGACCTATTCACCAAGGAGGCCACCGATGCGACGAAAATCACTCTAGATGAGGCCTCACTTGATCATTCTGAGATTTTCCGTATGCGAGGATGGTACGAGTTTATTCGGGATGATGACGCGACTTTTCTGTTCCGCCTCCCGAATGAGAGTCATGTTCGACTCGATTCACTGGAGGATATTGGGTTCCACCCACCTGCTGATATGCTGATGGTTATAGCCGCTGCCCCGACATTGTTACCAGAGGCAATGCATTCCCCACCACGCCATACCAGACGCGCCGCCCAGCCACCGCGCACTTCTACTTCCCAGCCGCGTGATTCACACCGAGCTGATGACTTTCCTTTTGCTGGAGCGAGATTCTCTACTGGCGGAATGCAAGATTTCTTCGATTTACCCGAGCAGCCACCATTTGAGGCGAGTCCAGAGGTGAAGTACGACTACAAGATGGAGCGCCACAGGATATAGAACAAGATTGATCGCTGGTTTTATTCGTTTTTCACAGGTTGTTCGTCTGACCAAGGAGTCCACGAGCCAACCAGGAGAGTACCAGAGACGCAGAGAGCCAGAGATACTGAGGACCGACGAGATGATGATAATGCGGAGACCGAGTCGGATGACCTTACTTTGGGTCGGTCGACTGCGGCAAAGAGAGGCGAGATGATGGAGTTTTCCACAGCACCGAGCAAGTTGACGAGTTTCCCGGATGATCCGATGATGATGAGCCACGTACCACCACACTTCTTTGGAGGCACCAGTTCATCTCACGACTTTGACCCTACAGCTGAGAGGAGACGCACTCGCAGTCCTCACGATTAGACACGGTTCTATCATTTTATTTCCTGCATCTACTTTTATTTATCTTGATTTCTCTTTGCACTTTTATTTTGACTTGGTTTCACTGGGACAGTGAAATTTAAGTCTGGGGGAGGGAATATTATCATTTTCTTTTGTTTTATGGATTTTTGGTGAACTTTTTGTTGTTTTATATGATGCTTTTATCACTTTTCACCTTCTTTAACTATGATTGAGTGACTCAGCAGTATTGACAAGGACCAACCATATGGAAATCCAGAAAGCTTGACAGATACAATACGGAGTAGACCCATGTGATTTTCTTAAGTTTTTCAGCAATGCCAGAGCACAATATAGTTAAGTCTGTATCATTTCGTTTATCACATTTTCCATTATGTCTTGCTAAATGTTCGTTCACAAGCATAATTTTTGATCTTCAGCTCTCCCTAAAGACAAATTGATGAAAGTTTGTATTTGGTAAAAAAACCTAGTGATGAGGTAGAGGGAAATTCCTTAAGACACCAATTATTCATCACTAGAAGCTCAGGATCTATGCGGTTAGGGAAATTCCCGAAGATACCATGATGTATTTGAACCTTTGAGAACTCAGTTGACAGCGAGGCTAAGAAAATTTCCTACGATGCCATTATTCGCCTAAACTTTGAGAAATTTTGAGTTATAAACTAAATGATTAAAAAAGGATAAGTCTGGGGGAGAGCGAAAAGACCATCTTGTGCTAGAATAGGTGACGATTGATAAGCATTTCCGGCCATGTGGTGACAGTGGAATGAGTTGCTTTGATGGTATCTGAAATATGGTTATCATTGTGGTTGGGATAACTCTGATTTGTTCTCAAAAAAGTTTTTCATTGGAGAATACAATTTGGTCAGCGTATTGGTCAGCTGTTGAAGATGTCACAATGAAAGAAATGGTTGCTGAAAGTTGATAGCTTGATCACGGTAAACCGAATTCGTTTTTGACCACTAACTTGCTTTTTATTTGATCGAGGGCGAGCAAAAGCTAAGTCTGGGGGAATTTGATGTACTGATATTTTTACCGGTTTTCACGATGATATTTTATGTTGTTTTGGAGTCTTTTCTGCATTTCGTATAGGTTAAATGGAAGATTCCACATGCTGAGGTGTTTCGCAAGAATCTAGAAGATTTTGAGCTAAAATGAAGAATAATGAACCGAAGCCCGAGTCGACCGACTCAGAGGCCAGTTTAGTAATTTGGAAATTCTTTTTGGGCTTTCTTTTCAAAACCTTAATTGCTAGAACCTCTTGGCCGACTCATGCATGACCTAGATAGACTATATATTCGACCTTAAGTAGAGGAAAAAGAGAGAGACGACTTCCATCAAGCTTTTGAAGAGCATCTCTTTACCAAAAAGTTACTTAGATCTTGTTTTCAGGGAGCACCCTTGTTTGAAGGTTTTCTTGTGCTCATGTTCTCTTGGTTTTAGAGAGAGAGAGCCACGTTTTGCTCTGATCTCTTTTGATTTCACTTCCATATTGATATTAATGATTATGGTTGGTTTGTTTGCTATGTGTGAGTAGTTCCCTAGTTAGATCTAGGTTGTCAAAGGTTTTATGGGTCATTAGGTGCATGAATTATTGCTGAATTCGTTACTACTCTCTGCTTTAATATTAATTCATACAATATTTTGACTTGTTCACTTAGAATATTGAATTTTAGGGTTTGTTGCATCATACACCCATTTTACTCTAAACCCGGAGCCTTGTTTTTAGTAGGTGATCTCGTCCTTGTACAAACGAGAGTTTGGCTTTGAAGATCATGAACAATCAAATCTATTCCCAATGCATGCATTAGCTAATTAGGTTGAAAAGCATCCTTTCTGGTATGTTGGTTGATTTATAGTGCAATACGCAAAGAGATTTGGTATTGTATACAATTGCCTTTTGTGTTCAAGAGTAGAGCAACATTCAATTTCGTGCATGGCCCATACTACCCGCGATCTACCTAAGTCTAGTGTTTTTAATCCATAAGTTACACAACTAGTTACCAGATAGATTGCATTTTAATATAATCGAAACTCGACATAATCTTTGTGGGATCGATAACCTAAATACTACAATTGTACACTATGCACTTGCAGTTAATTTTGGGTGAATAACTTCACGCATCATGGGTATAAATGGTTTAGTTGTGGTTCGGGTTGTTTTGGTTTAGTCGTGGATAGGATCGTCTCACACTTTTGTGTTTTTTACCTACCACTCTTGTCATTTTGGCCAGCTGGCACATAGTGCACTCCCAATGTGTCTACGGTCCGTAACTGATAGATATGGGAGGAACTTTATATGCCTGATAGTAGAGTCCTTCGACGTGCTTTTTACGGCTAACGAGGTGCGCGTGTACCTCAAGCGATCATTTCCTCCCTTGGGGGTACCTAGCACGTGGACATGTACCAGACATTATTAGTGTTGTTTCAAACAGACAACTCTTGGGTGGCTTTTTTCTTATTGACTAAGAAAATATATGAATAGTGTGCCAAACCTAACCCATGTTATGATATTCAACTCGAATTGTGTTGTCCTCTTGTTTGCGCTCCTAAGGTTGGATCGTCTCACCTTTTGTACGTCACCGAGCTAGGGAGAATGGAAAGTAAACCCCGTCTAGAAGGGCACCAACGGGACGACTCATATGCTTTGCATTCAGACCACTGTAGAGTCAAGCCTCAACACAATACTTCGTTGGTCACTCTGCCCATACCACTCCCAAACTAGAAATTATTGTAGCTGATGTATCGTTGATTTTACCGGTTTTATACCATGATACAAGTGTTTTTATAAAGTACTTTTAGTATGTTTTAGGTATTTATACATGTTTTATAAGCAAAAGATATTTTGGAGCAATTTGGAGCTAAAGTAGAGAGATTTGGAGCAAAACTAACAAAACAGATGCATAGACAAAATCTAAGTTCTAGAAGTCAGACGACCGTTACCGACTTAACCAAGATCGAGGAGACGAACCACATAAAAAATGAAGATATGGAAGTTAGATTTTTATCTCCAATTTGAATCAAGGCAATTATACATTTGGAGCCCGAGATATAGCCATTTTACTGAACAGATGTCATTCTGATGAGATTACAAAACTAGTATGTTTCGCTCCAATCGAGCCCGACTCCAATTTTAAAGAGGTTTTACCGTAAGACCAACCTCTAAAATTATAAAAGAAGCTCTCAGAGGATCCATGACCTTCACACCCAAGATAATCAGTCACAAAAATCTTTTGTTTCCTTTTTTCCAATTCATCCCTTGTTGCTAGTTTTTAGGTATTACTTTTCTCTATTGATTCTAAGACTTTGAAAAAGTGAAAGAGATTGATCTTACTATTTTAGAAATGTGAAGCTCTAAATATCCTATTGTCTACTCTTGATTTTATGCTAGTCAGTTCATCAAACATGTTTTGTGAATCGATCTCTATGTGCGAGTAGTCATCTTATTAGGTTAGGATTTTCTTTTGGTTTTTCTATGAATTGCTAAAATTGTTTTAATCAACCAGTTTTATCATTTGATTCTTACCTAAAGTTGTTTTTAACTGGTTAGGCGGCGTTGCGAACCGTTTTAATCAAACACAGTTGAGATCTGATAGCAGTAATGCATTGGTGATTAATTTATTTCTCTGCGAGCAAGGTGCTTCTCTGACCAAAGTTTCTTTGATAGAGATACCTTGTGAACAGATCTAGCTTGAACTCTATTGCTTGTTTATCTTCAGCGACAATCCAAAAGACTTTTTAAGATTTATGTTTTAAAACAAATAATTTGTCGCGAGATACTATCAAAACATCATACAATCACGTGCCTAGAATTCTAGAATTAAAGAAATATAATATGGTTGATTGCTTAATCTAAATTCATATATACCAATTAAATTTCCCTAGGTCTAATACTTTTTCCATCGTTGAATACAATCTATTACGTTTACTACACTCTCTAGTTCACAAATTCACTTGAGATTCCTTATATCCATAAGTTAGCCCTAACTCTCTGTGGGATCGATAATCTACATACCACCTCTGTACATTTTGTTTTTATAGTTAGTTTTAGGTGAATTACTTCACACATAAGTAGCCACACTACCGGCACTAAGGCGCAAGGGACTGGGTGAACCTACCAATAGAGATACACGTCCTTAAGTAATCAGATATGGGTACCTCATTAATGTTGGTACGTGGCACTAAGGATATTCGTCTAAATTAACTTATACGTGGCGCTAAAGTGGTTCGCCTAACTATATTGCACATGGCGCTAAAAGATTCATTTAAACTGTTTCCCACATGTCATTGCATAAATCATAAATATCAAGGGAGTTAAATTTTACCCAAGAGATATCAACTTTCGATTCCATCAACAATCAAACCACGATGCACGCTCCAACAATAGTGAAAATCAAAGAGAACCATCCAACGATAACTGTAGACTATTGTTTTTGTAGTATGAAGAGATTATTATAAGATGAACTGATGCAGAGAGAGGATATGAAGATATTAAGAATCTATTCAATATCTTGTTTATATGTCTATAATATGTTAATATTCTACTATTCTCTTAGCATATTTTCTTTATATTGTGTATAAATACTCTATTGTATTTATTATTTATTAATAAGTAGTAGAATATTTAGGCAAATATTTGATTTCGTGATCTTCCAAAAATTAGCCTATTGTTGTCTATTCTTTAACAAAGGCTAAATAAAAATATGTAACTGATATAACCTCTCAGATTTAGTGGATTAAGAAGAACTATGTGTCTAACTTGTTTTATTTTTTGATAATTACTGTGATAATGTTAGCACAATCTATTTTTGTACCAATCATTTGTTTCATTCACGCATGAAATATGTTGTTGTAGACTATCATCACATTCGTAATCTTGGTTCAGACTGGTGTCTTACGTGTTTCTCATGTATCGTTGGCTGATCAACTCGCAAATGGTCTCACTCCAAGACGGACATACATCCGTCTTGAAGGAAATATTAAAAATATATATTATATTTTTTCCATTTAATAAGATGTCTTATCCATTTAATAAAGTGTATAATCTCATTACTCGATTTTTCTAATAAATAGATAAACATAATTAAATTAGTGGAAGTAGTCTAGAAATTCATCTGTAATTGAGTGGTCTAATAATCAATCTAGTTTCAAAATTGATTGAGATTTTCCCAATGGTATTGATATATTTTTCGAATCCGAAATCTGACCTAAAACAGTAGGGTTCGATTCGGATATGTAGAAATACTTGAATGGATTTTTAGCACTAAGTATTTCGGGTTCGGGTTCAGATTAAAACCGATATATCTAACAGAACAAACCGAAGATATATAAATTACCCATATATCTGAACCCGAATATACTACCTTGTGTCGATCTCACTTCCACTTTTCTTTTCCTTGTCAAAGCTCAATTCTCAATTCAGAAACTGGGAAGTCATCCTCTCAGTTCTATCCGATTTAAGCTTTAATTTTAGGTCTTTTTGTGTGAAATGATTTTGAATTTGGGTCTGTGTCTAATCATTGTGGGTATTTTACGATTCTGTGTTTTGATTCGATTGTCGAGTTGAATTGTTCCTCAATGGTAGTGATTTTGATTTCAGTTGGTTTGTATATGCTTTTGAATACGTCTATGTCGCTCTGTGTGAGAGTTGATTACATGTTTTTGTGGCTGTAGCTGAGATTTATGCTGCTGTGGTAGTGAATTTCCGTAAACTGTATTGGATCTAGATATAGACAACCAATGAATTATAGCGACTCTAGATATCTGCAAATAGCTCGCAGTGTGAAGAGTGTTCAGGGATTTCCGTTGTTTGATTGATCAGAGATGCTACATATTTAGTTAGAGGGTTAATGAAGCTTGAACAATGCACATTGAGAAGAAACTTTGTAATTGCATGGTGAGAAGGAAGTTGAGGATGTGGCAGAGGTTTGAGTTAATTGTGTGTGAAGCTATGCATCAATCGCTCTGATTGTTTTGCAAAATGTGTATTTCATTGATTCTTAGTTGATTTTGTTGTAAGAGTTAAGACTAATTTCAAGAGTAATAAAGAACTTCTAAATTTGCTTGGCAGAGGTTTGACTTGATTGTTGTCTTTAGGATTCTCCGTTTCTTCTTCTTCATTTTTTGGGGGAGTTTTCTTTTTTTTATATATATATATTCTATCTTGTGTTAAGGTGAAACGAAATTTGATGATTTTGTAGTAGTCACTAATCCAGAGTCCAGGGATGCAAGTGTCAGTGCAGATATGTGTTATATATATGTATATAAACTATTTGAGAGCTTCTCAAGACTTACTTTAATGGGTATGATGGAGTGAGATAAATATATTTTGATATATGAAGAAGTTCATCGTTAATAAAGAAAGAAATCCTTTGCTCTGCAAATATATGAAGAAGTTCATCGTTATCAACATGCTTATCCTTTCATTTATAACTATTTATATCTCTCTTAAGCTTTGATATTTGTATAGTTATATAAGCTTTGTCTCTTTTAAGATTCAAATATGTCCAAATAGATATGCTTCTTCTGTTGGCAATGTGTGGGGCCTTGTCGTCAACAAATAGGAAGCTTTGTCAAGTTGCATCAGATAAGTCTTGACAAATAATGTTGAAATTGCTACTCACCTATCTACTAAGTTTTATGGTCCAACTCTCCTCCGATAATCTTCTCTTCAGAATATCAATCACCAAGTTGTTCGTCTTCTTAAAGTTAGTTTCCTTCTCTTCTCTCTCTGTCTATGGCTTCTTCTTCTTCTTCCCCCTCTTCTCGCAATTGGGTATACGATATCTTCCCGAGCTTCAGCGGAGAAGATATCCGCAAAAACTTCCTCAGCCACTTTCTAATGGAACTGGATCGGAAATTGATCATTGCTTTCAAAGACAATGAGATGGAGAGAAGCCACTCCATCTGGCCCGCGCTTGTACATGCGATTCAGGATTCAAGGATCGCGGTGGTCTTGTTCTCCATAAAGTACGCCTCTTCAAGCTGGTGTCTTAATGAGTTGCTCGAGATCGTGAAATGTAAGGAAGCGTTTGGTCAGATAGTTATACCGGTTTTCTATGGTTTGGATCCTTCCCATGTGAGGAAACAAACCGGTGAGTTTGGAAAGATCTTTCAAAAGACATGCCACAACAAAACTGAAGAGGTGAAAATTCAATGGAGGAGAGCTTTGACCAATGTAGCTAATATCCTTGGATATCATTCTATGACTTGGTACGATCTTTATGAACCATTCTTTTTGGCGATTATGTATTGATTCTTGAATACATTTTGTTTATGTGTGAGAAATTATCTCTCTTGAATAAATGTGGTTTAATGTGTGTGAAATTATCTGTCTCATTGTTAGGGGTAATGAAGCAGAAATGATTGAAGAAATTGCTAATGATGTATTGGAAAAACTACTTGTAACTCCATCAAAGGATCATGAGGAGTTTGTTGGCATGGAAGATCATATCGCAAATATGAGTGTATTGTTGCAATTGGAATCTGAGGAAGTAAGGATGATTGGTATATGGGGTTCCTCAGGGATCGGCAAGACTACCATCGCGAGATTTCTGTTTAACCGACTTTCTCGAAACTTCCAAGGTAGTGTTTTCGTAGACAGAGCTTTTGTATCCAAGAGTACCGAAATTTACAGTAGAGCCAACCCGGATGACTACAACATGAAGTTGGATCTGCAAAAAAACTTCTTGTGTGAAATTTTAGGTAAAAGGCACCTAAAGATAGATCATTTAGGTGCAGTTAGCGAGAGGCTAAGGCACCGGAAAGTTCTTGTCGCCATTGATGATTTGGAGGATCAATTTGTGCTTAATGCATTGGCTGATCAAACACAATGGTTTGGACGTGGGAGCAGAATCATTGTTGTTACTAAAGATAAGCATTTCTTAAGGGCCCATGGAATTCATCATATTTACGAGGTTTGTCTTCCATCCGAAGAACTCGCTCTTGAAATTTTATGTCGATCTGCTTTCAAGCAAAAGTCTCCACCTGATGGTTTCATGAAGGTTGCTTCCGAAGTTGCATTGCGTGCCGGTAATCTTCCTTTGGGTCTTACCGTTTTGGGTTCATATTTACGAGGTAGGGGAAAAGAGGACTGGATGGATATGCTGCCTAGTCTTCGTAATAGGCTAAATGGAAAAATTGAGAGAACACTAAGAGTCAGCTACGACGGGTTAAATAACAAAAACGATGAAGCCATATTTCGTCACATTGCATGTCTTTTCAATGGTGAAACAGTCGATGACATCAAACTGCTACTAGAAAATAGTAACTTGGATGTTTAACATTGGGCTTAAAAACTTATTTGATAAATCCCTTATCCATGAAAGACGAAATATTGTGGAGATGCACTCTTTGCTACAAGAAATGGGTAAGGAGATTGTACGTTCACAATCCAGTGAGCCTGGAGAACGAGAATTCCTTATGGATTCCAAGGAAATTTGCAATGTATTTGAAGATAACACTGTAAGTTTTCATGCTCTCTTCATAAATCTCCCCTCTATAAATTTGAAAGCACTTCATTGGTTAACCGAAAAACTGTTTGGTGATTTTTGAGCTAATTTGTTTTGTCTCCTTTTTATTGCTATCATAATTTCAGGGTACGAAAAAGGTTTTAGGTATAGCATTAGATATAAATGAGACTGAAGAGTTGCATATACATGAGAGTTCCTTCAAAGGAATGCATAATCTCATTTTCCTAAAAATTTATTTCAAGAAATGGCACACGGGAAAAGAAATAAGATGGCACTTACCGAAATGCTTGGATTATTTCCCCCCTAAGCTAAGATTACTGAGACTGGACAGTTACCCAATGAGATGTCTGCCTTCTAAGTTTTGTCCTGAAAACCTTGTTAAGCTCCAAATGAAGTGGAGCAACCTCGAAAAGCTGTGGGAAGGAGTACATGTAAGTTTTTAGTAAAATGGTTATTAGCTCAATTTGATATTAATATGACAGTTTTTTTAACTTGATTACTTATATTTCAGTCACTTCCAGGGCTCAAAAATATGGATTTAAGTGGATCACAAAACCTGAAAGAAATTCCAGATCTTTCAATGGCCACTAATCTCGAGACCCTTGACCTCAGCATTTGCTCAAGTTTGGTGGAACTTCCCTCTTCTATTAAGTATCTCAATCAACTGAAAGAATTGACCATGTCGTGTTGCTATAATTTGGAGACTCTTCCTAGTGGAATCAACCTCAAATCTCTCTATCGCCTCAATCTCAACAGATGCTTTCGGTTGAGGAGTTTCCCTGATATCTCAACCAACATCTCAAAGCTTTATATAGCCGGAACATCAATTGAAGAAATCCCTTCCAACTTCCGTCTGAAGAATCTCGTTAAGCTTGACATGTATTTAATGAAGAGTGAGAAATTGTGGGAACGAGTGCAGGTATGTATGTTCTTCAGCCAACGTTTTTAAGTAACACTTTTGTAAGAAGTCAATGCTGCTAGGTTGTGTTTCTTAAACGCTGTGAATTTTTTATATTTATAGAACAAAAGAAACTCTTTAGTTTGTAGTATATTTTGGTTGTCAACTAGTTATATATTTTCTTATTGAAATAATAGTATATAGACAGTATGTCAAAATATATATATATATAGGTTCGATATCAGACCGGGTTAATTAGATAGATAGAAAATAGAGATGATATAGAAATTGCGTGGGTCGTTACGAAATATCTTGTCATATTGAAAAATTGAGTGTCATTGGAAAATAATACATGCTTTCGTTTTGGCTCAGCCGCTAACACCCCTCATGGTCATGGTCTCTCCTTCGTTGACGAAGCTGCGGCTCTCAAATATCCCGACTTTGGTGGAAATTCCTTCCTCTATTGAGAGTCTTGATAAATTGGAGCAGTTGTGGATTACAGATTGCATAAATCTGGAGACGCTTCCCACCAGTATCAACCTCCAGTCTCTTGACCGCCTCGATCTCTTTGGATGCTTACGGTTGAAGATATTTCCTGATATCTCAACAAACATCTCAGAGATCAATCTTAGCTACACAGGAATAGAAGAGGTTCCTTGGTGGATCCAGAACTTCTCCGGCCTCCATAAGCTACATATGATTGGATGCACCAATTTAGTGCGTGTATCCCTAAACATGTATAAACTGAAACATCTTTGGTCAGTTGACTTTTCAGACTGCGGGACGTTGACTGAAGCTAGCTTTAATGGTAGTTCAAGTGATGTGGAAATGGGGACAGACAATATTAACTCTAAGTTACGAGTCCCTGACAAGGATTTCTCAGTGGTCAGGCTGAATTTTTTCAACTGCTTCAACTTCGATCCAAAAGCTCTGATTCAACAGCAAGTATTTTTCATGCAACTGAGATTGTCAGGTGAAGAAGTGCCATCATATTTCACTCACCGTACTAGTGGAACCTCTCTCAACAATATCCCTCTACCTTCCCGACCTTTCTTCAGTTGTCGGTGTTGTACCGTGGTTGATGTCGAATCTATTCGTAGAGGTAATATTTTATTCAGAATCCAGGTATGTTGTCGGTTCATAGACAGACATGGGAACCACTTTGATTCTACTCATAACACACAATACTGCTTAACATCTGGGTTGGGTGGTCATCTGATTATATTTGACTGCTGTTTCTCATTAAACGAAGACGTTACCCTTCTCGCTGATCAACTTAACGTGGATATACAGTTTCGTCTCATTCATGAAGAGCTTCCGCTCAAATTAAAAGGATGCGGTATACGATTCCTTGGGGACAGTCCATTTCTGGATTACCAACCTTGTATTCCAAATATTGTTCCACATGTTTGTGAAGGTGATAAAAGCATAAGTGTGAAATTGGGCGGCCATGAGACCCAACAAAGCCAAGAGTGTGGAGAGAAAATTGTAGAGAGAAGGAGAAGCAGGAAGCGAAAGAGGGTGGTCAGAAGGAAAAGAAAAGAAAAAAGAAAGAGGGTGGTAAGCATTTAGCATGAATTACATATTAAAGTATAAAATCCCCTCTTTCAAGATATGATAGAAACTATTGTAGTATAGTTGACTGGATTTGTCTTGCAGATGATGTAGGGAATTGTGGTTAGCAAAAAAACAAGTTCTGTTACGATGATAATCGACTGGTTTCCAGGCGGATTCGGTAGCTCTAGAAGTCGACATCGACATAAGTTGCAGAGATTCTGGTCGGCAGGGCACTGAAACAGGAACCTGGAACGGGAAGCGTCAAAAGTAAAATCTTATGGTGCGACCTGCAATGCTGGATGATCAGAATGTCCCGCCCTAAGGAAGTGAAGTGACTCAAGTAAGCTCAGACTTTGATTTTTCCTTAATTTGGCAGCCCCTATGGAAGTAAGCAAGTGAAGTGTATGTTCTTAGTTATGTGGAGCTAAGCTTGAAGATGCAGAAGTAATTCCCAAGGGTTCTTGTTCCTGGTGGAGACATTGAGGTTACATGTAGTTTAATGGATTCTCAAAAGATTTGTAACTTGAGGTGGGTGGAGCTATGTTCAGAAGATGTCGTAGATTATATCGGACCTTTCAAGGATCTAAGAAAAACCTGTACTAGCTCAAGAGGTAAGAGTTAAGATGTATCTCAATGTTTAAAGGTGATTCTTGGTTGTTTGGTATGCGAGGAAGACAAGTCAAGAACCGTAGGGAATCAACAGGTTCAAGCTTGCAAAAGGAAGTTTCTTTTAGTGTGTTATGCTAAGAAGTAAGAAGTAAGAACACATCCAATCTCAGAAATAGGCAAGAATAAATAGAACGACTGAAGGAATGTTACTTGTATTAGTCAAAGATTCAATACTGATACGTTAAAGATGTTACCTTTAACGCCTTTTTAAGTGGTAAAATTTAGAAAAAAAACAATAAAAATTTAAGAATAATTAAAAGTCCTGGCATACTCAAAATTCAGAATTTGCTACACTCACGGACGTCAATGGTTACCTTCTCATTCTCTTGTCTGCTTCAATCAATGAATCAAGGAATTTAAACAGATACAATGCTTAAAAGTTAGAGAAACCAAATAAATCAGAAAATATCGGAAGGTCACAATCACATTTATCAATTGGTCCATTGCCGCCCACTGAACGCCATATAAAAATATATGAACCTTTTTGCCTTTTCCCATTTTTGTTAGTTTTTTTTTTTGCATGCCTTATTTCTTGAACTATCGAATAATTTCATATTATTTGCTAACCAAACTTTCCATATATACACATAAATAGACCGTATGATCAGAACTGGAGTTCCCCATATGGATTTGTTTTTCTTTGTCAAAAACCCTTGCTTAAGGAGCAATCAAATTCAACACGGATTCATTATTGATAACATATGATTATGATAATTATATTTCCAAATTTATCGGGATCATTCGTTCAATAAATGAATAAACAAGTAGCTAGGGTCAACATGCACGGGAGTGTACCATACGCACTGTAACACAAGGCGCGTAGATACGGCTTTAAATGCTTTAGAACGGTGAGTTTGCTTTTCACGATAGCTTTTTGAGCTTCTCCGGCGGCGTTGCCACCGCCCGTCAACTCATCATGATCAGGCTAATAACTATTATTAATTAATTGCGATGATACAGTTGACGATTACGTGCGTGTAACCTCTCTCTATATATATAACCCAAGAGTGCTTGAGAAAAAAAGGCAGATCATCGCAATTATATAGCGTTGGACTTAAACAAACATTGATAATCATCCGGAAAATGAGTTCGTCGAACGGGGGTGTACCGCCTGGTTTCCGGTTTCACCCAACAGACGAAGAACTTCTTCATTACTATTTGAAGAAGAAGATTTCTTATGACAAGTTCGAGATGGAAGTCATCAAGGAAGTTGATTTGAATAAGATTGAGCCGTGGGATTTACAAGGTATACGTGCTTTAATCAATATGATCAAAACTTACTAATTAATTAAGCTTTGCTTTTAACAGATAGATGCAGAATAGGATCAACACCACAAAACGAGTGGTATTTCTTCAGCCACAAGGATAGAAAATATCCAACAGGGTCAAGAACGAACCGTGCGACTCACTCAGGGTTTTGGAAAGCGACCGGGCGTGACAAATGCATAAGAAACTGTTACAAGAAGATAGGCATGAGGAAAACTCTTGTCTTCTATAAAGGAAGAGCTCCCCATGGCCAAAAGACCGATTGGATCATGCATGAGTACCGTATTGAAGACAGTGACGATGACCCTAGTGTATGTATATCTCTTATTTATTAGAAAAATGTGAAAGCGGATTCATTTTTATTGATTGACCCGATTTATATATGCAGGAAGATGGATGGGTTGTGTGCAGAGTGTTCAAAAAGAAAAATCTGTTCAAGGTAGAGAGTGGTGTTGGTTCAAGCATTAACAACATTAATATGCATGATGCTCGTAGTTTCATCCAAAGAGAGAACTCTTATAACCAGGGGATCAACAAGTCTGCAGAGACTGGTCTTAATCAATTCCCACCACACGCGTTCAAATCTCAAGCTATATTGGCTTCCTCTCATCATAAACCTCCTTCAATTGGGTATGACTACTCTTTGGCTCTTATACCAAGGGGAAGCCAGAGTGAAGGAATACAGTACCAGCAAGCAGAGGTTGACGATGGTACGTGCAAAGCAGTTGGTGAATGGGGAATGGTGACTTGTCACTTAGGGAATCACGAAGAACCCGCCTCTAGATCCATGAGGTTCGAAGATGACCAAGGCAACAACAATTCTAATTCTGTCCAACCATCTTCGAATCTGCTTTCTTTGCGTGGTGAAAATGGTTTTCTTGGCTTATTCTAGATGGATGCTCATGTTATACTATACTTTTCTTTATATTTATGTATGTTTGTTCGTTGATTACATATATCAATTTATTTCATCTCAGGTTGGAAGTAAGTTTAAAACAACGCCATGTCACTTGTAGACATAAACCGTTTAGGGGTTAAGTATGTTGAATTTTCGTCGCGAAAAAATAGCCGTTTGATGCGTGAATTTTTTTACTTAAATTAATTGCAAGTGCACAGTATCATTTTGTAATCTCTGTATTGTCAACAAAGTATAAGAATCATATTTATAATAAATGGCTAATGCAATTTGGAATATCATGTGGACCACAAAACTGCCACCTTTCAACAACGAAAAATGGAGTTAATCCCAGTCTTCCGGTCATTTTAATTTTACAGTTAAGCTTTTTAAATTTTTATCTAGTTCCTGAGTTTACGGATCAAATTTGTAAAGTCTTTGTAGGTTGAAGATTTCGATGACATATAGAAGACTATCACAAGAAGCTTATACTCTCGTCTTGTGTTATGAAGATTGACATATCCAAAACGTTTGATGTTGAAAAACTCTCAAAACCCTAGACTCTATCTATACCACATCTCTTATTCTTCCTCCTCTTCTTCGAATAACTTAGTTGTCGAAGAAACCATGACCAGCACGAGAAAACAGTTCTTGTTTTACGTCTTTTCCATCTTCACCACGTTTTCATATGTATATAGACTTTTTCTTGAAGTCTTAAGAACTGACACAAAATATTGAACATATAAAGAAATGTATATTGAAATTTCTTAATAAGAAATGTGATATGAATCCTCTCTTAGATGTGTTTAATGTAAGAATATTTTTCATACCACATGTACTGTCAGGTGAAGCAACCAATCCTCTGAAATAGCAGTTGCCTTCTTCGTCCTTAGTTGCGTATCCAACAATGGAAGTTTTTGCTTAACATCCTCGAAATTTTAAACTTTCTGCCAAAATCTCTAATCACATGTCTTGCGAAATTATCAAAAATCTAAAACCAATGTTTACTTACAATTTATACGTGTTATTATTGCATTTCTCTCTTTGATGTTATTGGTCTAACCTTTTTAAAAAGAGTTGCATTTAGTGTATTTAAAATCTTAATTCTTAATTGAAAACATCTGCCTTGAAGATTTCGTATTGTTGTCGTTCATAGGTTTTGGTTGGGGTTTTCCATATTAAATAGATAAAAAAAATTAGGCTTTAATTGGTGACTGTGTTTGAGAAAAGAATGAAGATTTGTGTACCATTTAGGATGAATATTTTGTCAAATTTTATTTACATTTGTTAAATATATTGTTCCACATTGTTCCTCTCTATTCCTTTTTTTAAGAACCAATGAACAAAAATTTTCCTCTAACAAATTGATGAGGAACAATAGTTAAATTTATTTTTTTTATTAAAAATAAATAAATTTCGAAAATCTCAAAAGAAATACATCGAAAAATAAACTGTTATTATTATATTCAAGATTTTATTTATGTTTTAAAGATAAATCTTTGTTCATTTTTTTTTTTACCATTTACACTTATTATTTGTTCATTTTTTCCTCTACATTTTTTTTCTCAATTCAATTCCTCTAAATTTATTTATTATTCATTTATTTTTTCCATTCATTTGTTCATCAAGCTATCACCAATCGAAGTCTTAGACTTTAATATAGTATAAACAATCAAATTATTGTTGTGTATATCGCAAATTATTTAGTCTCAACGACCAAATCACTCGAGATTTTAGAGCATTAGAATTTTCTAATTGAATATGTTATTCTTTTTTCTGAAAAATTGAATATGTTATTAAGAAAGAAAGAAAGAAACTTGTGAAACTATTCATAAGAAAAACTAACATGGATTTTATTCGTTTGTACTGTATGTGCACATTTACCATAGTCCATGTTTTCTAATAACATACATTTGTAATACACACATAATCTAAATCTAATCTTTTTTTTTTAAATAACCTAAGACTATTGTAACCACTTGGAAAGAATTCTTCATTGACCCTATGTATTTTTTTTTATCTTTCAGATTAACATTGATATTTAGGAAAGAACATAATTTTTTTCAAGATTGGTTTTAAATTTTAAGAAAACTGTTTAATGGTGTTTAGTGAACATAGAGATAATAAGTAATAGTTGATTAGCAACCACAATGATTAGTAATAGTTGATTTTTTCACAAATAGAGAGATGTGTGACTTAACTTTTGTAATTTTTAAGATTAAAATCTCTATAATATATGTCATTTTTCTATATGTGTGATTTAGATTTGATGGTTCTAACTGGTGACCAGGAATAATAGAAATATGGAAGAAAAAAAAAATGTAATTTTTGTTCCAATTGTTTCTATTCAAATTTTATAGAAAATATTTATATTCTAATATTTCATAAAAAAGAGAGAATGAAAAGTACTTCAATACCTTTCTTACTCTCTCCCTACCACTACCAACCACCATTGTCACAAGACCTCCAACATGACTTACACCACAGCCACTCCCGCAGTAGGATACTCCGGCATGTAGTCTGGCCGCTATTAATATCCTTCCATCGAAGCTACGTTTCATCCTCCAAACCATCACCGTCTTCGCATTCAACATCTCGAGTAATCCACCGGACTTCCTCACTTCCACTTTCCATGTCACTATCTCTTCTAGTAACCCTAATGACATGATCGGAATCTACTATTTTCATCATTTTTTTTTATTGTGGTTAAAATTTCGGTTTTTCTAAAAAAATAATGGTAATTTATATAATTACATTTTCTGGTACCAAAGGAAAAAAATGAAACTTTAAACATTAAAAAAATTTAGTAATTAAAAAAAAATTAGATTTAATCTAGTAATGTCAATATAATTTTATGTCATTTTAATAACTCTCCCAAAAAAAATTACCCTACAGTTAATCTTATATGAACTAAACAAGTTTTAATCCATATAAATACTTTTATTCTAAATTGCATAACAAACACTTTGCATCATGATTCGGTATTATCAAACTTTTAATTATAATAAGAGTTAAGAGTTATAACAGATAAAACTCTATTTAAAACTAAGTCACGAATTTTTTGTTATAAATCAAACTAGATGATAACGCGCATCTTGTGCGGATATACTATTTTCTTTATATAATTTATTTATTTTTATTTAATAATATATATATATATATCATATTTGAATGATATTTAAGGAATTGTGTATTGAATCTCACAATATGAATATTAGATATATATAAAAACATTCACAAGAAATTAATTTTAGACAATATAAGTAAATAAATACCAAATTCATCAAAAAAGTTAGTAAAAAATGTTTTTATCCATTTGTGGTACAATAAACAAAAATATAATGCTAAAGAAAACAAATATTTGTTGTCGCATTTGGTAAAGCTGTAGAAGATAAAGCTTTTTTTTTCCTTTACCATGCTTAAAAAAACAAAAAAAAAAGTACATAAGGCTTGGGTGGGAAGAAATTGTGGAGAGTTGATAGGTTTGGAGTGACTTGAGATGCGAATGATTGAATAAGCTGGGTATGTATATGTATTAATGTGTCCTTCAATGTATTAGATTAAATGTGTTAGTTAATTTTGAGTGTTAGGGTTTAAGGGTTAGTTTTTAGTAGCATGTCTATGTCTTAAAAGAAAAAATTTTATTGGTTGTTACTTTTTAATTTAATTTTTTTTTGAGATTTGTGGTAGAAAATTTTTAAAATATTTTTTCAATTAATATATAGGAGATGTAAAAAAAAAACTATAAAAAAGACTTACATAATACCAAACCAAAACATAAGAGGACCAACATGATACAAGGAGGATAACAGAAAATATATGGTACAAATTAAAATTAACAATTAAGAGTCTCTCCATATATATCCATATATAAGCAATAACAGGCAAATAGTAATTGCAAACAAACTCTGCCCAAGTTCAATCCTAGTTTTCATAAATAAAAATAGAAATAGTGACACCACGAGTAGAAAAGTAGATCAATTTCATTAATGACAGAGTTTTTTCCGTAGAAGGAAGATCAATTTCATTAATGACAATTTGATTTTATTTTATGAGAAGTCAAAGGCCCAGAGATTTATATGGCTTTTTGTTTCTACCCCTTATGGCGTCTTATCCCTCCGGTGCGGTAGTGGATTGGTAGATGGCTGGAGTCTGCGTCCCATGGAGTTTCTCACCAATCAATTGGTGGTGCCGAAACGACGACGCTTGCCGCCTTCTTTACCCAATTCACCGGCGTCTTCCGGTTTTATCAACCTTCGTCCCCCTCGCTCTTCCAAAACCCGCTGCTACCATCGTCGACGACAATCTCGGCGCATTTCTCGAGGTCTAGTTACTGTAAATCTTTGTTCTACACTTCAATCTGACATTTGTCTAACCCTTGGGTCCTTCTAGATTCTTCCCCGAGACCTGCGTCAACGTCTCCTGAACGATTCCCGCAGAAACCAGCTCGTTGAGGTTGTTGTTACTCTTCAGTTCCCTCTTTTCAAGGACAATTTCTAAGCCTAAAACCGAGTGAGAATCTAATTTTGAATCTCTCGATCAGGTGATAATGGACTTAGGGCGACCACCTGAAGCACGGTATCTCGGAGAACCTGGAGGCCAGTATCTTAGGAACATCGAGGTAAACCCAATTACGATGCTGCTGCGTCTTTCATCTGTTGGAAACATGTTGCTGTCTCTGAATCTGGATTCTTGAAATGCATGAAATACTAGCTTAGGTATCTATGGAAGAGCTAGAGGATGCTCAAGAGCTGGTAGGTGAATTCGGCGCCGATAATAGAGCTGGAATAGAAGGTACATTGCACAGGATATCAGCCATTCGCAATAGGAAAGGCTTTATCGTTGGTCTAACTTGCCGCGTTGGGAGAGCTGTGACTGGTCATATCGACATGCTTTATGATCTCCTTCACTATGGCAAAAGCATCTTGTTCGTTGGACGGTACTTGCTGCCTCTCTGATTCACTATTCTATACTTCATTTCACTTCATTGCTGATGAATTGCTCGTTCTCAGTCCTGGTGTTGGCAAGACCACTGTTTTGCGAGAGATTGCTCGTGTCTTGTCAGACGAGTTCCAGAAAAGAGTGGTGGGTCTTGCCTATCCCTATATTGTCTGTTCTGGTTTTTTAAGTGATTCAATATGTGCAATGTGCGTTTTTTATTAGGTCGTAATTGATACGAGTAACGAAATCGGAGGAGATGGTGATATTCCCCACTCGGCTATTGGAGGTGCGCGTAGAATGCAAGTACCCAAGCCATCTTTGCAACATAAAGTGATGATTGAGGCAGTAGAGAACCATACGCCTCAAGTGATCATTGTCGATGAGATTGGCACAGAAGCTGAAGCGCTTGCCTGTCGTACCATTGCTGAAAGGGGAGTGATGCTTATTGGCACTGCTCATGGAGAGCAGCTTCAGAACATCATAAAGAATCCTACTCTTTCAGACTTGGTGATCATTTCTATCACCACTTATTATTACCTCCTTCTCCTGCTTTTCACAAAGCTTTTGCTCATTTTTATTTTTGTCGTCTCATTGTTGGTTGTAGATTGGGGGAATTGAGACTGTCACACTTGGAGATGAAGAAGCGAGGGCGAGAAGGTGCCAAAAGAGTATTCTTGAGAGAAAAGCTCCACCGACTTTTTATTTCTTGATCGAGATGAGAGAGAGAGATTATTGGATTACACATCAGGTATGCCTTTTGTTTGTTTTACAAATTAGTTAACTATCTTCTCGATAAAAGATAAAAATGTGTTTGATAAAAATGTGCAGACTGAAAAGAGTGTTGACATGTTGCTTCGGGGAAGGAACCCCATGGTTGAGGTACAGTAGTAGACTAGTACTTAATATCTTAAGTTAAGGATATTACATTATGGTGATTCAGATCATTTGACTTTGGATGTTGTTTGGTTTTCAATGTTTAGGTGAGGAAAAGAGACGAGGAGTTGAAGGTAGTGATAGAAAGATGGAAGTCATACGACGGACAAGGCATCTGATTTTCCTTTCATGGTTGTCAAACTTTGGGTATTTACACTTTCGTAGTCTTTGTCTTGTGAACAAAGATTGAGTAACCATTTGGATAAACAACTAATGCAATTTGGAATATCATATGTGGAGTTAACCCCACCGTTCTAGTTATTTTAATTTTACCGTTACGGTTTTTTTTTCAAATTCTCACGGATCGATTTTGTAAAAAGTTCAAATAGTTTGGGATTTTTATATAATTTTGTTTTAAGGTGAGCTAAACACGAGGCCCAAACAGTCACTGATAAACTGCAGATTAATGATTTTTGGCAGAGTTGTAGATTGTAGAATTTTGATACAGTTCTGTAGATTTCATGTTGTTTCATTAAAAACCTTACTAGGAATTCTAATGAGAAAAACCATGGATAAAAAAAAAGAGTTGTCTCATTAAAAACCTTATTAGGAAAATCTAATGAGAAAAACCATTAATAAAGAAAAAAGAGTACAACGATCGTAAGTAGATTAGAACTCTTAGTACAAGCAGGAGAGATGATACCAAATTCAATTTCTCACAGATATGATGGTAGTTAATGTGTTTGGTGCACTTATGAAACACAAAGTTAGAGGCAATGTGAATAACAATTTGATTATTGGAATGGACGAGATAGACAGAGTTGTCTTAACTACAAGATCAATAGCAACACCTTAAGTCAAAGGAGCTCATCCGTAGTGTCAGTGATAAACCGGAATTCAGCTTAGACAATAGAACCACCTTCTCCTTCTTGCTTCTCCAAGTGAACATGTTACCACCAATAAACATGCAATACCCTCCTATTGATTTCCTATTTGTCTTGTCTCAGCCCAATCCACATCACAATAGCCAACAATCTTAGTGTGGCCATTCTTTTGCATCCAAATGCCTTTGCTTGAAATTTCCTTCAAGTATTTGAAGATCCTTTCCACCATGTTCTAATAGTAAATGTTGGCTGATCTGGTTTAGAGCAAAACATAAATCAGAACAAGTAATAGTGAGATAAATGAGCTTACCCACAGTTCTTTGGTATTGTCAAATCATAACTTTTAAATTTCTCTCTTCATCTTCCAAGATTCTCTTTTAAATAATGATAAAACAAAAATAAAATCTTTCACTTCATCTTCTTCATCTCTTCACTTTCAGCAGTTTTACAAACTCAAAATCCTCTATATCTTAGTCTGAAAATTTGGAGCTTTTTTTTAATCCAAGATTTTCTCTGTTAATAACTCAAAGGATCACTTTACATGTTTAATGGTAATCTCCGACGAGCTTTTCGGTACCTAAAACTACTCATGCAACAACTACGATAGGATTTCACCAAGCTACTACGACATAGATATAAAGGAATGATCCGAGCAAGGGTCAAAACTGATAATCAACGATGAACCAAGGCAACAAAATGAGGAATGTGAGAACCTCAAGAAAGCGAACCCGTAAACTCGAATTTCCATTCTTAGACGAGGTTAACGAACTAGAGGTGTTGAAGGGATTCTTGTTAAGTACGTGGAGATTGAGGAGTTGATGAAACCTTTCAACATGGGAGAAACAGAAGAAGTTGAAACCAAAGTGGATAAGAACAGGTGAGGATCCAGGAATGTTCGCTATACCCGTTCATAGGGAGAGAAAACCTTCAAAGGTTAGCGAATTCGAGATTGGGCGTCAATGTGTTTGCATCAAGACAATCAAGTGAGCTATGAATGACCTATCTAGAGCCTCATTTTACCCTCGTGATAGAAACCGACTTTATGGTGGTGGAGGACGTTGAAGACAGAGAGACAACGATCATTCTTAGAATGCCGTTTTTGGAAGGTGTAGGAGGAGTCCTCGAATTCCATTTGAAGAATTTCACAGTCATAAAGCTCAGTCGAAAGTCCTACCCCATGATAATCTTCCACACTCAATCCTTGGGGACCACTTCGGGAGAAAATAAAGAGAAGGAAGCCTAGGGAGCGATGAAGACGAATTTCAAGAATTTCACAGAAAAAAGGGGACATTGATCCACAAGATCTAATTGACGCAATCTTGGCAAGCGACGCAGATTAAAGATAATGACGGTAGATTGCGAGAATACCTCGCATTCGCCGATTTATTGGAGGAGAGCAATGAAGATGAGACATTCAAGGAAGTTATACACAAGTACTTGATACACGTCCTATCAACCATGGATTTAAGGACGCCATCTCCATTCGCCCAAGACATACCATCACCCAAGCAATTCCTAGTCGATTTCTTAGAGGAGAACGGGAACAATTCCTAATTAGCCACCACAATGGGAGGATAAGGAAAGAAAAAGCTAGGAAACGTCAATGCGTAATCTCGTCAAAGGAGGAGCGCACAAGCAAGGATCTAATCACCCATAAACAACTAAAACAATAAAATTGCACCACACTATCTCCCTTGTATTATACTCTCACATGCATATTTTTCTTTTTCATTTTGCATTTAGCTTTAGAAATTTTTCAGAAAACTTAAAACACAGAAAGACAATGTGAATTAAGTTGGAGGGGAGGGGGATTCTACATGCTTCATATAATTGCATATTAAACCAAGAAAAAAAATGATTTGGTTAAACAAAAGTAGGCTCAAAAGAGAAATATCCATCGAAACAAAAGTGGATACAATCCGTATTGACCAAAGTATCGGTCATAGAAACCCTTTGGTCAATTACATTCATCATTTTAGTTTACTTAATTTTCTAACTTTTTGAGTCTAGTCCCCGTTTTAGTATGTTATATAAGTATGTTAATAGGATTCAATTAAGTAGATAAACTTGTTATAAAACTAGAAAAAAAACTTTTTCGACATCCTAAACCCTTGTTAATCGTATTATCATGCAAGAAACACTCTTGAAAGCTAGGTAAAACCATGCTTTGAAACATAATAAGATGAAATGATCCCCTAAGCTTGCTTGATTTCAAATCGAAACCTCTTTATTGAACCTTTAATTTGAAAATTAATTATATTTTGAACTTGGTGATACTTGTTGCTTGGGGATAGAATAAAACATTTGAGTTCTTTTCATCGTTTTTACCACCCTATATCATGAACTCAAATGGAATCCTTAGCCAGAACCCTTAACTATTCCTAAAAGAAAAAAAAATTACTCTGTTAAAATAATTGTGAGGATTATTTGCTTGGTAATCTTTAGTAAAAGTGTAGTGTTTAGGACGATAAGAAGTGATTCTCTAGTAGAGCCGGCTTGAGTTTCAGTTTGGTACTAGGATAGGCCTTAGGATGGGTAATGAGCACTTAAAGAAAAAAAAAAAAATAAATCATTTCTTTGATTATTTTCTTATTTTGTTTGCTTTTATTTATTTAACTAGGTTTTAAATCCGGACTATACCCGGGTATGTTAATATTATCTGTTTTGTTTGTTTTGATATATATAATAATATTTTTTTATTGAACAATATAGTGATATTTAATATTTTTAATTTTTAATTATTATTATTTTATTTGTCATTGTATTTGTTTTCCAATTTGAAACTGCTTTGTTTTGATTTTTGGAATATATTTAGAAATTAAAATGTATTATTTTTAATTATTAGTGTTTTTTTAATATTTTATAATAAGTTTGTTTTTTGTCATTAATTTCATGATATTTGAATTTTCTATGCGGTGGAGTTATTTTTTTCCTTTTAATTCGATATGAGTTTATTGTTGTTACTATTTATTTTTTGTGCTATGAAATAAGAGATAGAGTTGAAAGTGGTTTGTATCGAGGCAGCATTATTGGTACTCTCACTTTTAAAGATAGCTTATGTTTTGGTAGTTCTGTGAACTCTAGAGAGTTTAGATATTCAACCGTATATAGCGTCTCATAATTTCTTGATATTGTGTCACCTTTTTCTATACGATCTTAGCTGAGATATTTCTTTTATTTCCGTGGCAATTTTGATAACATGTTTGCATTAATCTCATCAATTGTTTCATTCCGGGGTATTAGGATGTTGTCTCTGTAATGCTTGCATGTTTATTTTTTGTTAGTTCATTCTCTACATTTGTGGCTTTAAATATTTTCTCCATATGATCTCCAGTTGATTGCATTAGGAATTTTGAATCAACTACAACCATATGACCATCAACTCCATTATCGTTTTTATTTTCCGTTGTGGGTGCATTTTCATCTTCAACATTTAGTAGCCATGCTGCAAAACCTTTTTTTTTATTCTTAGAGTCTCATGTTATGTTTTAAAGTGAATACATTGCAAGATTCCCACAAATATGATTCTTTGATTGATGCTAAAATTTTATATGCTCTAGCACCATGTGGAACAGCTGGTAGTATTTGTCGGAAGTCACCACCTAGTAGTAAAGTCTTGCCTCCAAAAGGCTTGTCCTTAGCTGCTTCATTTTTCATGGACATCAAATATATTAATGTTATGTCTAGCGCTTCGAATGCGTACTGATGTGTCATGGACGTCTCATCCCATATGATAAAATCGATTTTTTTGATTAATTCAGCAAGCATTGTTCCAGGCCTTATATGACACATTGAATCTTCATCGATATTTATCGGTATCTTAAAATGTGAATGTGTTGTCCTACCTGCATGTAGAAGCAATGTTGTGATGCATGACGAAACTACTTCGAGCACTATTTTCTCTGCTGAGCACATCTTAGAAATGATGGTTTTATAAAGATATGTTTTCTCTGTTCCGCCAGGACCATACAGGAAGAATAGTTTTCCCATATCATTTTCTACCGACTCCATAAATGCATCGTAAACTACTTTTTGTTGCACATTCAAACTCCTGAAATATTTTTTTTGCTTTTCTTGTTCCTCTTTTACATTGTATTGTAATTCAAAATCTCTCCTTGAATTTGTCGGTTTCTCACTAACATCAGAACCTCAGTTTGCTTCACTAATCATTTCCCCACTCAAATTACCAACAGTGAAAGGAAAATCTCAACTTTGATTTTGTTGTTATCTTCGTCAGCGAGAGATAGATGATTCATAGATTCAATTGAAAAAGAAGTGGATCGATATGTGCAAATCAAATCAGTTCCAACGACAAAAGAAAAATCCGAGCTTCGATTTTGTTATTATCTTCGTCGGCGAGAGATAGGCGATTCACATATTGATTGAAGAAGAAATGGATCGATCTGAGAAGTGAGAAGTTTTAATGTGCAAGATTCGATTGAGCTTCGTGATGATTCTATCAGAGACATTTTGGTCAAAGGTGAATAATCAACACAAGAAGAAAACCTTTTTGGGATAAATCTAATTTTGAGTATGGTTCGGTTTGATGGGTGATTAGGTTAGGTTGGATCGGTGATTTCAAAACACCAATCACTGAAATATGTGTTTAATTTTAAATTGTAATTTTTCGTTTTTAAACACAAAAAGGTATTCGTTTTAAATATATATATATATATATATATATATATATATATATGCTTAATCTCATCAACTGTTATATTTCGAGGTGTTAGAATGTTGTCTATTGATACTAGGCTTTTTGGCCTTTAGAGGGTATCAATTACCTCTTAATCACTGTAGTATAAGAGGAATCGAATCCAAACTCGTTATAAATTTGTCACCCAGGATGTAAAGATTTCCTTAATCTAAGCTAGAGATGGTTGTTGTTTAACTCAAATTGACTAAGTAAACTAAATGCAAGTGATTAGATGATTAAGTTATGCAATGATAAAAGAAGGGTCCTTAGATGGGCCATTTATGATTTAGGATCACTAAGCATGGTTTAGAGTGTCTAGCTTACACTAATTAGCTATTCCCTAACACTAATTAGCTATTCCCTAGGTTAATGATCTATTTAATTGACTAATTCATTTCCATGCAATTAATCATGTCACTAATTATACATCATTAGCAAATTCCCATTTGAGTGATGACAATTAGTAAATTCATTTCCAAATTACTAGATCAACCTAATTAAAACCTTTAGCACCAATCCCTTGGGCATAAAAATCATAATTCCATCTCTAAGCTCTCTTGGGCATTTCATCAAACACTTGGTGTTCATGAAATGCCTCATATCATCTTCCTCATTCCCATGCAAGAAGAAGCTTTAAGCACTCTTAGAGATGGATGAAATGTTTGATTTAAACCCTAAACTACCCTAATCAATGCTTAGATCCCCCTCATCTAACCCATCCTTAAACCCTAATGGAACTACTTAAGACCCATGATGATTCTCCCAAAACCAAGCTTGATTAGAGGATAAATCATGATGGATTCTAAAATGGATTGATAATGAAATGCAAAAGAGAAGATTTCTTAAAGGGAAATGCAAATTGTATTAGAACTCAACTAGGGATTCAAGAACAAAAGGGAAATTGAGTTGCGAAACTCTTAGCAAAACTAAGCGTAAAAGTGTAAGTGAGAGAAAAAGGGGTTTTTATGAAACTGGGTCAAACCGGGTCGACCCGGGACAAACCGGGTCTCGACCCGGGACAAACCGGGTCTCGACCCTGTTATTCTTGTCCGAACTAGGCTGCAGCGGTCTGCGGTTGACCGCTGCAAGACCGCTGCGGTCTGCGGTTGACCGCTGCAAGACCGCTGCGGTCTGGTTTTTATCTTCAGAAGATCGCAGCGGTCACTCCTTGACCGCTGCGCCTGGTGACCGCTGTGACTGAGTTTGCAGCGGTCACTCCTTGACCGCTGCGGGACCGCTGCGGCTTGATTGATTTTTGGCTTCAGAAGGTTGCAGCGGTCACTCCTTGACCGCTGCAGGCACCGCTGCGGCTTGAGGAGTTGTCCGGAGGATTTGGCAGCGGTCACTCCTTGACCGCTGCGCCTTCAGTCCGCTGGAGTCTTTTGCAGCGGTCACTCCTTGACCGCTGCACTGGACCGCTGCAGCTTCTTTTTGCTCCTCTCTTGCCTATCCAATGGTTTCTCCTCCTCCAAATGATCTCCTTAGCTCCTAGCTCCCTTTTATCCCTGTTTTGTACCTAAGAGACAACCAAAATGCACCAAAGACTCTACTAGAACCTAATGCAACACCTAGACTCTAAATGCAATGAAATATATGATAAAGGTAGCAAAACATGTCAATTATGAAATGGAATCCTACTCTAATGTAAGCCTAAATGATGAATGATATGATAATATCATCTATATAATGCTTGCATAAGTATTTTTTGTTATTCCGTTCTCTGCATTTGTGGCTTGAAATATTTTCTCCAAATGATCTTCAGTTGATTGCATTAGGATTTTGAATCAACTACAATCATATGACCATCAGCTCCGTTATCGTTTTTATTTTCCTTTGTGGGTGCATTTTCATCTCCAACATTTAGTAGCCATGTTGCAAAACTTGTTTTTGATTCTTGGAATCTCGTGTTATATTTTAAAGTGAATACATTGCAAGATTCTCACAAGTATGTTTCTTTGATTGATGCTAAAATTGTATCTACTTTAGAACATTGTGGAACGGCTGGTAATATTTGTTGGAAGTCACCACCTAGTAGTAGTAGTATTGATTTCCGTTTTTAAACACGAAAAAAGTATTCGTTTAAAATATATATATATATATATATATATATGCTTAAATTTAGATAATGATTCAAAATTCATAATGATTTAAAATCCGTTTTTAAACAGTAAAAAATTAAATTTATATAATATAGATTTTAAAAATAATTAGATTTAAATTCATTTTAAACAATAAAAAAAAAATATGAAATTAATACGGAACATGATGGAGTTTGATTTTGAAGATATTTGATATTAAAGTTTTTTGAATAATATTTTTGATCGTTTAAATTCATATGTGGACTACCATAAAAGCTTTTTTAGAAAACTATGATATAATTTCTTTATTTCTTAAGCTTTGGTTTTATTTTTTTAAATTAGTTTTTTATTTTATTTTTAATTAGTGATGTGAAACAATATTATTGATGGAAAATATATACAATTTCCTTATTTCTCAAACTCTAATTTTATTTTTAGTTAGGAAACTATGATATAATTTCCTTATTTCTTCCTTATTTTTTAAACTCTGATTTTTTTTTTATTTTAATTAGTTTTATATTTTATTTGTAACTGGTGATGTGGAACAATCTTATTGGTGGAAACTATTTACAATTTCTTTATTTCCTAAAATCTAATTTTTTTTTAATTAGTTTTCTATTTTAATTTAAAACGCTGATGTAAAACAATATTACTGGTTGTTTTAAATCCTATGTGGACGGCCTAACAACACTATAGCTTTAACTTCAATTAGTAATAGATTATGTTTTCATATTTTAATTAGTAATTAGGATTAGGGTAATTAGTTAATAATCATTAGTTAATAATCTTGAGTGACTAATAACTTCAATGTGATTAAGATTAGATTATGATAATTAGGGATGTTAGTTAGGATTTGTTAGTTGAGTAAAGATTCTTAATGTTTGGAAACTTAATGTTGAGGAGGTTATGATCCCAATATGGCATGCAAAGAAAGTCCCTCTATGTTTATTCAATGTATGCTTACTACTTGGTAGCCCGAACACCACAAGTACATGAGAGTTTGACGATGCTAGGACTAGTTCTTAATGCCTATTTTCTTATTACTTTAGACATGGCAAGCTTAGGAGTTTATTAGCATATTAGAATGGCTTATGACCAAAGCACCATTGGCTAACCTGAATATTGGTTCCTATAAGCATCTAAATCCATAATTTTGTCACCATAAGGATCATAGGTTAGTTTGATCATAGTTTGTCTTGTTGCGTTCTTGTCAACATTTCCAAACTCGTGAATGGTTTGAAGGTGACATATTACGGTATCTATCTTCGAGGGAAAATGTTAATTAGGGTTAGGTAGACCAAGCCAAATCTATGCATGACTTTGGCCAGGTTCATTTACATTAGGTAATAAGTGAAAACATAATAGGGTGATTTAGTAATGACATTATAGGGTGTTAGATGGTTCGTAAAGACACTTGGTTTACTTTCAATGGCTTATATAGACAGTTAAACTAGTGATGCGTGCTATGACCTGCTATCTTTACATGGTTATCCAAGTAGAAGATTCCAAACCACTAGATCCAGAATTTAGACAGCCAAAATATACACAAAGCTTTGAATCCATATAAACATCTATCATTTTCTACTCTCGTTTAGTCTTTTGATTTACTTAAGTCACTTTTTTTTCTTTGTTTAGTAGTCATGCGAACCAAAAACCCATAAAATCCCCTTCTGTTACCTTTTACATCCTATATAGCTAGACCAAAACAACCATCAACTAATAACTCTTATTCTTTATGGTCCAAAATCCTCTAGTTACCTATATTATACTAGGTTTAGGACTTATAAATCTTGTTTGACGAGCCATATATGTGGATTACGACTAGATCCAAAACACGTTATGGTCACCCTCTTTTCTTTTTCAGTTAACATGACTAAGACCCTCCAGTGTTTTTGGGGTCATTCGCTGGTGGAAAGGTAAGAGATGAAGATGGCTTTGCCGATGGCTTAATTACAGTGTTTGCTCCTCCCTTGTTCTCGAGAGCTTCATCTGTGGCCTAGTTCTCTAGTTTCTTAAGGAAGTGAGAAAGAGCCACAAGGTGATGGTGCTGCAAAATCTAGGGATGTTAAAGTAAGGTAAAATCCCTTAAGGTACCCGATGTATTGATATTTTTAACGGTTTTCATATACATGTTTTACACGGTTTTGGAGTCTTTTCCATAGTCTAAGCAGGATAATTAGGAGATTTCACGTGATGAAACATTTGGAGAAGACTTAGACGATTTGGAGCAAAAATGAAGAATAATTCATCGGAATACAAGGTCGACCGACTAGAAGCTGAAGTCGGCCAACTCGATTAGGTCGGTCAGAAGAAAGGAAATCATTTTGCGAGCTTTTTCTTAAACCCGAGGTTTTGAAACTTTTATGCCGACTCATGCACAACCTCTTAAGCTATATAAACCCTCTTAAATGGTGGAATTAGGTCAAGCCTTCAAGTTCTCAAGAAACAAAACTCTCAAGACACTCAAGCCACCATAAACTTTTGTCTCAAGAAGCCACCTTTGTTCTTACGGTTTCTTGAGTTTACTTTCTAGGATTTTCATAAGGAGAGAGACAACCACGACCTGTTCTTATTTCTAAATTGTACTCTTTACTTTTATGCAAGCTATTGATAATTTGATTATTGTTTTGCTCGCTATGTGTGAGTAGTTTATTTGTTAGATCTAGAGATCTGAATGGTTTCATAGATCTCTAAAGCTTTTAATATGATATAATCAATATGAATCTCTATTTTAATGGTATTTCACACGATATTTTACTTTCATCACTTAGCATAATGATACAGGTTTGGTTATCTTATACATCATCTGATGGCACAACCATAACATGGTTTTTAATAGGTGATTTCATCTTTGTCCAAACACATCATTTGGGTTAAAGAGTCATGAAAAATCAGATTTATGTTTGCATGTGTTAGCCTCTTAGATTGAAAATCAACCTTTCTGGTCTTGTTGTTAACATAAAGGTATCATCACCTGAGATATTAGAGATTATATAATTGCGTCTTATGTGTTCTATAGTCTATTGATTATTGATTGATGATGATCTATATTTCATGAGAATTTCCTTACGATCTAGGGTCCCTAATTCACAAGTTTTACAAGATAACATATTTGTTAAGTTACTTAAATTCACTCATACTTTCCAGTTACGATTGAAACTCGACATAATCTCTGTGGGACCGATAACTTTTAATCCTATAATTATACATTGTGCACTTGCAGTTAGTTTTAGGTGAAATAATTCATGCATCAGTAACCTAAAATCTAGGGGGGAGCGAGAGAGAGAGAGAGAGAGAGAGAGAGAGAGAGAGAGAGAGAGAGAGAGAGAGAGAGAGAGAGAGCAAGGAGAGAAGAACCAAGCAATCTCGGGAAGGATGAGAGGAAGAAGAGGATCCAGCAACATCAAAAGAAGGACAAATCGGCGTGTAAAGGCGAAGGGAACAAGGAGAAACTCCTTAGAATGGGTGGCCTACCCGTTTGAAAACCTGAGCTCTAAGGTGAGTGCGGTTCTAAACTATGCCTATATCTTCTCCTTTCTCTTAGATTCCAACGTATAGAGGCTATAGGAGGATCAATGGTAATCGATCCTAACTTGTTTGATTAAAAGTTGATTTATGCGCTTATGATGAAATTTACATGTTTATTTGATTGATTGTCTTGTTATTACTTGAGTACAATGTTAAGGGCAGCACAACTAGGGTTTCCTAAACTCTAGGCGTGAACCACATGTTTGTGCATGGTAGATGATAGGGGCGGCATAACTAGGGTTTCCCAAACCCTAGAAGTGAACCGCATGATTGAGCATTAGAAGAAGAGTCGGCGGTACGGCTAGGGGTTCCAAACCCTAGGCGTGAACCGCTGGTGTAGGTTAATTAAAAGCAATGAAACGGTTAAGGATGCATGCTAGATGATAATGATTGTTGTTTGTGATTGAATAGTTGAATGAAAGTGAAAGTGGAGTTTCCCGGACCGAGGTTAGACCACATAGGCCGTGGTTAGTGTCGATGGCCCAAGCGATGCGTACGCGGTATGGGATTGATAAGCCGCCACAATGACCATGGTCTTAGGACGCGGTACGTACCAGGATGAGACCGGTAAGCTTAACCGCGGGCTGTAGGATTGGTACTGGTCCAAGGTTCATATATGAATGAGTAAAGGATACGGCCAGGTAGTTCTGCGAGCCGTGTTCCCTGGTGATAGACCACGGTCAATGTCGATGGCCTAATGGTATGTACGCGGTTGGGGATTGGTAAGCTACTTGCAACAGTCACAAGGGCCTTAAGGCCCAGTAGATCACACGTGGTAGGATGAGGACCCGGACCCAAGGCATACCACGATGGGACTAGTAAGCTTCACTGCTGGCTACCAGCGTTAGACCGGACTAAGGATTGTATGAGGATCACATCGGTAAAACGGTGATGGATTAGTGATGAGGTCAGTCACACGGCGGTACCGTACCAGCATGTCGAGGGCGCGTTGGGTCGCATGACCGCGTGACCGGTAAGCTGCTGGCTAAGGTTCTAGGACGGTTAGCTGGGACGAGTTTTGATGCTTCGATCGGGATGAGAGCTTACAGATCGACGGGTTCGTAAGTGGTATATGGAATGACAGCTTCGGCTGGAGATGGTAATTGGCCATCGCGCATGCGAGCCTGGGCTTCGGCCGCAAGTGCAGATTCGGCTGAGCCGAACTAGGTGGGGACGTGGTTTATAGAATGATATGAATGGAAATGGACATGGTATATGGTTAAGAAAGAATGAGACTTGAATTGAATTGTTATGAAAAAGAACTAGATAAGTTAGATGAACCGGATAGGCTATATGGATTGAAATGACTAAGGCTAGAAAGATTGGCTCGAGTAACCAGATTGATTGATTGTGTGATGCTAGGTTGTTAGATATTGACATGTATAGTTTAGTGCCAATCTCATGAGTAATTTGAATACTCACACATCTGTCTAATGGATTCAGGTTAGTGAGTTAGCCTGAAATGGAGCGCATGACGTCAAGACCATCAGAACGAACTGGGTTCTTTTTATGTAATCGAATTTCTCGCAATTTTTTATAAATCTTCGTTTTCAAAGCCAGCCGGCCAACTTGGCCTGGATGGGGTGTTACAATATCCTTATGATTAGGGTAGGATAGGGTAAAATTATTCTCTACAACATCCCTAACAGGATCTCTGACATGCATTGCTATGGGTACAGATTCTCCCTTCTCTCTTGTTGCTTGGTTATGGTGTGAGGACCACCTTCAAAACTCGAATAGTTTTTTGCAGGCCGGGGTTGGGATTTGGATTGTCAAGACAGAGAATAATGGCGTTTTATGTGGATCGACTTAAATCTTTTTAGCTTCATAGCTTTTCAAAGGCTTGAGGATTGACTGCAGTTCTCGGTGAAGATGGTCCAGTCACACTCTTTGTTTTCAGCAAATTGCTCCTTCATTCTGTTATTCCCCTCTTATAAATTTTACAGGAGATTTAGGTTACTGATGTAGATGTACTAGTCCAATATTTAAGTCTTTGGTGGACGATTTCGCTTTTAGAGTTCGACAGTTATGGATGTTTTATAAGTGTTTTCTATAGTCGGGTTTTCAATAAGCTAGAGGACGACATTTGATCTCTCGGTGAAGCTCATCAAGGGAATTTTAAATCAAGTGTTATCGCCCTCACGCCTTCAAATCTATGGTTTGTGCCCTTTTTTATTTATGGTATGTAGAATCAGTCTTCTTTTGCTTTGGTTTCCGCCGGTTTTGGCCCTCCTCGTTGTGGTTTGTATCTCATTATGTTGTGACAGTTATGACTTGAATTTGTCACAAAAGTCTTATGCCTCTTATGGGTTTTTGTCTCATCGAAACATTTCATTAATTGTTGATAGGGTATTGGATGGGTTTTGTAAAATGAGCTTCTCGGCTTTTTCTAGATAGTAAGAACCTTTACTGAGACTGATGCCATATCAAATAATCAAGGTTTTTGTTGAGTCTATTTTGATAGAGAACTAGATTACGTCTAAATGTTCATGTTGAAAGAAGAAGATTATTTTCTCACGATTGACGTCATTACAAACTGGAGTTTGGTTATTCGACTTGTTCTTATCCTTGGAAAGTCTCTGTGAATATAATCACCAATATATCACCCGAATCACGATGAAAGACACATCAAAAAAATCATATCCCTTTATTCTCATATATTTCATCTTTAATTATTTCAAAAAAATTGCAATAATGTTTTAGTTGTTTTCATTTTGGTCATTGACCATGTAGTAAGGGGTTTGAACGGTAAAAATTTATCGAAGACAAAATTGTGTTCGGTTTTTAAGTCCATGTCCAACTTTTCATTAGTATGATATTTTTTGTTTTGGGCCACTTGCCCTCACAAAATTATATTTGGACTCCTTCGTAAAATGCCTCATACTGGTTGGACTTCTTCCGATGTGGGATTCTTTCCTATTAAAATAAACATCTCTTATTCCAAGTGGGTTTATATTTAAACTCATCTCTAATTCTAACCATCTTGTTAGTAATTACTTGGGATTCAAACTCTCGAAGCTTATACAATAAAATGAAATGTCGAAAAGATTAATGTCAAAACTGGACCACTTGCTTGGTAATTCCTTTTTAACCCTTTTGTACTTTGGAAGAAAAAAAAAATTATTACGAAAATATCATACGCCATATCTCTCAAGTCTACCAACGCCTAAATAAGAATTCTACTAGAAACAAAATAAATAAAGCTTGCAATACTTTGGTGTTCTTACAAACAAGAAGTCGTTGGACTTTGAGTTGCTAAATATGCAGAATTGCGAACTGGGATCCAAAACCTGGTCATAGATTATTAGAGAAAACCAGTAAATAACTCTGTATTCTCATTAATTGTAAATGAATGTACAAGTGTTTTCTTATATATATCTATACTGTATATTGTATCTATACATCTTATAATACACAAATTTTATATACACTCTAATATAGATGTTCCATTGTAACACTATTGATTTATTCCGGTTTGGGTTTCTTTCCAGTGAATAATCACAATTTTCGTGGAGACAGTAGCAGAAAGGCATATACGGTGACGAGAGCGTCGGCGATGGCGGAAATCGGCTATTCAGAGGAGGTGAAGAAGGCAGGTAACGAAATGTATAGGAAAGGGAATGTCACTGAGGCATTGGCATTTTACGATAGAGCAATCTCAGTGTCGCCGAAAAATCCAGTTTACAGAAGTAATTGTGCAGCGGTGTTAAGAGTTAACTGCGTCGGGACGGTTAGAGGAGGCCATTAAAGAAGTTTAGAAGCAGTGAGACTCGATCCTTCTTACGCTTGAGCTTATCAAAAGCTCGATTTTCTCTATCTAAGATAAGAAATTCAATTCTTGAAACCAACCAGTTAAAGGACAAAAGGAATAACATTGTTCATTTGAGATTAGGAGAAGCTGAGAATGCAAGACTTCATCTTTGTTTTCCGGGCAATTCCCAAGAAAACTGAACTCCAGAGGTTCTATGGTTTCTTCTTGTCATATTTTTTGTGAATCTCGATCTGCTATTTGAATTTTATCAAGTTTCATTATCGTGCAAGATTCGATTAATATCTAAGAAATTCCTTCTCGAGCGCTTAGGATTTTATTTTGCTTTCAATTCTAGAACCAAAACAAGAAATATTAATTGAGATAATCGTTGATGAGTAGAAAAATGTGTTTGGGATTGTTACTTAGAGTTTAGAAATGGGTGGTGTAGGTTTCCAAGTTTGTCATTCTTTGGGTGGAGGAACTGGATATGGGATGGGAACTCTTCTTATTTCAAAGATAAGATAGAAATATCCAGATCGTATGATGATGACCTTTTCAGTGTTTCCTTTCCCTAAGGTTTCTGACATTGTTGTTGAGCCACACAATGCAACACTTTCTGTGCATTAGCTTGTCGAAAAAGCTGATGTGTGTATGGTTTTAGAAAATGAGGCTCTTTATAAGATATGCTTACTTACCATGAATCTTGCTAATCCTACATGTGAGTAAATTATATACAAATCTATCCTTTGGTTTTGCTATATAAAACAGGTTTATCCCTGAGAATTCAAAAAACACGGTCAAATATCTAGTCTTCCATTGTTAGATTAGCCTTGCAACTTGTATACTCATGTAATATACTTTGAGGTATGACTTGTCTTTCTTTTTTTGTTCGTGCTTCATTAGTTGGTGACCTTAAACACCTCATATCAGCTGCAATGAGTGGTGTTACATGCTGTCTCTCTTCATCAGATAAAGGATTTAGATTTGCGTCTTTTCGGTCTTCTAAGAATGGAACATTATTGCACTCATCACCATCTAAACTGTTTGGTATAATAAGTGAAATTTATGTGCTTTGTGTTCAAGCTCAAGTTGATATGGCGTTAGGAAGGTGAGTTTCGAAATGCTTAAAACTCAAAAAGTCGTTCAGATTCTTTTTTATTAGTCGTTTTTTGTTTGGTTCTTGGGTGAGTGAGTAGAGATGATAGGTTTGTTGAAAATATGAGAATGCGGTTGTAAAGCCAGAAAGAGCTATGTGATTTATCGTAGTAATGATCTCGAGGTAGTATCGGTTTTAAACAATGTGAAAAATGTGGGGAAAACTCGTACAATTGGAAACGAGGTTTTTTCTTCTGGGAAATACTCGAAATCTAGTGTTGCTTATGGATCCGGTTCATGTGAGCCAATGTTTTAAACATGTAGTAGAATCTGAAGGTGAGAATTAATATCAATCTTAGAGACTTTTTTGTGTGTGTTTCTCCTTGCTCTCTTTTGTTTTGTGTTTTCTTTTTAACATTCTATGTTCAAGATTTCCCGAGGTGTTATGAGATTCACGAGTATTGCGGTGATGACGATGATGTTCGGTGTGATGAATGCGTTTTCTTCTACTTGGCTCATTACATTTGTCTGCTCTCTTAGCTGTCTCAATATAATCAAAACTAATGTATCCAAATCTATATAACTTAAATAATCTCTATGAGTTCTACTCTTACTTCAATAACCCCTTCGAAGTTGTGAAAAATTGATGTGAGTCTACCTTATGAGCCATGCCTCTTCTAGGCAAAGCCTTAAGGACATAAATTACTAATCCAAATTAAAGTGAGTAATCATGCAAAGCTTGATGTGCGATAGGGTCATAGGGGGTGATAATGCGTCATTGAAATCCCGACACTCATATATTTGTTGTGTACACATAAACGTGGATGGGTGGCTGTGGACATAAGCATGGATGAGTGGCTGTGGACATGTGTCCGAAGTTAATCACAAAGATATGTACGTCAACCCATCAACAATATCACAATACAAAACATGCATAATTTAGTTGCATATCTTATCTAAAATAACATCCCCATTCCAACTCGATCACAAAGACATGTCCATCATCCCATCACCAGAATCGCAAGTACTCGATCCTCTATATTCAATTTCCATGACTAAATGTACATAATCACACTTATACTAAGGTTTGAACATAAATGAATGTCCATGATCACATGTCCACATTGTCAAAACTATGTACAATGGATCAGGGTTACACAAATCCATGATCACATGTCCATGATAATTTTTCCATGATCACATGTCCACCTATTCATAATCCATGTTCAATGAATTAATGTTATAAAATTTATACACAGGGTCGAACATGATTACATGTCAACGACTACGTGTCTACAGTCTGATGAGGACACATGCATGATTTAATTATATATTTTATGTAGAATAGCACATCATTTGCAACTTGACCACAAAGACATGTTCATCATCCCACCACTATCGTGAGTACTCATGTTGTGTACACAAAAGCGTGAATGGGTGGCTGTGGACATAAGTTATAAATTTTGTTGTATTTTCACCCTAGTCAAGGCGGTAAACGTCATATCCAATTTAAGACACAGTTAAACTAGTTACCCTGGGCCATAGTGGTATGTCCACACTTACCCGGCTAAGGCATCTTCTCTATCACAACGCTGTAATAATAGCCACATGATTTTATTATTGTTTACCAAATCCAGCGGCCAAAAGTAGATTAATTTCACATTACTATTAATGGTGAGATTCTACCCTTATCGATAGTTTGGCAATAATTGGAGTGCGGTCATTGCCGAGCTCTTCTCTGATAACTAATTAGGTTATAAGTTCTGACAACATGAATATTAACCCTCGGCCCAGATAACCGAGGGATACCTCGGTGAAGAATTATCGAATTTAGTGTCCGAAGCGGGGGTATAAACAACATCGTCCTAAGCCGAAGTCTAAAACTCGGACAATATAAGATTAAATCTTATCACAGATTTCCGAAAAATGGAATATAGCCCATGGGCTTATTAGACCGACTATTAAGGATATATAAAAACATACCCCCCTCACTAATAATATTCATTCAGAATCAGGGAGAAGACGAACTAGATCGCCTAGGTTTTACTTCTCTTTGATAAAGTTAACTCGGCATCCCGAGTTAACACCCTTGTAATACAAATCATTAATAATACATCATTTTTCCGAGGTTTCCTCTTGTTTTCTTACTTTATACTTTTCCAAAAACGAACCCCTCTAATTATAAGAAGTTGAACCCAGTATCAACATTTGGTGCGCCAGGTAGGGGGACTTCGATATCGCTTCTAGCAAAAGAAAAAAGAAACCTTGGAAAACAGGAAGATGAACACAGAAACGCCATCTACAGACAAATGTCGAGACGGCGAAGTCGCAGAAGTAAGGGGTGAAGAAGGTACGGTCCAAGATACTAATCATCCAGCTACGGAATCGGCCAGGATCCTATTTGCGAGTCGCAATCCCATAGTCCGTGAACTGAGTTACCCTCAGGCTACACCCAGTCAACTCGGTGATGTGAGCATGGTAAGCAAGGAACCTCAATCAATGGAGCAGCTAGAACCAGAGGAGGAAGAAGCCAATGAAGAAGCTAAGGAGCAGCTAGAACCTGCGGATAATGAAGAAGAAACTCTACAGTTCTTTAATGGCCCCATTACCCGATCCAAGCAAGCCAAACTTAAGACAACACTACATCACCTTCTCAACACAATTCATGCCAGTTTAGTGTGTGCTAATCCAACCACATTGGTTGTGATTCAAGCCACCTAAACCTCACCAAGAGAGGTGCCTTGGATTGTACTTTTTTTCCCTATTCTTAGTTTTGTCCCAATGGATTTTCTAATATAGGTTTTTAATGAGGCAAGTCCAAGGTACTTTACCACAGCCTCTTGGTGAATCAAGGCCCATTCTACCTCAGTCATGCACGAAATTGGAGTCAAAGATACCTTTAATTTGTGTTTAAGTCTTAGTCTTCTTTATTTATGATTTTGTAATTCCCTAGTCTTTCATAATTGTCTTCGTGGAATCGTAGGAGTCATTTGTGATTCCTATACACCCCTAGAAAACTATAAGTACTCTCTTGTATTCACCTTTCTAAATCATCAAACATTTTATTATCAAATCTTTTTCTTAAACTTGTTTGATCATCCTCTTGAACAAGGAATTTTGGAACATTTTCCCATTCTTCTCAAGAGTCGAAAGTCTAAGGGAATCTTCGCACCCCTTGGAAGTTTCACTTCAATTCACCTCTTGTCCACCGTGTCTGGCCTTTGCTATTCACACAGAGCAAGTAGATAGTCCAAGGATATTCCACCATCCTTGAGAAGTATCACTCATTCCACCCCTTCCCTCGGATCCATCCACTTCAGACATCACAAAACCACAACTTTCACCACCATAACTTCACTTCCGCAACCTTGATCATCACTTTCACAACCTCTTGGAGTCATTTAGGGACTAGATCCTACCCAGGATCACATTAAGTGGGTATCAGAGCCCACTCCAAACCAGGTTGTAACTTTTCAATTCATTCGCACCTTTTTCACCTTTTAGCAAAAAAAAAAAAAAAAAAAAAACGTTTTGAAACTTTCACCTTTCATTTTGCGATTTTGTTTGGATTATTTCTAGGTTTAATTCTTGCTTAAATTTGAACTTAGAACTTATAAGAACCTAGAAATCAGCTTGAAATGTTTTTAAAGTTGTAAGATTCACTCTTTTCAAAACCGAAATCTTAAAGGTCTAGAACATGTTTTGTTAAGATTTTTCTTTGTTCTTGTGTCTTTGTTTCTGCGAATTAATGTTTCATGTTTTGTGTTTTCTTTTGAACATTTTACTTGTTTAGTTGTCTCAATCTTTCAGGTACCATGGTGGGAACATACCACAATAGAGAAGAATCCTCAAACTCTATCAACCAACAACTCATGGATTCCTTCAAGGCTATGATGGACGAGAGTATGGCAACCATGAGGGCTGAGATAGAAAGATCCATCAATGATAGAATCAGGAGACGTCCTCTACCCTCTAATACTGAGTAGTATTATAGTCACTCATATAGGTCACACCAATCTAGAAAGAGACGGCCACAAGATGATCGGATGCCTAGGAACACCCAAACCAACACCCGCGATCCTTTAGCTGGCCTTAAGATCAAAATCCCCTCTTTCCATGGAACCAATGACCCTGAGGAGTACCTAGAGTGGGAAAAGAAGATAGAAATAGTCTTTGAATGTAGGGAATACACTCAGGATAGCAAGGTTAGAGTAGTACCAACCGCTTTTAAAGATTATGCCTTAAGTTGGTGGGATCAATTAGTTACTTCTAGGAGAAGGGCTGGGGATTTACCTATAGATTCTTGGAACCAAATGAAAATCATCATGAGGAGAAGGTTTATACCTAGTCACTACCATAGGGAACTTCACCTTAAGTTTAGGAACCTATCTCAAGGATCTAGAACCGTAGAGGAGTACTTTAAGGAGATGAAAACCTTGCTGCTTAGGGCTGATATTCAAGAGGATAGTGAAGTCACTATGGCTAGGTTTATGGGCGGCCTCAATAGAGAAATTATGGATATGCTAGAGGTTAATCATTATGTAGAGCTAGAAGAGCTTCTCCATAAAGCCATAATGTTTGAGAAACAAATTAAGAGAAAGAACCCCAAACCCGGAGTTAGTTCAAATAGGTTTAGTCAATCTAAGGAGGATAAGTCTAGCAAAGATTATAAGCCTTTCACTAAACCTAAAGTAGACGATTCGAAACTTAAGGGTATAGATATGGGTTCTAGCACTAAAACTAGGGAAATTCAGTGTTTTAAGTTCAAGGGTTATGGTCACTACTCTAGGGAATGTACCAATAAGAGAGCCATAGTTATTAGGGCTAATGGTGAGGTAGAATCAGAGGATGACCATTCGGATGCTGAGTCCTTGGAAGAAAATGTAGACATGCCCCATGCTGGACAACTCTTAGTCACTAGGAGAACTCTAAACTTACAAACTAGAAGAATGAGCAAAGAGAGAACCTATTTCACACTCGCTGTCTAGTTAAGAGTAAGATCTGTAGCTTAGTGATAGATGGGGGTAGTTGTACCAATGTAGCTAGTGAGCTTATGGTAGAGAAGTTAGGACTTGAGATTATTAAGAGGTCTAAACCCTATAAAAGTTGCAATGGCTTAGTGATGAGGGTGAGCTAGAAGTAGAGAACCAGGTCCTAGTTCCTTTGTCCATAGGCAAATATGAAGATGAGGTCTTGTGTGATGTTTTACCAATGGATGCTGGTCACATCTTGTTAGGTAGACCTTGGCAATCAGATAGAAGGGTTATCCATGATTGGTTTACTAATAGGTACTCATTTGAGTTTAAGGGAAAGAAACATATTTTAGTACCTTTATCCCCACAAGAGGTTCATTTAGATCAAATAGCTTTAAACAAAAACAAAACCCAATCCGAATCCAAAAGCAAACCCCATGCTGATACCATCACCAAACCGCCAATCAAACCATCGGCTAAACAATCGACTAATCTTATGATTAAGTCCAACCCAGGGAGTCACTTACCACATCTACTCTTTGTGCTTAAAGAATGCTTTCATACTAACCAATCTATGCAGGACATGCTTAGCAAAATTCAACTTCTTTTGCAGGAATTTAAAGATGTGTTTCCGGATGAGCAACCGCAAGGCTTACCACCAATCCGAGGAATTGAGCACCAAATTGACTTTCTACCAGGAGCATCTCTTCCAAACAAACCAGCTTACACAACCAATCCCCTGGAAACCAAGGAGCTTCAACAGCAAGTCACTGAGCTAGAAAGGTCATATCCGCGAGAGCATGAGTCCATGTGCTGTGCCCGTTTTGCTAGTGCGTAAAAAAGATGGTAGTTGGAGGATGTGTGTTGATTGCAGAGCCATCAACAATATCACTGTATAGTATCGCCACCCTATACCTAGATTAGACGATATGCTTGATGAGTTGCATGGTTCTAATATCTTTTCTAAGGCAGACCTTAAGAGTGGTTATCACCAAATTAGGATGAAAGAAGGTGATGAGTGGAAAACTGCATTTAAAACTAAACAAGGTTTATATGAGTGGTTAGTAATGCCCTTTGGCTTAATCAATGCACCTAGTACTTTCATGAGGTTGATGAACCACGTCCTTAGAGAATTCATAGGTCACTTTGTGGTAGTATACTTTGATGATATTCTAGTTTTCAGCCGAAGCTTAGATGAACATGTGGAACATCATAGAAAGGTTTTTGAAGTGCTTAGAAAGGAAACCTTGTATGCTAATCTTAAGGAATGTACTTTTGGAACAAATAACCTTGTCTTCTTAGGTTTTGTTGTGAGTACAGATGGAGTTAAGGTTGATGAGGAAAAGATAAAAGCGATTAAGGAGTGGTCGAGCCCAAAGAATGTTGGGGAAGTAAGGAGCTTCCATAGTCTTGCTGGGTTTTACCGGAGATTTGTCAAAGACTTTAGCACTCTAGCAGCCCCACTCACTGAGGTCATCAAAAAGAATGTGGGATTTAAATGGGACCAGGCTCAAGAAGAAGCATTTCAAACCTTGAAAGACAAGCTCACACACTCCCCGGTGGTTTCTCTTCCTAACTTTGATAAAACTTTTGAAATTGAATGTGATGCCTAAGGAATTGGTATTGGTGCTGTTCTTATGCAGGAAAAGAAGCCAATAGCCTACATTAGTGAGAAACTTGGAGGGGCCACACTCAATTAGCCAACCTATGACAAAGAACTTTATGCACTCGTTAGGGCCTTACAAACATGGCAACATTATCTTTGGCCCAAGGAGTTTGTCATCCATACTGATTATGAGTCACTCAAACATCTCAAAGGGTAACAAAAGCTGAACAAAAGACATGCTAGGTGGATTGAATTCATTGAGACCTTCCCCTATGTGATCAAATACAAAAAAGGTAAAGAGAATGTAGTAGCTGATGCTCTTTCTCGGAGGTATGTGCTCTTGAACTCTTTAGGAGTTAAGCTGCTAGGTTTTGAGCAAATAAAAGAGTTATAAGCTACTGATGCTGATTTTAAGGTTTTTTTGTTGCTTGTGAGAAGTTTGGTACTGGAAAATACTTTAAGAGTCAAGGCTTCTTGTTTTATGATAATCGATTATGTGTGCCTAACTCTTCTTTGCGAGATTTGTTTGTTAAGGAAGCACATGCAGGTGGTCTTATGGGTCACTTTGGCGTGGCAAAGACATTGACTGTACTGCAGGAACACTTCTTTTGGCCACACATGAGAAGTGATGTTGAGAAATCTTGCCAAAGATGTGTAACTTGCAAGCAAGCCAAATCCACAATCCATAAGCACGGTTTGTATACCCCTCTTCCTATAACTTTGCACCCTTGGCATGATATTTCTATGGACTTTTTTGTTGGATTGCCTAAAACTAAGACTGGAAAGGATTCATAATTTGTTGTAGTTGATATGTTTTCCAAAATGGCTCACTTTATTTCTTGTCATAAAACGGATGATGCCATTAACATTGCTGGATTGTTCTTTAAGGAGATAGTTAGACTTCATGGCATGCCTAGAACCATAGTATCAGATAGAGACACTAAGTTTCTTAGTTACTTTTGGAAAACACTTTGGTCTAAGCTAGGAACTAAGCTTTTTTCTCCACGACTTGTCACCCACAATCGGATGGTAAAACGGAAGTAATTAATAGAACCTTGTCTACTTTGTTAAGAGCTTTGATTAAAAAGAATCTTAGGACTTGGGAAGAATGTTTGCCTCATGTTGAATTCGCATATAATCATGCTAGGCATACTGCATCTAAGTATTCACCTTTTGAGATTGTTTATGGGTTTAATCCCATCTCACCTTTGGATCTAATGCCCTTACCTTTGAGTGAAAGGACAAGCCTTGATGGAAAGAAAAAGGCTGAGTTGGTTAAACAGATTCATGAGAAGGTTCGACTCAATATTGAAAATAAAACCAAGATGTATGCTCAACAAGCCAATAAAGGCCGGAAAAACATAACATTTGAGGAAGGAGACTTAGTGAGGATTCACTTGCGCAAAGATAGATTTCCGAGTGAAAGGAAATCCAAGCTAATGCCTAGGATTGATGGTCCATTTAAAGTCATCAAAAAGATCAATGACAATGCCTACCAGCTGGATTTTCAAGGTAAGTACCAAGTAAGTTCAAGCTTCAATATTACTGATTTGGATCCCTATTTTGCAGATGAAAAATAATGAAGAAGGTGCTCCACTATCGATTCCTTAGCTTCTTCATTATTCGCTGGTTCTAGCTACTCCTTAGCTTCTGCATTAGCTTCTTCCTCCTCTGGTTCTAGCTGCTCCATTGATTGAGGTTCCTTGCTGACCATGCTCACATCATCTTCCCCCAGTTGAGAAGGATTTGACCTCAAATCGGTTTCATCTGCAAAATAGGGATCCAAATCAGTAATATTGAAGCTTGAACTTACTTGGTACTTACCTTGAAAATCCAGCTGGTAGGCATTGTCATTGATCTTTTTGATGACTTTAAATGGACCATCAATCCTAGGCATTAGCTTGGATTTCCTTTCACTCGGAAATCTATCTTTGCGCAAGTGAATCCTCACTAAGTCTCCTTCCTCAAATGTTATGTTTTTCCGGCCTTTATTGGCTTGTTGAGCATACATCTTGGTTTTATTTTCAATATTGAGTCGAACCTTCTCATGAATCTGTTTAACCAACTCAGCCTTTTTCTTTCCATCAAGGCTTGTCCTTTCACTCAAAGGTAAGGGCATTAGATCCAAAGGTGAGATGGGATTAAACCCATAAACAATCTCAAAAGGTGAATACTTAGATGCAGTATGCCTAGCATGATTATATGCGAATTCAACATGAGGCAAACATTCTTCCCAAGTCCTAAGATTCTTTTTAATCAAAGCTCTTAACAAAGTAGACAAGGTTCTATTAATTACTTCCGTTTTACCATCCGATTGTGGGTGACAAGTCGTGGAGAAAAAAGCTTAGTTCCTAGCTTAGACCAAAGTGTTTTCCAAAAGTAACTAAGAAACTTAGTGTCTCTATCTGATACTATGGTTCTAGGCATGCCATGAAGTCTAACTATCTCCTTAAAGAACAATCCAGCAATGTTAATGGCATCATCCGTTTTATGACAAGAAATAAAGTGAGCCATTTTGGAAAACATATCAACTACAACAAATTATGAATCCTTTCCAGTCTTAGTTTTAGGCAATCCAACAAAAAAGTCCATAGAAATATCATGCCAAGGGTGCAAAGTTATAGGAAGAGGGGTATACAAACCGTGCTTATGGATTGTGGATTTGGCTTGCTTGCAAGTTACACATCTTTGGCAAGATTTCTCAACATCACTTCTCATGTGTGGCCAAAAGAAGTGTTCCTGCAGTACAGTCAATGTCTTTGCCACGCCAAAGTGACCCATAAGACCACCTGCATGTGCTTCCTTAACAAACAAATCTCGCAAAGAAGAGTTAGGCACACATAATCGATTATCATAAAACAAGAAGCCTTGACTCTTAAAGTATTTTCCAGTACCAAACTTCTCACAAGCAACAAAAAAACCTTAAAATCAGCATCAGTAGCTTATAACTCTTTTATTTGCTCAAAACCTAGCAGCTTAACTCCTAAAGAGTTCAAGAGCACATACCTCCGAGAAAGAGCATCAGCTACTACATTCTCTTTACCTTTTTTGTATTTGATCACATAGGGGAAGGTCTCAATGAATTCAATCCACCTAGCATGTCTTTTGTTCAGCTTTTGTTACCCTTTGAGATGTTTGAGTGACTCATAATCAGTATGGATGACAAACTCCTTGGGCCAAAGATAATGTTGCCATGTTTGTAAGGCCCTAACGAGTGCATAAAGTTCTTTGTCATAGGTTGGCTAATTGAGTGTGGCCCCTCCAAGTTTCTCACTAATGTAGGCTATTGGCTTCTTTTCCTGCATAAGAACAGCACCAATACCAATTCCTTAGGCATCACATTCAATTTCAAAAGTTTTATCAAAGTTAGGAAGAGAAACCACCGGGGAGTGTGTGAGCTTGTCTTTCAAGGTTTGAAATGCTTCTTCTTGAGCCTGGTCCCATTTAAATCCCACATTCTTTTTGATGACCTCAGTGAGTGGGGCTGCTAGAGTGCTAAAGTCTTTGACAAATCTCCGGTAAAACCCAGCAAGACTATGGAAGCTCCTTACTTCCCCAACATTCTTTGGGCTCGACCACTCCTTAATCGCTTTTATCTTTTCCTCATCAACCTTAACTCCATCTGTACTCACAACAAAATCTAAGAAGACAAGGTTATTTGTTCCAAAAGTACATTCCTTAAGATTAGCATACAAGGTTTCCTTTCTAAGCACTTCAAAAACCTTTCTATGATGTTCCACATGTTCATCTAAGCTTCGGCTGAAAACTAGAATATCATCAAAGTATACTACCACAAAGTGACCTATGAATTCTCTAAGGACGTGGTTCATCAACCTCATGAAAGTACTAGGTGCATTGATTAAGCCAAAGGGCATTACTAACCACTCATATAAACCTTGTTTAGTTTTAAATGCAGTTTTCCACTCATCACCTTCTTTCATCCTAATTTGGTGATAACCACTCTTAAGGTCTACCTTAGAAAAGATATTAGAACCATGCAACTCATCAAGCATATCGTCTAATCTAGGTATAGGGTGGCGATAATTTACAGTGATATTGTTGATGGCTCTGCAATCAACACACATCCTCCAACTACCATCTTTTTTACGCACTAGCAAAACGGGCACAGCACATGGACTCATGCTCTCGCGGATATGACCTTTCTCCATGAGCTCAGTGACTTTCTGTTGAAGCTCCTTGGTTTCCAGGGGATTGGTTATGTACGCTGGTTTGTTTGGAAGAGATGCTCCTGGTAGAAAGTCAATTTGGTGCTCAATTCCTCGGATTGGTGGTAAGCCTTGCGGTTGCTCATCCAGAAACACATCTTTAAATTCCTGCAAAAGAAGTTGAATTTTGCTAGGCATGTCCTGTATAGATTGGTTACTATGAAAGCATTCTTTAAGCACAAAGAGCAGATGTGGTAAGTGACTCCCTGGGTTGGACTTAATCATAAGATTAGTCGACTGTTTAACCGATGGTTTGATTGGCGGTTTGGTGATGGCATCGACATGGGGTTTGCTTTTGGATTCGGATTGGGTTTTGTTTTTCTTTAAAGATATTTGATCTAAATGAACCTCCTGTGGGGATAAAGGTACTAAGATATGTTTCTTTCCCTTAAACTCAAATGAGTACCTATTAGTAAACCCATCATGAATAACCCTTCTATCCGATTGCCAAGGTCTACCTAACAAGATGTGACCAGCATCCATGGGTAAAACATCACACAAGACCTCATCTTCATATTTGCCTATGGACAAAAGAACTAGGACCTGGTTCTCTACTTCTAGCTCACCCTCATCATTTAGCCATTGCAACTTATAGGGTTTAGACCTCTTAATAATCTCAAGTCCTAACTTCTCTACCAAAATCTCACTAGCTACATTGGTACAGCTACCCCCATTTATCACTAAGCTACATATCTTATTCTTAACTAGACAGCGAGTGTGAAACAAGTTCTCTCTTTGTCAGTCCTAGTTTGTAAGTTTAGAGTTCTCCTAGTGACTAAGAGTTGTCCAGCATGAGGCATGTCTACATTTTTTTCCAAGGATTCAACATCCGAATGTTCATCCTCTGATTCTACCTCACCATTAGCCTTAACAACTATGGTTCTCTTATTGGTACATTCCCTAGAGTAGTGACCATAACCCTTGCACTTAAAACACTGAATTTCCCTAGTTTTAGTGCTAGAACCCAAATCTATACCCTTAAGTTTCGAATCTTCTACCTTAGGTTTAGTGAAAGGCTTCTAATCTTTGCTAGACTTATCCTCCTTAGATTGAATAAACCTATTTGAACTAACTCCGGGTTTGGGGTTCTTTCTCTTAATTTGTTTCTCAAACATTATGGCTTTATAGAGAAGCTCTTCTAGTTCTACATAATGATTAACCTCTAGCCTATCCATGATTTCTCTATTGAGACCGCCCATAAACCTAGCCATAGTGGCTTCACTATCCTCTTGAATATCAGCCCTAAACAGCAAGGTTTTCATCTCCTTAAAGTACTCCTCTACGGTTCTAGATCCTTGAGATAGGTTCCTAAGCTTAAGGTGAAGTTCCCTATGGTAGTGACTAGGTATAAACCTTCTCCTCATGATGATTTTCATTTGGTTCCAAGAATCTATAGGTAAATCCCCAGCCCTTCTCCTAGAAGTAACTAATTGATCCCACCAACTTAATGCATAATATTTAATAGCGGTTGGTGCTACTCTAACCTTGCTATCCTGAGTGTATTCCCTATATTCAAAGACTATTTATATCTTCTTTTCCCACCCTAGGTACTCCTCAGGGTCATTGGTTCCATGGAAAGAGGGGATTTTGATCTTAAGGCCAGCTAAAGGATCGCGGGTAATGGTTTGGGTGTTCCTAGGCATCCGATCATCTTGTGGCCTTCTCCTTCTAGATTGGTGTGACCTAGATGAGTGACTATAATACTGCTCAGTATCAGAGGGTAGAGGACGTCTGCTGATTCTATCATTGATGGATCTTTCTATCTCAGCCCTCATGGTTGTCATACTCTCGTCCATCATAGCCTTGAAGGAATCGATGAGTTGTTGGTTGATAGAGTTTGAGGATTCTTCTCTATTGTGGTCTGTTCCCACCATGGTACCTGAAAGATTGAGACAACTAAACAAGTAAAATGTTCAAAAGAAAACACAAAACATGAAACATTAATTCGCAGAAACAAAGACACAAGAACAAAGAAAAATCCTAACAAAACATGTTCTAGACCTTTAAGATTCCGGTTTTGAAAAGAGTGAATCTTACAACTTTAAAAACGTTTTCAAGCTGATTTCTAGGTTCTTATAAGTTCTAAGTTCAAATTTAAGCAAGAATTAAACCTAGAAATAATCCAAACAAAATCGCAAAATGAAAGGTGAAAGTTTCAAAACGTTTTTTTTTTTTTTTTTTTTTTTTGCGAAAAGATGAAAAAGGTGCGAATGAGTTGAAAAGTTACAACCTGGTTTGGAGTGGATTCTGATACCACTTGATGTGATCCTGGGTAGGATCTAGTCCTTGAACGACTCCAAGAGGCTGTGAAAGTGATGGTGTGAAGATCAAGGTTGCGGAAGTGAAGCAATGATGGTGAAAGTTGCGGATTTGTGAAACTTGAAGTGGAAGGATCCGAGACAAGGGTGGAATGAGTGATTCAAGGATGGTGGAAGATCCTTGGACTATCTACTTGCTCTATGTGAATAGCAAAGGCTAGACACGGTGGGCAAGAGGTGAATTGAAGTGAAACTTCCAAGGGGTGCGAAGAGTCCCTTAGACTTTCGACTCTTGAGAGGAATGAGAAAATGTTCCAAAATTCCTTGTTCAAGAGGGTGATCAAACGAGTTTAAGAAGAAATTTGATAATAAAATGTTTGATGATTTAGAAAGGTGAATACAAGAGAGTACTTATAGTAGTCTAGGGGTGTATAGGAATCACAAATGACTCTTAGGATTCCACCAAGACAATTATGAAAGACTAGGGAATTAAAAAATCATAAATAAAGAAGACTAAGACTTAAACACAAAATTAAAGGTATCTTTGAGTCCAATTTCGTGCATGACTGAGGTAGAATGGGCCTGAATTCACCAAGAGGCTGTGGTAAAGTACCTTGGGCTTGCCTCTTTAAAAACCTATCTTAGAAAACCCATTGGGACAAAACTAAGAATAGGGAAAAAGAGTACAATCCAAGGCACCTCTCTTGATGAGGTTTGGTGGCTTGAATCACAACCAATGTGGTTGGATTAGCACACACTAAACTGGCCTGAATGGTGATGAGAAGGTGCTGTAGTGTTGTCTTATGTTTGGCTTGCTTGGATCGGGTAATGGGGCCATTGAAGATTTGTAGAGTTTCTTCTTCATTATCCGCAGGTTCTAGCTGCTCCTTAGCTTCTTCATTGGCTTCTTCCTCCTCTGGTTCTAGCTGCTCCATTGATTGAGGTTCTTTGCTGGCCATGCTCACATCAAAACCCACCGTCTGGAGCAGACATAAGGAAAATGTTAGAAGAAGTTTCCGAAGAAAAGAAAGAAATCGTCTCGGATGTTACCTTGAAAAGTGAACAAGAAAGGGCTTCCAGAGTATCCGATTCACAGCAGACGTTGGGGAAACGATTATCATAACCGCTCGCCTTTCGCAAGAGCTCGGCGTTTTACTTCTTATCCTTAAAAAGCAGATCTGCACCATCAAATTCGAACATGAATGCATGGTGATCCTTCACAGGCAAGATAAGCTTAATGTTCTCCGTATTCTGCTTTTTTGCGGCCTTGGAGCTTTGTTTCTTTCTTGGGAAAAGATTTTGATTTATTATATTTCTGCCTTCGGGGTTTGATCTCTTCATTCTTGGAGAAGAATCGTTTCCTTCCCAGTCTTCTCGTCCTACAAAAAATCAATCGTGAGAAGAAGCTCGGAAAATAATTAGGAAGATCGAAGAGAATGTACCGGCCCAGAAGCGAGCTCTAAAAAATGAAGATGGAAGTATATCGCCCCACTGAAGTTCTCCTTCTGCTTTAAGTTTTTCGATTTCTTCGGAGAAGTTCGGCAGAAGCGCTCGGAAGCAGCTCGATTTGACTATAAAGGAAACAAAGAAAGTTTAGCGTCGGAATAAAACAGGAAAGAGAAGACCTAGTTTCTACCAATTATAATCTTCCAATTTCGGAAGATTGTGGCGTCAGATCTGTAAACCGAAGCTTCATTGATGCATAAGTAACTTCGGAACCATAACTTTGCGCCTGTACGGAATCCAGTGAGGATTTTCTTCTTGGGTTTGATGCTTAGTTTGAAGGTCCCTTCTTGATTTCCAGTACCAGAAAGGTTTGTCAGTTCTTCTAGTTTCCAGGAGTTTAACCGAATGTTGCACCGAGCTGCGAGCACCAGAAGGCCGGTAATGATTTTTACGGAGTTCGGTGTTAGTTGTGACATCGCCATTCCTCGACGGGCACAGTAACTTGCCATTAACTGTGGGATCGGAAACCAAAGATTGGCTTCGGCGAAGAAGGTTTTGTAGAGACAAACATAACCTAATGGTGGGGTCCAAGGTCTCTGATCGGACCTCATAACCAGAATTTCAATCTCTGCGGGGTTTAAAGCTTTTCTTTTAATTGACCCGATCTCAGATCTATGAAAAAGAGAGGGTCCAACATCCGGGATATATGGCGAAGGATGAGTATTCCCAGAAATCGAAACCTCGAGGTCGTTTTTCTCGGACATTTTGTAAAAGGATATTAATCAAAGAAGAAAGATTGAAGGTTACCTCGGAGAGTGGAGAGTCGATTATGGGAAAAATTAATCGACAATGAGCGGTTTTATAGAACGAACAAATGATGATAAACGCTTTGTTTACAGTGATGAAGAAATTTGATTAGCTAACACCTGAGGCGAAAGGAGGCGCCTTTCTTCTCATTTATTTTCATATGTTTTCGAGATGACACGTCATTTGGAAGGTGAAAGGTTTTGTGAGAATCGAACAGTTTGCGCGAATGGACTTTTCGTTGTCCGGTATTTTCCCGCCAAATTGAAGAATGAAGAATGTTGGAGAATTAAAACTAAGACTATTGAAGACGAAGATCGACTAATATTGAACTTCATTTATTGACAAGCTATTTAAAATGGAAATTCGCCAACGCTACCCGAAGACATCCTCGGACGAACTGGGGGGGGGGACTTACTGTTGATGGTGGGGTTCTATCCCTTATCGATAGTTTGGCAATAATTGGAGTGCGGTCCCTGCCGAGCTCTTCCCCGATAACTAATTAGGTTATAAGTCCCGACAACATGAATATTAACCCTCGGCCCAGATGACCAAGGGATACCTCGGTGAAGAATGTTCGAATTTAGTGTCCGAAGCGAAGGTATAAACAACATCGTCATAGGCCGATGTCTAAAGCTCGGATAATATAAGATCAAATCTTATCACAGATTCTCTAGTCTTGGAAAAATAGAAATATTTCATTTTTCCGAGGTTAGCCCATGGGCTTATTAGACCAACTATTAAAGATATATAAATACATACCCCCCTCACTAATAATATTCATTCATAATCAGGGAGAAGACGAACTAGATCACCTAGGTTTTACTTCTCTTTGATAAAGTTAACTCGGCATCCCGAGTTAACACCCTTGTAACATAAATCATTAATAATACATTATTTTTCCGAAGTTTCTTCTTATTTTTTTACTTTATAATTTTCTAAAAACGAACCCCTCTAATTATAAATAATTATAAGTTGAATTCAATATGAACAATTACCTCATGCACTACCCCGTAGTCACACGATTTTCTGAACATTTTAAGATCAACTGCCACTTATATCTATTTTTCACCTACCAGATAAATCCCACCATTTGGCATGATGCAATGTCGAGTCGCATATCGTACATGTATCAACATCCATATCTAAAATAAATGTACATTTTCTCAGTCACTATATATCCACGTGGACGAGACAATTCATGAAAATTCCACACTCCCTGGAACTAAAAGGTCGACAGTAAATAATAGTCGACACTGTATATAGAGTTGTCTAATAGATATGTATGATATGGGTATCATACGAATCGAATTACCAATATATAAACGCATTTATCAATGATCAGTGAAAATATATAGAGGAAACGAGTGTTCAGTGCAAATCCATGTTAGAAGGTTATCGAAAGAGAATAGAGAGAGAAATCACCTCAGATGAAAGGGCCCAACGAAATATCCACTAAAATCTAATCCATCCATCGTTAACTATCCATTCAGATTCGACGATCTATAATCCAGACTAATTGCCAAAAAGAAACTAAGCTATCTAATAATATTATTTTTTATTCCAATACTTGTACACATGTCTTGGTGGTTAGAGTAAAGTTGTATTTAAAATTTGTTCCGTACTAAAAAAAGTGGGGAGTAGTGAGCAAAACTGGACATAACTTAACAAATTTCTCAGAAAATTTGTTTCTGTGTTATAAACTCATAATACAGACCATTTTGTCTTTAATAAATGAAACAATTACTTAGAAGCATAGAAAATAAATAATATTATTGAAATATTATACATTTTATAAATACTCTAAAATTATTATTCACATCCTTCTATTTTACAATTTTAATTGATTTATTTTAAATCCATGTCACCAAAAGAAAATACACGTCATTAACAACAAATTTGTATCACAATAATCAAAAGAGAGAAAAACCTTTCAGTTTCGTCATTAGTTACTATTCATGTTAGAAAAGAAAATGCCTTTCTCGGCGAATCCGAACCAAAACCCTAATCTTCATCGTCGCATATCGTCTCGTCTCTTCTGGCCACTTTCCGTCCTCATTTGTTTATCATCGCCGTCGCGTTTAGGTTTCAACACGAACACGGGTCGGCACTGTTCGTCTCCGGCAAAACAAACGTCTTTCGGTATGTGTCGAACCTTTATTTTGAGTTTTCTGACAATAATCGGACATCGAAGTTAAATTGCAAGTGATTCCCGTGGTTTAAACCGTGTTTCGTAAACTATCGAGACGAAAGTTAGGATTTTTCGCTTAGGGTTTTTCTCGGTATTTAGCGGCTTATTTACGTTGTTGATTTATCATTTCCACTGTGGCTGACTTTAGGGTTTTATTTTGAGATATTACGGCTGATTCATCGATGCCATTGATGCTGATTTATAAGTTATGTTATGGTTGAGTTATCGTTACCATGACTGAGTTATCTGGATAATCTTTACTTCTTGGCAGAGTTATTATATGCTGTGTGGCTGAGTTATGGTTTCTAATAGGCTGAGTTATGATTCTTTTATGGCTGATTTATGGTTCATCATGGATGAGTTATTGAATGCTTTTATGGCTGATTTATGATTCATCATGGCTGAGTTATTGTATGCTTTGTGGCTGATTTATGATTCATCATGGCTGAGTTATGTTGACGATTTGGCTGAGTTGTTTTTCTATTTATCTTCTTCTAAGATGGGTAGTTCTCAGAAAAGTTCTGAAGACCAAGCAATGGAGTACCCTCCAAGACTTTACGCAGAAGGGGAATCTAATTTGGAAAATCTATCCATCAGTCACAATATAAAGTTGAAAGATTTTACTGATATTAAAGACACAGTAGGAGATGATGTGTGGCGTGAAATGAATGAGTTGCATGTTTGAATAATTGCTAAGTTAGTTGCAAGCAAATTCGTTTGGTCTGGTAAGATTGTTCTTTATCTACTATGCAGACAGTTGAGCGTACACAAGAAAGAGATTTGGAGTCTCGTCGGTGGTGAACCTATCCGGTTTGGCTTGAATGAATTTGGTGAGATCACGGGGTTAAACACTGATCCAATGCCTAAGGAAAAGTTTGAACCTAAAGCCGACTATTCTACATTCTTGAAGGCCTTGGGAGCGCCTACTGGTGATGGACCAAATTTAGCTGAATTGAGAGAAGGATTATCAGTGTGCCGGACATGGCCTTTTCAAGAGCGTAAATGGTTGGGGCTGTTGCTTATTTTAGCCATTGGAATTTATGGCTTGCATCATAACTCCAGAGTACCCCTTGAAAGTGCAAAAAGAGTTTTTGATGACGAAGCCATGAAGACGTATCTATGGGGTCGGTCAGCATTTGAAACTCTTGTTACTTCTATTAGGATGTTGAATCCTACAGGAGCGTCGTACATTGTTAGTGGAATGGTTTTTTGTGTAACAAGCTTGGGTGTGTGAATCAGTCGCATGCTTTGGAGAGCGATTTGGGAGAGTAGTGAGTAAGGATGAAGTCCCTCTGCTTCGATGGGGTGGAAACCGTACACGTTCAACATTGGAATCTGTCATTGCTCAGGAAATCAAAGTGCATGGTGAGGTAAGGATTTGGCTGAATTAATCTACATATGGTGGATGAGTTATGATCGTATATGGTTGAGTTATGCTAGTATATGGTTGAGTTATGATTGTTAATAGGCTGAGTTATGCAATTATATGGTTGAGTTATGATTGATAATAGGCTGAGTTATGCTATTTTATGGCTGAGTTATGTTTGTTATTAGGCTGATTTATTATATTTCAAGGTTGAGTTATGCTATTATATGGTTGAGTTATAACTTACTGATGTCTTGCATAATCTCTTACAGGCGCGTGTGCGTAAAATGGATATGAAGGATGATGTAAATGAGCTATTCCATAGGTTTCCATGTCAAGATCCAGACCCAGCACTTGATTGCCTGATAAGAGACATACACGAGAGTAAGTTTGTTAAAGGTTATTGGGATGTGAAGAGGAATCAAAAGAAAAAAGTAAAGGCTAAAGCTGCGGATGAGTCTCCACAACCCGCAAAGAAGGAGAAACTCAAGGAAATGATCAGCAATCAGGTTGGTGAATCTGGCGAAGAAGAGTTACAGAGGCCAAAGAAGAAGAAGAAAATGGCAAAGGTAAGTGACATGGTGTTGCATGGTGATGTCACTGAAGATGTTGGGAAAGATGGGTCCCAGAGAACCATCTTGGATATGGTGTCTAAAATTTACGAGAGGATGGACAAAGTTGATGATAGATTAAACAGCGTTGATACAAGCTTCAAAGAACTGGTCACCAATTTGAAGAAGGTGATTGGAGATAGGGTCGAAGTGAGAATGGATGCTAAATATGGCCCACGGATTGGTGGCGTTGAAAAAAGAGTTGGATCTATAGAGAATGACGTAAATTTACTTAAAGAGCACCTCCAACACATTGGCGTAGGGCAAAATGACCAAAACGATATCGGGTCACATATGAAAGTCCCGAGTCAGGACCAGCAAATGAAGCAGACACCAAATGCTCCAAAGAAAGGGTCACCTAGCCCTTCTGTTAATAGTCCTATGGTAAGCTAATGGCTGAGTTATGCATCTTCCTTGGCTGATTTATGCAAACATTGTGGCTGAGTTATGAAAAAATTATGGCTGAGTTATGAACACATTGTGGCTGAGTTATGCAAACATTATGGCTCAGTTATCAGTTTTGCTTAGTTATGTTTTGGCTGGATTATGAATACATTGTGGCTGAACTATTTGCTACGTTTTTGATGTATCATGGATTTTACCGGTTTTATGCCATGATATAGTAGGTTTTATGGAGTCTTTGTAGCATGTTTTGAGCGTTTATGCAGGATTTACTAGCAAAAGACACTTTGGAGCAAAAAGAACTAGAAAGAAGGTTTTATGGAAGTTTCCACGTGAATTGAGAAGACTTAGAAGATTTGGAGCCAAAATCAAGAAATGTAGCCGCGAGCCTCGAGTCGACCGACTGGAAGAGATGCAGTCGACCGACTGTGACGCCGACTTAATTTAGAAGATTTTCTTATCGGGCCTTTCGCGGAACCCTAGACCCTAAGACTCATTCACGACCTATATAAACACCTCTTAAGCACTAGAAGAGGCACGACGCACCCCACAAGAACTCAGAGCAATACAAATTTATCTTTGCTTTTTGTTTCCATTGTTTATAGCTTTCTAGAGATTTTTCTTATCATTGTTACAGACTCTGAAGAAGATTTAGAGAGTGTTCTTGTAACAACCCATATAATCAAGGAGCTGACCGAGCAAGTCAAAGTCAAAGTCAAGCAAAGACGGGAATTTTTGACCAAAATAAAAATTCCCAAGAAGGTGGTTAAGAAGGCAATAAGTGTATCGAAGAAGTGATTTGAAGGCTCAAGAATATTCAGAGGAGATCCTAGATGAAGACGGAGTGAAGACGGAAGAGTTTCCGAATCCGAGATGAATTAAAAAGGAATTTCGGGATTATTTTCAGTGTTGGAATTTTTAAAATAAATTTACACGTTAATTCCGCTTGCCGCGAATGGGGTTAATTGTGTAAATTCAAGACGGATTTATGGGCAAAATTTCAGAAGAAACGGAGTTCTTATAGTGAAACCCGAAGCGATTCAAGTGGTACAACCCCAGGAGACGAGGGAGCAAAGTCTCGGGAAAAGAGACTATATAAAGCGGGAAATGGATTTACTATTCATTTTTCACTGTTCTGCAAAAACAGAAACTCAAAGTTTTTTCTGGAGGATTGAAGATCAAACTCAAGGGAAACTCAAGAATGCGAAGAACATTCAAGCGAAGAACGTTCAAGCGAAGAACGAAGAATACTCAAACGAAGAACGAAGAACGAAGAACACTCAAGGGAGGCAACCACCGTCGGCCACCGTCCCTTCACCGCCGACCCACCGCCACCGTCAGTCAACCGTCGATAGTCACCGGTCAACGGTCCGCCGCCGGCGTTGACCAGCCGTTGACCGGCGTTGACCGCCGACGGTGCCTTTTTCCGGCGAGTTTTCCAGCGACCTTTTCACCGGCGATCCATCTCCTCCCTCTTCTGCATTGTTTTCGGTGGTCTGTTACCTCAAAGCCGCCGTCATTTCATCGTTTTGTCAAAAATCAAATTTTGACAAAACCACGATCGCCACCGTTATCCCCATGCATGCTTTGCCGCCGTCGTCACATTTCCGTTGATACCCAAGTCGCATTTTCTGGTCTGCCGCCGTCGCCGCCGTCGTTGCCGCTGCCGCCGCCGCCGTTAACCACCGTGAACCACCACCATTGATGACTGGTCGGTTTGGTTTGATAAATTAACATTTGGTTTATTAAATCATAATTGATTTGGTTTGGTTCCTTGGTCTAACCCGGTTTAATTCAATTGGACGGGTTTAGTTGGTTTAATTCAAATGGACCCGGTTTAATTCAATTTAGGAAGGGTTCCATCGTCATCACCCTGTCACATCAGCCGCAACATATAGCAAGGTGAGTGGGTGCATGTTTGATTGATTCATGCATTAGGTAGAATGCATGTAGATCCCGAGCAACCCTTACGATCTTTTTAGAATGTACCCATGAATCTGGAATACGTACTCGGTTTTGGCCGATGCGTATAATTATTTGCATGCCTAGTGAAACTCTTAATAACCGGATAAGGAGTAAAGATGCATTGCATGTAGATAATGATTGAATGGTGATTGATTGATTGTGTTGAGGAGTCAGCGGTGCAGTAACCCACCCTGATTGTTCATCCTCACTTGCTTGTTTGTAGTATCGACTTGTTTGTGGACCACTTGGCATGGTGCCAGTGGGCTGTCTATCTCCCATTGGGGAATAGACAGATGTGTATGATACGAAGAGGGTCGAATCTCCGCCAAGAGCGGGAGAAGGAGAGGTTCCTTGATCAGCCCAATTGTCCGGTGGACCCTTGTCTAGAAGAAAGACTAGGTATAGACTGATCAACGGACCTGGATCATGAGTTGATAGAGTGCTGGTACACAGTTGGGCTAACGGACTTAGACCACGAGTGGGTCAGTGTTCGGGTATATGAGTTGACTACCAGACTCTGACTATGATCGTACAGATTCGACCATTGGTATGAGGTGTGAGGCCATCAATCCTTATCGTTATATAAGGTTTGGTTACAGGGCCAACGGAGTAGTAGACAACGAATCTATATTCAGATAGATACGGAGTTAGGCTAGGGAGTTGTTTCTTGCGAGAAACAATCCCGGACGGAGATGTGAGAGAGTAGAGTACTACTGGAACCTCGATTTCAGGGGGTTCTGGGTGGAGCTTTAACCATCTTGTCACGCTGGGCAAATGATGGGCTCCAGAGTGTGTCTGCTGTTCTTCAGGATGAACGCAGTAGACCCTTAGTAGCTCAACTCGTGTATGGGAGCTATCAGGTCGCGCCATGAGAATGATAGGCTCCAAGTGGCATCGTGTCTGCTGAGAACGATGTTGCGGAGTTGCGCAGGGTGATGATTCGTCACTGCGTAGACTCTTGACCACCTTGCGGATTTATGTTGATGTTTATGGGTAGCTAGGGAAGTAACAGAGATATGGTCTGGAATAGATTATGTCGTAATTTATTCCGCGTTAGAGTGAAATGAGTGATTCCCTAGAGTCTCCGCAACGTTGGATGTTTTTAGTGAAGTGTTTCCGGGCCCGCGGGTCAGAGACACTATCACTAATAGGAGGTGTATCTGTAATCCCCTAACGAGAGTTGATCTTCGTGACCGTAAACCCCCATATTTATTGTGGTGGAATGACCACGAAGAACAGTACCGACTGATCATCGGGCCGTGGGTGTGGCAACCTGTTGAGGAGCCCGTGTACCATGCTTCTGCTGAGAACATGGTGATTGGGGGATTGTCTATATGACTATCCCGGGGATTACGATATCACCAGGGCCTAGTAGACGGAGAGTGATGTTTTTCTTTCTAGGATTTTATAGGAGATTGTCTGATGTACGTCCCGTCGTATGGAGGACAGTGCTCATATTCCGCGGTAGTGTAGTTGGGTTTGACATCAGGGATGATGTCATTCCGCTGGGTTGATGTGATGTATGTTGTGTTCAGTATTCGTTACTTCAGAGGAAGTAGCGGGTATCTGTTCTTGCTTTATTTTATTGTTTGTTGCTTCGGCTATTGATTGTTGATTTTCGGTCTTAGAATTGATCCCTTAGGTGGATCCCACTCGCTGAGTAACGTGTCGGTGTTACTCACCCCTCACCCTTTTCCACCCTTTTAGGTTAAAGGAGATCATAGGAGTCTAGGAGGCTTTTCTACCGGATACTTTGATTGTTTGATTGCTTGCATTTGTGTGTGAAAATGGTTTGTTAAAATCCCGCTTTGACTCGACTTTTAAATTGTTTTATTGGAGCTCCACTAACCGTTTTCATTGTTTTCTTTGTTGCATGTTTTCCGCTGCGTGTTCTTATTTTCGGTTGGCGGACTCCACTGGTATAAGGTTCTGTCGAACCGGCACAACCTTGTTCTCCTTCGGGAGATATGAGGGGGCAATAGTCTGGGGAAGCCTCGGGAGGGTGATAGTATTTGTGATTATTTCTCTAGCTGACGTGGAACCAGATATCGTCATATATTGTAGTGACTCGAGCAGGTCCTCGACCGAGATGTTCGACCGCTAAGTGTTCTTGTTTGATTGGCGAGGCGGTCGGGCAGGTCGGTCAGCGGGGAGGACGGTTCGGGGGCGCTACAGTTCTTCCTCATTTTGAGCTTGTGAGCCTCTGATCTTCTATTTTATATTTCGTTTGTATTCATTTCATTAATAAAAATATGATTTGTTTTACCAAACTCATGTTTGAGTAGTTACTTTATTAGATCTAGGGTTTTCTTACGGTTTGCTATGAATTGCTAAAATAGTTTTAAACAATCTTTCAATCACGAAATTCTTCACTACAGTTGTTCTTCACTGAGTAGACGGACTCGCGAACCATTTTATTCAATCATAAATCAAGATCCGGTAGTCGAGAGACACCGATGATCGGTACACAGTTCTGTAGTGAGCAAGGTGCGTTCTAATTCAAATGAATGTTTGTTTAGACACCTTGTGAACAGATTTAGCTTGCACTCACATGCTTGTTTATCTTCAGCGAAAATCCAAAGAAATTTGAGATTTAAGGATTTAAACAAAGGCGTTGTTCTAACACATCATTAGAACATCGTAGCTATTATTGTGTCTAGAGTTCTAGAGTTTTGAGATTTGAAATTGATTGTGTTCTTAATTCATAAAATTCATAGTTTCTAACTGGAATTCCCTAAGATCTACTATTTCCCCGAATTTGAAGTCACCAAACATTTTAAAAGTTTTCTCGGTTTACAAAAAGATTTACTTAAGATATTTCACTCAGGAATCAACCATAAGCTCTATGTGGGATCGATAACCTAAATACTACAACTGTACACTGTGCACTTGCAGTTAATTTTGGGTGAATAACTTCACGCATCATGTTTTGCTGGCGCCGTTGCCGGGGAGATTCGGTGTTGATTTAGAGTTTTTATTGAAGTAGAAGTTTTTAGATAAGAAAGTAGATTCCGTGTTGGTTGATATTGTTTTCTTTTCCTGGTGTATGCAGAGCATAACAACAAGAAGCAAGGCTAGAATAAAGAGAAGGGAAGAAGCAACAACTGCACACGACGAACGAGTCGCCCAACCATTATCAGAAGACGATCGACTCGGGCCACAAGTCGACCGACCAATCACACCGTTGACCGACTCTCAACCAGAGCACATACAACTAAGCAGGTCCGCGAGGAAAAAGGCTAATCGAAGAAAAAGGATGGCCAACATCAAGTGGAATGAGAAGGGAGAGCGGACAGATGACGAAGGAAATCGACTAGATGGCCAAGGAAACAAAATCCTAGATGATGGAGAGGAAATTCAAAACCTCGAAGATGAGCTCAAGGCCGCCGAATATTTCTCTAACAAATCAGCAATTGTATTGCCTAATCTTGGTAAAAAGACTTATGAGTTGGAGAACAGTACAATATCTTTTGTACGTGACATATAGTTCAATGGATTAAAGAGCGAAAACCCAATGGACCACATCGAGGCGCTTGAAGACCTCGTGGAGAATATGAATGCTGAAGGAGTCTCGAAGGAATGGTTGTGCTGCAAGTTATTTCCACATTTACTTGCACACAAGGCGCTGAGCTGGTTCAAACAACTTAAACCTGGATCGTTGAAGGACTGGAGTGAGACGAGAAAGGAGTTCATCAATTAGTTTTTTGATGAAGCCAAGTCAGATGAGATAAGGAAGCAAATCTCCACCTTTTCAAAAGAGATGGGAGAAACATTTAATGATACTTGGGAAAGATACAACCAGTATCTCAAGGAGTGTCCTCACCATGGTTTCACAAGATCACAAATTGTAAGCACTTTCTTCAGGGGATTGCAATGGGAGCACAAATGCGCACTTGATTCAGCAAGTGGTGGTAATTTTCGTGGCCAAAAGCACACTGATGCCCTCAAGGTTATTGAGAAATTCGCAAAGAGTAGTAGTGCAAATCAGACAACAAATGAGAAAGGCGAACCAAACACTTTCCAAGCTCGACAAATAGCAGAACTAAATGGAATGATGGAGCAGATGTTGATGAAAGATAGAAGAGGAGTTCATTCTCTACATGAAGACCCAATGGAGGAGCCACACGTAGAAGAAGTTAACTTTGTCGGGGGAAATGGTTTCCGACCAAGAAACAATTATGGGTATGGAAGTCAAGGTACAAAACCATTTAATAGTCAATACAATTATTGTGGTCAGCAGCAGCAATACCCACGACAGCAAGGAGGATATAGACAGTATGGTCAACCCCAACAACCTCAACAACCCCAACAGCAGCAACAACAAGGAGTCCCCATGAATCCAGATCGAAAAGACAACATGCTTCAACAAATTTTGGAGGGGCAACAGAAGATGAATGAAGAAATGATGAGCAAGGTAGATTCTATGTATGGAGAGCTAAACAGCAAGATTGAAGCATTAACCACTCATATGAGGCAGCTCGAAACCCAAGTGGCGCAGACAGCAGACTCAGTCAAGCGAACAAAAGAAATTCTACCTGGAAAGACGCATGCTAATTCAAAGATGTTCGTTCAATTCATAAATTCAAGGAGTGGGAAGAAGTTGGATCCTGTAGTAAGAAAAGGGTTGACCACAAGAGACCACATTGTGTTGGAAGAAATAGAAGAAGAAATTGCAGCGGAGGAAAAGTCAGCCGACCACAAGCGGAAGACGACCGACCCGACCCCAGAAGAAATTGATCTCGATCCGGTCCACGAGTCGACCGATCCTCTTGAGGTCGACCGACCAGAAACTCAGAAGATCGACGATCCTCAAATTGAGGAAAGGAGAGTCTATAGAGCAATTCCGCCTTACCCCAGAAGAAACAAGAAGTCTAAAAAATAGATGGAAGACACAAGATGTAAGGAGTTGGTGGAACAATTGGTAATTCAACTTCCGTTCTTAGATGCTTGTAAAATGTCACCTTGTTTCAAGCGATACGTGAAAAATATAATAGCAAACCCAGCAAGTCTTGAAGAAGGAGTGATCCTATTGACCAGTGAGTGCAGTGCCATACTACAGAACAAGATGCCAAGAAAGCAAGAAGACCCAGGTGTATTTGTCCTTAACATTAGCATTGGTGATGTTAAATTTGATCATAGTCTATGCGATCTTGGATCATCTGTGAATTTGATGCCACATTCAGTAACAAAGAGGCTTGGATATACTGAATACGAATCTACTCAGCTGAGTCTTGTACTCGCTGACCGATCAGTTCGTTATCCAGAAGGGTTTTTACTCGACATCTCGGTGCTTGTAGAAGGTTGTTTTATACCGGCTGATTTTGTAGTTTTGAAGTTCGATAAGGAGCCTTTTTGACCCTATCATATTGGGACGCCCTTTCCTAGCTACTGCAGGTGCCATAATAGATGTGAAGAAGGGAAGAATATTCTTATAACTTTGAGAATTACAGCTGAACTTCCAAATGGAGAAAGTCATGAGCCGACCACCTATGAAGGAACAAATGTTTGCTGTAGATGTCATCTCAGAAGTCACACAAGAAGTCTTTGAAGAGTTAAGTATCACTGATCCACTGAAAAAAGCTTTAACAGTAGCAGTTGATAAGGAGGGATACATGGATGACCTAGCAAATGGGTTCACCAAGATGTTGGATTCAAGCGAGCAGATGAAGCAAATAGTGAAAAATTTGGACTTACCAACAGAAACAGCAAAGAAGCTCAAGATGGCTGATTGGAGTGAAAAAAATGCTCCAAATCTCGAGCTCAAACCATTACCAAAAGGGTTAAGGTACGCTTTTCTTGGTCCTAATTCCACTTACCCAGTTATTATCAATGCAAATTTGAACAATGTTGAAGTAACAATTCTACTGAGCAAGCTGAGTAAGCATCGCAAAGCTCTTGGATATTCTTTGGATGATATTGTAGGTATTTCTCCAGACCTTTGCATGCATAGGATTCATTTGGAAGAAGGAGCGAAAGCATCAATTGAAACCCAAAGGAGACTTAACCCCAATCTGAAGGATGTGGTGAAAAAGGAGATTTTGAAGCTGCTTGATGCGGGTGTCATTTTCGCCATTTCGGATAGCACTTGGATCAGCCCTGTTCACGTGGTACCCAAGAAAGGAGGAGTCACGGTAGTCAAGACAGACGCAGAGGAGCTGATAGCCAGGAGGAATATTACCGGACACCGGATGTGCATTGATTACCGGAAGTTAAATGCAGCTACAAGGAAGGACCATTTTCCATTGCCATTCATTGATAAAATGTTGGAGAGATTGGCGAATCACAAGTTTTACTGTTTTCTAGATGGATATTCGGGTTTCTTCCAAATCTCGATCATTCCCGATGACCAAGAGAAGACAACTTTCACATTCCCATACGGAACATATGCCTACAGAGAATGCCTTTTGGTCTATGCAATGCACCATCAACCTTTCAGCGGTGTATGATGTCTATATTCTCGGACATGATTGAAGAAGCAATGGAGGTATTCATGGACGACTTCTCAGTCTACGGCTCATCCTTCCATGATTGTCTAGAAAACCTTTGCAAAGTTCTAGCAAGGTGTGAAGAAAAGCATTTGGTGTTGAATTGGGAGAAGTGTCATTTCATGGTGCAAGATGGGATTGTCCTTGGACATCGCATCTCGGAAGCAGGAATCGAGGTAGATAGAGCAAAAATCAAAGTGATGACAAGTTTGCAACCACCCACCGATATACGCGGAATCCGCAGCTTCTTGGGTCATGCAGGCTTCTATAGACGTTTCATCAAGGATTTCTCCGAGATAGCACGACCTCTCACAGCACTTCTCTGCAAAGAAACAAAGTTTGAGTTCACTCAAGACTGCATGACCACATTCAAGATGCTTAAAGAAGCACTAATTTCTGCGCCCATTGTACAACCACCTGACTGGGAACTACCCTTTGAAGTAATGTGTGATGCAAGTGATTTTGCAGTAGGAGCAGTCCTGGGCCAGAGGAAGGACAAGAAATTGCATGTAATCTACTATGCAAGTAGGACTCTTGATGAAGCACAACGAAATTACGTAACAACGGAAAAGGAATTACTCGCAGTTGTGCTTGCATTTGAGAAATTCCGTTCATACCTAGTTGGATCGAAGGTGATAGTGCATACTGATCACACCGCTCTGAAGTACCTCATGCAAAAGAAGGACGCCAAGCCACGACTTTTGAGATGGATCCTACTCTTACAAGAATTCGATATATCGGTACGCGACAAAAAAGGAATAGAGAATGGAGTAGCTGACCATTTGTCCAGGATAAGAATAGAAGATGACGTCCCTATCAAAGATCACCTCCCTGAAGAGCATATCTATGCGATTGGAGTGACGATAACCACTGAGCAAAGAGAAAGAAGTCAGAGACTAGTCTCTGCAAGGCTCGAGTCGATCGACCACCATCCAGACACGACCGTCTCCGATAAGGACGACTGACTGCATGCTAAGGACGGCCGACCGAACCATCCTGACCACAGTATCTTTAAGAAACCACTGCAGAAAATGATACAAGTCATACAAGGGGAAGCCAAGAAGACGTCCAGACCACTCACTCCACCATGGTTTAGTGAAATTGCAAATTTCCTAGCCGCAGATGTCAAACCTGAGGAGTTCACTAGATATAAGAAGAAGAAGTTCTTGCGAGAAGTGAGGAAATACTTTTGGGAGAAGCCTTACCTCTACAAGAATTGCGCTGACGGGATCATTCGACGATGTATACCTGAACACGAGGTACCCCAAGTGCTTTACCACTGTCATGGTTCTGATTATGCTGGCCATTTTGCAAGTTTCAAAACAGTTTCAAAAGTTCTCCAAGCTGGATTTTGGTGGCCAACTTTGTTTCCGTGATGCACATCACTTTGTTTCAACCTGTGATGCCTGCCAAAGAAAGGGAAACATCAGTAAAAGAAATGAAATGCCAGTGAATTTCATCATGGAAGTGGAAATTTTCGATTGCTGGGGCATCGATTTCATGGGACCGTTCCCGAACTCACATGGAAACCAATACATACTGGTTGCTGTAGATTATGTCTCCAAGTGAGTTGAAGCAGTGGCAAGCCCTACCAATGACGCAAGAATGGTGATTCGGCTCTTCAAGCACATAATTTTCCCACGTTTTGGAGTACCCCAGATCGTGATTAGTGATGGCGGAACACATTTTATCAACCGGTTATTTGCAAAGCTATTAAAGAAGAATGGTGTAAGACACAAGGTGGCAACACCCTATCATCCGCAAACCAGTGGCCAAGTCGAAGTTTCCAACCATGAGATCAAGAGCATACTGGAAAAAACAGTGGGACGTACGAGAAAAGATTGGTCACTAAAGCTTGATGATGCACTTTGGGCCTATCGCACAGCTTTTAAGACACCACTAGGGACAACACCATTTCAGCTATTGTATGGCAAAGCGTGTCATCTCCTGGTTGAGATTGAGTACAAAGCATTTTGGGCCGTCAAGACGATGAATTTCGACATCAAGAATGCTAGGAGAAACGGCTCATTCAACTAAACGAACTTGATGAGATTAGACACAATGCCTATGAAAGCGCAAAGCTCTACAAGGAAAGAACAAAGATCCAGCATGACAAGAAGATCATTCCACGTGACATTCGAATCAATGATAAAGTCCTTTTATTCAACTCTCGACTTCGTCTTTTCCCGGGAAAGCTGAGATCTCGTTGGTCCGGACCTTTTGTAGTCAAGGAAGTGAAGCCCTATGGAGCTATTGTTTTACATGGAAAGGATGGTGAAAGTTTCACTGTGAATGGACAGCGAGTAAAGCTCTACTATGAAGGTGGCAAATCAATGAATGAACCCATCATGCACCTTCAAGAAGCACCACTTACACAACTATAACCGGGCACGACAGTCAAGCTATTGACTATAAACAAGCGCTGAGTGGGAGGCAACCCACTAGGTACATTTTATTTTCATTTTTAGGTGTTTTTGATTTGATTTCAGGCGAGGAGATTCAACAAAAAAGGACTATACGCTACCCGAGTCGACCGACCTCTCATTAGGGTCGGCCGACTTCACTTCCGAGGTACCGCGTTCGATCCTTTTACATTTCATTTCGGATATCTTCTCTCTTTTTTTTACACCGAGACGGTGTAATTTAAGTCCGGGGGAGTTTATCCAGGCTAATGAAGTTCTTGTTGTTTATCTCATGGTTTTTCGCCTTGTTTTTAGTTGTTTTTATCGAGTCAAACCGTTGAGGGAACAATGATTAACCTGTGACACTAATCACATTATGTTTTACACTTGAGAACATTGATGCAGGAACACAGTTAGAGTCTATGACTATTAGAAAACCTTGACACAATTCAATCAACCAAAAAATACCCATATTCTTGAGTCATGAAATCCATGTAAGTCTGAGCTATTTCACTTTCATAACAATATGGGTTAGTCCTCGTTCAATGTCATAATAAGAATGTCTGGATGTCAATAGCATTCCACTCTCCCTTATTTAAATGAAAAGAATCCGTTTTTAACTAAAACCTAGTGATGAGGCAGAGGGAAATTCCTTAGGACGCCAATTATTCGTCACTAGAAGCTCGGGATCTATGCGGTTAGGAAAATTTCCTGCTATACCACTAGCATTAGAACCTTTGACAACTTGGTTGACAGCGAGGTTAGGAAAATTTCCTGCGATACACTATTCGCTTAAACCTTGAGAGTTTCAAAAGATAAAGAAATGAATAAGTCTTGGGGAGAGTGAAGTAATTTTATGACTTCTTATTATGATATAGAGAAGGGAAGGAACTTGTTCCTTGGGCAGTACTTATATGGTTCTGAAATATCTATGATGTTTGGGATTGATTGACTTGTAAATCGTGGGGGATGCATGAAAAATTGTTGAGATGATAGGGAATGTACATGTTGGTCTTGACTTGATTGGTTCTGGTATTAATAAATTTTTCGCATATGTGATCTCCCAATGAGTTCCCAAAGTCGTTAGAGGAACCCTTGATTATCTGCTTGAGGACAAGCAAAGGTTTAAGTCTGGGGGAGTTTGATGTATCATGGATTTAACCGGTTTTCTACCATGATATAGTAGGTTTTATGGAGTCTTTGTAGCATGTTTTGAGCATTTATGCAGGATTTACTAGCAAAAGACACTTTGGAGCAAAAAGAGTTAGAAAGAAGGTTTTATGATAGTTTCCACGTGAATTGAGAAGACTTAGAAGATTTGGAGCCAAAATGAAGAAATGTTGCTGCGAGCCCCGAGTTGACCGACTGGAAGAGATGCAGTCGACAGACTGTGACGCCGACTTTATTTAGAAGATTTTCTTATCGGGCCTTTCGCGGAACCCTAGACCCTAAGACTCATTCACGACCTATATAAACACCTCTTAAGCACTAGAAGAGGCACGACGCACCCCACAAGAACTCAGAGTAATCAAAGTTTATCTTTGCTTTTTGTTTTCATTGGTTTTAGCTTTCTAGAGATTTTTCTTATCATTGTTACAGACTCTGAAGAAGATTTAGAGAGTGTTCTTCCTCATTTTTAGCTTGTGAGCCTCTGATCTTCTATTGTCTATTTCGTTTGTATTCATTTCATTAATCTACAACTGTACACTGTGCACTTGCAATTAATTTTGGGTGAATAACTTCACGCATCAGTTTTACAGCCAAAGAATTTTGAAGACCTAGAAACTATTTCTGAACTCGACGGGGCCAAGAAGAACCTGGTAGAAGAGTTAAATAAGGCAAGTGGTGGATATGAAGATGGGGCTCTTGATTTTATTGACCGGTCTCCTGCAAAGCTGGTAACACCCTTGCGTAGTGTGAAGCTTGAGAAAATCCAAGGGAAAAAGACGATGGAAAGAAGAAAAACGTCAAAGGCGATGATCATCAAAGATTTTATCTTTTCGAACTCTGTCTGTAACTCACTATAGGCTCAAGGATGACGTCAAAGGTGATGGCCAACAGAAGATAGGTCGAGGTAGACCGAGAGGAGGAGCAACCAGAAAGGCGACGGATAGAGACCAGAAGCAGGCGACGGATAGAGACCAGAAGCAGGCGACGGATAGAGGGAAGAAGCTGAAGATAAAGTTACCCGGTCGGAAGAATAATGGTGATGCCGATAAAGTTCCGACTCTACTCGATAGTGACGTATTCGATGTCACTGAAGCGTTCCTCGCTGAAGACAACCGCATGTTGCCTGAGTCTGATGAGGATGATGAGGAAAAGATGAGGTTGGAGAGTGTCCAGCTAGCCTCGGATGGGAGTGCATTGTATCGAGGACAAGATAAATCACAACAATTGTTTCCTTACATTGGAGACAAAGGGTTGATGTGCATGTTCAAGAATTGTGTACCTTCACCTGGAATATATGATCCTATGGCACCAGTTGAACCGGCTACATTGGAGAAACTTAAAGCTTACCTGGCACAATCCAAGTATTTCCCTTTCGACATTGTGTTCATAAAGATTATAGAACAACTATTTGTGTATACGAATTTGTGTTTATCTGTTAGGAATGACAAATCTGGAACATCAACGGCTGCTGACGTTGATCTCTACAATGCTCTTGCCGCTGAAAGAAAAGATTGGCCAAGCAAAGACTACGGATGGCTGTGGGATACAGTAAGTATTAACATATGGCTGAGTTATGGTTTCTATTAGGATGAGTTATGGTTGCTATTAGGATGAGTTATGGTTGCTATTAGGCTGAGTTATGGTTTCTATTAGGCTGAGTTATGCTCTTATATGGTTGAGTTATGCTTTTATTTTTCAGCATGTGTCTGCGTATCTGAGAGTCCTCCAAAATATGTACAAGCGAAATCCATGTCCATTCCACAACAAGCGCATAGCGTTTCTAGACTCGTGGTACATCAATATATGGTGTAGAGACTATGAGCAGTTGTTCAAGAAAGGCCTAAAGAAGTTCAAATTCAAAGAGACACCTTATGAGCAGTTAGTTAACGGTCTACTTCCAGCCGATCAACCGACAAGTATGAAGTGGATACAGGATGTTGATTACTTGTACCTAGTTTTCCAGACCGGAGGCGATCACTGGGTGGCGCTACACGTGGACCTTCTCAAGGAGAATATCGATTGTTATGATTGCATCATCGTCCAAGTTACACCAGAAAGTGACCTGAAGATTTTGGACGCTTCTAGGGCATTTACGCGGATGATACCAGCAATGATGAACGATTTAGTTCCTCATACAATCCGAGCACCTTCGGGCAAACAATTTAGCTTCAGAAGGAGGAGTACCTCCAAGGTCCCTCAAAATGATCTAGTTGGTGATTGTGGTGTGTATGCGTTAAAGTTCGTTGAGTGTCTAGCGCTAAGTGTAACTTTCGATGGCATCTGTGATAGAAATATTGAAGCTCTACGAGTTAAGATGGCAGCAAAGATATATGATGAGGCACCTGATGTGCTTGCACAGTTTACATGATGGCTTGCATAAATATCTTGTATGGCCGTATAGCTGATTTATGGTCGTATAGCACAATACTGTATTTTGTTCTTTTATGGCTGAGTTATGAAAACACACGATTGAGTTATAAATAATTACGGCTGATTTATTAATCAATTATGGCTGAGTTATGAAAACATAACATGGCTGAGTTGTCAATAATGACGGCTGAGTTATAAAACATAACATGGCTGAGTTATAATATAAATTACATGGCTGAGTTATAAAACAATTACGGCTGAGTTATAAATTATATATGGCTGAGATATAAAAACATATGATGGCTGAAAATTTTAAAAACTAAGGTTTGGGGTTTCTAATTTGATTTGGATGTAAATTATATTACTGACTACATATGAAAACTAACTATAGGTAGTACATTTGTTCATGGTAACATTGTATGGGTTTAGGGTATAAGGTATATGGTTTAGGTCACAAAATTACATATATGAGCTCATTTAGATAGCAAATTATGTATTTATGAGTAATTCTAGGGGTTCAACTCTTTGTTCACCTCCCCCTTCCATTACCAATCAATATGACACCTCATTTTCTAATTAAAACAAAATACAATATATGTTGAAAACTAAAGACGATGATTCACGGGACTCTGTTAACGGCGTAAAACCAAATTTTATTCTCCAAATCGTCGTCTTTTACACAGAAAATCGCCGGTGAAGCTGGGCCGTTCCATTCCGACCAAAAACGACCATGACGTCCCTGGTGAATCGGAGGAGAAGCTTCAGAAAGAGGAATCCCCAATTTCGTTGTCAAAGCTTTGTAATCGCGCCTCAGATTCTCGAGCCAAAGTCTCGCCATTGCACTTCCTTCTCGCCAACGATTTTCATCAAAAAACTTGAAAATATCGTGTCCAAGGTATTTGCTTCTCATTCAATTGCTTGTCTCCTTCGATTTTTACCTTGTTTTGGGTCTCTTAGTCTTTTTCAATGAAATTGGAGTTTATAAGTGACGGCCCAGCTTCTCTCCCTTTTTAAGCAATTGTTATTGGATGTGTGTTAGGAGTGTGTTAGCTAGGATCTGTGTACAGATCAAATTTAGTTGATGTACTGACTAAGATTAGAGAGATATCGAAAGATCCAGGAATTTGGATTATCTTTAACTCCTTCCCTTTATATATTTTGCGATTATCTTAAACTCCTTCCCTTCATATATTTTGCACGAACTCTTTTACTTTGACTCGTCCTCCTTGTTGGAATAATTATCATGTACAACCGAGTGGCAATTTGAATGGTGGTGGAAATATCGAGTTTATTCATCCTGTGATTTTAGTTGTTCGATATCACAAAATTTTTGCTGGAAGCCTTCAACTAAGACCCCTTTGTTATACTGAACATCTCCAAATCTAATGTCTTATGTGCTGAAGCTATTAGAGAAGTTCAACACTAGAATTTTCACTCGGATGAACTTGGTAGCTGTCAAAGAGAATCAAATTAGATTTTTTGTGTTTATCTCTTTCTTTTATTTCTTTTAGTCAACTAGTTCTTAGAGGTTCTTTATAGACGATCGACAACCTATGTAAAATAGCTTATTTTGATTAATAAAATTTAAAGATTTTTATATCACTTCTTCCTCGATCTTTAAAGGTAATCGACATCTCTGTTTGTGCCTTGGTTTAACGGTTTGTAGTTCTTTTAGGATATGATTTTTCTTTTCTTTTGCTAAGTACTACTTCCTTTTTTTTATCTTATGTTTTCCTAATTCTTTTAGGAGTCGTAACATCCTAACAATCGATCTCTATATAAGGTTGTTTTAGCTTTGTCTTTAGAGACAATTTCTGAGAAGGAATAATAAGAGTTTTTGTACCTCTGTTTTGAGAATTCTCTTGATTTATCACAGAAAGCGGCTCCGCGACTTACCAACGCGTACATGTACGTTCTTCTTTTCTCTTCCAACATCCTTGTTCTAGAATACACGACTTTCGTCTTCCCGCTTGTATAAAAAAAACTACGCATGATAGGAGCTACCGAATAGAGAAATAGCTATCTTTGTGTGATTTAAATAAGATTCACTCCCAGTCTTCTTATAGGTCGTAGATAATAATTACTTAAAGAAACTACACATATAAGCAGGAGATAAAGTACACATACAAATTTTACAAAAATCGTTTCTTTCTAAAACTTGTAATTTTATTTGTTCGACTAGGGATTTAATGGATACATGGATTTAATTCGTTGTTAACATAATTTGTTGGTCACAAGTGTTTACATGTATCTTGTTTTGTTTTTGTTAGTGCAGATTGCAATGGAGAATACTCATTTAAGTGGTGAAGAAAGTGTTTTTGCTGGTCAATATGGATCTAGTTTACAAGTCCCATGTGTTCCTAGTTTGAGAAGCCAAAAGTCCGCTGATTTTTCAGCCGAGGAAGAAGATGCCTCACTCAGTGAAGATTAAGCTTCTCTCAGTGAATTCGAAGAAGAAGACGACATTGCCAATAAAGAGGATTCTCATCAAACGGAAGATGTTGTTGATGGGAATGATAAGAAAGATGAAATCTACACTGGAATGGAGTTTAGTTATGATAAGACCGCTTATGCAGCTTATAAAAAGTATGGAGCCGATCACGGTTTCGACATAAGGATACAACTGAGGTCGAAAGAAAAAAAAAAGTTAGTAAGGCTTCGTTATGTATGCTCAAAACAAGGGTTTAAGACGGAACCTAAGGTTGAGAGATCTTATACAAAACCAATCACAAGGTGTGGTTGTCAAGCTCATATGACTTGCTACTTTCAAAGTACCACAAAAAGATTTAAGATTGTGTCTTTCGAGCCGAAACATAACCATGATTTAGTGAAGACACTTATGAAGCATTTGCTTAAGGGCAATCGAACAGTCTCTGTCCCTCAACAAAAACATGCTGAGGATCCCGAGAAGTCAGGAATTTCAGCAAAAGCAACAATTGAATTGATGAGTAGAGAAGTAAGGGGCAAGAAAATATGGGTTTTAAAGAGAAAGACTATCGCAACTACATATACCGAAAGCGAATGTCAAAAATGAAAAAAGGAGATGCTGGAGCAATTTTGGAATACTTTCAGAAAAAAAAAGAGGAGAATTCATTTTTTTTTATTCCATAAAACTTGATGAGGACGATATGATCACTAATATCTTCTGGACTGATGACTGGTCTATAAGTGATTACAATGTTTTTGGAGATGTTGTTTGCTTTGACACAACTTATAAGACCAATGAATATGATAGACCGTTTGCTCCATTTGTCGGGGTCAATCATCATACGCAATCAGTTGTGTTTGGTTATGCTCTCTTATATGATGAAACAACTGAGTCTTTTAAGTGGCTTTTTGAGACTTTCCTTGGAGCAATGTCTGGAAAACAACCAAAAACAATTCTTACGGACCAATCTGCAGCAATGGCGAAGGCAATAGAGACGGTGTTGCTTGAAACAAAACATAGGCTATGTGTTTGGCATATTTACGTAAATGCTGCAAAGAATTTGAGTCATGTATTTCATGGACCAAACCAATTTGCCATGGACTTTGGAAATTGTGTATATGACCATGAGGAAGAAGCAGATTGGTTATTGGCGTGAATTGGAATGATCAAGAAGCATGATTTGAAAGAGAATAAATGGTTGAAGAAGATGTTTGAGATAAAAGAAAAATGGGCAATGGTATATGGCCGTCATACATTTACAGCAGATATGGTCAGCACACAGCGTAGTGAAAGTATGAATAGTACTTTGAAAAGATACTTGAGACACAGTTTTGACATGTTGTGCTTCTTTGAGCACTATGAGAGAGTGTTGGATGATCGACGATATAAAGAATTAGTTGCTGACTTCGGAATGATGCATACCTTGCCAGCATTATCTGCATCTGTAGAGATGTTGGAACATGCAAAGGATGTGTATACACCAAAAGTTTTTACCTTGTTCCAAAAGGAATACACAATCATCGGTGATTATGTTGCAAAAAAGGTCAGTAAGTCTGAACATTTATATGAATACAGTGTATCTTATCGCGATGTTGCACGAAATCATTTGGTTAAGTATGATGCTGAAAACCAGACGGTAGATTGTAGTTGCATGAATATTACTTTTGTTGGGATCTTATGTCGTCATGCATTGAAAGTGTTGGAGAAGAAAAATGTTAGAAGAATTCCGTCTACCTACATTCTGAATCGACGGACGAAAGATGCAAAAGCACGAAATATATCTTATTATCATTCAGAGAGACCTAATGAAACTGCTTCTGAATCAATTGGAAAGCGATATAGTCATATATGTCGTACTTTCCGTGATATTGCATCTTTTGCTGCTGAACATAAAGAACTGATGTTGTGTGTAGATGAAGATGTCATTGAATTGCTTAAAAAATTACAGGAAAAGAAAAAGGAACTTGTGAAAGCTAATAAATGGATTCTCCATGCTCCCGATGTTGAACCTGTTGAAGAAGGGGAAGATAATGAAGTACAAAATGCACGTGGAATAAAAAGAAAACAACCGGTTGGAAGACCACCAAAGAACAACAAAGTCGGAGGCCATGGTCGAATTTTGGGTCTCCTTGAAACCAAAAAATGTGGTACAACAAAAAAAAAGTTATTTAAGGATCAATGATGCTTATTGTTTTTTTTTCTCAATAGATCTTAGAGCAAAACCATGATGTATAAACATAACTGAAGAAAATTCTCTTTTATTATGGAGTAGTGTTAATTCCATTAGCTTCAAACATTATAATTTTCTAACAAATTTTGAAGTATACAAAAAATAAAACCTTCAAAACCAATACATCAGCACCTAAAATTTCCGAGCATGACTCCAACCGGCATGAAAGACCACCTGCATGAATTAAAAGTCCCACCCATAATTCATTAACCAAAGAACAGTTAGGGAGTATAATCCTAGAAATCAACAATGTCCAGTCTTTTTACCTATGTCTCTAGCTGTGAGGATCCATTTTTGAAGTGAAGTCCCATTGGGACAAGCTTTACGTGCATTCCGAATCTGCCAAAAAAGTAAATTTCCAACAAAATCAGTCTAATGAAGCTCAAACTAGAAAAGAAACATAAGAAAATTCCTAACAATTTTTTCAGCATTTGCGCCATAAAATCTTTCTTATGTTCAATTGGTCTGCACAAGACAGGTCTGCTAAGGGAATCACAGCTTCACGGAAACTTTTATTTTTAGGAGCATTTTTTGCTCTGTTCTTGTGGATCGCATGAGGAAGGACATCAGCAATCTTCAAATTCTTGTTACCAGCAGCTTTTCCTTCCAAAATCTTCAATAGTTCAATGGTTTATAAAACAACAAAAGAGAGATATCTCAAATCAATTAACTCGATAACAAATATATAGAGCACGTACACGCTGATCTTCAATTTTTGTGATGTCTTCCTCTTCCAATAGCTACAATCGCAGCATCAGTGGGAAGCTGGGTCGTTTTCCAGAAAAATCGAATCTCGTTTCAAATTACAAAGAAACTGGTAAAAATCGAAGGAGACAAGCAATTGAATGAGAAGAAAATACCTTGGACACGATATTCTGAAGTTTTTTCACGAAAATCGTTGGCGAGAAGGAAATGCAATGGCGAAACTTTGGCTCGAGAATCTGAGGCGCGATTACAAAGCTTTGACAACAAAATTGGGGATTCCTCTTTCTGAAGCTTCTCCTCCGATTCACCGGTGACGTCATGGTCGTTTTTTGTTGGAATGGAACGGCCCAGCTTCGCCGGCGATTTGCTGTGTAAAAGACGATGATTTGGAGAAAAAAAATTTGGTTTTACGCCGTTAACAGAGTCCCGTGAATCATCGTCTTTAGTTTTCAACACATATTGTATTTTGTTTTAATTAGAAAATGAGGTGTCATATTGATTGGTAATGGAAGGGGGAGGTGAAGAAAGAGGTGAACCCCTAGGGGTTCACCTAAGAATTACTCTTTATTTAATATTGAATACAAGACCCTCCATATAATTTAATTAAGTAGTTTTACATTTATTCCTCATCACATTGTATGGGTTTAGGGTATAGGGTATCGGGTTTGGGTTTGTTGGATATGAAATGACAAGATACATTTGTTTTCATTTGATATTGAATATCCATCACCATATATAACTTATTTAAGTAGTTTAAATACATGGATATGCCACACGACAACATAATGAATGCGAAATACACTTTTAGGGCAAGGATGAGGTTTGATTGAGTTACCATTATATGGCTGAGTTATGATTCTTATATGGTTGAGTTATGCTTATTATACGGCTGAGATATGATTATCACACGGGTGAGTTATCATCGTTATATGGCATAAAAGACGTCGTTTTCAGATGTTTTGTTTTAGGGCTGAGTATAAAACGTCGTCGTGAATCATTACTTGTCATTTGGTTGAGAAAATATCCACTAAGATGGCGCAGAGACAACTCTTTGGTGATTCCGGCGAATCTAGCGACGTGGCTGAAACGGCGGCGACGGCGTTCGCAGAGAAGGTAAATTGATAGTGGGTATAGCCGTCGATTTATCTTTCGGTGTTGGATCTTCATGGTTGTTGTTGAAATTTCTGGGTTTAGGGTTTCATTGGTAATCGCAAAATCGGGTTTTAATGTGAAAATGGTTTGACCCTTTTTGTTGATGTAGGAAGCAGATCTGAGGGAAATAAGAATGAAAACGAGATATGGAGAGGTAAGGAAGCACGACAAAGGGGTTCCTTGGGCGTGTGACTGCGGTGCCGCGATTTTGGTGGCAAGTTCATCTGACCCTCACACTAGGGGGAAAAAATATCTCAGTTATCCATATGAGATATCCGATGTAAGTGTGTTTGATTCTGCATTTCCTTGTTTTATAAGTCTTATTATTTAATTGGCGTGTAAGAAGATGTTAGTTGTATTGTTTATAAGGATCAAGGATGCGGTTTCAGGAGATGGTGGATCGAGGCATGCCAAGATGAATTTGTCAACATAAGAGATGAGAATAACTCGATGAAGGAGGAACTGGCAGCTGCTAAAAAGAGAATTGAAGATCATGAGGTCACAATCTTCGAGCTGGAGTTGCAGGTGGATGAGCTGCTGGAGGAAAAGAAGAAGGAAGCAGAGGAGAACCCAGGTGAGCACTTTGATACCGGGATGGGTCTGGTTAATCTGATGGAGAAATTTGACACACTAGAGATGAGGTACGACGCACTGGAGAGGAAGTATCAGAGTTTGAACAGGTACCTCTGAGGTCATGGAAGTGGTCACGGCCGTTTAACTAACTACTAGTTGAAGTAGTTTATTTTGATATCGTAGACAATTTTATCGACATTTTGGACAAAACTGAATTTGGTGTGAGACATATGTCTCTTTTTGCTATGTATTAACTAATATTATGCATTTGATTTGCTTAAGTATAGTTATGGCTGAGTTATGACTTTATGGCTGAGTAATGGCTGAGTTATGACTTAGACATGGTTGAGTTATGGCTGAGTTATGTCTGATTTATGACTTAGACATGACTGAGTTATGGCTGAGTCATGGCTTAGACATAGCTGAGTTATGGCTGAGTTATGAATTAGATATGGCTGAGTTATGAATTAGACATGGCTGAGTTATAACTTAGACATGGCTGAGTTATGACAAGAAGAGCTTGTTTGACTGCCAAACATATTTCGAAGTTTATCAATCTTTACCGTCAAAAATATTCAGAATAATTCAAATATTCAAAAATATCTTCATTACATGGTTGAGTTATTATCTTACACTGTTGATTGATAATCTTATATGGCTGAGTTATCATCTTACATGGCTCGTTATGACAACAAACATGAAACACTTATACAGTTGAAAACACCTTTAGTTCGGACAAGTTGTAACGTAATGCCCAACATTTTTACACTGCGAACATACGTGTTGTTTCCTAGGGCGTTTATGTGCAAGTGCAACTTCCGCAGCTGATTTAATCCTAGCTTTCCTAGGCTTTTCTGCTTGTTGACGAACAACCAGGGGCAAGCACGGTTGCGTAGCAACCGTATCTGGAACGGACAGTGCCGTATCTGTAGGCATGATAGGCTCATCGTATGCGTAAGTCAGATAACTGTTGTTATAGTAAGGACTACAGAGCGATATGCGAGACATATTCCTATGTTTGGCAGCTGCGATTGCATGCACGCACGGTATTTTCTCGTGGTCGAAACGTCGGCGTGTGCATCTTTTGGCATCCAAATTTACAACATGCAAAGAAGTCGCTCCATATGTGACTTGAACACGATAAGCATGAATCGTTTCTACCATCATAAGTCGGGTGGCAGTGACATGAGCCTATTAGGACAAAAAAAAAAACCATAACGACTGAGTTATCAACACGTTACGGCTGAGTTATAAAAACACTATGGTTGAGTTATGAATATTTATGCCTGAGTTATGAATCTTTATGTCTGAGTTATCAACACGTTACGGTTGAGTTATAAACATTTAATGGTTGAGTGATGTAACCATAATGGTTAAGTTATAAACATATACTGGTTGAGTTATGAAACCATAATGGTTGAGTTATGTAATCATTATGGCTGACTTACTTGTAAAAGGTTTTTGACACCTCGTGAGAATGTTGTTTGCTGAGATTTCGCATCCTCTCTCCGCTCAGCAAACCATCTCTTCATCATAGTCCGTATCGATTCTAGAAGTCGAACAATGGGCAGACTTCTAGCATTTGATAATGCTTTGTTTGATTCCGCTATGTTAGTAGTCATTAAATTGTACCTTTCACCCGGGAAATAAAAACGCGCCCACATTTGGACATCAGCTCTCTGGAGGTAGCCATGGAGTTGTGGATGAAGCTCTTCAATCTCATTGAACACCGTAGTAAAGTCAGCCAGCCTAAAACATTTTGCCGCTTTCTTCACCAGACGGAACAACTTTTTTCCTTTGAATTTCACCAAGATGTTCTTATATAAATGGTAAGTGCAAATTTCACGAGAAGCCAGAGAATACACATCACCAATTGCTTTACCTATCGATTTATGCCTATCCGAGATTATAGCAAGACCCTCATCGTCAGGAATAACAGCTTTTAGTTGCGTAAAAAACCAACACCAAGGATCATCATTTTCGGTATCAACGACACCAAAAGCTATTGGAAAAATCTGAAAATTAGCATCCTGAGCTAGTGCTGTTAGAAGCGTTTCTTTGTATTTACCATGGAGAAACGTAACTTTGTACATGAAATTCCGCCCATTACAACTCATACCAAACGCAATGAAGACATACTTGAATTGTCTACACTCATCGATTTGAAGACGCGCTACTGTACCCGGATTTGCCTGTCTTATCATGTAAAGGTAAGCAGGCAGTTCAGGAAAGCCACACTCAGGAGTCCCCATATCGATCTGCCTCGCAAACTGTAGCGTTCTATGTGACTTCCAATAATCCATCTGTAATAAGTCAGCCAAAACGCATTAATAACCCAACCATATAATAACTATAAGTCAGTCAAAGCTAACTCATAACCCAACCATATAATAACTATAATTCAGCCAAAGCTAACTCATAACCCAACCATATAATAACTATAAGTCAGCCAAAGCTAACTCATTACCCAACCATATAATAACTATAAGTCAGCCAAAGCTAACTCATAACCCAACCATATAATAACTATAAGTCAGCCGAAATTACCTTTATACCAAAGTGCTTATTGATAGCTATTCTGAAACTTCGAGGTTTCACTGCCGGATAAATGTCGCCTAGAAAATCCCTGTACAGAGCTCCAAAAATATCATGTGTTGCTTGTTGGGATCGATTAGAATGCTCAGTTACATAACATGTGTGCTTCGATTCGTATATACAAACATAAAAAGGCAGGGATTCCCCTTGTGTTGATGCACGAACTCTCCAGTAACATCCATCAAACCAACACTTAACAATGATTGTAGTCGTATTGGACACCGGTACATCAAAATCAAATCCATCCCTTACCGAAAGAAGTTTTAGTCGTTTCTCCAATTCGTATTTACTCGTATACCAATGTCCTACCGCGAGGTTTAGCGAAGACATCTCCAACCTTAAAGCTTCTGAATCACCTTTCGATCCGCCCATCTCGATGTTCTGATGTCTCTTCTTAGGCGGCAGAGTCGGTGAATCTTCGTCTTCTTTTGGAGGCTCGCCGTATGAAGTAAAGTCATCATCATCAGATGACGCACCATCGGAGTCCTCGTAAAAATCAAATCGGCTTGAAAATTCATCATCTTCTTCTTCGTCATCTGCTTCTTCGTCATCTGCTTCTTCTTCATCTACATTGTCTTCTTTGGTTTGGTTTTTACTAGCGGCCATGAATTTTTCGTCGCGGATCTCTTCACACTTTGGCTGACAGAAACCACGAAATCCGCCACCGTAATCTTCGTCTCTAGGTTCTACTTTTGAGTGAAAATTGAATGGCCGTTTCAACTTTTCTCGCCAGCCGTACTTCGGACAATTCTCTGTAGTCTCTTTCCCTGTAAACTCCACACAGACATGAAGCTGATCGGTTTTCCATAAACTTCGAAAACATTGCAATTTGCCAATCATTGGAGACATAAATTGGCGGAGTATCATGCGACATAGTTTTCATAGCCTTTGTTCGAAAACATGTAGCTCATCTTTATTTCATCGCTCCAATCATACAATCCGTAGTCATAAAGTACTAAACTCACGAGTTTCTCGTGTGTTGTTCCCACCTCTAGCTCCACAACTCTACATCCTCTATCGTCGGTGATAAAGACGTATTTGTATTTCTTTACCCATTTACCGGAAAAAACAACAACCGGATCTGGATCCATCTGAGAAAGAAGAAAGAAAACGAACAAAAATCTGGGTTTCGGAATAAGGTCAATGAAGAACAACAATGGTGATGGAGAACTGTTGAAGACGGCGGCGCATAAACCCTAATTTGCAGCTGTTTTCTTTTTTTTTTCTTTTTTTTATTCTTCTGTAACTGATGACACGGAAATTAGGAAATGATGTATGCTGAAGTGGCAACTCAGCCAACAAACGATCTCGTAAATCAGCCTAAGTAGCTCAGCCAGGAAACAAAACTGTAAGTCAGTCACCTCGTGAATGCTATTACAGTAATTAAAACAAAAAAAAAAACGGGTCTGAAAGTCAGCCATCGAGTGTCATAAGTCAGCCATATCGTTGTATAACTCAGCCGCCAAATGCATGCAATTCTAGTAATTAATCTTTCGATACTAAATCAGCTATCACACGGATGAGTTGTAGCTCATTACGGATGAGTTACTCTAATAAACCGTAACTCAGCCGTAATGGACTCCCATAACTCAGCCAGAAAAACGACAATAAACCAGCCGGAACTCGATAAATCAGCCGTGTCGAAGCAATAACTCAGCCAAAAATTTGTAACTCAGCCGTATCGTATGGCTGATTTATGGTCGTAACTCAGCCTTGAACTCATAAATCAGCCAATTTTTGTAACTCAGCTGTAACGTTGGCTGAGTTGTAGTAGTAACTCAGCCGTGAACTCATAATTCAGCCAAAATTGATAACTCGACCACAGTGTATCATAACTCAGCCATAAATATCGCGGTAACGCTTGACGGCTGAGTTAATTAATACACGGCAGCGATTTCTTACGTGGCGTCTGATGTGGAATAAAATAGTAATTGCATTTTTTGTAATTACGTTTTTTGTCATAACGTGATTAAATGATACGTTGCGTATGAAAAATATATTAGTAATAACCAGAAAATCTGTAACGTTCTGGTAATATCAATTATTTTATGTCCTATCTAAATAACTTTCCCTTAATAAATTTCATATTTGGTGTTAAAAGGTGTTTTGGTGCTCCATTATTATTTTTATCTCCAATTACAACATCAAATCTTACACTAAAGAAATTATTATCTATTATTAAATTTAAAATTATAATTATTTTTAATAGATTTGATAAATATTAATTATTTTATAAGTAATTAATTACAAATAAAAATAAAAGATTACAATCACTCACTAAGTATTAGCTATAATAAAATATTAATTATTTTTATAACTAATTTTTAAATAAAATATAATTAATTCAATGCATAGATTAAAAATAACATTAAAATCAAATTTTTCTTAATTTTGATAAATTAAAATGATGAAAAATAAATTATGCCATATTAATTCTGATTAAAATTCCATAGTAAAAATTAGTTTTTGGAAAAATATTTTCTAGTTTAATACTTTTAGAAAGTAGAATGACAATTTGATATTATTGAAAATGAAAGAAATATAAGTAATATTGTTGCTATATGTAATTTTAGTTCATACTTATTTTATTTATAATCTTACATGAAAAACATAAATAAAATAATATTTTAATTTGTTGTGATTTATGAACTTGTAGAAATTTTTTTGGTGCAGTCCGGTTGAAGACAATTTTACACCATATTTGATATTTTGTAGTTGGCTTGGAGATGTTCTTAGTTCTTAATATAGTTTCAATTTGGTTATTCAAGATGTGCTCTAGAATAGTCTTTTGAACTATGTCTCTTACTGGGATTTGTTGAGACTATGTTTGTGTTATGTCACAAGGATTTCACAATTTTTGTGGTGCACTTTAATCCGTCCTCACTTCCATCTTATCTCGAGTTAGTTAGAGAGATCCTTAGACCAACTAACGTCTAAGCCCTTCATCTCCATCTCTACCATCGTCCCACCATCTATTGAAGCCATATGCCTTGAGATCATGTGATCAATAAGCATAAGGTGTATTATGTGCTCACATCATCTGAGATGAAGGGTTTATACAAATCCATCTATGTTTCCCAATGGTCACTGGAAATATATTCTGCGGTGTAAACGGGCATCGCCAAAGTCATGTATGAGATTAGTTTGGTCCATCTAAATAACCTAATCTTAATTAATCTATATTTAAATTTTGGATAAACCATAATCAAAAGAAGGCCATAATATACTTAACCTAATCCTAATTAATATATCTTTAAATCGAGGTCGAACCTCAATCAACTATCTGAACTGATCCGAATCCGGGTATAACTGAATCTAACCGAGATTTTAAAACATCTGAGTAATCCTAGCCCTTGAATAACCGATTTAAACCCAAACGGATATCCGAATGCTAAGCGTAGTTGGTCAAATTTAAATTTCTAAATTTTACTCATTTGATTTAATCTTATTGACACTAAATTTTTTTCCAGCTACATATTAAATAGTTTATTATCGGTTGACATTTCTATTCTAATTTTTCGCAAGGTCTTAAAAAGAAAACTGTATTTAGAAAATTATCTTAATTATAATACTAAAAATATCTACACTTTAGGTTCTCTTAAAATTCATATTACACAGAAATTGTAAATCGAAAAAAAAATGAAGTATCTAATAATATTTGAACCATCACTTTGTATTATAAATTGAGTGAGGACCTTGCGCTTCCAATTCTCTAAATAACATAGTTTTTTTTTTAATTGTTTATGAAATATATATTATGTTATTAACTTTTTTGTCACTACAATATTTTTATCATTAAATTTGTGTATCATGTGAATAATCTAGTATTATATATAAGGATTTGTTTAATGAATTTAATTTTTTGGCTAAACTAATTTTTTTCCATTAAAAGTTCCATGTTTGTTCATTAAGTGTTTGGAAAAGACTACAAAGGGAAGCCAATCTATAACTGGAAAACTTTCATAGAGATAAAATCTTGTCCTCTTGTCACTCTCAAAAAGTAATGCGCATGGACAATACAAGGACAAAGACAATAAAAAATAGAAGAAAAAAAACTTGAAAAACACGATCTCAAGGTTTTGGAACCATGTAGTTTGGCAACAAAAGTTTGCCTTCCCACCATAGAAATCAAATTCGTCTCAGATATAGTTAGGTTATGGTTAGGTTCGGATATTTATCACCCGAAATGATCAATTTATATCCAAAATGTAAAAACATATTCCATAATACCAAAAGATATCCAAAATCTCGAGAAAACTAAACAAAAAAATATATATGTAATACCACTGAAGATATACCAAAAATATCGTATAATAACTATTGTCTTTGGGTGTATAATAATAACTTTGATAATATACCAAATTTAAATATAACTAATAATTTGGTTATTTCATTACTTGGTATATTTCGAATACCCATTTGATTCTATGTTCGGTTCTTCACATATATGAGTTTATGATGTGTTTGGGGTATTTTGAAAAGTATGATTTGGTTCGGTTCTTCGGTTCCGATTCAATTGAAAATGTATTACTTTATCAACTTTTAAAATATTTAAACTACTAGAAATAACTGTTTTTATATTAAAAGTAGCAAAAGTCTTGGAATAGATAGAAAGAAAACTTAATAAAGAAACTCTAAATTTCTAAAAGAAATTAATTTAAGTTTTAAATAAATATTTAATCTATTATGAGTTAAAAGTCAGAGATATGTCAAAACTGAACTTTTTTTTTGTCTTTTTAAAAACTATTTTAATAATATTAGTTTGACAAGACATCAATCTTTTGAAAAACTGTCGAATAAATAGATATTTTTTAATAGAATATTAGTTTTTTTCTTCATAAAAAACACATGGCTTATCGCAAATTTTTACTCAAAGTTTAGCCAGTTGATACATACCACAGTTTTTGCAATAAAACTCCATGTTTATTACTGAAAAGTTTGAAATAAAATACATCCTTAGAGGGAAGTCATTATATAACTTACGAATTTACATAAAAGATAGAATCCAGTGTTCTTACTGAAGGGAATGTCATGGATATCATACTTACATTCACTCTAGTATAGTTGTGAAGTCGAGATAAGACTATCATGTGATACTCGGTAGCTATAATGCTTTGTTAGAAGCCGCTTATAACTTATGAGTTATGAACTGATTGCCAATATCATATGATCCTATAGGGTCACACAACTAAGCAAACTGGATAACAAGTACTGGGAATGATCATTAGAGTAATGATCTCATCAATGTGTAATTGTTACACATTGATATCGAGTTTTTATGATTGTGTCGATCGACACAGCTCAGGATTAAAGATACCGGGTTTTAATTAATGACTTAATTTAAACCGGTTAATCCATCGGTTAACTAGGGATTCTTCTATGTCGCCATATATAAGATAGAGACACGACCTAGAGAGTTTCTAACCTAGTTTTACAGCCACCAGAGACTTCTGAATCCCAAGAGAATTGTTCTCAAAAGCAATAGCATCCCGATTCCAGTTTGTGTGCGCTCTTGTTCTCGATATCCTAATCATTCCGCTGCTAAGAAACTCCAGGTATATCCGTGAACTGAATTTGATTCAATAAACATAGATCTAGGTCTATGGATTTATGTTTAGGGTTTTAGAAAAGTTTTAAAATTCTACACCAAATTCCTTCAGTGGTATCAAAGCCTAATGTTATTATTGAATCTGACTGTATGCTTGATGAATTATAAGGATTCAATTGATATACAAGAGTTGTGTATAGGAAAGCATGCTAGATTTGATTGAAAAACGTTTTTGATGAATAAGAAAATTAGGGTTTCTTCGATGGTGTGTCGATCGACACAGCTAGTTGATTCGCGAAACGATCTTCGTTCAAAACACAAAAAGTAGGGTTTTATGCGGGACTGCATCGATCGACACAAAGCGTGTGTCGGTCAACGCAGGTTTAAATGCAGTGTAAAACTTTAAGTGTCGATCAAATGATCGATGTTCCAGAAAATCGCCTGTGTCGATCGACACACAATTCGTGTCGATCGACAAGCGTCGATCTCCATTGGTTCAATTGGATTGAACCGGATTGGTATAATCGGTCTAATTTGGTTTGGTCGATTTCATCACGATTTCAAATCGGTTAGCTCGTGTCGACCGACACAACTACGTGTCGATCCACACAAACATAAACCGACACCGGTTCAATTGGATTGAATCAAAATTGATCGGTTTAATCAGGTTAAATGGTTTAGCCGCAATTGAATCGGTTTAGGTGTCTCGAAGTCTGAATTAGATTCAGCGCTCTAGATTTAAATCAACTTTAATTAGATTAAAACTTTTTGAATTAAATCTAATCTTTCTTAAACATATATGTGATATGTTTTAAGATCAAAGTTCCGTTCCTCAAACAAAATATCAAGCATCTTTGATGTCTTTCCATATCTTGTCAGCTGCCGGGTCTTGTTTTGTTGTGTGATGGGCTTGCCAAAGCAAGGCATTCACAATTACACGAGTAAGGCATGTGGTAATCATTACCACATGGCTCGAAGATTGGTTTGCTTGAATGGGCTATCAAAATGGTTTTGGACCCATAGACATAAGATTGGATCTGATATAGGATATCAGTCCAAGACCAAGAGTCATATTGGATATGATCAGCAAAGAGTTGCTCACCTAAATAACTGAAGTTTGGGCGATGAGCTTTCACTCAAATCTCAGTGAAATATGGATCTTGGATCATTATATTCAACTTGAGGAAAATTAATTTTGAATATAATGCGAGCTGTCTTAAATGTTAAGATTTCTCATTCCTTGAACATCAAAACTAATTAAACTCTCTCTTTTCTTGATTCAGCTATGTCTAACAACAACAACTCAAACTCATTCACGTTGAGATCCGTCCTTGAGAAGGAAAAATTGAAAGGATCCAACCTCTTGGAATGGTATCGAAACATAAGAATCGTTCTCAGAAATGAGAAGAAGGAATATGTTCTTGAGAAACCTCTTCCTGAAAGGCCCATATCCAATGCTCCTATTGTTGATAAGGACAAGTGGGAAAAGCATTCGGATGATGTGACATATGTGATTTTTCTGATGTTGGCCACGATGAACTCGGAACTGCAGAAACAGTTTGAGAACACGGGGTTACCGATCAAAATAATCACAACCCTGAAATCTATGTTTCAAGAGCAAGCTCGCACTGAGAGATACCAGACGGTTAAATCTCTCATGGAGTGCAAGCTGTCAAAGAACAGTCCAAAAAAGCCCCCACGTCATCAAGATGATGGGTTATATCGATAACCTGGCTAAACTGGACTCTCCCCTTAGCCAAGAGTTGGCTACGGGCATCATCCTGCACTCTCTACCGACTAGCTTCGATCAGTTTGTTCAGAACTATAATATGAACAACATGACGAAGTCTCTGACTGAGCTGCATGGCATGCTCAAGACGGCATAACCCAACATCAAGAAGGCTGCTCCTGATGTACTTATGGTACAAAAGGGTAAAGGGTTTAAGAAACCTGCTAAGGGCAAAGGAAAAAGCAAGGCTGTCCAGGTTGAGAACCTGGACAAGCCTGAGTCGTCTTCCAAGCCCAAGCGTGGCTTAGTTGATACTTATACTTGTTTTTACCGCAAGAAGCCTGGGCATTGGAGGAGAAACTGCAAGGAATACCTGGAAGGGTTGAAGAACCTGAGGAAGTCGTACGAGACGACATCTAAAGGTATTTATGTTATAGAAGTAAATGTTACTTCATCAGGTTCTAATTCTTGGGTATTGGATACCGGCTGTGGTGCTCATATTTGTACTAATATGCAGGGCCTACGCAGCAGTAGAATGCTGAAGAAGGGACAAGTGGACCTGCGTGTTGGGAATGGAGCAAGAGTTGCTGCATTAGCCGTAGGAACTTATCATTTGTCTCTACCATCAGACATGATTTTAGAGTTGGAGAATTGCTACTATGTACCTGCGATAAGCAGGAATATCATTTCTATTTCTGTTTTAGACATGAATGGTTTTGAATTTTCGATTAAGAACAAATGTTGCTCTTTTATTCGAGATAATATATTTTATGGTAGCGCCCCATTAGAGAATGGGCTTTCTATTCTCAACCAATCAATGCCTGTTTATAACATAAATAACAAATCGTTTAAATAAAATGACTCAAACCCGACTTTTCTCTGGCACTATCGTTTGGACCACATCAATGAGAAAAGGATTCAAAAGCTCCATCGTGATGGGCTTTTAGACTCATTTGATTATGAATCTTTTGAGAAGTGTGAATCCTGCTTATTGGGCAAAATGACAAAGGCCCCTTTCAACAAGTTTAATGAAAGGGTCAGTGACTTGTTGGGCCTTATACATACAGATGTGTGTGGCCCAATGAGCATTAGTGCAAGAGGAAACATTAGGTACTTCATCACATTTACTGATGATTTCAGTAGATATGGGTATGTCTATCTTATAAGACATAAATTTGAATTCTTCGAAAGGTTCAAGGAATTCCAGAATAAAGTACAAAACCAACTAGGCAAAAGTATCAAAGCTCTTCGATCTGATCGTGGAGGTGAATACTTGAGCCAAGAGTTTGATGATCATCTTAGAGACTGTGGAATCCTTTCACAACTCACTCCTCTTGGAACACCACAGTGGAACGGTGTGTCTGAGAGGAGGAATCGGACTTTATTGGATATGGTTCGATCGATGATGAGTCATGTGGATCTACCGTTATCCTTCTGGGGATACGCTCTTGAAACGTCTGCGTTTACGCTGAACAGAGTTCTAACAAAATCAGTTGAAAAGACTCAATATGAGATGTGGACTGGAAAGGTTCCAAGTCTGTCTTTTCTTAAAATCTGGTGTTGCAAAGCTTATGTCAAGCGATTGATATCTGATAAGCTAGCACCCAAATATAGGGAATATTTCCATTTTTCCAAGACTAGGGAATCTGTGATAAGATTCGATCTTATACTGTCCGAACTTAGACTTCAGCCATCAGATCCTTTCACAGTTATCAGTAAAAAATCCACTTTTCTGTTCATCCTATATAACCACCGATTATTGATTAATTTCTTCCATAATCGACTCTTCGCTCTCCGAGGTAACCTTCAATCTTCCTTCGTTAATTAACATTTTTCAACTCAATGTCCGGAAGAAACGAACTTGAAGTTTTGATTTCTGGGAGTACTTGTCCTTGGCCAAGTATCCCGAGATCGGATCAATAAAAAGGAAGGCCCTAAACCCTGAAGGGATAGATATTCTGGTTCCGACGTCTGATCAGAGACCTTGGACTCCACCACCAGGCTACGTTTGTCTCCATGAAAGTTTCTTCGCCAAGGCAAATCTTTGGTTTCGAATACCTCAATTAATGGTAAGCTACTGCATCCGCCGAGAAATGGCGATGTCACAACTAACACCGAATTCCGTAAAAATCATCACCGGCCTTCTAGTACTTGCAGCTCGGTGCAATATTCAGCTAAATTCCTGGAAACTAGAAGAACTTACTAACATTTCCGGTGCTAGGAACCCAGAAGGAACCTTCAAACTAAACATCAAACCTAAGAAGAAAATCCTCACTAGATTCCGCACAAGTGCCAAGCTATGGTTCCGAAGTTACTTCTACGTTCGAATCAACGAAGCTTCAGTTTACAGATCTGATGCCAAAATCAATCGGAATTGGAGAACTATAATTGGTAGAAACTAGGTCCCCTCTCTCCTCCTTGTTCCAATACTAATTCTTCTCTATTTTCCTTTCAGTTAAACCAAGCTGCTTCCGAACCCTTCCACCAAACTTCTTCGAAGAGTTCGAAAAGCTTAAAGCGGAAGGAGAACTTCAGTGGAGTGAAATATTACCTGCTTCATTCTTCAGAGCTCGCTATTGGGCTGGTATGTTTTCTCCGAACTTCGTAATTTTACCAGTCTCCTTCTTGCCTTAAGATCAAATTTTGTAGGACGAGAAGACTGGAAGGGAACCGACTCTTCTCTTTAAAATGAAAAGATCAAACCCCGAAGGAGCTTCCGGCAGTGATTAGAATCTTCCGAGAAAGAAACAAGACTCCGAGGTTACCAGGAAAAAGAACGCGAAAACTTCGAAAAAGCAGAATGCTGAAAACATGAAGCTAATTTTGCCTGTAAAAGATCACCATGCTTTTAAATTCAAATTTGATGGTACATAACTTCTTTTCCAAAATAAAGAGAAAAGTTCCGAGCTTCTACGAAAGGCAAGTGGTTACGATAATCGTCTGCCCAAAGATTGCTCCGAATCAGATACTCTGGAAGCTCTTTCTTGCTCACTTTTCAAAGTAAAAATCAAGACAAACTCCTCTTTCACTTAGAACTTCTACTAATATTTTCTTTTTCTATTCCAGTCGGTGGGTTTTGTTGGCCAAGCATTCTTTCGGTATGAGAAGAGGCTCGCACAATCTGAATCGAAGATCAACTCTCTTCAAGCCGAGAATGAAGACTTGGAGAAGAGGTCCCTCGACGCCGAGAAAGCTTTGTCTGAAGAGCTCAATGAAGTTGCGAATAAGGATAAATGCTTGGGTAAAATGAAGGCGCACTTTGATTAAGGAGAGTCGAGGATTTCTGATGTTATTGCAGAAAACTTCCGGCTGATCACTGAACTGGCTGAAGTGAAACGTCAGGTGGTTGATATCTCGGAGGAACGAGATATCAACAAGGCTATTCTGGACTCCAAGTGTGCCGAGAACTACCAAGAGAGGCAACGCGCAGCCTTCAGTATCTGTCGAGAGAAGTTAATTCAACTTCAGAAATCCCTCGATTAATACTCCGAAGCTTATTCTGAGGCTTTTAGCAAAGCTAACGAGTATGGACAAACCGCAGCTGTTGCTATGAATCTTCATCTTCTTCTTGAAAAGGGACTCCCAATTCCGGAAGAGGATGTGGTTATTGCCGAGAAGGAACGCGACCTTGCCAAAGTTGCGATTTCTTTTATAATTCCAGAGTTTCGAAATGAGGATTTTAATATTTAGATTAGTAATCCTTATATTAAAAACCTAAACTCAATTCTCTTATGTAAATGTACTTCTTCGGATGTTAATAAAAATTCTTTTCTCATATAACTGGATTGTTCCTTCTTTCTCCATCCCAAATATGACATCTCGGATGTTAAATGAAAGTTTTGTTTCTCGTATAACTGGACTGTCCCTTCAATCTCCATCCCAAATATGACATCTTGGATGTTAACTGAAAGTTTTGTTTCTCGTATTATTTGGATTTGTTTACTCGAAGTTTCTCAATTTGATATTTCGAAACCCGGAACTAGCAAAAGGAAATAAGGCGCGCTTTCCTTATTCCTTTGCTTTAAAGTTTTACAATAAGTCCTACTTTATCAGACTTACTGTCGAACTTCTACATTCGGTAAAGAATGTGTAAGAGGTTTGTTTTTGATTTCGTACCCTTTAATCTCTCGGTCTTACTTTATCGGGCTCCGAGATTCTTTCAGGTAATTTTTATTTTGGTCGAGAACGTGATCAAGGTTTCGACTTTTTGTGATTCTTGGCATAGTTGAGTTGTGAACTGCAAAACTAAACCAAAGTTCATGGTGTTGTAGCTGAACCTTGTGAAAGGTTGTCTACGTACCCTCGGAGGGGATCAAGCCACACGTAATTCATTTTTTTTTTTTTTTTTTGAGGAAAAGACTAATCTCTTCCCTTCCGACCTTTCTTGGTTTTTCTCTCTACGTATTGTTCTCTTTCAAAAAGTTTCCCCAGGATTTCAGCATATGTCGGCTTCTTCTTGTTGACCGCGGTTAACATTAAAGGTTGATTCGGAGGTTCTTGGTTCCTTCGTAATTTATTCTCTGTTACAAAGCATCTCCGAGCCATCTTTTGGTCGCCTCGGACCGTAAAATATCGTTTTGGAGTTGGAAACTTCAGACACTGGTGGTAGGTAGATGGGACAGCTTCCATAGAGTATAACCACGGTGTTCCGACGACCGCGTTATAGATGGTGGCTTTTTCTACTACTTCAAACTTCACGATTTTTTTCACTCCTCCGGCCGATACTAGAAGTTTAATAGTTCCGATGGTTAACACCGTATCTCCTCCAAAGGCGGTTAGGTGTTTAACTAGAGCTTTTATCTTCTGATCTTTTACCTCCATCTTCTGTAATGTGTCTAAAGATATGACGTCTACCGAGCTTCCAGTGTCGACGAGAATCCTTTGAACGTCGCAATCGCTTATCTGAAGTTCGATTACAAGTGGGTCGTTGTGGGAAGCGTCGATTCCCTTCAGATCTTCGGTGGTAAATGTCAACTCCTTTTGCAAAGTGGAACTTCGTGGAACCTAATCCACATACAACCTAAAGAAACTTCGCTGAATTGATCGAACAGAATCCTCACAGTTTGCAAGCCCTCCCATTATCATGTTAATTCTTTTCCTTTGATTTGGGGGCAGTGAAGGTAGAACTTCTCCTTCTTCCGTATCTTGAAGGGGAAGCTGATTTTCCTTATCTTCTCGTGTCGTACGTTTCTCTTTTTCTCGATCTTGTTCAAATCGGATGACAATCAGGTGGTTCTTTAAATTTCGACAATCTTTAGTTTTGTGGTACTCGCACCAAGGAGCGGTTGGATCTTCAGGATCTCGGATGTAGGTGTATTTTGGCTTATCGTTCCGAGATATGTCTTTTTGTGAATCCGTTACGGAGAAGGTTGTTTCTCACCTTGATTTATCTTTTCGAGGGTTATCCCTTTCCACTCGCCGCCCTTCTCCTTTTTCCTCAGGTTTCACCTCTTTGCTCACCTTTGTGGATCCGTGTACTTTGGCAAGTTCGGCGCGATTTTCTTCAATCCTTATGTGAGTATTTGCTCGATGAAAAGCGTCGTTCATAGACTGAGGACGATGAACTTGATTTATCTTGATTGATACTAGGTTGCTGCGCTTAGCGCTCCAATTGCTAAGTCGTCGTCAATCCTTAGCGCAAATAAATCGCTTTAAATCTTTTAATGAAATCTCGGAGTGGCTCTTTCGGTCCTTGTTTTACTGCGTAGAGGTCCGATGCGGGGGCCTGTTGCTCTAAATGAAGCATGTACTGTTTGAAGAAGGCTTCTCGGAGTTCTGCAAAGCAACTGATTGAATTGGGGGGTAGAATAGTGAACCAAGCTTGGGCATCACCTCTCAAGCTCTCTAAGAAAAGTTGACATCTTCCCTCGTCCTCTTCGTTTCTTTGGAACTCAACTCGGCCGACTTTTACCAGAAAGGCTCTCATGTAGACTGCGGGATCCGTGGTTCCATCATAGGTTGGGAGTCTGAGCTTGTCGTTGAGTGGGACTCGCGCCTGCGTGATATTCTGAGTGAACGGGCTTCTCTCTGTTTCTGCCAGTAATTGATCGACTTCGGGGGCAATGCTAGTTGCCTTATGGACTAGCGATCGCATCTCTTCCAATTCACTTTTTAAAATTGCGATCGATTGGTCGGTGCTCGGGTTCTAAGTCATGTCATCTCTGCTTCTCTAACTTTGGCGGATAATGGTCGTCCTGGGATCTCTTGAACCGGTCTGATTGTCTTCAAATGTTACTTGCTGGGGAGTGGCTCATGAAGTTCTAACCGAAATCGTTCTAAGAGTTTGGTTATGATTTTGGGCTCTCAAACTTGGAGTTCTTCTGATATGATCTCCAGTTGATCGATCAGACTTCGGTTTATCCGTTGTTGGTGGTTGATTTGCTCTGTCATCCAACTTTCGCGCTGCTGTTGTGCTCTTACTACCACTCCATCAGGGGTTCTTATCTCTTCTATGTTGGGAATTTGATTTATTATCCGGTTTCCTCCGTTATTCGATGATAACATTCCTGCGGGTTGCTCAGTCGCCTGGGAGTTAGGACGAAGAGTTTCGTCTAGTACTTCCTGAGAATTCTGGGTTTCGGATGTTGAGGTTCGAACTATTGGATTAGTAGGCGTCACGAATCCTTGTTCTCCGAGTTGATTGCGTGTAGTATAAGGATAAATTAGTTCACGGGCTATTGGATTGCGGTTCTGGTCGGTATTCTGGACCGCTCCTTCTTCGTCGCTTACTTCTGCTTCTTCACCGTCTCAATGCTCATTAGTAGGTGGCTCTTCCGTGCTCATCCTCATATCTAAGATCTCTCTTTTTTCTTACCAAAAGTTAGCCGCCCCCCTTCCTGGCGCGCCAAATGTTGATACTGGGTTCAACTTCTAATTATTTGTAATTAGGGGGTTCGTTTTTAGGAAAGTACTTGATAAGAAAATAAAGTAGAAACCTCAGAAAGAGGGTGTATTATTATTAATGGTGTTTACAATGCTTGTTAACTCGGAATGTCGAGATTAACTTTATCAAAGAGAAGTAAAACCTAGGTAATCTTGTTCTTCTCCTCCGATTCTGAATGAATATCATTAGTGAGGGGGGGGGGGTATGTATTTATATATCCTTAATAGTCGGTCTAATATATTCTATTTTTCCAAGACTAGGGAATCTGTGATAAGATTCGATCTTATACTGTCCGAGCTTAGACTTCGGCTTATGACGATGTTCGTTTATACCCCCACTTCGGACACTAAATCTGATCAATCTTCTCCGAGGTATCCCTCGGTCATCTGGGCCGAGGGTCGAAATTCCTTTTGTCGGGACTTATAACCTAATAGATTATTAGGGAAGAGCTAGGCAGGGACCAAACTCCAATTATTGCCAAACTATTGATTAGGGGTAGAACCCCACCATCAACAGTCTCTCTTATATAACGGGAGTTAAATATCTCTGAGACTATCGAAGATTTGATACTGAGGGAATGTGTGGCCACACTCAAACAAGCTGAATGTCAGTTGTTTGCCTTTATCAGTATAAATCCGAGTTCGATGAACGTGATTTGGCTTTATAAGGATGACACAAGTTCTTGTCTTATGCTGAATCGAGATATAGAGACAAAGGGATTATTGGAATAAGTTGATTCCAGTACAAGTGGGAGATTGAAGGGAATGTCCTGGATATCATACTTGCATTCACTCTAGTATAGTTGTGAAGTCGAGATAAGACTCATGTGATACTGGGTAGTTATAATGCTTTGCTAGATGCCGCTTATAACTTATGAGTTATGAACTCATTGTCAGTATCATATGATCCTATAGGGTCACACACCTAAGCAAACTGGATAACAAGTACTGGGAATGATCATTAGAGTAATGATCTCATCAATGTGTAATTGTTACACATTGATATCGAGTTTTTATGATTGTGTCGATCGACACAGCTCAGGATTAAAGATACCGGGTTTTAATTAATGACTTAATTTAAACCGGTTAATCCATCGGTTAACTAGGGATTCTTCTATGTCGCCATATATAAGATAGAGGCACGACCTAGAGAGTTTCTAACCTAGTTTTACAGCCACCAGAGACTTTTGAATCCCAAGAGAATTGTTCTCAAAAGCAATAGCATCCCGATTCCAGTTTGTGTGTGTGTGGACTTCTGTAGAGGCGCAGCATCTGAGGCGCTCTTGTTCTCGATATCCTAATCATTCCGCTGCTAAGAAACTCCAGGTATATCCGTGAACTGAATTTGATTCAATAAACATAGATCTAGGACTATGGATTTGTGTTTAGGGTTTTAGAAAAGTTTTAAAACTCTACACCAAATTCCTTCACTTACCGCTTTCACAAAGCAATCCACACAGACATCACAAGTAAATAGAGAAAACGTGAGAAAGACCATTCATCTTGTTCCAAAACAAAAGTTTACCATTCCTCTAGAGAAATGATCACATAAATCAAATTCAAACAAATTATCTAAAACAAAACGGTATATATCAAATGACGGACGACTATCACAAGAATAAAAAAACAAAAAAAAACTCGTATTCATAGAAATTAATTATCTTTACCAAACATTAACCAGATCAATTGATTTGACCGTTTTTATTCCAACGAGACGTAAGCTGCTTATTTTCTCCATCTTTGCTAAAATAAACCCCATCTAGGCTAGCAGTATATATGTTTTTCACGGCACATAGACTGCTATCTTTGCTAATGTAAAGTCTGCTGCGTACATGAAATTAGGCCCTTGATAGAGTTTACAATGCACCAGTTTTCCTCTCTTCAAGAGAATTGTCGCGGTTTCGTGATAACCCGTGACATAGTGTTTTAACTTGTTGTTATTGCAATTGATTTTAAGACTCCCACCCATAAGGTTATTTAAAATTTCTAGAGATTTTGGAGCGTAAGGTTTAGCTTCCTCAGTCAATTTAAAATACAAAGTAGTAGTTAGAAGAAAAACTATTAGATACTTCATTTTTCTTTTTCTTCTTCTTAGTTTTCTTTTGGATTTATAATTTCAATGTAATAAGAATTCTAAGAGCATCGTTATTTATAGTCTTATATTTTTCTAAGAGCAGTTTTCTTTTAAAATCTTGAAAAAAAATAGAAAATAATATTAATTAATATGTGGCTCGAAGAAAATTTAGTGTAAAAAATAGATCCGCTAGTAAGATTAAATCAAATTAGTTAAATTTAGAAATTTAAATTTGACCAACTAGGTTTCACATTTGCGTGTCGTTTGGGTTTGGATTGGTTCTACTAAGGCTACGATTTACTCGGATATTTTTAAATCTCGGTTAAGTTCTGCTTTATCCGGGTTCGAGTCGGTTTGGATAGTTGATTGGAGGTTCGGCCTAGAACTAAAAAAATTCTAACTTTGTTTCGGTTAGTGTTTGTCCAGGATTTAAATGTCGGATAATTAGGATTAGGTTATTTAAGTGGACCAAATCAGTCCTATGTATGACTTTTTCCATGTGCATTTGCAGTGCACACTATTTTACCCATGACCATTGTGAAACATCGGTTAGTTAGGATTACGTGAACTTATGTATTGATATTTTGACCGGTTTTTGTAATCATATTCTATACGGTTTTGGAGTATTTTCTACACTTTAAGCCGGAGAAACAGGAGATTTCACGAGATGGAACAATTGGAGAAGACTTAGATTATTTAGAGCATAGATGAAGAAATATTGAACCGATGACAAAGTTGACCGACTCAAAGCTGAAGTCGACCGACTTGTTATGGCTGTTAGAAGAAAAGAAAATACTTTTCGGGCTTTTTCTAAACTCGAAGTCTTGGAATCCCATTACCAAACTAGAAGCTCGTTCCCTGGAGTCATATAAGCGACCTTAAGAAGAAGGATTAGTTCAAGTCTTCAAGCCCTCAAGTTCTGAAGAAGCTATTCTCTAAAATCACCAAACTCTTACTTTTGCCTCAAGGAGCCACTTGTTCTTAAGGTTCCTTGAGTTTTGATCACTACGTTGGATACAGAGAGAGAGGCCCACAAATTTGTCTACTCTCTAAACCCTACTCTTTAATTTTATGCAAGCTTTGATATTAATATTGATGATGGTTATGCTTGCTATGTGTGAGTAGTTCATTTGTTAGATCGAAGATTTTTAATGGTTTCATAGATCTATACAGCACTTAACATGATATGATCAGTAATGACTCTCTACTTTAATGGTCTCTAATACAATATCTTGACTTGATCACTTAGGATATTGATCTCTAGGTTTTGCAATCTTATATATCATTTTATAGTAAGGTCATAACATGGTTTTTAGTAGGTAGTCTTGTCCTTGTTCAAATCAACATTTGGCTTGGAAGGTTATGAACAATAAGATCTGGGTTTATTGCATGTGCTAGCTACCTTAGGATGAAAAGTATCATTTATGATCTAGTGGTTAATGCATAGGTATAGCGCTTCGGGATACCAGGTTTTATATATCTATGCCTTATGTGTTTAAGAGTCTATTGGTTGTTTATTTTGTGCTGATCTACATCTCCTGCGATACTTCCCTTGATCTAGCACCTTAATTCCATAAGTTACAACACAAAAAATACTAGATAAGTTACTTAGAATTATTTAGCTTCCTGATTAGAATTGAAACTCAACATAATTTTTGTGGGATCGATAACCTTTAATAGTACAATCGATAACCTTTAATACTACAATTGCAAATTGTGCACCTGCAGTAAAATTTAGGTGAAATAATTCACTCATTAAAAGGTTTTTCGATTTTGATTAGATTAGGAAGTTATGATAAAAATTGTTACTAAAAGTCTCTCCTCTTTTCTTTTTGATAGACAGAAAACCATGCAACAAAATTGGAGAAGAGATGAACGACCAGATGTGGATTTCACAATATCTATTTGATACCAAGATGGATACTTCAACCTGCACTCAACCTACAAGTTAATGCTACAAACTTCTGGAGTGGATAGCCTGTTTGAAGAAGTCTTGGAGATGTAGAACATAACATATGACAGCCTTGTGAAGAAGATGGACCAGCTATTTCTTACCCTTGATGAGTGAATTGGTACCGTCAAGCTTGATATTGGAAGATTTCATGAAAGAGTGGAGGAGCTTGAACGATTTGCTGGGGTCAAGAGAGTTGCAAAACGTCCTGGAGTAGTCCGAGCTGTTTATACCAAGAAGTCTTGTGAAGAGAAAGTCATGGAGGAGACAAGTGAAGAAAGCTCGTCCGATATAGTTGGTCGACTCCCATCTATGGCCAGTGATGTGTGAAGTAATTCATCTAAATATGACTGCAAGTGACAGTGTACAATTGTAGTACTTAGGTTATCGATCTCACAGATTCCTAAGGCCAATTTGGATTAATGCAATGATGATGTATAAATTAATATCTAGTGACTAAGCTAATTGATTGAGGTGGTTATATGCAAGAACTAAAAGCATTAGATCTAAGGAAATTCATTGGGAAACAATGGATCATGGTTTATTAGGTGACTTCTTAAACTCTAAGCACGTTATATTTTCAAAACTCTAAGGGTGTATTAGCGAATTGACTTTATTTAAAAACCTAAATCTCAAGTCTCCTTGGATTGTCGTTGGAGATAAAAAAGAGCATTAATTCAAAAAGTTAGATCTGTTCACAAGGTGTCTAAACAAATATTGGCTATGGCACATAACACACCTTGCTCACTACAGACTTTTCGGGTTTCTTCCAATCCCACTAGGGTAAAGAAATCGACCTTGATTACCTAGACGTGGTTAATTACGTCACTTATAAGTGTTAAACACAATATGTAGTGAAAAATCTCGTGAACTTATCCACATATGAGAACCGTATTAATGATCCATTGAAAAACCCTTTTGAAAACCCTATATCTAATATAAGAACTACTAAGACATGACTATGATGATACAAATCATCATTAGATTAATGAATTGCATGCAAAGATAAAATAGAGAAAGTAATATCAGAGGCTCATGGATCTTAAAAGAGTAGTGATAATCTCTTAACTTCTCAAAGTCAAAAACCTAGATCTAGTAACAAGAGATGAAGAACTCAAACAACAAGGATAATTTGAAAACAAAGTAACTTTATGATTGCTGGATGATGATTTTCGTGTGTCTTTTTCTGCTGCTGGAGAGATTCTTTTATAGCTCCTTAGGTCGGTTCTAGGGTAGAACCTCCTTAAAACTTGAGTTGGACCTCATTGGGGCAAGTCGAGCCAGTCTTGTAAAATCTGTCAGAATAACATGTCTTCAGTAAAACGACTATATCTTGAGCTTCAGGCATCCAATGGACTTGATTCTAACTTCAAATGAAATTTAACTTCCGTGCCTACAAATGGATATGTAAATTGTCTCCAGGCTCGTTGGTTAAGTGGATCAAAGGTCATCCGAGCTCTTGGCTTCCGTTTCTGTCTCTGTAGCTCATTTGCTAGTTTTGCTCTAAATTTCTTCACTTCAACTCCTTTTGTTCCAAAACATCTTTTGCTTGCTAGACCTGTATAAATACCTAAAGAATACTAGAAAGACTCTATAAAATCACATTAACCATGGTAGAAAATCGGTAAAATCCATGATACATCAGTCAGTCGAATCATTGGCGGTCGGTGGACTCTCGAAGAGGTCGATCGACCCGTTGCCTTCTGATGAAGAGATTAGCTGTCCTTTAATGCAAATTCCGCCAAAGAAAAGTGTTTACAGGACGTGGTGCACTAATCAATCGGTGTATCCATGGATCCCTATTCATGAATATGAAGTTCATGAACCTGGTTTTGACATGGGAACAAGAGAAGATTATTGGGAGCTAAGGAAGGAAGTGAAAGCTTATTCCAAATGATTTATGTGGATAATGCCCTTTGCACGAGCTTATAGACTGGGGAAAGAATTTGAATACGTGCTTAGTGAGGTGATGAGATGGAAGATTTCCCTAGAAGATGCTAATGGAGTGTTTGCTGCAATTTGTGATAAGGCTATCATGTACCAGATGTCTGATAAGAAGAAGGATCCTGGGCAATTTGAGCTTAACATAACTATTGGAGATCAATTGTTCAGGATATGCCTATGTGATTTTGGAGCAAGCAGCAATACCATACCTCTAGAAGAAGTGAAGAGATTGAAAGCCGATGAACACAGACCTACCAAGAAGGAGATGAGACTAGCTGATGACACAAGTGTGATCCCATTGGGAAAATTGAAGAACTTACCATGCATGATTGGAGATAGGTTCGTGACCCTTGATTTTTATGTGCTGGAGACATGTTATGTTGATGAAGCGGATGGTATAGAGAAAACTATACTTTGGAGATCATTTCTAATTGATTGCAATGATGATACAATAACCTTAAGAAACTTAGGAAATCCAAATATTACTTTCAAGGTTAAGGAGAAGGATGAAGATTTTGATTATTTCTACCCAGAGAAAACGAAGATGAAAAGTCTAGCAGTCAACCAACTCGTTATGGCAGTTAAGAAAAAGGAAATTACTTTTTGGGCTTTTTCTAAACCCGAAGTCTTGGAAACCCATTGCCGACCTAGAAGCTCATTCCCTGGAAATATATAAACGACCTAAAGCAGAAAGATTAGGTCAAGCCTTCAAGCCCTCAAGTTTTCAAGAAGCTATTCTCTCAAATTTTTTGAAACAATAAAAACATAAATTATTCGTATTAATTTAAGTTTTCTTTATTTATTTATTTACTTTATGCAAGTAGTCATTAGGAACCCGAAACCCTTAAAAATTCAATTTTATCTTTTACATTCTTATAGTTAGACCGAGAAACCATCAAGTAGTAACTCTCATTCTCCGTGGATCAATACCCTCTAGTTACTTGTATCTCTATTATTTATGATTAGAGAGGATTTAGGGTTTAGGGTTTAGGAATTATAAATATTTTTTGACGAATTGTTTAGGATGATTTTACTAAACCAAAGACTACCTCATCAAAATGGCGCCATTCTCGGGGAATGATGTATTTTTTACTTTGGTTATTTGGTTTTGCATACATACGATCTTTTTAACTTTAGGAACCTTTTATGTTTTGCATTTATAAGACTTTTTTTTACATTTTGTATAAGGATTCTAACTCCCTATTTATATCTTTTTTTTGTTAGGAACTAACGATAATTTTGGAACATGAGAAGCTAATTAAGGAGCAAAAGAGCCATTGCAATAATGAAAGAAGTTTGGAGTCAAAAGTTGAGGTTCAGATACAAGGGAATCATATAGGTCGACACCATGGATAATACAATCAACGTATCAACCGCAAATCAACCAATACAAACACACTATAAGATTTTATATAAAAACTCAGAACGCATCAACCAACTGTATTGGTCGATACAAAGGTAAGTGTGTGAATTAAATTAAAATTTCCGAGATCTTAGGCCTTGATTGGTAAAGTATTTGGGTGAGTTTAATGCTTTGTTATATTCAATCAATTATTTTCATTTATAGCATTAAACAAAGCATTTAGAGTTCTAAATGCTCATTTTGCTAATGCTCAAGGTTAGAACATTTGACTTAGCATTAACATTATAAATTAAGAATTACAATAATACCCTTACTTAATTAAGTTTTAAATTATTATCTTATGTCATTATGGTAATTTTGTATCCAAATGCTTATATTTTTACCAATCACATAATTTAATAAATTACATATAGTTTATACACAACTAATGTTGATACTCATGTTGGTTTATGCTAATGCTTTAATATAAGTTGTACCAATTAAGGCCTTACTCTTCTAAACTCTGATTTGACCACTCATAATGCCTTGAAACTCACTCCTTTTTTCAGCTTCTTTCTTCATTTTAAACCTTTCTTATATTACTCTAATAGCCTACAAATATCATTATATGTCTGGCATAGCATACATTTTCTTCAAATTACTCAAATATTGGTAACCCCTAGAAAATTACAATAAACACCCTTGATTAGTTTTTTTAATTAAGATTATTTTTAATTAAATAATATTTCGGAATTAAAATAAATTTAACATAAATAATCAAATTACCCGTCTGATAATCAAATTACACGTCTGTAATAACTGTCATTAATGATCAAAATAGAGGGAAGAGACCACTTGATCATCATTTTCGTTTTTCCACTATTCATACGAGAAAAAAAAATTGTCACTTCTCTCGGTGATTTCAGAAACGAAACCCCAACCGCCGTTGTCGTTGATATTGTTTCTTCCGGTCGAAATCGTCTTCCCCGTATCGTCGCCGTCGCATTTTATACGAGCAAGAGTGCACGCGAAGATCATCTAACCAGTGGGGACTCTTCATCTTCCTTCGTTTTCGGCAAAAAAAAATGTGTTGTATGTTTTGACGATTTCTTTTAAATTTTCCGAAAAAATCTGGCCTATATGTTCAATTGCAAGTGAATAAAACCTTTTTCGAAAACGGGCGGGATGATATTTAGGGGTTTTAAGGCTGGAATATGTGTTGTTGTTTGTCAATTGTTATGTGAAGACAAAATTAAGTATTTTTCATGGTTGATTTATGTACATTTGGTGGCGGATTTGTTATATATCTATTCGGTGGCTGATTTATAAACCAGCTATCGACTTGTTACGAATGATTTATCCTTGATACTATGGTTGATTTAAAATTAGGGAGGATTACTAATCTAGTATGAAAAAGACTAAAATTATTAGACTAGTATTAATTTTTTGAGCCTTAAAATGAGTATTTTCGTGCCTAAATACCCTTATTTCATTTGACAGGAAAAAATGTATTTACCAAAATGCCACATTCCCAACAAAATAAATCAGCAATTTTTAAAAAAAAAATCCGCAGACATGTGTTGAAAAGTTATTTTTTGCGGAGTTGTTTTGCAGATTTAAATGTCTACGGATTTATTTTGTACAAATTTAATTTAGCATGTCGCAGATTTAATTTAGATTTATTGCAAAGGAAAACAACTTATTTATCTAGTACGTAATGTAACATATTTGTTTTAAATGTAACAGATTTATTTTTCTGCGGATTTTTTTTTGCAGATATATTAAATTTTGAAGATTTTTTTTACAGATTTATTTTTATTTTTCGAAGATTTGTACGTGATTTTGCAGGTTTTCCATAATTTGCGGATTTATTTTGCAGATTTATATCGTAGTGTCGAAGATTTTTGGTCTTTGATGCAGATCTATTTAAATCTACAACACTTCAAAAGTTGGTGAAAAAATTACTGACATAGTATTATAGTGTAACAGATTTATTTAATGTGTTACAGATTTATTTGAAATTTTAAGGATTTTTTTATGATTGATGATTTGGCAAAAGAAAAACTCTTTTTTTTTCTACAGATTTGTTTATGGAAAAAAAATAAATTTTTTTTTTAATTAAAAACAGAATTAAGGTCGATGTGTATTTAAAAACTTTACAAATTCTTAAAAATAAAATTTCCGTTTTTTTATATTTTTTTTAATAAAAACGAAATTAAAACTATTTTTTTTAATTAATTCACTAAATATTGTTAACTTTTTATTATGTTAGTATAAGGATATTTTAGTATTTTAGAACCTCCCTAATACTAATTTTGTAAAAGGATACTAACTTAGTAATTATACTAAAGATTCATACTAATGAGAGTAAATTTCACTTAAAATTATGTTGCGGCTTATTTATCGTATGTATGCTTTGCGGCTGATTTTTCTTTGCTACTGGAGATGAATTAGTTTTATATGAAAGCTGATTTATTGTTATGTTAAGGTTGATATATGTATGCAATTGTGGCTAAGTTTTTTTTTTTTATGTTGCGGCTAGTTTATTGTATCATTTACGGCTGATTTATCATTGCTATTGTGGTTTACTTAACTTTCAATGTTGGCTTATTTGTTATATGCTTTACGGCTGGTTTACACTTTTTATGTGGCTGAGTTAGCTTTCTATTGCGGCTGATTTATTATATGTTTTACGGCTGGTTTATACTTGTTAATGTGGCTGAGTTAACTTTATGTTGCAGCTGATTTATTGTTATGTTATGTATGTCTTATCAGATGGTAGTTCTGAAGAACAAATAAGGAATTATTCTCCGAGACTTTATGCGGAAGGGGAATCTATTTTGGAAAATAGAACTATTAACCACAATTGTAAAGTGGGAGAGTTCCCTACGATTAAATAAGAAATTGGACAAGATGTGTTGGAATAATTCTTAAGCTAGCTGATAGCAAATGTGTTTGTTCTGGTAAGGCTGTACACTATCTACTTTGTAGATAAAAGTAGATAGTTGCAAGTACATAAGAAGGAGATTTGGTGTCTCGTTGGTGGTCAACCTATCAGGTATAGCTTACACGAGTTTGGTGAGATCACGGGGTTAAACACAGATCCACTGCCATCGGAAAGTTTTGAACTTGATCACAAAACGTTCTAGGATGAGTTGAAAGTTCTGGGTGGGGTGCGTGTGAGGAAAATGATTATGAAGGAGGTTGTAGAAGAGCTACTTCATACATGGCCAAATGAAGAAAAAGACCCACAACTTGATAACTTGATGAGAGACATACATGAGGGTACGCTTGTTAAGTTTTTGTGGGATGTGAGGAGGAATGAGAACAAGAAAAGTATATATAATAAAGTAGCGATAGATTCAGAACATCCCGCAAAGAAGCAAAAATTGAAGGAAGCTAAGAAACCCAAGGAAGTGAACAACATTGATAGTGTATCTGGTGAAGAAGATGTAGAGAAGAGGAAGAGGAAAAAAGCAATGGTAAGTGATATGGTATATAGTACTTTTACATTTTATGTAAAATTTGTTTAGCTTGTTCCTGATTATCAATGATTGTGTTGGAGGGTGCTAATAAGGTGGAACATATTGAGAGAGATGTGTAAAAACCCTCCTTCTTATAGTGGAGAAACTGTACCAAAGGTTCGACAACGTTGATGATAGATTTGACAACTTTGAAGGTAGGTTGCTAACCATTGAGATAAATATTAGAGAAATAAAGATATGGAGAAGGTGATTGATGATAGAGTCGAATCTAGAATGGATGCAAGGTATGACACAAGTATGATGGGCTGATGAGATGGAAAATTAAGTGTTTCAGCACCTGATTTTTGTAAGAATTTATCCACTTTATCCCATCTTCATATCATTTCTCATGCATTTAGGGTAGATTTCCAATGTAGGCGTCCTAGGAGTCCGCATTTGTGTATTTCAGGTGATTTTAGGTCAATAAGGAAGGAAAAGAACTCAAAAAAGGAGAAAGCAAGTCAAGGATCAAAGGCAAGGGAGAAAACTATCGATTGGTCGAACCTCACTCATATCGAAGACGTATCGATCGATATGAGATGGAGAATATCGAGACCCATATCGATCGATAGGTAGAAGCCAGAAGCAAAAAAAGACGGAAATGCCCCTGACCGACCAAGCTCCCCTATAAATAGAGCTTATCCCATCATAGAGGACACACACCCTCTCCACACTTCCTTTTTAGTCTTGCCTAGGTTTATCTTTTGCTACCATAAAAGGTAGCTTTGTAAATATTTTTATGTTCTTCTTTTCTTTTTATTTTAGTTATGTAAGACAATTATGTTTAATTAAAGTTTAATTACGGAAGTTAATTAAGAGAGAGAGTGATTATGGTTGTCTTAATTACGGTTAATTAGTTGGGTTCTTTGAAACCAATTAGGTTTAGGTCTCCTAATCATTGGTCTTTAGAGGTGAATAGAGATGAAGATTAGTGACTCCTCCTATCACTCTTTTCAACCTCTACCCTTTCTAATCCTAGGGATTAGTGGGTAAAGCCCAATTGATTAGTTGAGAGGCTTTCTCTACCCTAATAGATCAATGGAATAGAGATTAGGGTTTGATTTGTGGAAACCTTTGTGTGCTTATAGCCTAGATCTATGTTTGTACCCTCTCAAATGGCTTAACTTGTTAGGAGAATAGATCTAGAGATCTAGTTGAATTCCTAAGAAATTGCTGGATCAATTGGCTAGATTAGAATCAAACTTCCACATTAAGATATGCAAAGGCACTTGTAGCACTTAAGACCTGTAGATGTTTATCTTGATTAAATAGGGCCCATTGATAGAGAAAACACTTAGTGGTACGGTTATTTTGGATCGGATGATCGGGTAGCTACTAAAACCGAAGCAACAAGTCCCTAACCCGAGATAACAACATTAGTTAATAAACTTCGTAATCCAATCTATGTTAATTAGCACTCCTCAGTTACCTAGATTTCTATCTTAGTCAACTAGAAACTTCAAAACCAACAACTACAAAACCCCTTTTTATATTTAGGCTTTCAATTTGGCTTAGATACAGCTTGATAACTTCCCTGCTCCTTTGGGTTCGATCTCTCAATTCCTACAACGAGTATAGCTTATACTTGGGCTAAGATTGAGGTGAGTATAGCAATTGGCAAAGCTTATTAAGAAATATCTAGACCGCTTAGTTAGCCAAACCCTATCATAAAAAATAAAATAAAAACCCTTACCCGACCGCCAATATCGACCCCATATCGATCGATACAGCCAATGTATCGACATCGAACCGGTGGATATCTCATCACGATCTGGGTAACCCAACTCGTGTCGACCCTGTATCGATCGACACGAAAGAATATCGACCCTATATCGGTCGATATTAATCATTCTGTAAAATATTATCGTTTATCTGGGTTTGTATATCGTCCTTATATCGGTCAATATTGTATAGTATCGAGTATCTAGTTTAGCATATCGACTGCATGTCAGTCGATAGTAGTAATGTGTCGACCCTATATCAATCGATACAAAACATACTGTGAATTTATCAAATAATTTTTGCTTTCTTTGAAACATACTAACTAGATTTCCATCTTTGTTCTCTTGAGTAACAGCGAAGGAAACCTTATTCCACCCACGGACATAACCAAACTTGAGCGCACCATAAGGAGATCAAAGAAGAATCGTAAGAAGGGAACTCAATCACCAAAGATGGGGGACCGAATAGAAGGAGCAGACGAAGGAGGAGTTCAAGAGCCGGAACAGTTGATCGGAATATATGATGAGCCGAACTTAACGCCGTCACAAACCGGAATCAAAATCCTGGATGGAGGAGACAACCAACTTGATATCAAAGGAATGGTGCTCAACATGGTGCTTCAACACCGATTCAACAGGATGACTCATGAGAACCCGCTGGACCATCTCGAGAAGTTTGAGAGGTATGCCAAACTGTCCGAACCAATGGAGCTAACGCCGATGCATACAAGCTCACTCTATTTCCGTTCTCTCTAGCGAATAAGGCGAACCATTGGGAGAAGAATGTACCAAGTGCTACAATTAAGACTTGGGAGGATTGTAAGAAGGCGTTTCTAAACAAGTTCTTCAACCGACAGCTGACTATCAAGTTCTGAAATGATATATCAAGCTTCCGCCAAGCTGCCAATGAAGATCTACTTGAAGCATGGGAGAGATTCAAGGGATACACTAATGATTGCCCACATCATGGTTTCAAGAAGGAACAACTTCTCAACACATTCCACCAAGGATGCCAACCCCAATGGAGATTAGCAATAACCACGACAAGCCAAGGAAGTTTTGTGGATCTCACTATTAGCCAAGGAGAGAAGATTATTGAAAATCTAGCTCAATCAGAGCATGGCTTGACTAATCCGCAAGACAAACAAACCGAAACTTCGGAGTTGAAGGAACTTAAGGAACAAATTGAGAAGATGGCCAAGAAGATTGAGCAATCCTTGTTAATGGCTCAACAAGTTCAAAACCATAAGAGGAGTGCCAACATGGCACAAGAAGAGGATGTCTACCAAGTAGAAGATATGAACTTTGTTGCCAAAAATTGTCAATACTCTCAAGGATACAACAACCAAGGAGGTTTTGGTAGGCAAGGCCAAGGTTATGGTAATCAAGGGTATAAAAGAAATCAAGGGTATAGTGGATATGGAAATCAAGGTGGGGGCTATCAAGCCCAATCCTCTAACACAACCTCTCAAGATGAAGGCACAAAATCCATTTTAAAACAAGTGTTGGAAAGCCAAGGGAAGCACTCAAGTGAGACATCAGCGAAGATGAATGAAGTAGCCGCCAAGGTAGAAACAAGCCTTGGGTGATGAACAAAAAGATTGATGGGTACTACGCTGACCTTAATAGCAAGATGGAGAAGCTCTCTAACAACATGAGGCTCCTGGAGAAAAGGACAACCGACCTAAGCCAACCTTCTCAAGCCACAACTTCAACTCTACCCGGAAAACCCGAACAAAATCTGAAAGACTTTTGCGGAGCAATCAATGGAAGAGAAAAGTGGGAAGATTTTGAAGGCTATGAGGAACTTCAAAACATGATGAGCGATCCCAAGAACTTTGAAGAAGACAATGAATTCATAGCCGAGTTCCTCGAAACTTGGCTAGAAGATGGCGATGATTCCGGCCTTGATGATCAATGGCATGAAGAGGAGGACTACGAAATGTTCCAAATGGATGAAGAAGGTATGGGTGCTGGAAGGATCTACAATAGTGAAGGTGAACCAACGAAGATCGGTGAAGAAGGGATATCGATCGATAGCATGGTCATATCGACTTATGCATCGATCGATACCAACTACCCAGAAAGAAATAAACGAGTATCGACCACTCTATCGGTCGATACCAATGTCTCTGCAATCGAGAAGATGATGGGAAAGCTTCACATAACCAACCCAAGGAAGAGCCAGCCGAGTTCATCATCAAAATGCCAAAGAGTCCCATTCCCCAAAGGAAGAGTGCTTGAAAGAAGAGAACACGAAGAAAAGACATGGACGAGAAGTGTGAACAAGATGAGTGATCCGGGACCTTTTTCAATTCCTTGCCGTTTGGGAAGCATGAAGATCAAGGAAGCTTTGGCAGACACGGGAGCAAACATCAATGTAATCTCCCAAGCTCTTCTAGCCGAGCTAGGCATGAGCCACATTCCAAAAAGATAGCTCTAGCCGATGCAACAACAAGAACCCCAAAAGGAATAGTGAGAGATGTCCCAATTGGAGTGAAGGTATGGATTGTGCCCACCGACCTAGTGGTGGTGGAGGCGATGAGGAATGAGCCGGTACCACTAGTACTTGGCCGCCCCTTTCTAGCCACCGTGGGAGCACAAATCGACTTTGAAGGCATGAAGATCACATTCACGAGACTTGGAAACCAAGTCTACAACCGAGCCTCCACTTCTTTGGATCAATGTAGAACATTATATGATGACTATGATCAAGAATCTGTAGGGGAGAATGATGTGGAAGTAGAACTCAATGAGCTTGAGAATGGTGAAGTGCTAGCCATGAACTTGTGCCATGCCGTGATGACTAGTGAAGAAGAGGAGGCAAACCAAGAAGACATGGCAATCAAGTACCACGTTTTCACGGAAATGTTGGAGGAAAGCCTCACCAACAACCCGGAACAAACGGAGATGTTCTACCTACTCCGGAAGGCACTTCACAAGGTGTTACCAAGACTCCAAAACTTCAACAAAGGAGGAAAGTTTCACCTTTGAAGGTCTTTCTATACAGGCACTCAACAAACTACAAACCGAAGAGTCTATGTCTTACCACATCAAAGGATGCCCGATACTCAAGCTCTAGACGGGACAAGCCTCGATGCTCTATTCATAGCCGCGGGGAGGGGAGAAAGACAATACCAATTCCCCAACCTAAATGAGATCCCGAGCCATCAAGAAGCTCAAGAGAGGCACGCTTACCGAATCCCGACTCTAGCAACCCAAGCGACCGAACATGAGACGAATCTTCTCCTCAAACCCCACGCATTCTATGATGGATCGATTCATTACCAGGTAATGAATAGGAGAGTTAACTCACCTTTCACATACATCAGCGCGAGATTCAATGAAGAAGCTATATCCGCTGAAGAAAAAGCTGAGCTCCTCACCAACCCGATTAAGATCATCCTCAAAACCGAAAGAGACCAAGAAATGGAACGAAGATACCACGGATCTAACTCTAGATCTGCTTATGGGCAAAGGTAAGTCCCACTATCCTTCACACCATTGTAAATACCACTAGCTTTAGGTCTTATGCGGATTTTACCTCTCTCGATTTGATTCCACCGGGACGGTGTCAATTAAGTCTGTGGGAGGACTTTATGGTTACTAACCTAGTTTTCTTCTTTTCTTATCTTACATTTTTTTAGAACCCTTAATCATTAAGTTTTCTTAATTTCTAAGTTTTATAAAAAAAAAAAATGAGAAAAAGCTTTTGAAAACAATTTTACAAAAAAAAAAAAAAAAAAAAAACTAAAAACAAAAGTCGGATTTCAATATCGATTGATACAGTTTTCGATAGCCTCTTATCGACCAACGTATCAATCGATATAAAACATTCTGTAAAATATGTAAGATATTTTTATTTTCAAAGTTTCGAAGTATTTCTTGCATGTAGTCGCATTATTATGCTAGAATAAGAGTAGAATCGAGTCCAAAAGCTTTAGGATACATAAATAAGCATGATTTGAAATTTTGATTTCCTTTGACAAAACTCCTTTCAAATGGTTTGAATTTAAGGCAAAAGAGGAAATAAACTCAAGAAAATGAAAAATCTCATCTTTCATTCAACGATCTCAAAACCTTTTCAACCCATTCAGCATTGCATAGAATGAATTTAACCTCACCCTTATTTGGTTTAAAAATTGAGCTCACCAAGTTTTGTTAAGGAAATTTTGAAAGAACAACCTTGTGGTAATTCTTACACACATTTGGACCTTCTTTTTCCTTTTTACCACTCTCTTGTGGGTCCAAATGGCCATCCTCACCAATGGTTACCCCTACCTTTACCCAAACTCTTCTTTCAAACCTATGCGTTATTTGTGAGTGAATTGTGTGGCCTTTTTCGAGCGCGTACTTTGCAAAACATGTTGAGCCTCGATATCGACAGGGTTAGGATTGTCATGTAGAAGCTCACTCACTTTTGAGCTTGAAAGATAGGTCTAGGAGAGATTAGGATGGGATTGTGATTTGGGAAAGAATGGGAAATGTGTACAAATGAGAAGTAAAGTAAAAGGGCTATATATATATATATCTCCATTTCAAATTCCTCAAAAGTATGGGAGAAAGAGGGATTAAGTGAAGAAGGAATGAAAGCACAAAAACATTTTTCTTACCATGGATAGATTAGGATGGGAAAAAGGCTTACTTAGGACTTGATACATAAACTTAGAGAAGGATGCAAAAGGGGCATAGAAGGGTAGATAACAATCTAAACCTTGTATGCACCAGATGTTCTTGGCTCTTAGTATTTTGCGAAAGTACCATTCATTTTGAGAAAAACCCATGTTTTCAACAAGCTTTCTTATCTTCAATCTTTGAGACCTTTCTCTTACCAAGCCAAGCAAGTTTGTTTTGATCAATTTCCTTAACAAAATCTCACCACTGGTATTTAATTTGATTTAAAAGAGGTTGGATGAGTGAAATGCAATGTGGATTAATAAGGGTGTGGTAATGAGGACACTTGAATGAATGGGGAATATGTTTTCGAAAAGGGAAATTCTCTCTTTTGCCACACTCTCGATTTGTCAACCAACAAAACATTTTCTCTATACCAAAGGATTTGAAACCTTTCTCTTTAGGATTCACCTTTGTTTACTCGAGGACGAGTAAAAGGTAAGTCCGGGGGAATTGATGAGATGGGAAATTGAGTGGTTTAGCACCTGATTTTTGTACGATTTTATCCAATTTATCCCATCTTCATGTCATTTCTCATGCATTTAGGGTAGATTTCCACTTTAGGCGTCCTAGGAGTCCGTATTTGTGTATTTTGTGTATTGCAGGTGATTTTAGGAAGGAAAAGAGCTCAAAAAAGGAGAAAGCAAGTCAAGGATCAAAGGAAAGGGAGCAAACTATTGATTGGTCGAACCTCACTCATATCGAAGACGTATCGATCGATATGAGATGGAGAATATCGAGACCCATATCGATCGATAGGTAGAAGCCAGAAGCAAAAAAAAAGAAAAGGAAATGCCCCTGACCGACCAAACTCCCCTATAAATAAAGCTTGTCCCATCGTAGAGGACACACACCCTCTCCACACTTCCTTTTTAGTCTTGCCTAGGTTTATCTTTTGCTACCATAAAAGGTAGCTTTGTAAATATTTTTATGTTCTTCTTTTCTTTTTATTTTAGTTATGTAAGACAATTATGTTTAATTAAAGTTTAATTACGGAAGTTAATTAAGAGAGAGAGTGATTATAGTTGTCTTAATTACGGTTAATTAGTTGGGTTCTTTGAAACCAATTAGGTTTAGGTCTCCTAATCATTGGTCTTTAGAGGTGAAGAGAGATGAAGATTAGTGACTCCTCCTATCACTCTTTTCAACCTCTACCCCTTCTAATCCTAGGGATTAGTGGGTAAAGCCCAATTGATTAGTTGAGAGGCTTTCTCTACCCTAATAGATCAATGGAATAGAGATTAGGGTTTGATTTGTGGAAACCTTTGTGTGCTTATAGCCTAGATCTATGTTTGTACCCTCTCAAATGGCTTAACTTGTTAGGAGAATAGATCTAGAGATCTAGTTGAATTCCTAAGAAATTGCTGGATCAATTGGCTAGATTAGAATCAAACTTCCACATTAAGATATGCAAAGGCACTTGTAGCACTTAAGACCTGTAGATGTTTATCTTGATTAAATAGGGCCCATTGATAGAGAAAACACTTAGTGGTACGGTTATTTTGGATCGGATGATCGGGTAACTACTAAAACCGAAGCAACAAGTCCTTAACCCGAGATAACAACCTTAGTTAATAAACTTCCTAATCCAATCTATCTTAATTAGCACTCCTTAGTTACCTAGATTTCTATCTTAGTCAACTAGAAACTTCAAAACCAACAACAACAAAACCCCTTTTTATATCTAGGCTTTCAATTTGGCTTAGGTACAGCTTGATAACTTCCATACTCCTTTGGGTTCGATCCCTCAATTCCTACAACGAGTATAGCTTATACTTGGGTTAAGATTGAGGTGTTTATAAATTTTAAAACTTGAAACATTGACACATCATGGGCGTTGAATTCAGAGTTGATTATATTGAGAATGATATTATGCAGATGAAAAAGCGCATTCGGGTCCTAGGGGTAAGGGAAAGTGGCCAAAACGAGAATGGTGATCTCCAATGAAAATTCCAAATTCGAGATTTGCAACAAAATTAGCCACATAAGCAGCTACATAACATTTAAGTTAACATTCTTAATTTTTTTTCTGAGTTAATTATACTTTAGCGCTTAGTTATGACTACTTAATGGCTGAGTTATGATACTGTTTGCCTAAGTTAATTATACTTTAGGACTGAGTTATGTCTACTTAAGGGTTGAGTTATGATACTGTTTGTTTAAGTTAATTATACTTTAGGGCTGAGTTATGATATTGTTTCTCTGAGTTAATTATATTTTAGGGCTGAGTTATGTCTATTTAATGGCTGAGTTATGATATTGTTTGTCCGACTTAACTATAATTTAGCGCTGAGTTATGTCTACTTAATGGCCGAGTTTTGCTACTTAATTGCTGAGTTTTGCTACTCTACCGCTAACTTAATTTTCTATGGATATCATGTCTTTGCGTATCTGAGAGTACTCATAAAAGGTACGAGCGAGATCCTTTCCCATTCTACAACAAACATATTCCATTTTTAGACCAATATTTCCTTAGTACATGATGTTAGAAGTATGATCAGTTTCAGATTAAACCAAAGAGGTTTAAATTCAAAGGTGGAGGGTATGAGAATTTAGTAAACGGGTTGCTTCCCGTATACTACAAAAAAGTCTGTTTTGTATCATTTATTTTTTAAGTTTGCATTACTTATAACTGATGTATACGTTTTTTGCATCATTTAAAAAATACTCTGAAATCGATGAGGCAATTACAATACATCGGTTTAAACAACTGTTACAAATACTTGAATCGACTATTATAATTGATAGTAATTTGTGTCATTTGAGGAAAATGATGTGAACTTATATATCAATGAATACAAGTGATATTAATATTTGTAACGGTTATAATAATTATTGTTAAAATATTTTCATCATTCGTAATATTAGCGGATACATGTATATTGTGTGAATATTTAATTTTGGTTTTTGTCGGTTTATGGTTCTATGTACATGTATAAATATTGGTCTATTGACCCGATGGAATAAGAAGAGAAACATTCAATAAACCTAGTTTGTCATGGTATTAGAGCAAGCGATCTAGGGTTTATCAATTTCTTCCGACGGTTTTTTCTCTCAGAACAAGCCGATCTTCAAATTATTTTCTCTCGATTATCTTCTTTCTTTTCTCGTTTGGGTTACGCTGTTTCGTCTCTCTGCGAACAGGGAATCGTTTTTTTTTTTTTGTAGTTCTTGTTTGATTCTCTAAATACGATGGCTACTGCTGGTAAAGAAAGTGGGTACAAGAAATCTCTACTCGTAAGGTAAAAAATACATGTGGGATATTATCAAAAACAGGTTTTCAATGAAGAGTGGAGCATGTCTACAACAGCTTCGCACTTCGTTAGCAACATGTCAGAAGAATGGTTCTTCTTTTGATGATTATTTTGGTAGATTGACCAAAATCTGGGATGCAATTGATGAATGTATGAGCTCAAAAATATGTACATCTGGACAGTGCGAGTGTAATCTCAACACAACTCGTGAGAAGGAGAGGGACATGCTATGTGTCCATGATTTTTTGGCAGGGCTTGATGATGCTGCTCATGAGGTCATTCGATCTTAAATCTGTGCAATCACTCCTTTACCTGATCTTGACAGTTGTTGAGACTGGGTTCAACTTCTAATTATTTATAATTAGATGGGTTCGCTTTTGGAATAAGTTAAGTAAAAGACAAAAAGAGAAACCTCGGAAAAGAGAACTTTTATTGATATTATTGGTTACAAGGGTGTTAACTCGGAATGTCGAATTAAATTTGTCAAAGAGAAGTATTAAACCTAGGAAATCTAGTAATTCTTCTCCCCGATTCTGAATGAATTATATTAGTGAAGGGGGGTGTGAATTTATATACCCTAGTAGTCGTAAGTTTAACACTTCTCTCGGAGAATGAATCTTTTCAAACTTACGCCTGTATTTTCTTTGTATGAACTCATTTTGAAGTTTTATGATTTTGTTAAAGTTTGATGATCTTTGGCTTAAATGCTACTTTATCACATTAAAGCTTTAGTCATTCTTTGTAAAATTGATTTAACGAGAAATGCTCGACCTTTATCTATTATGTCGGATTCTACTTTATCGAATTCCAACATTTGAAGTGGTTTTAAATGTGCGGGAATGACCCGACATTGCCTTGTGATTCCTCGGCTCTACTTTATCAAGCTCCAAAATCTCCAGCTGCATTCGGTAAATAATGTGTAAAGGGACGAACCCTGTTATCGAGTACATGATAAAGGCACCGATTTTGTTTTTGTTTTTTTCTTATCATAGCTGGACTCCGAAGAGTTGCCTACGTACCCAAAAGGGATCAAGCCATCCATAATTCGAACCTTACTAGGCCCATCCATGCTGTGATACCTTTTTTAGATGGAATGAATTCCACGGCCGAAGCACGTCCTCGCCTTCCATAGTCCTCAAACGATAAACTCCGGGTTTAACTTTCTTTAGGATTAAGTAGGGGCCTTCTCACTTAGCTCCGAGCTTTCCAGCTCCAGGCTCTTCTGTGTTCTCGAACACTATTCGTAAAACTAAGTCTCCTTCATCTAGAGGGCGATCTCGGACCTTCTTGTTTTAATATCGAGAAGCAATTTGTTGGTAATTTTGAAAAGCAGAGCGTGGTCCCGAAGTTCCTGAGTTTCATCATTCCGTTCCTTCAACTTCGCATCATTGATTTCGGTATCGTGTATCATTAGGGTTCTCCACAACCTCGGAACCCTGACTTCGGCAGGAGACATTGCTTCCATCCCATGAGAAATTGAGAAAGAAGTTTGTCCGAATGCACTTCGAGGGGTTGTTTTGTGTGACGATAGTACTCCATCTAGTTCATCTAACCATCTTCCCTTTTTCCCGAGAAGACTTTTCTTTATTCCGAAAACAATCGTTTTGTTTGTAGCTTCGGCTTGTCCATTTCCTTATGGGTACCTCGGAGTTGACTTATTTAAACGTATTTTCCATTTTTCACAAAAGGCCTCAAAATTGTTCTAAATGAACTATGAACCGTTATTAGTTAAGGAATTCCATGTCCACAAACTATGCTCTTCCAGACAAAACTTTCAACTTCCCCACTTTGAATTTTCGGATAAGCTGCTGCTTCGAACCACTTAGTAAAGTAATCAGTCAAGATTAATAGAAACCGCTTCCCACTAGTTGACTTCGGAAAGGGTCCTACGACGTCCATTGCCAAACGCATAAATGGGTAAGGAGGTACTACTGCCATAAGCAGTTCTGTTGGTGCGTGAATTCCGGAGCATGTCTTTGGCATTTCTCGCAACGATCCGTGAACTTGTCACAATCTGCCATCATGGTGGACCAATAATAACCCAATCTCCGAAGTTTTACAGCTAGCATCCTTTCTCCTAAATGATTTCCCCCTTCTCCAGAATGGGTTATAACAGAATCTCCAGAATGGGTAGAAGTCATTACTTCGTTTGCTTCTTCTTTTCTGATGCAATGAAGCATTAATCATCCAGCCGATCTCTTAAACAAAATATCATCCATTATCAAATATTGAGCAGCGAAGGTTTTAAGCCGACATGCCACCCATTTATCCGATGGAACCTCACCATTCTTGATATAACGAACAATGGGAGTCCTCCAATCCTCTTCGTCCTATCCGAAAAGTTCTGTTTGAGCCTCTTCTTCTTCATCCGCGTTTTCAATTACAAGAGATTGCTGCTCGTGACTGCTAATACTCGGATAGTTGATTGTCTCAACTGGGATCGTCCTTTGCAAATGAAGATCTGACGCCGTTGCAAGAGCGGCCAAGGAATCCGACATCGTATTTTCTCTTCGCGGAATCCATTTTAGATCGAATTCTTTGAAATGTTAGACCAAGTGTCGTACCAGCTTTACATAAGCTCCCATCCGATCATTTTTTGCTTCGAATTCGCCACTAAAATGATTTGCTACTAATTGAGAGTCGCAGCAAGCTCGGAGATATTGGGCTCCCAACTGTTTTTGCGAGACGTAAACCCGTGATTAGGGCTTCATATTCGACTTCATTATTAGATGCTTCAAATGCTAGCTGGAAGCTTTGTTCCAAAACTTCCCCAGTTGGGGACTTCAAAAAAATTCCAATTCCAGCACCAAATTTCGACGAAGAACCGTCCACAAAGAGAGACTATCGTTTGTTCTGCAGGGCTATTTTTAAGTGATGTGTTGGTGTTTTCAAGATTTAAAATTTATAAAAACTTCAATCTTAGACCAAGTATAAGCTATACTCGTTGTAGAAATTGAGGGATCGAACCCAAATGAGCGTGGAAGTTTTATCTAAAACGTTTTAACCAAATTTTAAATACGAACCGAAAGGGGGTATATGTGTTTGGTTGGTTTTGTCCTAGTTTCTACTAGGGAGATTTAACTAGATCGTAATAAGAGTGAATTATTGAAAATTTCTAGATTAAAGGTTATGGCCCAAGGCTTTGGCTTCAAAGGGAGTTAAACTTAACTATCTAGTAGGATTTCATGGGTAAGGTAAGGTTCTATCCTAGGTGCTTTAGGAATCTATTCATTTCCTATGAACTATGTGTAATTACTTAAATCTAGACACTTATCAACTCATTAAGCTGACAAGTCCCCTATTCCCTCTCTCCTAACATTATAAGCGTTTTGGAAGGATTCAACCGAGGGTTTAAGATATAGATCTTCAAGTGAATTATACTCATAAACTTCCCTGTGTCACTAGATAACTTGCTATACTAACTAGGGAATGTTTAAGCATTAAGATTTGGTCTCGTCCACCATTCATTGGAGTCTCTAACCCTAGGTCAACTCCAAGAGGGATTTGTATTGGATTGCTTAATAGGAAGGTCTAAAGAATTTGAGTATCCCTCATCCAAGGTCTATACCTACTTCTCCTTTTGACCATCAATTGGTACCTAGATACTAATATCCCTAGATTCCAAGGTTGGAGTAGCTAATTCCAAACTCTTAGTGTGAGCTTCAATCCATGCAATAGGTCATCACCTTGTTACCCACTAATTCCTAACCTAGCTTGATTAGTTAACTCTCCGTTTTGCTTAGACCTTGGATCATAAAGAGAACTACTCACACATGGTTTGTATGCAAGTCATGGTGAAATTTAGTTAAGACTTAAAAACTTGAGATATAAAATAAAACAAAACATACCAAAATATCTTAACATAAAATATCTTAGTAAAAAAGAGTAGTCGTAAAGAAATAACTTAAGTACCTTAGATAGATAAAAGAGATTAAAAATTGTGTGTTTTACAAATAGCCAAGACAAGTCCTTGTATAGGCTCCATAAGTTGACCAGGGGTAAAATGGTAATTTTTGCGTTCTGATCCTCCATATCGATCGATATGACCGGTCGATATGGAGTTAAGTCAGCCAGCTTGATCTCAGTTCGGTTGATTTGACAGGATTGATTGTCGGGGCATCCAATTGAATGAGAGACTTTTCCGAGGAAGTCTCAGTTTTCCTTTTCTTCGACTTCTGTTTTCTTTCGGGAGGTCCCGAAAGAGCTCATTTGTTAGTTGCTACCTTCGGGGTATTCACTTCCGAGGAAACCACTAGTTTTGATAGCGCATTTTCCTCTTTGAATTTTGATTCTTTGGGTAGTGATACGAATACCCGAGGTTTGTAGATTTTAAAGTTCTTCATGAAAGGGTTCGACATTTTTCTAGAGAGATAAAGGGAAATTTAAAATTTTTTAGAGAGAATATGAGATGATGATTGAATTCTGGTTTAGGAAGGAAATATTTATAGGGCGTAGCATGTCTATTTTACTTCCACATTCAATGTGCCTGTTCAGAGAGTGACACGTTACGAGGATATAAAGAAGTTTTGATAGGATAAAGATAATGGTTCATCAAAAGAAGTTTTTTTTTTGGTTCTTGGATCCAGATCGAGAAAGAAGATGAAGATTTAAGGCTTTTGAAGATAAGGATCGACCAACACCGAGCTTCATTTATCGACAAGCTATTTAATTTGGAAATTCGCCAACGCTGCCCGAAGACATCCTCAGACAAACTGGGGGGGGGGACTAACTGTTGATGGTGGGGTTACCACCCCTTATCAATAGTTTGGCGGTAATTGAGGTTCGGTCCCTACTGACCTTTTTCTGATAAATATAAGTCTCATCAATAGGATTAGAACCCTCGGCCCAAATGACCGAGGGATACCTCGGTGAAGAATGATCGGATTTAGTGTCCGAAGTAGGGGTGTAAACAACTTCGTCCCAAGCCGAAGTCTAAACTCGGACAGAATAAGATCAAATCTTATCACAAATTCTCTGATCTTGGAAAAATGGAATATTTCTATTTTTCCGAGGTTAGCCCATGAGTTTAAATGAACGACTACTAAGGATACATAAATACACACCCCCTTCACTAATTTAATTCATTTATAATTGGGGAGAAGAATTACTAGATAACCTAGGTTTAGTACTTCTCTTTGACAAAGTTAACTCGGCATTCCGAGTTAACACCCTTGTAACTGATATAATCAATAAAGTTCTCTTTTCCGAGGTTTATCTTTTTGTCTTCTGTTTAATTCATTCCTTAAAACAAACCCCTCTAATTATAAATAATTAGAAGTTGAACCTAGTATCAACACTAACTGTTGGGAGTGGGCTTAGCACCCCCCCGGCCCAAATCAGATAAAATTAAATGGGTCCAAATCCAACAAAGCCCATCTTCTTTGCCTCGGATATCACCTCGCGGTCCAAACACGCGACCTCATTCGCGAGGTGATCAGCAGTCAAGAGTTGACCAGAGCATACCAGACTCGAAGTGACGTTCTGTCACATCACACCTTTTTAACCTATCAGATGGGCCGAAAGCATGCCTCAGAACTTGTGCCGAGGAATGGACTGACTTGTCAGACGTAGGACGCAACCTATCCTCGGACTAGACCGCACCACGGGTCAATATCGAGGGATCTACAGTCTGCTATAAATACTGTAGATTTTTGGTAGGTAAAACACATTCCATTTTAGAGAGAGAACATAGAGAATAGAAAGAACAGCTTGGTAACTTAGATCGAGTTTAACATCTTTTACGACCTGTCGAAAGATGTTAGACCTCACTCTTTGCTTACTGCTTTTCTTGTAGCCGACTTCTCAATCTCAATCTCATTCGTTCAAATAAACTCATTTCACCTCGTTTGAGCCTTGCGATTTAGTTTGGTTCATTTACTGAGAATTTCAATCCTTAATCCTAATTCTTAAAAGAAGTCACGTCACGCTAAACATATTGTATCTCGTGTCATTTATTTTCACCTCGCTGCGCACCAAAACTTAATAAAAAAAAACTTGTGTGCAACCCGGTTCACACAAATATCTTATAGTTAAGTTGTAAAACTGAGATGAGGAAAATCTTACTTCCAACGTAACGAGTCGTTGAAACCACTGTTGTTATTTGCAAAACATCTCGAATCATAAAATAAAAGCAAACAAAACCTTTCTTACTTTTTGATGCGTGAATTTTTTTCACCTAAACAAACTGTAAGTGCACAGTGTACATTTGTAGCATGAAAGGTTATCGATCCCACATGGAACCAAGTGATTACCGCAGATATGGTACTTTGGAACTTGTCAAAGCAAAGCATGATTAGTATCATTAGTGATATCATTAGACTAAAGCAAATGAGATGTTTCATCATTGGTTGAAGGGCGCTAGATCCAAAAGAAATCGTAGGAAATATAGATCAACAATCAATCAATAATCAATAGATTCACGAAAACAGAAGACGATATATATAATAACCGATCTCTCGAGGTATTATACCTATAAGTTAACCATTAGATCATAAATGATGATTTCCAGACCTAATATGAAAACACATGCAATGAATCAGATCTGATTGTTCATAACCTTCCGAGCCAAACTCTCGTTTGCACAAAGACGAGGTTACCTACTAAAAACCATGTTTTGGAATCATTACCCAATGGTATATTGGTGTAACTCCTCCTATGAGCAATATTCTAAATGGCCAGATCAGAATAAAGTAGAGAATACCATTAGAGTAGAGAATATTGATTATATCATGTTGAATGCATTAGAGATCTATAAAACCATTGAAAACCCTAGATCTAACAAGTTGTCTACTCGCACATAGGAAAACTCATGCACAAAGTAAACTTCATAAAAGTAAAGAGGTTCAGAGATACAAAATCAGTATATTGGTATGAAGAACATATCTCTTCTCCCCTTCAAGCTCTCAAGCAAAGCTAGTGTAGCAAAACCCTAGAAATCTAGAAAGCAAAATAATATTTGGTGTCTATGGATGCTGTGAATTTCGTGATTGATCGATTCTTTCGTGATGGCTGCTCTCTGCCTCTTAAGACTCCTTTTATAGGTAGAAAAGTCGTGCCTAGGTCAGAACCTCCTTAAAACTGGAGTCGGGTTTGATTGGAGCTAAACGGGCCACTCTTGTAAAATTCGTCAGAATGGACCTTCTTTATTAAAATAACAGTATCTCGCGCTACAGAACTCCGTTTGACCTGATTCCAAATAGAAATGAAAGTCAACTCTCGGGACTTCGATTTGATATGTTTTTTGCCTATTATACCCTTCTTGTAGGTCGGTCAATTGTCCGTTGACTTCCAGACTTCAATTCTAGCTCTACACTTTCCTTTTCTGATAATTGCTCTAATTCTTTCCTTTTTGCTTCCTTTTGTTTCCTTTTGCTCCAAAACACCTTTTACTTGTAAAACCTGTATAAATACCTAAAACACACTAGAAAGACTCTATAAAACAAGTTATATCATGACATAAAATCGGTAAAATCCATGATACATCAAACTCCCCCAGACTTAAACCTTTTCTTGTCCTCAAGTAAATAATCAAGGCTGCTAGGAAAAGAGTTGACAACATTGGAACTCATTAAGAACATCACATCACTATCACAAAAGATTCATCAAAAATAAAGCAAGACTACCATGTACATTCCCTTTTAACTTAGCAATTTCCCATGTATCCCCCACAATTCACAAGTCAATCAATCCAAAGCATCACAACTATTTCAAAACCATAGAAGTACTGCCCAAGGAACAAGTTCCTTCCTTTTTCAATACCATAACAAGAAAGTCTTAATGCACAGGTTGCTTCACTCTCCCCCAGACTTATTCATTTCGTTATCTTCTTTTGAAATTCTCAAGGCTTAGGCGAATAGTGGTATTATAGGAAATTTTTCTAACCTTGCTGTCAACCAAGTTCTCAAAGGTTCAAATGCATAATGGTATCGCATGAAATTTTCCTAAACGCATAGATCCCGAGCTTCCAGTGATGAATAGTTGGCGTCTTAAGGAATTTTCCTCTGCCTCATCACTAGGTTTTAGTTAAAAACAAATTCTTTTCATTTAGATAAGGGGAGAGTGGAACACACAGACAATCTCATTATAACATTGAACGAGGACTCACTCCTATACCTATGAAAGTGCAATAGCTCAGACTTACATGGGTTTTATGAATCGAGAATATGGGTATTTTCTGGTTGATTGTTCCGCTTCAAGGTTTTCCATTAGTCATAGACTTTAACTGAGTTCCTGCATCAATGGTCTTTAAAAGTTTTCCAATGTGATTAGTGTTCCAGAAAGGTAATCATTGTTCCTTTGACTGATATGAGTCGATAAAAACTAAAAACTTGGCGAAAAACCATGAGATCAACAAAGTAGAGCTTCATCAATATAGATAGACATCCCCCCAGAATTAAATTACACCATCCCGGTGTAACAAAAGTAAAGAGGAATGCAAACAAAGCAAAAACGAAATGAAAAGGATCGAACGCGGTACCTTAGAAGTCATTCGACTCGGGTAGCGTATATTCCGGTTTGTTGAATCTCCTCGCCTAAAAACAAATCAAAAACACTTAAAACGAAAATAAAAACGTACCTAGTGGGTTGCCTCCCACTCAGCGCTTGTTTAAAGTCAATAGCTTGACTATGGTGGACTAGACGAGTCATGGCGGTCTCGGTCCATTGGAGTACACAAGTGAGGTGTCTCCATGATCATGAATGTTGGCAGCAGTGTGGATTGTGACTCCAGCTTCAGGGTGAGCTCTATCAATGGGCGTTGTTGTGAATCCTCCAGAATCATCAACAAGAGTAAATGATTTTGACTTCTTTGGTGAACGCCTTCTCCTTTTGGAATGTTGCTTCTTTGATGCCTTCTTCATGTGACAAAAACTAGGTCTAGCCGCTTCTGTGATAGATATGGGTGACTTGCATAGGAGATTTGGTTGCAAAAATCACTTATGATGATCGCTAGTGCTGAGTACTGGTCTCGTGGTTCTTGGCGTTGGTCGACTAGGCACGGGTCGGTCAACTCGTCTCTTAAATTAGGTTTTCTTCCAATTTATTTCAGCATCGCAGGCGCTTCATCATAGGACTCCTTCTCTGCAACTTCTTACATCGTCTCCTTCAGCTTTTTATCATCACTTATGCTTCGTTCATCATCTTCTCTTGGCCAAATTCTTCTCATCCAAGGTGGTTTGTATGTATTGCTCGCAGTGGATATACCAAAGTATGTAGGAATATCACCAAGATGGGCTTTAGGAATGGCGGGACTTCATGTTTTCTTGTGGTCGCGCCAATGGAGAAACATCGCATTCCTAGCCTTGGTGGATGTGACTCTTCTCCAGGATCAAACACTTCATCCTTCTTGATCTCGGTTGCGGAAACTTCAAAATGAATCGTCTTATGGCCAATTCTGCAACTTAGCACAAAGCTTCTCGAACCCTCTAACTTCTCCGGTATTCTGCTCCTAATAACTGCAGTACACTTCATGAAAATAAACTCCAATGCACCATGAAAACTAACCTCATCAGCAAATACTTGGTCAATAACAATTTTCACACATGGCAAATTCTGAAATTCAGTAATCGATATTGTTCGACTTATCTTCAAAACCAGATCATTTCTTATCTTAACAGCTCCGGGATAAGGCGGTATGTCTATGTCGACATGTTCTTAATCATTCGGTTTGAGATTTTGTGAAGTTTTGGTTGTTTCTGGGTCGGGTCGGTTGACTGTGGGAGTGAGTCGGTCGACTTTGGAGATGTGTTGGTCGCCACAGGTAGGCTTCTCTCGATCGACAGTATACTCGCAAAAATTTGCTTCGCTCGTCTGAAGGTTGTGTCGATCGACACAGGGGGTGGTGTCGATCGACACACCCTCAGAAGAAAATTGTTTCTTCGTCTCTGCCTCGAGTCGGTCGACTTGATCTTCAAGGTCGGTCGACTCGGCTTCAGGAGCTTCAAATTCATCCCTTTCTTCACGCTCTATGATTTCCTTGGTCTTTGAATCAATCCCATAGTTTGGGAGACGTATTTGTCCACTTCTAGTCTTGAAAAAAACGTAGTGTTTACTGCTCTTCCTCCCTCCATCAAGAATCTTCGGGCATGTGGACTCAAATGTGTCATTATCTTGTGGTTGTGCTCCTTGTGTCCTAGCTGGAGTTATGTAATCCTCCTTGAACTCGCAGTGGGTATTGCCATGATATTGCTTCCTTGGTTCTTGATGCGTGAAGATATTCACCCAAAATTAACTGCAAGTGCACAGTGTACAGTTGTTGTATTTAGGTTATCGATCCCACAAAGATTATGTCGAGTTTTGATTCTATTAGAATGCAATCTATCTGGTATCTAGTTGTGTAACTTATGGATTAAAAACGCTAGACTTAGGTAAATCACGGGTAATATGGGCCATGCACGAAATTGGATGTTGCTCTACTCTTAAACACAAAAGACAAATGTATACAATACCAAATCTCTTTGCGTATTGCACTATGAATCAAAAAGCAGATCAGAAAGGATGCTTTTCAACCTAAATAGCTAATGCATGCATTGGGGATAGATTTGATTGTTGATGATCTTCTAAGCCAAACTCTCGTTTGTACAAGGACGAGATCACCTGCTAAAAACAATGCTCCGGGTTTAGTGTAAAATGGATGTATGATGCAACAAACCCTAAAATTCAATATTCTAAGTGATCAAGTCAAAATATTGTATGAATTAATATTAAAGCAGAGAGTAGACACGAATTCAGCAACAATTCGTGCACCTAATGACCCATAAAACCTTTGACAACCTAGATCTAACTAGGGAACTACTCACACATAGCAAACAAACCAATCATAATCATTAATATCAAGAGTTTGCAATATGAAAGCAATATCAAAAGAGACCAGAGCAAAACGTGGCTCTCTCTCTCTGTAAAACCAAAAGAACAAGGGCACAAGAAAACCTTCACACAAAGGTGCTCCCTGAAAACAAGATCTAAGTAACTTTTTGGCGATTTTTGGTAAAGAGATGCTTGAATGCTTCAAAAGCTTGATGGAAGTCGTCTCTTCTTTCTCCTCTGCTTAAAGTCGATTATATAGTTCCTCTAGGTAATGCATGAGTCGACAAAGAAGTTCTAGAAGTTAGGGTTTCGGAAAGAAGGCCCAAAAAGAATTTCCTTTTTACTAAGGCGGCCTCTGAGTCGGTCGACTCATCCTTCCAGTCGGTCGAATCGGGTTTCGGATCATAATTCTTCATTTTAGCTCCAAATCTTCTAGATTCTTGCAAAACACCTCATCATGTGGAATCTTCCATTTAACGTGTATAAAATGCAGAAAAGGCTCCAAACAGCGTAAAATATGTTCGTGAAAACCGATAAAAATAACAGTACATCAGTTCTTCAGACCCAGCTCTTCTAGCATAACTCATATTCACAATTGGATTCACTTGTTCATCAAATTAGGCCTTCTTCTTCTCCTCCATCAGAAATTGCTCAATTGTTCTCTTTAGCTCGGCAATTTGTTGTGCTTGGATGAAACTTTGTTCTTCTTCTCCCGTCATGGCTTCATTAGCACTGTTGCTCTTGGCATACCTCTCAATGAGTTTCAACACATTAATATGACTCTGCTCCTTAAAGTTTCCTCCATTTGCTACATCAAGTGCGCGTTGGTGCCTTGAATGCACACCTCCAAAGAACATGTTGACAACTTGTGAATCATTGAATCCGTGATGAGGAATATCTCTTAGGTACCTCATGTACCGTGTCCAAGCTTCATGGAATGTCTCAGAATTGACTTGCTGCAACGTGGTTATCTTTCTCCTCATCTCTTCGGACTTCGCCTCGTCAAAGAAGTGATTCAGGAACTCGCCTCTTACCTCCTTCCACGTTTTTAATGAACCGGGTTCCAGTAGTTTCAACCATCTTAGTGCTGCTTCTCCTAAGGAATGATGAAAAAGTTTGCAGCAAAGTCACTCATGTGAAACACCATCAAAGTTGATGTTCCCAATCGAGTCTTCAAATAGTTCAATGTGGTCAAAAGGATCTTCATGTTTCAGCCCATAGTACATCTTATCTCTGACCATCTCGATTGTGCCAATCTCAATCTGGAAATTTCGTCCATGCATTGGTGGCAAAATGATCGCTGATCGATTTTTGAAAAATTGGGCTGGTTTAAGTTCATCCATGAGTGTTCCAACTTCTTCCTCTTCTTCTTCATCTGGTGCCTCAATCTAAAGGATGTTTCCTCCAGCATCCAAACGATTTCCATCTTCATCCACTCTCTGTCCATGAGTATTGAGAATAATTTCAGGCGGTTGAGAGTTAGAAACTGATCTCCTTTTCTTCTCCTCCGTTTTGTCGATTTTCAGCTCCGAGTCGGCCGACGGTTGAGGTAAGTCGGTCGTCGGTATCGACGAGTCGATCAACTAAGCAGGTGAGTCGGTCGACTTTGGCTTCGGATCTTTGTTCGCCACGTGATATCTCCTCTCCTTTAGGGTTGTATTAGTAGCTGGTACAAGCATGCACCTGAAACACAAGAGAGAAAAAGGAACAAACCAACGAGCAAACAAACATTGAAACAAAAACACTTCAAACAAATTCCTAATACCAAAATCCGCAGGACACACCAAAAGTTCCCTAGCAACGGCGCCAGAAAACTTGATGCGTGAATTTTTTTCACCTAAATAAACTGCAAGTACACAATGTACATTTGTAGCATGAAAGGTTATCGATCCGATAGGGAACCAAGTGATTACCGCAGATCTGGTACTTCGAAACTTGTCAAAGAAAAGCATGATTAGTATCATTAGTGATATCATTAGACTAAAGAAAATGGGATGTTTCATCATTGGTTTAAGGGCGCTAGATCCAAAAGAAATCGCAGGAAATATATATCAACAATCAATCAATAATCAATAGATTCACGAACACAGAAGACGATATATATAATAACCGATCTCTCGAGATATTATACCTATGAGTTAAGCATTAGATCAGAAATGATGCTTTACAAACTTAATATGAAAACACATGCAGTGAAACAGATCTGATTGTTTATAACCTTCCGAGCCATATATGGTAACAGAGCGAGGAATAGAAGCTAACCCAAGACAAATCAGTGCAATAAAAAACCTCCCGTCCCCGAAGAATTAAAAGGAAGTGTAGAGGCTCACGGGGCGAATTGCAGCTCTGAATCGATTTATCTCACGGTCAACTGATAAGTGTTTGCCCTTTTACAATCTCTGGAAAGGAAATAAACAATTCCAATGGAATAGCGAATACGAAGAAGCCTTTCAAGATCTAAAAAGATACTTGTCAACTCCTCTGATTCTGAACAAACCAGAAGATGGAGAACCCTTTTTTCTTTATGTTTCGGTATCAGAATCGGCCGTAAGCGGCGTGCTGGTCCGAGAAGATAGAGGAGAGCAAAAAATGGTTTTCTACGTAAGCAAGTCGTTGCTCGATGCAGAGACGAGATACCCAGCTTTAGAGAAGTTAGCATTCGCCGTAGTGATAGCAGCTCGGAAGTTCCAACCTTATTTCCAGTCACACCCGATCGCCGTGATGACAAGCCACCCTCTCCGAACAATACTACACAGCCCCGGACAGTCGGGACGACTGGCTAAATGGGCTGTCGAACTTAGTGAATACGACATTGAGTATAGAACTAAAGCAACAATTAAATCCCAAGTTCTAGCTGATTTCTTGTCCGAACTACCTCGAGAAGTAATGACAATAGCCCCTCTAAAACGAGCGGTGGACCCTCTTCGTTGATGGATCTTCATCCAAATTCGGATCCGGGATCTATATCTAGCTGAAGTCTCCAACCGGAAAGGTTTTAGAGCAGAGTTTCCGTCTAGCTTTTGAAGCATCGAACAACGAAGCAGAGTACGAAGCCTTGATCGCAAGACTTCGTCTTGCAAAACAATTAGGCGCTTAATATCTTCGAGCTTGCTGCGATTCTCAACTAGTAGTTAACCGGTTCAGTGGTGAGTTCAAAGCAAAGAACGATCAAATGGAGGCATACGTAAAGTTGGTGAAGCATTTGGCCGAACATTTTAAAGAATTCGATTTAACACGGGTACCAAGGAGGGAGAACACGATGGCAGACTCTTTGGCCGCCCTTGCAAGTGCATCAGATCCCCATTTGAAAAGAACAATTTCGGTCGAAACGATCGATCGTCCAAGTATCAGTAATAACAAACAGCACGCTTTGGCAATCGAAGACGCAAAAGAAGAAGAGGTTCAATCGGAAATCCTTGGAGAAGATAAAGAATACTGGAGAACACCAATTATTCGTTATAATAAAAATGGCGAGGTCCCATCGGACAAATGGGCAGCACGTCGGCTTAAAGCTATGGCTGCCCAATATTTAATAATGGACAATGTTCTTTTCAAAAGATCCGCGGAGGATTGATGCTCCATTGCATTGGCAAAGAGGAAGCAAACGAAGTAATGACCTCCACCCATTCTGGTGAAGGAGGAAATCACTCGGGAGGAAGACTTCTAGCTGTTAAACTTCGGAGACTGGGATATTATTGGTCGACCATGATGGCAAATGTCAAAGACATGCTCCCGAAATTCATGCACCAACAAAATTGCTCAAGGCCTCAGTACCTCCTTATCCGTTTATGCGATGGGCTATGGATATTGTAGGACATTTTCCGAAGTCGACTAGCGGGAAAAGTCTTCTCCTAGTCTTGACTGATTATTTCACAAACTGGGTTGAAGCAGCAGCTTATCCGAAGATTCAAAGCGGAGAGATTGAAAGTTTTCTTTGGAAAAATATAGTCTGCCATCATGGGATTCCTTACGAGATAGTGACGGATAATGGTTCACAGTTCATCTCAAATAATTTTGAAGCTTTCTGCGAAAAGTGGAAAATCCACTTAAACAAGTTAACTCCGAGGTACCCACAAGGAAATGGACAAGCTGAAGCTACGAATAAAACGATCGTTGCCGGAATAAAGAAAAGAATTCTCGGGAAAAAAGGAAGATGGTCGGAAGAATTAGAAGGAGTACTATGGTCACACAAAACTACTCCTAGAAGTGCATCCGGACAGACCCCCTTTTCGCTTTCCCATGGGATGGAAGCAATGTCTCCTGCCGAAGTTAGGGTTCCGAGCCTGCGAAGAACCCTGATGATACATGACACCGAGATCAACGATGCAAAGTTAAAATAACGGAATAACGAAATACAGGAACTTCGAGACCACGCTCTACTTCGCATTCAAAACTACCAACAAATCGCTTCTCGGTATTATAACAAGAAATTCCGAGATCGCCCTCTTGATGAGGGAGATCTAGTTCTACGAATGGTGTTCGAGAACACGAAAGAACCCGGAGCTGGAAAGCTCGGAGCCAAATGGGAGGGTCCTTACTTAATAGAAACAAAAGTAAGACCTGGTGTTTATTGTTTGAAGACTATGGAGTAGAGGATGTTCCTCGGGCTTGGAATTCATTCCACTTGAAGAGGTACCATTGCACCGACGAGCCTTAAAGAGGTCAAAAAAAAAAAAAAAAAAAACCTAGTAGGTTCAAAGTACGGATGGCTTGATCCCTCTTGGGTACGTAGGCAACTCTTCGGAATACAGCTATAACAAAAAAAAAAAACAAAATCGGTGCCTTGATCACGTACTCGATAAGAGGGGTTATCCCTCAGCTAAAGGTTTTGGAGCCTGATAAAGTAGGACCGAGGGATTCTAAGGTAAAGTCGGGTCATTCCCGCATATTTAAAACCACTTCAAGTACGGAATTTGATAAAGTAGAATTTGGTATGACAGATAATGGTCGAGCATTTCTAGTTAAATCAATTAAAAAAATATATGAAACGAAATGATGAAGGCTAAAATGTGACAAAGTAGCATTTAAGTTGAAATCATTAATTTCTTATAAATTCATACAAAGATAGAAACAACAAAAAATATTTGAAAGAAAGAAAAGTCCCATAAGGATTATGAACTCCCAGAGGTAAATTCAACTTAGCATTATTCGACCGTTGATGATGACTGAAGTCCTGATGGAACAGAGGCGGAGCTTCTAGATCTGAGGGACTAAGATGGAAAGTGGGGAATTCGTTCAACCGGCGCTCAAGGTTGTTCAATTGAGAAAACAATTCTTCTTTCACTACAGAAGGAATCGGGATCTTCTCCTTCTCGAACACCTTAATCAGATCGCATTTCCCCTTCACCTGATGAAACAAGTCAGTCAGAGAGTTACAAAGCCGGCTTGCGTCGACGTATTTCCGAATCTTTTCAAATTTACCCTTACATTCTCCGAGAGCATTGAGACGACCAAGCGTATGTTGATCAATGACATTACCTTTATTTCCGGTTGGACCGGAAGTCGACAGTTTTGGGTGACGAGCTTCTTCTAGTTCACGCTTCAGACGCCAAACTTCATCAACGAGCTCAGCGGATTTTCGTGCTCCCTCCGAAGCCATCCTACAAACAGCCTCGGAATCAAGAGAAGACTTCTTTACCATAAGTCTTAAACTCCTGTTTTCTCTCTTCATCGCCGATTGTCTTAACTTGGAATCCGACAGAAGACAATTGAAATAAGCTGCCGTCTGTGAATAAGAAATGATAGTTAGATAAAATTCGGTAAAAAAGGAGATATAAATAGTTTTAAGACCTTAAAGAACGAAGAAGCCGCAGTTTGGATTAATGAATCCTTTTTATCTTCGGAAAGAAGAAGAAGAGGGCCGGATCGACCTCCAAGTCTGCCGAAGAGCTTCGCGCATTCCCTCTGGTCTTCGAACAAAGGGACATTCTTTCCGTATGAGAATCGGAAAGGATGATGCGAGGATGACGCTGAGGGACCTTGTTGTGTTGGATTCTTGTTGGTGGTCTCGGAAAGTGGCTTCGAGGGACCTGTAGGAGTAGAACTCGGAACGGCAGAGCTTGGAGTTTTTGTTTTTGGCAGAGGCATGGCTTCGCAGGTTTTATTTTTGTCCTGGGAAGGGACAGGAGGAATGATGGCATTTGCTATCGGAATGGCGAACCTTGGCATTGTTGTCATTGGATTTTTCTCCGAAGATGTTGGTTTCGAGTTTGTCTCGACGGCTGTTGGAGCAGTCGAGGTGTTACTCGGATGAGTAGAAGAATGTGGGAGAGCTACAGGGTTGCTTGCCGAGGAATCTGATGGAATGAGGCACTTCTCGGGGGAGGATTCAAGTTTCCTCTTCTTCGATTTCGACCTTTTTTCAGTAGATCCCGAAAAAGGTCGTTTGTTAGTTGTTGCCTTCGGAGTATTGGCCTCGAAAGGGACTGTTGTTTTACTCGGTGTTTTCTCCTCTTCGATTTTCAATACCTCGGGTTAAGCTACAAATAGCCGAGGTTTGTAAATCTTAAGACTTTTCATAAAAGGATTCGACATTTCTAGAGAGAGAAAGAGCAATTTGAAGTTTCTTAGAGAAAGTGTGAGGAGACAATTAGGTTCTGAAGAAGGGTTATTTATAAGGATTAACCTGTTCGTTCCGCTTCCACATTCAATAATGCTTGTTCTCGAGATGACACGTCGCATAGAAGTTGAAGGGTCCTATAATACCTAAGGATTTCGCACCAAAAAAGAATATGACATTTTGTTGTCCGGTGTTTTCCCGGTAAATTGAAGAACGAAGAATAAAATAGAACTAAGACAATTGAAGGCGAAGATCAACTGATACCGAACTTCATTTATTGACAAGCTATTTATAATAAAAATTCGCCAACGCTGCCCGAAGACATCCTCGGACGAACTGGGGGGGGGACTTACTATTGATGGTGGGGTTCTACCCCCTTATCGATAGTTTGTAAATAATTGGAGTTCGGTCTCTGCCAAGCTCTTCCCTGATAACTCATTAGGTTATAAGTCCTGACAACAGGAATGTTAACCCTCGGCTCAGATGACCGAGAGATACCTCGGTAAAGAGTGATCAAATTTAGTGTCCAAAGCGGGGGTATAAACAGAATCGTCCTAGGCCGAAGTCAAAAACTCAGACAGTATAAGATCAAATCTTATCACATATTCCCTAGTCTTGGAAAAAGGGAAATATTCCGTTTTTCCGAAGTTAGCCCATGGGCTTAACAAGACCGACTACTAAGGATATATAAATACATAAACCCCGCCCCCCCCCCCCCCACTAATAATATTCATTCACAATCGGGGAGAAGACGAACTAGATAGACATAGGTTTTACTTCTCTTTGATAAAGTCAGCTCGACATCCTGAGTTGACACCTTTGTAACTCAGATTATTAATAATACATCCTTTTTTCCAAGGTTTCATTTTTTTTTCTTACTTACACTTTTTCCAAAAACGAACCCCTCTAATTATAAATAATTAGAAGTTGAAACCAGTATCAACAAGTCCATCTTCTCGGATCTGGACGATCTTTTAGATAGAATTCAGTTTGTCCCGAGCTTTCTCGATCACCTCCCTCTTTTTCGACCTTATCTTATGGGCCAAAGAAGAACTAGGAGTAAGAGCTTCCTTCCTCATTGCTTCAACTTGGTGAGTAAGCAAAGTTCGATCAATCTCCAAAGTCTCATTCTTCTTCTCAAGTTTCTCGGAAAAATTTCTTGTTTTCTCTCAAGAGACATTCATATTCGGCAATGATAAGACAAGTATTGCGGACTTCCTAAAATGAAAAAATAAATAATAGTCGAACAGAGGATTCATATAATAAAGTTCGGAAAGCCAAAGTAAGAGTAGATTAACAAACCCGAAAAGAACTCCTGGCGAGGGCAGTGATGTGCTCTTTCGTGCCAAAATCACCTTTGGGTTTTAGAGATTCGCAGCCGGCCATCTTCCAGAACAACTCAACGCTTTTCTCTTCGTCCTTTGAAAGAAGTTGTGATGAGTTGAATTCAAATTTAAACGGGGCATCTTCGGCTTCAAATTGAATCTTTTTGCTTCTTCGACAGAGGGATTCCGATAATAGAAGGAGCAGCTCTTTTCTTTGAGACATAACAATAGCTTTTTCGCGTTTTTTCTCCGAAGACGCAATATATGAGGGGCCTTGAAAAGTTTTGTTTCTCAACAATTTTTGAGATCTCGACTTCTTGGGAGGAGCTCGGACAAGTAATTTATTGGAATAGTCCGAAAGCAATCTCTCCAAGGGACATTCAGCCTCGGAGATTTCATAGCCTATAAGGAGATACTAGTGGTAAGTATGAGTAATAGCAAGCAAAAATTAGGATTAGAGAAGTAGATAAAGGGATACATATGCGCTGTCAAGCTAGTTCAATAAAATCTGCATGAAGCTTCGGAAATTTCAGCGGGCTGAGTGTGTAGATCCGATCCATTTTTTCTTTGAATATTGGGGGAATTTCTTTGAAGAGAATTGGTTTTACGATTGTTGAAGCATCAACTGACCATGCCCTAACAACCTCGGCGCTAGGGTAAAAAATAGAGGCTTTGTTGATCCGAACGAAAAAGAAGTTAGTACGCCAACCTTTGGCATTAGAAGTAAAACCAGTACCCAATTTACTGGCGTTCTTTACCATGGTATACCAAGTTTTGCCATCTTGGTTATTCACAAGCTCGGCAAGCTCGGTAAATTTGCAGCATGGAACAACAATGTTAGTTCTCCCAGACTGAATTAGGAAAGCAACCATGTGTCTGATGGCGCCAGGCCCCAATTGAGTAAAATCAATTCCCAAGCGTTTGCGAAACTCGACCATCAGAAAGGGAATCAGAAACCAAAGACAAGTTTCGGTAAAGAAGTGAAGGTATAAACACATGAATCCCTCTGGAGGATTCCATGGTCAATCACCGATCTTCGAAACCAGAATATCGAGATCCTCTAGATTTGAGGCATAAGATCGAAGAGTTTTAATGTCACTTTCTTTAAAAGACGAATCTCCAAAGTCTTCCGATAATTCATCCCCACCTTTCACTACTTGGTCGGAGATGGTTTCCGAAATACCACTCTTAGTTGGGGAATTGGCCGGGATTGACAGGTTTGGAATCGAATTTTTCTTTTCCGCAGAAGAAACATCTTCAATATTAATCAAAAATTATTGGAGTGATGGTCCTCGGAGGATTTTTTGTTGAGATTCGCTGGATCCTGACGAAGATGAACCAGTTACGGAGTCGGACAAGAGAGAGTTTTCTTTGTCAGACGACATCCTAGTAGAGTTATGAGATATGGGAGAATTTAGGATTTTTAGGAGAATATCACTAAAGAAGTAGAGAGATTGACGGCTTGAGGATACAATTTTTCTAGATATAATGGCTATTTAAAGTGATTTGCGACTTTTAGGGTCATGGAAACTCAACCGACGTCTTTGTGAGACACGACATTATTGTCAAATCAAAACTGGGGGAACCTAGGTTCAATTAATGATCAGATCTTTTTCATCTTCCCGCCAAGAGATGCATTCGGGTTTTGAGCGACACGTCATGTGGAAGGTGAAGGGGTTTGAAGATACCAAGAAATCAGCACGTGTAACTAAAGAGACTCTTCATTTTCCGTATCTTTTCCCACCAAAATTTATCAGCGAAATTAATAGAAGTAAGAAGATTCAAGATTTCAGAAGACAAAGATCGAACAGTAGCCAAGTTTCATTTATCGACAAGCTACATTATTTCGAAACTCGCCAACTCTGCCCTAGGTTATCCTCGAACGAACTGGGAGGGACTTACTGTTGATGGTGGGATTAGCACCCCTTATCAATAGCTTGACAATAATTTAGATTCGGTCCCTACCAATCTTTTCCTAATTATAAATTAGGTTATAAGTCCCTTCAATAGGATTAGAACCTTCGGTCTCGATGACCGATGGATACCTCGAGAATGAATGGTCGGATTGTAGTGTCCGAAGCGGGGGTATAAACTACTCGTCTAAGGCCGAAGTCTAAGCTCAGACATAATAAGATCAAATCTTATTACAGATTCCCTAATTCCGGAAAAAATGGAATATTTCCATTTTTCCGAGATTAGCCCATGGGCTTAGATAACCAACTACTAAGATATATAAATACATACCCCCCTTCACTTAATTCATTTATTCAGAATCGGGGAGAAGAATTACTAGCAAACTTAGGCTTAATACTTCTCTTTGATAAAAGATAACACGTCATTCCGAGTTATCAATCTTGTACTCGATAATAATCAATAAAAGCTTATTTTCCGAGGTTTCCCTTTTGTCTTTTTACTTAACTTACTCCAAAAACGAACCCCTCTAATTATAAATAATTAGAAGTTGAACCCAATCTCAACATCTCTCATCTTAATTCAAAAATTTGAAAGTTTTTCCACCAAAACCCACTACTTCTCTCAAGAACAAAGGTATTGCACTCCATTTTTTAACCATTTTCCAAGATATTCTCAAAATCACCATTTTTAGATTTTCATGAAAATTGTTGTTCTATTGGATTTTCGGGCTTAGATGAGTAGGAAATTACTCTAATATGTATTGGTAGATGAAATTTTGGAAAAAAATTTCAATTTCAAGGGTCAATAACGGTTTTGAAAAATGGTTTCCAAAACCTAAAAATCTACAAATCCTTTATGTTTCAAAGAGTTTTAACTAAATTGGGTTTATCCTTACTTTCTCTAACATTAATTTCCTCAAACATTGAAATCACACAGAGTTCAAAGCATCGATCGACCTTCAATCTCGATAAAAATCATAAACATATCGGTCAATGTATCGATCGATACGAACTCTCTGATGGTGTCGGTCGATACTAACAACGATTATCATCTTGATGTAGGTGATATTATGTGGTTTTTTAGGTTTTATAACCCATGTAATTTCTAGTTTTAGAGTCTTATGCAGGTCTATATATTATATATTAGGTGTTTTCAGCATTTGGGATGACTTGGAAAAACTGGAGCAAAATCGATAAATGGAAGATGCAGTCTCAGATATGACTTTTAGAAGTTTTACATTCGTTAAAGGCATTCCCGGTACTCAAATTTTACCAACAAGGTGCAAAAAGATATATATATATGGAAGTTAGCTTTCATCTCTAAGTGGTTTGAAGTGATTCTCATGTCTGTAGCTCAAGATACGGCTGATTGAGTGAAGACATGTCTAATCTTTTGCGAGCAGAAGAAACTGTTTATCTTTCGAGAGTGCGTCGACCGACACGGCCCAGTTAGCAAAAATAATAATTTTTCGTTTTCTTTATTATTTGGGTTTGGTTATTTTCCTTTTTCAAGCCCAATGAGTTTACGATCGTCCCTAACTTGTTTAAGAGGGATTTTTAGCTATTGTTGATGGCTAAGTGTTGATACTAGGTTCAACTTCTAATTATTTGTAATTAGAGGGGTTCGTTTTTGGAAAAGTATAAAGTTAGAAAACAAAGAGAAACCTCGGAAAAAAGATGTTTTATTAATGATTTCGGTTACAATGCTTGTTAGCTCGGAATGTCGAGTTAACTTTATCAAAGAGAAGTAAAACCTAGGCGATCTAGTTCTTCTTCTCCCCGATTCTAAATGAATCTTATTAGTGAGGGGGGTATGTATTTATATATCCTTAATAGTCAGTCTAGTAAGCCCATGGGCTAACCTTTGGAATATTTCCATTTTTTCAAGACTAGGGAATCTGTGATAAGATTTGATCTTATACTAACCGAGCTTTACACTTCGGCCTAGGACGATGTTGTTTATACCCCCGCTTCGGACACTAAATTCGATCATTCTTCACCGAGGTATCCCTCGGTCATCTGGGCTGAAGGTTAATATTCATGTTGTTGGGACTTCTAACCTAATAAACTTTTAGGGAAGAGCTCGGCAGGGACCGAACTCCAATTATTGCCAAACTATCAATAAGGGGTAGAACCCCACCATCAACAGTAAGTCCCCCCCAGTTCGTCTGAGGATGTCTTCGGGCAGCACTGGCGATTTTCATTCTAAATAGCTTGTCAATAAATGTAGTTTGGTATCAGTTGATCTTTGTCTTCAATATTCTTAGTTTCAATTCTCCAATATTCTTCGTTCTTCAATTGGGCGGGAAAAATCCGGACAATGTAAGGTCTTATTCTTTTATGGCGCGAAATTCTCGGGTATTACAGGACCCTTCCATTTCTCGATGACGTGTCAATCGTACACTCTTGAATCATCCGAAGCGAGTTTTGGCGGGGAAAAAAGGAGATCGTGGTTCATTCATTGAACCCTTATTTCCCCCAATACAATTTCAACACTTCGTGAAGACGTCGGTTGAACTTCCGTGAATGCTAAACCGCCTCTCTCTAAACAACTATTTAAAAAGACTAAATCTCTATCATTTACATCATATCATTAACACAATCCTTCTAAATCTTCTTTTTCTCCGAAATTATCCCAAAATGTCGCTTACTAAACAAAATTTCCTTCGCTCCAGTCCCGAGACTGATTCCACCTCGGCTTCTTCTTCTTCCGGGTCCAGCGAATCTCAACAGAAAAACCCCGGAAATCAATCAATTGATTCCCTGATTGATATCGAAGGTATTTCTTCCGCCGAAAAGGAAACCGAAAATCCTGCTTCGTCTAACCCGGCAAACTCCCCATCCGAAAGCAACAACTCCGAGACCATCTCCGACCAAGCGATTACAGGAGAAGAACTTTCTGAAGACTTCGGAGATTCTATCTTTAGAGAAAGTGACATCGAAACTCTCCGTTTATTCGCCTCTGAACCAGAAGATCTCGATATTCTGGTTCCGAAATCTGGAGAAAAACCTTGGACTCCTCCTGAGGGATTCATGTGTCTCTACTTTCACTTCTTTACCGAGGCCCGACTTTGGTTCCCAATTCCGTTCCTTCTAGTTGAATTCTGCAAACAATTGAAGATTAATTTTACTCAACTAGGACCCGGTGCTATCAGACATATGGTAGCTTTTCTGATCCAAGCCAGCAGGGCCGATATTATCGTTCCACGCTGGAAATTCTCCGAACTTGCCAAACTCGTTGATAACCGAGATGGCAGAACCTGGTATAATATGGTTAAAAACACCAGCAAACTAGGAAAATGATTCACTTCTAACGCCAAAAACTGGCGTACTAACTTCTTCTATGTTCAGATATATAAGGCTTCTGTCTTTGATCCTAGTGCCGAGGTGATTAGGACGTGGTTAGTTGATACCTCGACAATCGTAAAACAGATCTTCTTTAAAGAACTCCCTCCAATCTTTAAAAAGGAGATGGATCAGATTTTTAACCTTCCTCCACTGGTATTTCCGAAGATTCCCACGAATTTTATCAATCCTGCTCGCTTGCATTCATGTACCTCGAATTTCCTCCTCCTTCTAAGTTTTTGTTTGCTTCTTCTTATTGTTCATTTTTTCTTATAGGCTATGTAGTTTCTGAAACAGAATTTCCATTGGAAAGATCGCCTTCGGATTACGCCAATAAATTGCTTATCCGAGCTCTCCCGAAAAGGCCGAGATTCCAGAAGTCTCAGAAAGGCGAAAAAGGCAAAATCGACTCCTCTATTCAAAGAGCTTCAACTTCTTCGCAGAAGAAACATGGAAAAGCAGCCACCACTTCTCCGAAAACCAAGTTTTCAACGAAAATGTCTTTTTCTTCGGTTATTGGGACTCCTTTAACCAAAAGACAGAAGTCTCAATTTGAAGCCGAGGATGCTCCCTTTAAGTTTGAATTCAATTCGCCACAGCTTCTCTCAAACGATGAAGAGAAGAGAGTCGAACTTTTCTGGAAGATGGCAGGTTTTAATTCTTTAAAGCCGGAAGGTGATTTCCTCGTGAAGGAGCACGTATCCGTTCTTGCAAGGAATTCTATTCGGGTTTGATAATTTCTCTCTATCTTTGGTTATCTTTCAAAATATTCCGAGGTCTCAACAAATTTTATTTTTCAGGAAGGTTGGAACACTTGTCTCATTGTGGGTAAGTACGAAGGCTTATTGAGGGAGAAGAATGATTACATCGACAGTCTTGAAAAGAAGAATGAGGCTTTGGAGGTTGACCGGACTTCTCTTATTCAGCAAGTCGAGGCTATGAAGAAGGAGGCTCGTGCTGCTGCTACTTCTTTAACTCATAAGGTACAATCAACCAAGAGGGCGATGGCTGAGAAGATCCAGCACAGGCTGGATTCTATCAAGAAAATCGTCTGAGCTCGGGAGGATGGATTTGAAAAGACTATAAATCTCGGTCAGGCCCAGGCAGTCTTCGGAGTACTTAATGATCTATCTTCTCAAGGTGTAAATATCCCCGCTGATCTTCTGAAGCAAGTGGAGGAGGATGCCAAAGTAGCTGAACGGGAAGCCAAGGATTATACTTTCCCTGTATTTGAGCATAATACCTTTAGCTTCGATGTGTAGTTTTTTTCTATTTTCTCTTTATTTCAAGAACCGTTAAATGGTAGTTTCCGAAATCGAATTTTTGCATCAAAATTATCTATCTTTTCTTAAATTTTAAGAAAAGATTCTTCGAGTATTCTGTATGTTGGTCTTTTTCAAGAATTCCTTCAAAAGAATACCGGATGTTCATGGGCAGAGCCGAAAAATTTTCAGTGAGTTAAACCTCGACATGTTTGACCTCCAATCCTTAAATCCTACTTTATCAGATACTTGGATTCTTTGGGTATGAGTTTTTTATGTTTTCCAACATAAGTGGGAATGTCCCGAATTTGCCTTAGAATTCCTCGGCCCTACTTTATCAGGCTCTGAAACCTTCAGATGCATTCGGAATAGAATATGTTAGGAGGGATAAACCATGTTATCGAGTACGTGATCAAGGCATCGATTTCGTATGTTTTATTGTTTTTAGTGAACCGTAGTTAAGTATAGTCGAGTCGTTGAGACTTCATTACTATAAAACCAAGATTAAATGTTTGTTGCTGAACCTTGCTAAAGGCTGCCTACGTACCTTTGGATGGGATCAAGCCACACGTAGTCTCGAGGTTTTGTTAATTATCTCGGAGAATCCGAGATATCAAGGATTTTTTTTTTTTTCTGCTCTATATTCGGAGCCTTTTGAAATTTAGAATTTCCTTTCCGAAGGGAAGTTCGGCTTTTTTCTCCTTTAGGCCTTCTCGGAGGCAACGTCTTGCTTCGGCTTGACTTCCTCTTACCGAAAAAATTCCGAGTGGAGTTGGGAATTTAAGGCATTGGTGATAGGTTGAAACCACTCATTTGATTAGAAATAGCCAGGGGGTTCCGAGAATAATGTTGTAGAGAATTGGCTTTTCTATTACGTCAAAGTTAACGATCCTGATTGTACCTCCAACCGTTACTGGGAGTTTCACTGTTCCGAGAGTCGGAACACTTTCACCACTGAAGGTTGTTAGTGAATTAAGCCCTGGTTTGATCCATATCTCCTTTGACCATAGTTCTTCGGAAAAATGGAATATTTCCATTTTTCCAAGACTAGGGAATCTGTGATAAGATTTGATCTTATACTGTCCGACCTTTAGACTTCGGCCTAGGACGATGTTGTTTATACCCCCGCTTCGAACACTAAATTCGATCATTCTTCACCGAGGTATCCCTTGGTCATCTAGGCCGAGGGTTAATATTCATGTTGTCGGGACTTATAACCTAATAAATTATCAAGGAAGAGCTTGGCAGTGACCGAACTTCAATTATTGCCAAACTATCGATAAGGGGTAGAACCCCACCATCAACACTAAGCTTATTATAGAGAGAAAAGACTTGTGTTTGAGAGATATTGCATTTAGACTCTGCCGGTTTCTAGAAAAGAATCCAAAAGCATTTTCTTTTACCTCTGATTTGTTTTATGCAATAATTTTCATACATCATGTCTGTTGTTAATCTCTCTATGTCTGAGTAATCACTACAAGAAAAAAAAGGCTTTTAATAGCAGTCTAGCATAGCGTTTTTTTTCGGTTTTGCTATGGTTGCCTCACGACGAGTTTTTCCATAGCATTTCTATTTTTAGATACTCTATGATAGATTTTGGCTCTAAAAAATGGAAAAAAAAACCTCACATGACTTTTACTATTGATTATTGAAACGCTATTGAATGTTTGGCGGTAATACGTAAATCATTCCCGCGACACTTAAAGAAAATTAGGCTCCAAAAAAATCCCCAAATTTTTCCGCCCTAATTTTGTGTTTTCCCTCTCTAGCTCCATTCTGCTTGATTCTCACAATTTCCACCATTTCCGCTATTTCCGTCTCTCACCTACAGATATTTCATCTTCAATACGTAAACTCTTTCCAGATATTGCTCCAATTTCTCAAAAGCTCGTCTCCAATTTTTGCACTTCTCAAAGGTATTTGTGTTCTGATTATCTGGGTTTTGTTTCAATTTGGATTTTGTGTAATTATACATGTGAGTTCAATCGATTTACAACATTGTTTTTATTTTGAAGGTCGATTTAAGCAGAAGACAATAAAACAGTATTTTATCAGGTAAAATCACTCAAACTTGAATATCCTACAAGATCTCGTTGTATGTTGTTGGTCTGTTAAAAAAGTGACTGTCTCTGCTAATTACTTGTATGCACATTTGGTCGGAGCTTTTGCAACATGGAGAAAGGTTGGGTCTGGTTACCAAGGTATATACTTTACTGCCCTTACACATCTTACTTGATTTCGATTCATGAATTGTGATTCTGGATGTTTATTTCTCATTTTCTATCAACACAGGAATAGCCTTGAGTATGAGCAAGGAGCGATTGAGTGTGTGTCTGAATCAGCAAGACGTTTGTGTAATCCCACTGAAATGTTTTGTCCTTGCCTTGATTGCCGAAATTTCTGCCATCAATCAACTGAGAGGGATGGATGAGAGGTACAAGAGATGTAAATACTGGAGTAAACACGGGGAAGATAAGACAACTGATGTTCAGACGTCTGAATATGAGGCTTACGAGTTCATTAGGGCAGCATTTACGAAGGTTGAAGGCAATCAACCATCCCAGAAGCAGAGTCCATAAGAGTTTGAGGGTATTGAGTGTCCAAAAGAAGCTGATTTCATTAAGAAGTTAGAGGACGCAGAAACTCCACTTTACCCAACGTGTCAGAAATAGACAAAGGTTACTGCAATCATGGGACTTTATCGGATAAAGGTCAAGAGTGGGTTGTTAGAGAGCTATTTTGATCAGCTATTGGAACTTGCTCATGACATGCTACCTCTAGAGAATGTTCTACCGAAGTCTACAACTGAGATGAAAACGTTTCTGAAACAGTTTTGTTTTGGTTATGACGTGATCCATGCCTGCAAAAATGATTGTATACTCTATCGGAATCAGTATGAAGATTCATTGAGCTATCTAAGATGTAGTGAATCAAGATGGGAAAGGGATAAGCATACTGGTGAGGTGAAGAAAGGGATTCCAGCTAAGGTGCTTAAGTATTTTCCAATAAAAGACAGATTCAGGACGATGTTTAGATCAAAATGGATGGCTGAGGATTTGCGATGGCACTTCACTAATTCTACAGTGGATTACACTATGCGGCATCTAGTGGATTCATTGACCTGGGTTCAGGTAAACGAGAAATGGCCGGCTTTTGCTGCTGAAGCAAGAAACCTAAGACTAGGTATTTCTACTGATGGCATGAATCCGTTCTCTATCCAAAACAACAAGTATAGCACATGGCCTGTTCTCTTAGTCAACTACAACATGGCTCCAACTCAGTGTATGAAATCAGAGAATATCATGTTGACGATGTTGATACCTGGTCCAACCGCACCTAGCAACAACATTGATGTATATCTACAACCATTGATAGATGACTTAAAGGATTTGTGGACAAAAGATATGGAATTTTATGATTCATTCAAGATGGAGAGTTTTAATTTAAGAGCTATTATGTTGTGGAGTATCACAGACTATCCATCTATAGGGACATTAGTTGGATGTAAGGTGAAGGGGAAGCAAGCGTGTTATGTATGTGGGAAGGATACACCTCATAGGTGGTTAACCCATAGTCGTAAGTATGTTTACATGGGCAACAGGAAGAGACTCATGCCTGGTCATCCTTACAGACATAAAAAAATGTGGTTTGATAACATTGTGGAGATTGGTACTGCAAAGAGGGTTCATGGTGGATCAGAAATATTTGAAAGTCTCAAACATTTCAAGAATGTATTTGGAAGACCTTTAAATAAGAAAGGTAAGCGGAAAAGGATTGAGGCAGATGATGAAGAAGATGACCAATATGAAGAAGACAACAACATGTGGCGGTGGAAAAAAAGGTCAATCTTCTTTGAATAGCCTTATTGGAAGGTTAGATTTGTTTACTCAGAAATTTGACTATGTGATTTAGTTTAAACCAGTTCAATTTGCTTTATTATAATTAGTTGTATCTTATGTTGCAGGATTTTCAGCTCGCCAAGCCACAACCAATGGGTCAAGAACTAACACTCACACCCACCAGAAATGTTGATGGAGAGATGTGGTACAGTGTGTAGTCAAACATAAGAAGCCTACCATTCACTTTTGTTAAAGCGAGGCTATCCAAGAACCAACTCACTATGTACCCATTGAAAAGAATGGAGCTAAGAAATAAAATCCTCAAGGTAGACCTCTCCAATCAACCCAGTTCCAGCCAACGTCCTAACAAAAATAATACAGAAAAGAAACCTGATTCTTTATCATTTTGCATCATTTAGGTTTGCATTAGAGTAGGATTACATTGCATATTCGGCTAGTTTTGTTATATTTGTCATGGATTTCATTGCATTTAAGTTCTAGGTGTTGCATTAGGTCCTAGGAGAGTCTTTTAGTGCATTTTGATGTTTATTAGGTGCATTGGAGCAAAGGAATGAGGCATGGAGGCAAAAGAGAAGATAGAATCCATCTAGAGCCTCCCAAAGATCCGATCAGACGGAGGGTTTCCATGCCTACTCAGCCTTGGTGTCCTTCATGAGAGTTGTATCCAGAGGAGTCCTCTAACTACAGGAATTGGATTCACGTCAATCAGACATGTGGTGGAGAGTATTTGTTTTGCCGAGAGAAAATGACACCTCCCAAAGACCTGGCAAAACGAAGGCCTTACAATCAGATTCATCCTTCAAGTTATTTATAGAAGTTGTAGAGGATGGATTTATCTTTCTGCACAAGCTGGAATCAGGTCATTTGGACTTATAGTTTGATAGATATCAAATTTTTACCACAGCGGTCTGACTTAGACTGCTGCATGCCCACTGCAAACTTCTGAGCAAGATCTTGAACAACATGCACCGGTCCTGCAGCGGTTAGGAGGTGACCGCTGTGACCCCTAACGGACAGAAATCTTACGGGTCGAAACCCGGTTTTTCCGGGTCGACCCGGTTCGCCCCAAAAACACTTAAAACCCTTTTTACTCTTTATACATGGGGAAGAAGCATATTCTTCTAGTTTTTATCTCTTGTTTTAGGTTTCAAACTTTGTTTCAACTTGATTTTCAATCTATTTTGCAATTTTAATCTTAGATTTCTTCTTCTCTTTAATTTCCCAAACATGATTTCTTCTCTAATCAAGCTTGATTTTAAGAGAATCATCATGGGTAGTGAGTAGTCTCATTAGGGTTTAAGGATGAGTTAGATGAGGGGGATCTAAGCATGGATTAGGTTAGTTTAGATCTTAAATCAAACATTCCATCATTCTCTAAGAGATCGTAATGCTTCTTCAGCATAGAAATGAGGAAGATGATAGGAGGCATTTTATGAACACCAAGTGTTTGATAAAATGCCCAAGAGAACTTAGAGATGGAATTATGATCCTTAGCCCAAGGGATTGGTGCTTAAGGATCTAATTAGGTTGATCTAGTAATTTGGATATAAACTCATTGATTACCATCATCACAAATCGAAATTCGCTAATGATGCTATAATTAATGAAGTGATTAATTACATGGAAATGAATTAGTCAATTAAATGGATCATTAACCTAGGGAATAGCTAATTAGTGTAAGTTAGACTTTCTAAATCATGTTTAGTGATCCCAAATCACAAATAACCCATCTAAGGACCCTTCTTTTATCATTGCATAAACTTAATCATCTAATTACTTTCATTTAGTTCACTTAGTCAATTTGAATTAAACAACAAACTTCAATAGCTTAGATTAAGAAAATCCTTGCATTTTAGGTGTCAATTATATTGAGTTTGGATTCGATTCCTCTTATACTACATTGATTAAGAGATAATTGAGACCCTCAAAAGGACTTAAAAATCCTAGTATCAATATGGCGCCGTTGCCAAACTCGTTTTTACATCTAGTTTTAGGATTCACTTGAGACTAAGCATTTTACTTTTTGCATTTCACTTTCGACAACTTGTGTTTGGGATTGTGAGCTCAATTGTGAGTTTTGGTATTGGAATTGCATTGTTGATTGGTCTTTGGGCTGTTTTGTGGGTGCATGCACACAAGATCCAAAGGCAATCAAGATCTACTTCACCTCGTAACTCACCGCAAACAAAGCACTCGGGTTCGACAATTAGTAGAGCAACTAGAGACTAATACCGAAACTATGGCCGAAAACCCTCCACGCAATCCCATTACTGTCAGAATTGGTGATACCGCTAATGTTCACGATGACCGCCAAGGCATCCAACCACCGAGAATCGAGAACAAAAACTTCGAAATCAAAACCGGCCTCATCACCATGGTTCAAGCCAACCGGTTCTCTGGATTGCCTAGTGAAGACCCTCTTGATCACATTGATCGTTTCAACAAGCTTCTCGATCTCCTTAAGATCAATGGCGTCTCAGAAGATGCTCTTAAGCTTCGGTTGTTCCCCTTCTCTCTTGGTGACAAAGCTCACATATGGGAAACAAACCTCCCTCAAGGGTCAATCACTACTTGGACGGATTGCAAGAGATAGTTCCTCAACAAGTTCTTCTCCCCGGTTCGAACCACGAAGCTACGGAATGACATATCAAGTTTCAAGCAATTCTCCAATGAGTCCTTTTATGATGCTTGGGAGCGTTTTCGCGGATTAACTCACCAATGCCCACATCATGGCTTCACCAATGCCACTCTCTTGAGTACCATCTATCGAGGAGCTCTTCCCAAATTCCACCAACTCTTGAATACCGCTTCAAATGGGAGTTTCTTGGCTAAGAATGTGGATGAAGCTATGCAACTAGTAGATAACTTGGCCACTAGTGATGGTACTTATGGTGAAGATTATGATCGGACTACAAGAGCTACACCGGATCAAGATGAAACAAAGAGAGATAAAGAGATGAAGGCTTTGAGTGACAAGTTGAATAAACAAGCAGCCATGATGGATAAACAAGCCAAATTATTCGATAAACTTCTATCTTCAACAAAGAATGACTCATACCACGTGGTCAACTATTTCGATATAGCTACTTATGAAGAAGAAGTCACCTATGCACCAGAAATGGTTAACGAAGAAGAGATTAACTATGTGGGTAATCAAAACTACAACTTTGAACCAACCCACCCCAATCTCTCTTATAGAAGCAACAATGTGGCCAATCCTCAAGATCAAAACTATCCTACAAGGGCCACTGAAGGAAACCAATTTGTCTCAACTAATCAAGCTCAACAATCCCGCCCTCAAGGAAACTACCACGGCCAGCAAGGCGCTGCTCAACCGAGGTCAAATCAACAACCACCCGGTTTCCAAAGGCCTCAACAACAAAGGTTCACTCAAAACCAACAAGGGTACACTCAAGGACAACAAAGGTCAAATCCAAACCAACAAGGCTATGGACAGCAACAACAACAAGGCTACGGACATCAACAAGAACAAGGCTATGGTTATCTACCTCAACAAGGTTACTCTACTCAAGGACAACAAGGGTTTCCTCAAGTTCAACAAACCCAACCTCCAAACCAAGCACCTCCACAAGTTGATTTGGTCACCATGATGCAGCAAATGCTTAGTGGACAATCCGCATTGATCACACGGATCATGAACATGGAGGATGAGATCAAACACCCCAAGAGTCAAGGTGCTTCCACTTCTCATCAAGGCCAACTTGCGGGAAAACGCGAGGCAAATCCAAAAGAATATATCAATTCGATTGAGCTAAGAAGTGGAACTACTTTTCCTACAAGAGGGCAACCTAAAGTCAATGAGGACATTGAGAAACAAAAAGGGGGGTTAGAAATTGTTGATGAAGATGAATTTGAGCAAGACCCTTACTCAAGCTCATTGGCAAAGGAATATGCCAAGGAGGATGCATTGCGCAAAGAGAAAGTGCGCAAGGAGAAATATCTTGAGGCTTCTATGGATAGAGCCACAGCCCTAGCTAAGGCTAAGAAGGATAAGGCCAAGGTTGTTGATGAAGAGGCCCCTAAGAAGCAAAAGTACATCCCACCACCATATGTACCTCCGCTTCCTTATCCGGGAAGACTCAAGAAGCAAATAGCCGAGAAGTGCAATGCCATATTTAATAAATCTCTCAAGAAGGTTGAACTTACAATGCCATTAGTGGATGCTCTAGTCCTAGTACCTCAACATGCCAAGATCATTAAGGAAATAGTGAATGAAAGATCTTAAGAGGTGGAATCAATGATGGTCTTGACTCATGAAGTTAGTGCCATCATCCAAAAGCAAGTGATACCCAAGAAGCTCAAGGATCCCGGTTCATTCACTATACCTTGTGCAATTGGACCACTAGCTTTTCAAAGTTGCTTGTGTGACCTTGGTGCAAGTGGTAGTCTAATGTCATTCTCAGTAGCTAAGGCCTTGGGTATAAAGAGATATAAGGAGACTAACATGAGGTTAATCTTAGCGGATAGGAGTGTGCGGACTCCAATTGGTATAATAGAAGATTTGCCGGTTTCGGTTCAAGGCTACACGGTTCCAACGGATTTCATTGTTCTCGAAATGGATGAAGAACCATCGGATCCTATCATCTTTGGTCGGCCATTCTTAGCAACTGCTGGAGCTATAATTGATGTCAAGAGAGGAAAGATAGACCTTCACTTGGGTATGGATGAGATTCTTGAGTTTGACATCAACAAGACAATGAAGAAGCCAACCATTGATAGCCAATGCTTCTCCATAGAAGAGATTGAAGCAAATGGTGATGATAATGAGAAATCTCTATTGGAGATTGAAAGAATCCTCTATGGCTCTCAACATAAGGGATTGATGGGAGGTAACAAGGTGGAAGTTGAGAAAGAAACTCCAAGGGTTGAGTATATGGGTGGCTATTCAACAATGCACATGGTTTCACCCCCAAAGGCAAGTATTCAGAAGAAAGGATCTTGTGGAGAAAAAGCCTTGGGTTATGGTAATGTTGAAAGCATATTGGAATTGGATGGACATTGCTTGGATTCCCTCTTCTCACCTACCATTGAGAAAGAGGTAGAAACCACTAAGGGTGATTGCACCAAGATCAACAAAGAGAAATCCAATGGTAACCACCCCATCAACCTTGAACCATCTTCTTGCACAATGACTCTCACACCTTGGAGATATTGGAATGGAGTTATTGAATACAAGGTGAAGTGCAAGGGGAGAACTAAAACCATTTTCCAAGGTGAAAGCCATCCTCTCCACCCTTAAGGAGAAAGGCAAAAGAAGTATTCAAGAGGTTATGGGCAAAGTGATTTTGTTTGAGTCCAAGGATCCACCATGGAGTGTTCACACTCCCCTCTCACACACTTAAAGAATGGTAATACAAAGTCAAACTTAGTGACATAAAACAAAGTGCTCTTGGGAGACACCCCTTGCCTATCCATGTGAATAGTTTAATTTCATGTTTTTTCTTTCTTTGTTAGTGTTACTTGATGTTTTTGCTAAGTGTGTTCAGGGGTTTAAGGAATGTGGAAAAATCTGGGCAGACCGCTGCGGTTTTTCTGAAGGCAAAATCAAATTTACTTCATGAATTCCTCACCTTCTCATTCCTATTGAGGTACCAATGCATCCTTGTACATAGTTTTTTATTTCACTTGAGTCCTTATTTTTTTTTTTTCAAGACTCTTCCTTGAATTTTTCTCCGCCTCGGAATTTTTCTCACACCGAGGCGGTGTGATTTAAGTTTGGGGGAGAGCCTCGCATTTTATTTGGTTTTTTGTGTTCTTATTTTATATTTCAAAACTTGAGTCTCATACATTGTTAGAATTTCATGCATTTTTGATTAGATTTTTCAATTTTGGCACTTTTCATGTAGGATTGAGTCTAGATTTACTTGCATTGGGAGGACTAGTTTAGCCAAAATATCACACCTTGACATTAATTCAACATCCTAGTTATTAGTCCTCTAATGCTTCACATGTTTTGTTTGAAATCAAGAAAGAACCATTCATGGATCATGTATATGATAACATTGCTTAGGTTGAAACTCTCTCTATTTGAAGCTAGCCTCACCTAAGTGAGAACCTTAATTTGAATCAACAATTATTGTGCAATTATGGATTACATATACATACTTAAGCATTCTTACTCCCTTCTACCACTCTTGTATGCTTAAGTAGCCAATTTTGGTTTCCCCACCAAGCCATGTCTTAAACCTCCTTTCTAGCCAATTAATCATTTGTGTGTGACTTTGTGAGGCCTCTTCCGAGCTAACTTGATAAAACGTGTTAGGTTTAGAGCGACAAGGGAACACTTTTGTGTAGATTTAGCTCCAACATCAAGGAGCTAACATAGGACTAGGCTAGATTAGGTGGGAGTGTTTTAAATTAAAGTTTGGGGGAAAAATGGAAAACTACATGAATGAGAAATGGTTTGAATTGAGTAGAATGATGAAACAAAAGGGAAATTAAAGGGGAATAAAGTTATGGTTTCAATGGTAAATGCTTCAATGACAAAAGCTCCAAGGAAGTGCAAAGGTAATACAAGCCTCAAAACAAGAAAAGGAAAAAGAAGTCTCAAAACAAAGGAAAAGAAAAGAAGCCAAATGGTGATCCAAAGAGCAAGGGAAAGAGGTAGCACAAAGAGAAAAGAAGGAGCCAAAAGAAGTGAGAAGAATCCCCAATGAAGTGAAGATGAATGAAATGGGCAAGACCCTTGGTTAGATTGACAAAATGCCTTAGGAGAACAAAAAGGTAGTTAGGATTTTGTTGAGAAAATGGGCTAGAAGATGTCTTAGGTTAGAGAAACACTAGGTATTTGGGTAGACAAAAGTTTTCCCTTGTATGCATAGGTTGCTCTTTACCTTTATCATTTTGTTAAAGTTATGCTCATTCATTGAGAGATCCTCAAATTAACAAGCCAATGCATTGATGAGATCATCTTCATCTCATAACCTTAACCCTTAACCAAATGGTTTGATCTAAGTTGGTGCAAGCACAATCCACAAAATATCATGAGCTAATAAATGTTAAGAGGCTAGTGGATACGATGGATTTCCTAGACCAAGGTTTTGTTTTGATTGTGTGTTGGGATATGCATGGCTAACTTCTTTTGAGTAGATAAACTTTGATGAACTTTAGGCTTAGTAACTTAGGTGTTGAATTGATCTCTTCTTGTGATGCTTTGTTGATTAGGCTATTTCTCCCTATTCATTCCCTCTCTTGGGCTTGCTTGTTTGCTTGAGGACAAGCAAATGAGTAAGTTTGGGGGAGTTGATATTCTATCATTTTGCATCATTTAGGTTTGCATTAAAGTAGTATTACATTGCATATTCGGCTAGTTTTGTAATATTTGTCATAGATTTCATTGCATTTAAGTTCTAGGTGTTGCATTAGGTCCTAGGAGAGTCTTTTAGTGCATTTGGATGTTTATTAGATGCATTGGAGCAAAGGAATGAGGCATGGATGCAAAAGAGAAGATAGAATCTATTCGGAGCCTCCCAAAGATCCGATCAGACGGAGGGTTTCCATGCCTACTCAGCCTTGTTGTCCTTCATGAGAGTTGTATCCAGAGGAGTCCTCTAACTATAGGAATTGGATTCACGTCGATTAGACATGTGGTTCAAGAGATATGACCGATTTTCTGGAGAGTATTTGTCTTGCCGAGAGAAAATGACACCTCCAAAAGACCTGGAAAAACGAAGGCCTTACAATCAGATTCAGCCTTCAAGTTATTCATAGAAGTTGTAGAGGATGGATTTATCTTTCTGCACAAGCTGGAATCAGGTCATTTGGACTTATAGTTTGATAGATATCAAATTTTTACCACAGCGGTCTGACTTAGACTGCTGCATGCCCACTGCGAACTTCTGAGCAAGATCTTGAATAACATGCAGCGGTCCTGCAGCGGTCAGAAGGTGACCGCTGCGATCCCTGACAGACAGAAATCTTACGGGTCGAAACCCAGTTTTTCTCGGGTCGACCCGGTTCGCCCCAAAAACACTTAAAACCCTTTTTACTCTTTATACATGGGGAAGAAGCATCTTCTTCTAGTTTTTATCTCTTGTTTTAGGTTTCAAACTTTGTTTCAACTTGATTTTCAATCTATTTTGAAATTTTAATCTTAGATTTCTTCTTCTTTTTAATTTCCCAAACATGATTTCTTCTCTAATCAAGCTTGTTTTTGAGAGAATCATCATGGGTAGTGAGTAGTCTCATTAGGGTTTAAGGATGAGTTAGATGAGGGGGATCTAAGCATGGATTAGGTTAGTTTAGATCTTAAATCAAACATTCCATCATTCTCTAAGAGATCGTAATGCTTCTTCAGCATAGAAATGAGGAAGATGATAGGAGGCATTTTATGAACACCAAGTGTTTGATAAAATGTCCAAGAGAACTTAGAGATGGAATTATGATCCTTAGCCCAAGGGATTGGTGCTTAAGGATCTAATTAGGTTGATCTAGTAATTTGGATATAAACTCATTGATTATCATCATCACAAATGAGAATTTGCTAATGATGTTATAATTAATGAAGTGATTAATTGCATGGAAATGAATTAGTCAATTAAATGGATCATTAACCTAGGGAATAGCTAATTAGTGTAAGTTAGACACTCTAAACCATGCTTAGTGATCCCAAATCACAAATAACCCATCTAAGGACCCTTCTTTTATCATTGCATAAACTTAATCATCTAGTTACTTTCATTTAGTTCACTTAGTCAATTTGAATTAAACAACAAACTTCAATAGCTTAGATAAAGAAAATCCTTGCATTTTAGGTGTCAATTATAACGAGTTTGGATTCGATTCCTCTTATACTACATTGATTTAGAGGTAATTGATACCCTCAAAAGGACTTAAAAATCCTAGTATCAGTACCACACTATCCCCATTTATTATAGCATTTCATGCATATTTTTCTTTTCATTTTCATTTGTGATATAAGATTAAGGGGTTGATCTTACAAGAGGATAGTCGTGGATCCAAGAAGCTATTCCCAAATCACACTCTTCAAGGACAAGTAATAGTCGATGGTCGTTTGATGAGTTTGTTTAATTGGACTCAAGTCATTCCCTAAACAAATAGTGGATGGAAATGGAATTTGTGGTAGAAATGAGGTTGCCACATAAGCTATGAAAGGACTTTTGATAAGACAGGACTAAGGTCGCCTTGATATAACTCACAAGGAAAGTTTATAATACAAAGAACCGCTGAATCCTCTATTAAGAAAAACTGCATTTTTTATTGATAAAACTTAAATGTTACAAGCTGTTAAGAAGCTTTATAAATAGCTCATCCAGCTGTGACATTTTAGGGTCAAAAATCTGAAAGAAAAGGAAAGTATTTAAATTAGTTTTACAGTATCTTCAAACCTGAAAAATGAGCAAACACATTCTATAATTGAAGCACATACATTCAGGGTCGTTTTGAAAAGTTGGAGACGTCCTAAGTGTGGGCAAAAAGTTTTTGAATTGAAAATAACATTGTTTGCCCTCCAAACGGCTCTATTTGGGCCTTCTATCATCCCTCTTGTGTTTCAGCCTTTTCTTCTTCATTTCTTTGGGTCAGCAAGCTCTCAATAGGATTTTTAAACTTTTTTTAAAAGCCTCCAAGCTCTTGATCTTGTCTTGGGAGGATCCCTCATAATAGCAATGTCTTGATCATAAAGTGTTTCTTCTGAGCTCTCTAAATTGTTAAGGTCGATGTCCGCATCATTCCCTCCCTCTTGAGAAGGTTATGATCTTAAGACACTATCATTTGAAATATAAGGAGCCATGTCAGTAACATTAAAGGTTGGTGACTGATGTGTCGGTTTTTTCAAGTTTTAAATTGATAAAACACCTCAATCGGTATTCAAGTATAATCAATGGTCGTTGCGGTAATTGAGGAATCGAACCCAAATGATTGTGGTAGTTGATCGAAAGATTTGAAAACCGAATATAAATGTGAAAACAGGGGTTTTGTTTGATTGGTTTTGAAAGTATTTATTAAACACTAGTTAACTTGTAAGGCTTATAATATATATTAAAGTTATGGGTCTCATTAGAGAAGATGATGGTTAGGAGAGATCTTAAGTGGACTAAATTTGTACTAGGGTTTTGAATACTTGTTTAGGGGTTTGTTTCACAAGTGATTTTATTTGATTAACCCGGTAGTGTGTCGGTGAAAACCAATTCAATAGGTACTCACTCCTAAAATGGACGCACTGAGAGAGACGAATAACCAACGGCCTTAAGAGTTATAAATGTCATTACTATTCTTAATGTGATTGATTTGAATCTAATCTCAGTAGTTGATTCAAAAAAAATTTCCAAAACAACTAACTATCCTAATATGTTAAGCTAGTTGAAAGGAGTCTCGAGCTTCCAGGAGTCATGTGGGCTTGCCAAACAACACCTTGCAAGGCAACCTCAGAAACACCTTTCTCTCTAGCTTATGGAATCAAGGTTGTAGTTCTAGCTGAGGTTGTAATTATGACCATGGGAGTTTAGGCCTGTCCAGTAAATCAAGAACTCAATAATGGAATTTTCTTAGACGAGCTGGAAATCATCGATGAGCACGAGATCATGCCTGATTCGCATTCAAAACTATCAACAAACTACCGCTCATTATTACAACTACAAAATAAAAACAAGGAGATTTCAAGTAGGCGAGCTAGCCCTGAGAAAGGTCTACAGAAATACCAAAGAACTAGGTGCTGGAAAACTTTGAACCAACTAGGAAGGTCCTTATAAGATTTTCGGGGTAGTAAAAAACGGAGTATACAAGCTCATCAAGGTGCATACTTGCGAGTCTGAAAGAAATTCATGGAACACCATAAAAAATAAAGAAATATTACCATTAAGCTATGAACAATCGAACTACTAACTGGCTTAATCTCTCCATAGGGTATGTAGGCAACCTATGGTACAACTATCGTAAGAAAAAAAAAACTCTTTTGTTTGATTAAGTCAGCTAACGCTACTTAAAGAAATCTCTCATTACATCCTCAATAACAAGTGAAAATCATTACGAGCTAGAGCTTGATAATATCCCAAGTCCATAACCTTTGATTTTAAGGTAGAAACCTCTTTAGCATGACTCTATCTCATCGTCTTAAAATCGACAAGGTCACAACTTCTTAGTCTTTCAATGACAAGGGTCTTTACGTCTAAACTGTCTAGACCTCGCGCCCACCTCTTAAAACGTTTCCAACCTTGCATCTTAAATCGCATGGTCAGATCCCTAGATCTCTTAATGGTCTAGCAACAAGGTCTCTAAAATAACATGAAATTTGGTTAAAGGGAAAAACCTTTGTTCGAATTAATAACCTCAGAGTAAATCTAGGTCACATCCTCAGGTCTCTAAAAAAAAGACTAGAATTTGACAAAAGATGAAAACGTCGAATCGATCTAGGTAAGAAAACAACAAAGAAATCCAAATGAAGGAAAATTATTTAGCCTCCACAAATGAAGCATCAAGTATCGGTACCAAACTGAAAAAAAAAACAAAAGAGGTTTAAATGCCTCCTCAGGCACTTAGTCTCAATATTATATGGAAAAAAGAAACAAAAAGAAAAGAAGAAAGCTACTCCATGATATTCGCAGCCTCTGAAGTACCAATGTCTTTCGGAGGCTCCATCATCCTGCTCCTCAACGATTCAGCCACCTTCGGAGGGTGTTCACCTTTTAACTCTTGGGAAGAAATTGCTAAAGGATCAGCATGAAATATATTTTGATCAATAGGTAAAGTTTCTGAATCATCAGATACTTGTGACAAGAAAATTTTACCAAGAGAGAGATCCAAACGTCGATGAAGGCTGGTTGGGCCTAGAGCAAAATTTTCAGCCTCCACCGAATCCTTCTCACTTTCGAAGTCAGTAATGGTCTTCTTGATGATATCATCACGCAGGTGGATGTTCGATGTGCACTCCATCACTTGGATCGCAACATGGGTTTCAGCTCTCTTCCTCTCAAATTTCTCTTTGATTTGAAGCAATATATTCTTGTACTGTGTGGATATCTGTTTGTGAGCTATTTTTTCAGCTTTCTCAATCAGGCTAGATTGCTTCTTCATTATCTTCTAGATGTTACTAGTCAGCTTCTCATTTCTAACATGGAGGTTCATGATCTTCTTGCATTTAGAATGAAGGTGAGAGTCTCCATCACCGGGTAACTTACTCTCATGTCTTTTTTAGCTCATTCCATCTCAACAATATGAGCTTCTAGGGAATTATTGCAAGCTTCGGCTTCAACGGCTTTGTTCTCCTACGATCATGGTCAAGTCATAAGGAATTGGAAGAGCTTTGTCTCCTTAAAATTTCATTTTCAAAACTACCATCATGAGGACATTTCGAACGAGACGGTCCATTAAAAGGATGAGCTCGTGAGATCGTCTTGGAATCAAAACGACGAGAGCTCCCACGGCATGAAGCTTCAACCTGGCATTTTCCATTAGCTCATTTTCCTGGTCAGGCTTTGGGCTTGAATCGGAGCGATCATCTTTGGAGACATCATGACGCGACCCTTCGTCTTGATGATTGGATTAGATAGCCTCCTCGTCTTATCCAAGGCCTCAGGCACCATTAGCTGACATAGCCTTATACGCTCTGCTGGGCCTAAATTCCGCACTTTGGATCCAGCCAACGAAGAAAAGGTCACTAAGCAACCTGGAAGGCAATCTCACTCCTAACCAACGAAGATGATGTATCATGGATTTTACCGGTTTTCTACCATGATATAGTAGGTTTTATGGAGTCTTTGTAGCATGTTTTGAGCATTTATGCAGGAATTACTAGCAAATGACACTTTGGAGCAGAAGGAGCTAAAAAGGAGGTTTTATGGAAGTTTCCACGTGATTTGAGAAGACTTAGAAGATTTGGAGCCAAAATGAAGATGGAGTCGACCGACTGTGACGCCGACTTAATTTAGAAGATTTTCTTATCGGGCCTTTCGCGGAACCCTAAACCCTAAGACTCATTCACGACCTATATAAGCACCTCTTAAGCACTACAAGAGGCACGAACCGCACAAGAACTCAGAGCAATACAAGTTTTTCTTTGCTTTTTGTTTCCATTGTTTTTAGCTTTTAAATATTGTTCTTATCATTGTTCTAGACTCTGAAGAAAGTTAGAGAGTGTTCTTTCTCAATAGAGCTTTGTGAGCCTCTGATCTTCTATTTTCTAATTCGTTTTACATGCACTTCATTTATAAAAAGATGATTTGTTTTACTGAAACCATGTCTGAGTAGTTTATTCATTAGATCTAGGGTTTTCAAAGGGTTTACAAGGGATCATTCTAAACGGTTTTGATTTGTGGAATAAGCCACGTTATTCTTCACTACAAACAGTATTTTACATTTAGAGGTGACGTAATTAACCACTTTTAGATTATCAAGGTCAATCTTTCTGTCGGAGACGGAGATAGAGACGATGGAAGAGTCTGTAGTGAGCAAGGTGCGTTCTAAGTCAAACGAGAGTTTGTTTAGACACCTTGTGAACAGATCTAACTTGTTCGCACTAACGCTTATTTACTTCCAGCGACAATCCAAAGAGATTTGAGATTTAGGGATTTAAATAAAGGTTATTTTCTAGTACACCAATAGCCGTGATCCTGAGTTTTCCCAACTGATTTCCTTTAGATCTAATGTTCCTTTTAAAGTTTGCAACACATCACAAGTCATTAGCATATTATAATTGTCATAGTTCGGTTACTTTTGCATCTGAATCCAAACTAACCATAGCTCTCTGTGGGATCGATAACCTAAATACTACAACTGTACACTGTGCACTTGCAGTTAATTTTGGGTGAATAACTTCACGCGTCAAATTTTTATGGCGCCGTTGCCGGGGAACTTCGGTGTTTAGTTTGGTTTCCATTAGGAAATTTGCATTAAGATTTTGCATAACATGATTGCATCAAGATATCTTTCGATTGAGACGTCTGGAAACCCTTGTTCTGATTTGATACAGGCAACAACTCATGATGAATCAGGAAGGAGACACGCAAAGCCGATCAATTGAAAAGGACGAACACCCGAGTCGACCGACTATATCTCTCAGTCGACCGACTCGTGATCCACCTCAAGAGGAGAAGAAAGGGAAGTAGAAGGAGAAAGAGGAGAAGGAAGCCACTGAGATAGCAAATGGAAGCAGTACCAACATTGCTGAAAGTTCTGAAAACAAGACAATGGAGGACAAATCCAAGGTAGCACAAGGAGCAATGAGCATGTCAACATCGAACAACTCGACGAACGATTCTTCAAGAGAAGAGAAGAGGAAAGAAGAAACAACAACCGAATCTAGACAGACCCTCGACTCAAAAAGCACTGATGGGGGCATGATCAACTCAAATTCCGGAGAAAAAATTCGTTCCATCCCCAGAAGCCCTTGACCAGACCCTAGTCGACCGACTTCCACGAAGACGACCGACCTGGAAGCAGAAGCCTAATTCTATTATTTTCAAAACGGGAAGAGAAGATCAACAGGAAATGCCTGGACTAGAAGATGATGTCTATCTTACCACCAATGATGGAAGTTCTGAACAAAATTCTTGGTTGAACCACGAATGAACATTGCATCATTTACGCAATCCGAAGACGAAACTTTCAATGAAGCATGGAAGAGACAAGAGGACCACCTGCGCAACTGCCCAAATCATGGTTTCAATCCAAAGGAGTTTTAGAATCTCTTTCTTTACAACATCTTTCAAGTTGGGATTCAACCTTCTTTGGTGTTCAATAGAAGTCCTTGATTCATCCTCAAGGTGAATTCTATGTGTGCATAAGTTGGGAGAAATACCCTTAATGTCATCTAAAGAGTAACCAATAGCTTTCCTATACTTTTTAAGTTCATTGATAAGCAAAGCTAATTCATCACTCTTTAGATTTTCATTTACTATCACCGGGTCAGACTCTTTGGAACCTAAGAAAGAATACCTTAGTCCCGAGGGAAGCTCCTTTAGATCCACCTTTGGGGCCTTTAGCTCACTCCAATCTCCATCATCCAAGGTTGTGTCTTCACTACTAACCTCTTCAATACCCTTAGCTTCCATTTCCCTTGCTAGATTCACAAATCCAGCTTCTATTTCCAATGGCTCCTTAGTGTCAAGTGTGAGCTCATAAGCTTGGCTTTCCTTGGTTAAGAAACCATTTCCTTTGTGATCCAAAGTTAAGGCTACTTCCAATCCATCTTCCATTCTTAGCTCTTCAAGTAACTCATCCGCCAAGCTATCCATTTCTTCTATGTAAAAGCATTGGCCATCAATGGTTGGCTTCTTCATTGTCTTGTTGATGTCAAACTCAAGAATCTCATCCATACCCAAGTGAAGATCTATCTTTCCTCTCTTGACATCAATTATTGCTCCAGCAGTTGCTAAGAATGGCCTACCAAAGATGATAGGGTCGGATGGCTCTTTATCCATCTCAAGGACAATGAAATCCGTCGGAACCGTGTAGCCTTGAACCGAAACCGGGAGATCTTCTATTACACCAATTGGAGTCCGCACACTTATATCCGCTAAGATCATCCTCATGTTGGTCTCCTTATATCTCTTAATACCCAAGGCCTTAGCTACCGAGAAAGGCATTAGGCTACCACTTGCACCAAGATCACACAAGCAACTTTGAAAGGCTAGTGGTCCAATTGCACAAGGTATAGTGAATGAACCAGGATACTTAAGCTTCTTGGGTATCACTTGCTTTTGGATGATGGCACTAACTTCATGAGTCAAGACCATCATTGACTCCACTTCCTTGGATCTCTCCATTACCATTTCCTTGATGAACTTGGCATGTTGAGGCACAAGGACTAGAGCATCCACTAGAGGCATTGTAAGCTCAACATTCTTGAGAGACTTATCAAATATGGCCTTGTACCTCTCAGCGAGTTGCTTCTTAAATCTTCCTGGATAAAGAAGTTTAGGCACATATGGTGGAGGGATGAACTTTTGCTTCTTAGTGGTCTCTTCATCAACAACCTTGGCTTTGTCCTTCTTAGCTTTAGCTAAGGATGTGGCCCTCTCCATGGATTCTTCAAGCTCTTTCTCTTTGCGCATGGCATCCTCCTAGGCATATTCCCTTGCCAATTAGCTTGAGTAAGGGTCCTCTTCAAATTCACCTTCATTAACAATGTCTACCCCCCCCCTCTTGTTTCTCAATGTCCTCATTGATGTAAGGGTTCTCTCTTGTAGGCAAGGTAGTCCCACTCCTTAGCTCAATATCATTGATGTATTCCTTCGGATTTGTCTCGGATTTTCCCGGAAGTTGGCCTTGACGAGAAGTTGAAGCTCCTTGACTCTTGAGGTGTTTAATCTCATCCTCCATATTCATAATCCTATTGGTTAATGCTGATTTTCCACTAAGCATTTGCTGCATCATAGTGACCAAATCCACTTGTGGAGGTGCTTGGTTTGGAGGTTGGGTTTGTTGTCCTTGAGGAAACCCTTGTTTTCCTTGAGTAGAGTAACCTTTTTGAGGTAGATAACCATAGCTTTGTTGTTGTTGCTGTCCATAGCCTTGTTGTTGTTGCTGTCCATAGCTTTGTTGGTTTGGGTTTGTCCTTTGTTGTCCTTGATTGTACCCTTGTTGGTTTTGATTGAACCGTGGTTGTTGAGGCCTTTGGAAACCCGGTGGTTGTTGATTTGACCGCGGTTGAACAGCGCCTTGTTGGCTTTGGTAGTTTCCTTGAGGGCGGGCATGTTGAGCTTGATTAGTTGAGATAAATTGGTTTCCTTGAGTGCCCCTTGGAGGATAGTTTTGATCTTGAGGATTTGCCACATTGTTTCTTCTATAAGAGATATTGGGGTGGGTTTGTTGAAAGTTGTAGTTTTGATTACCCACATAGTTGATCTCTTCTTCGTTAACCATTTCCGGTGCATAGTTGACTTCTTCTTCATAAGTAGCTTCATCGACATAGTTGACCACGTGGTGTGTATCCTTCTTTGTTGAAGATAGAAGTTTATCGAATAGTGTAGCTTGTTTATCCATCATGGCTGCTTGTGTATCCAACTTGTCATTCAAAGCCTTCATCTCTTTATCTCGCTTTGTTTCATCTTGATCTGGTGTAGCTCTTGTAGTCCGATCATAATCTTCACCATAAGTACCATCACTAGTAGCCAAGTTCTCTACTAGTTGCATAGCTTCATCCATATTTTTAGCTAGGAAACTCCCATTTGAAGAAGTATCCAAGAGTTGGCGGAATTTGGGAAGAGCTCCTCGATAGATGATACTCAAGAGAGTGGCATTGGTGAAGCCATGATGTGTGCATTGGTGAGTTAATCCTCGAAAATGCTCCCAAGCATCATAAAAGGACTCATTGGAGAATTGCTTGAAGCTTGATATGTCATTCCGTAGCTTCATGATTCGAACCGGAGAGAAGAACTTGTTGAGGAATTCTCTCTTGCAATCCGTCCAAGTAGTGATTGACCCTTGAGGGAGATTTGTTTCCCAAATGTGAGCTTTGTCATCAAGAGAGAAGGGGAACAACCGAAGCTTAAGAGCATATTCCGAGACACTATTGATCTTGAGGAGATCGAGAAGCTTGTTGAAACGATCAATATGATCAAGAGGGTATGCACTAGGTAATCCGTAGAACCAGTTGGCTTGAACCATGTTGATGAGACCGGTTTTGATTTTGAAGTTGTTGTTTTCGATTCTCGGTGGTTGGATTCCGTGGCGATCATCGTGAACATTAGCGGTATCACCAATTCCGACAGTAGCGGGATTACGATGATGGTGTTGTTCAGCCATAGGTTCGGTATTAGTCTCTAGTTGCTCTATCAATTGTCTAACTCGAGTGCTTGGTCGATGGTGAGTTGCGAGTTGAAGTAGATCTTGATTGCCTTTGGATCTTGTGTACATGTACCTACAAAACAGCCCAAAGACAAAGCAACAATCCAATTCCAATACTCACAATTGAGCTCACAATCCCAAACACAAGTTTTCAAAAGTAAAATGCAAAAAGTAAAATTTTTAGTCTCAAGTGAATCTTAAAGCTAGATGCAAAAACGAGTTTGGCAACGGCGCCAAATTGATGATCGGTTTTCGGGTCACCAATTACCCTTGTACGTTGTAGTACAAAAGGTTATCAATCCAAACTCATTTATGTTTGACACCTAGAGTATGAAGATCATCTTAATCTAAGCCTAATGAAGTTTGTTTGTTGTTTTTAGTAATTAATTAAGCTAAGTGCGATTGATTAGATGACTAAAAGTTATGCAATGATTAAAACAAGGGTCCTTAGATGGGTTATTTATGATTTGGGATCACTAAGCATGGTTTAGAGTATGTAGCTTACACTAATTAGCTATTCCCTAGGTTAATGATCCATTTAATTGACTAATTCATTTCCATGCAATTAATCATGTCACTAATTATAACATCATTAGAAAATTCCCATTTGAGTGATGATAATTAGTGAATTCAATTTCAAATTACTAGATCAACCTAATTAAAACCTTTAGCACCAATCCCTTGGGCATAAAAATCATAATTCCATCTCTAAGCTCTCTTGGGCATTTCATCAAACACTTGGTGTTCATGAAATGTCTCATATCATCTTCCTCATTCCCATGCAAGAAGAAGCTTTAAGGACTCTTAGAGATGGAGGGAATATTAGAATTAAACCCTAAACTACCCTAATCCATGCTTAGATCACCCTCATCTAACCCATCCTTAAACCCTAATGGAACTACTCAAGACCCATGATGATTCTCCCAAAACCAAGCTTGATTAGAGGAGAAATCATGATGGATGATAAGATAGATTGATGATGAAATGTAAAAGGTAAGATTTCTTAAAGGAAATGCAAATTGTATTAAGATTCAACTAGAGATTCAAGAACAAAGGGAGAATGAGTTTTAAAACTCTTAGGAAAAAACCAAGCATCAAAATGTAAGTGAGAAAGAAGGGGTTTTTATGAAATTGGGTCAAACCGGGTCGACCCGGGACAAACCGGGTTTCGACCCGATTATTTTTGTCCGGACCAAACCGCAGCGGTCTGAGTGTGACCGCTGCATGACCGCTGTGAACACTCCAGAAGAATGCAGCGGTCTTGCCTTGACCGCTGCGCTTGGTGACCGCTGTGGTTGACTGTGCAGCGGTCACTCCTTGACCGCTGTAAGACCGCTATGGACACTCCAGAAGATGACATCGGTTGCTCCTTGACCGCTGCGGCTTCAGTCCGTTGTAACCTTCTGCAGCGGTCACTCCTTGACCGCTGCACTCGACCGCTGCAGTGGTCCTCAGCTCATCTTTAGCTCCAATTGTGCTCTACTCCATCCAATGCTCCTTCATTAGCTCTTCTCCTCACTTTTGTACCTAAGGACCAACTAATATGCACCAAAAGACTCTCCTAGACCTAATGCAACACCTAGACCCTAAGTGCAATGAAATCAATGATAAATGTAGCAAAACATGACAATTATGAAATGAAATCCTACTATAATGTAAGCTTAAATGATGCATAATATGATAATATCATTGACCGCAACTTTGACTTTTTGTTGAGACTTCATTCTGAAATCTGCATATAAAAGGGGTCTACTTTAGCAATTGATCAATATTGATTAAATTGCGAGACTTCACTGTGAAGTCTCATTTCATCGAAAAGTTTGGAGACTTCACCATGAAGTCTCGCAGTATTTTTGAAATTTTTTTGGTCAATTGCTAGAGTAGACCCCTTTCCAGTGAGACTACTAGATGAAGTCTCATAATAAAGTCAAAGTCGGGCAAATTGGAAAACTGGACCCAACTTTTACGGAGACTTCACCCCTGAACTCTCAAAAGTTCATGAGACTTCACAGTGAAGTCTGATAAGTCAGGAGACTTCAGGGGTGAAGTCTCATGGAAAAGTCAAACCTACGGTCAATTGCAAAAGTATACCCCCCTTTTCATGAGACTTCACGATGAAGTCTCAAAAGTGTATGAGACTTCATATCTAAAGTCTCAAAGAAAAGTCAAACACTGGTCAATTGCTAAAGTAGACCCCTATATGAGACTTCACTATGAAGTCTCCTTTGGAAAGCTCATGAGACTTCATTGCAAAGTCTCATAGCTGAGACTTCAGTATGAAGTATCCGTCCCTAATTATATTAAAAATCAAATATATCCCGATTTATAATTAGTATGTTATTGTTACTAGTCTAACATATGTATTACTATATTCTTTTGAGTTTGTATGAGTTTCAACTTTTTTTGTCGCATAATCATTTACGAATCCTTTTTCTACAAAAATGAGGTAATTAGTGCAAATATCTGAGATTTCATGGTGAAGTCTCATTAGTAAACTGAAATGCTAATTTGATTTTTGTTCTTGTTTGTTTTTGCAGAAAATGGCTCAGGTACCAGTAAACTATGGAGAATGGGTGTTGATAGACTGGAAGTGACACTTTGAGGTGGATTATCCCAAAGGAGGAAGAATGTTCTATCTAAGTGACGCTTGTATCCACCGTGAACTAATCGAGATGGCACAAGATGACTATAAGCTGACTAAGAATGCTGCTTTGAGTGAGTTAACCTATATGGTACCAGACGCAATATTGCAGGTTTTGGATAAAGATTGCCCCACCCCACCTATTCATGTCACATATGATAGGCATGTGCGGGCTTGTTTGGAGTTAAGTAAATCGCATTGTGTTCGTCTTTGTGTCTCGAGTACCATTGGTAAGGTGAGTGAGAAAATTGAAGAGGTGGGTAATTCTGAAAATGACATTGAAGAAGATGAGGACGCCAACTCTGAGGATAACTTTGAGGACGACTGTGATGAGATCGAAGAAGAGGATGTTGTTTTTTCTGATGGTGAAGAGGGTGTTGGTGAAGCACATGAAGATAATGTTGCGGCAGAACCTGTTTGAAGACGAGTATCTTGATGATTACAGTGTGTATGAGAAGATTAAAGATGAGGATAGTGGTGATAGTGATGATGATGATAAGCCATATCTTGGTGCGGAAGGAAGCTTTATTGGGGAAGGTAGAAGACCGAGCATGACATGGACGGAAGGTATCTCTTTGAATAAGAGTTTCCCTAGCAAGGATTTGCTTATATCTGAGCTACACGTAATCGTGATAATGGACCAATTCGCCTTCAAAGTGAAGAAGTCAACAAAAAGTTTATTTCTAGCCAAGTGTCGCGTAATGGGATGCCAATGGAGGGTTAGAGCTATGGTTAAAAATGAACCTAAAGCTTTTATTGTGACTGTGTATGTCAAACACCATACTTTCCAGGTTAGTGATCGAGTAACTCTACGGGAACGGTAAGCTCCGAGATATATTGGTAAGCTCTTTTATGATGAATGGAGAACAATAGATGGAGTTACCACGAAGATGCTTAGATATGCCCTCTTTAGGAAGTTTGGGTTGAAAATGAATTATACCACATCTTATAGGGCTTTACTATTTGTACAAAAAATGGTGAGGGGAACACCAGAAGATGATTATGAGAAGCTGCCTAATTACCTATATCGCCTCTCGCTTGCTAATCCCGAGACAGTGACTAATCTTGTGCTTGACTCAGAAAACAGGTTCAAATACATGTTTTTGTGTCTTGGAGCCTCAAAAGAGGGTTTTCAATATCTTAGACGAGTGATGGTTGTCGATGGTTGTCATCTATTTGGGAAGTATGGAGGTGTTTTGCTAGTTGCTTGCGGCCAAGATGGGAATTTCGAGATTTTCCCTTTGGCTTTTGCCGTTGTTGACTCCGAGAATGATGAGTCATGGGAATGGTTTTTCACCAAGTTAAGTGCTTGTGTATCCTCTGAATTTAGTTTGACCATCTTCGGACAGGCACACTTCTATTAAGAAAGCCATCGAGACGGTTATGCCATGGGCAACAAGAGGGATTTGTTACTATCATCTTCAGGGTAATATATTCATAAATTTTAAAGGGAAGCATCTTCTGTACTTGGTACGAGGAGCTGCATATGCATATACACTTGCTGATTATACCCGGTATATGGACGCCTTAAGACATGCGAAGCCTGAACTTGCAGAGTATTTGGAGTCCGCGGATGTGAGACTAAGATACAACATCCAAACAAGCAATATTGCCGAATCAATCAACTCTGGACTTAAGCGAGCTAGAGGATTTTCCATTCCCTTTCTTTTGGAATTCATACGAGAGAAGCTATCGAGGTGGTTTTTTAAAAGACGTGAAGATGCTATGAGTCTCACCACACAACATAGCAGAGTTGTTAAATATTTGCTAGCTATTCATGAGTAATATGCTCAATTAATGGTTGTCCAACGCATTGATAGTTGGCGATTCAACGTGATTGAAAAACATCGAAATTGTGTTGTTGATTTCTTACAATGAACTTGTGATTGTGGTATGTATCAAGTTGAGAAAGGAACTTGCTCCCATGCTATTGCTGCTGTTTCTGAGGCTAAAACGGCGGTCTTTGCACTAGTATGCCTGATGTATCATAAATTTTACCGGTTTTCTACCATGATATAGTAGAATTTATGGAGTCTTTGTAGCATGTTTTGAGCATTTATGCAGGATTTACTAGCAAAAGACACTTTGGAGCAAAAAGAGCGAGAAAGAAGGTTTTATGGAAGTTTCCACGTGAATTGAGAAGACTTAGAAGATTTGGAGCCAAAATGAAGAAATGGTGATGCGAACCCCGAGTCGACCGACTGGAAGAGATGCAGTCGACCGATTGTGACGCCGACTTAATTTAGAAGATTTTCTTATCGGGCCTTTCGTGGAACCCTAAACCCTAAGACTCATTCTCGACCTATATAAGCACCTCTTAAGCACTATAAGAGGCACGAACCGCACAAGAACTCAGAGCAATACAAGTTTCTCTTTGCTTTTTGTTTCCATTGTTATTTTAGCTTTTAGATATTGTTCTTATCATTGTTCTAGACTCTGAAGAAGGTTAGAGAAGTGTTCTTTCTCATTAGAGCTTCGTGAACCTCTCATCTTCTGTTGTCTAATTCGTTTTATATGCACTTCATTCATAAAAAGATGATTTGTTTTATTAAAACCATGTCTGAGTAGTTTATTCATTAGATCTAGGGTTTACAAGGGATCATTCTAAACGGTTTTGATTTTTGAAATAAGCCACGTGATTCTTCACTATAAACAGTGTTTCATATTAAGAGGTGACGTAATTAACCACTTTTAGATTATCAAGGTCGATCTTTCTGCCGGAGACGGAGATAGAGACGACGGAAGAGTCTGTAGTGAGCAAGGTGCGTTCTAAGTCAAACGAGAGTTTGTTTAGACACCTTGTGAACAGATCTAACTTGTTCGCACTAACGCTTATTTACTTCCAGCGACAATCCAAAGAGATTTGAGATTTAGGGATTTAAATAAAGGTTATTTTCTAGTACACCAATAGCCGTGATCCTGAGTTTTCCCAACTGATTTCCTTTAGATCTAATGTTCCTTTTAAAGTTTGTAACACATCACAAGTCATTAGCATATTAGAATTGTCATAGTTCGGTTACTTTTGCATCTGAATCCAAACTAGCCATAGCTCTATGTGGGATTGATAACCTAAATACTACAACTATACACTGTGCACTTGCAGTTAATTTTGGGTGAATAACTTTGCACTATTAGAAGACAAGGTCACTAAGCAACATGGAAGGCAATCTCACTCCTGATAGTAATAGGAGATAAAGAAGCACAAGGTAGAAAGGTCAGCTTGCAAAGCTACAATGAGGTTGAAGTCGTTTAAGTTCAAGAGCATTAATGACTAAAACTCAAGCTAGATACTTAGTAAATATTTACGCTTATATTCAGAAATAATTGTCATTTATTACTTGTCAGTTACAAGTCTAGCTATTATATATATACTAACTAGAGCGACTTTGTGATACATTTGAACACTAATCGAATACACAATTATACTTAGCAAATCTCTCTTGGTTACATTGTTCTTGATATTCATCAACTTGTAACCTGCAATTTGAAATCTAGTAGTGAGATTTAGCACTCTTCACTCGTGGAAGTTACAATTTGTAGGCGTGGAAGTTAACATTCTTTCCCAAGTTGAATCAAGCCCATTTGGTATCTAGAATCCGAGATATAGCCGTTTTACTGAAAACATGTCATTCTAACGGAATTTCCAAGCCTGACCCGCTTCACTTGACTAAAGCCCGACTCAAGTTTTAAGGAGGTTCTACCCTAGGCACGACCTCTACAACTATAAAAGACACTTTTAGCAGCAGGAAGAGGCACATCAATCATCATCAATCATAGAATTTACTGGCTTGTATTTCCAATTTGTTCTCTTGCTTTCTAGTTCACTAGGTACTATTTTATGTCTTTTTTAAAAAACTATGAAGAAGTGAAAGAGATTGTTCTTGCTCATTCGAGAATTGTGAACTATTGATCTTCTTTGTCTACTCTTTATTTTATGCTATTCAATTCATCAACCATGTTTTTCGAATTGATCTCTATGTGCAAGTAGTCATCTCGTTAGATTAAGGGTTTTCTACGATTTTTTATGAATTGCTAAAATCGTTTTAATCAACTAGTTTTGTCATTGATTCTTCGATGCATTTTTTCTTAATTGGTTACTGTGGAATAGCGAACCGTTTTTAATCAATCATGGTCGAGATCTGGTAGCAAAAGCATATCAAAATCTTCCTGATATCTCTATGTAGTGAGCAAGGTGTTTCCGACCTTGTGAACAAATCTAACTTAAACTTCATTGCTTGTTTAATCTCAGTGACAATTCAAAGTAAATTTGAGATTTAGGATTTAAAGCAAAGGCCTTGTCGTAAAACACTATTAGGACACCGTATAATCACGTGTCTAGAGTTCTAGAATCATAGTCACCAATTGAAATTAAATAGATCTAATGCTTTCCAACCTTGAATACAACTTACTGCGTTACTGAACTTTTTACTTTCATAGTTTTCGTTTCTTGAGATTTCTAAATCCGTTCTTAACCCTAGTTTTTTATGAGGTCGATAACCTAAATACTACAGTTATACACGATGCACTTACAATTAATTTTAGGAAAATTAATTCACATATCAATCAATCAACATCTCCGGAATAACACGAGATCCATTATTCAGACCAAGAAGCTCTCCCCGTTGTCCGTCGCCACCGCAACTGCGGTTAATTCTCGGTAAAACGAAGCAAGCGGAGGAATCACTCTGGACGATCATGGGGTCCCAATTGATGGAGACGATATAATTTTCAACATCTCTCTATCCAGATCAGGTCACCAAATCGGAGAGATCTTAAGACCCTTGAATTTGGACTCTACATATGGCTCGATCGGAAGAAGAGGCAAAGAAGTCTCATCTGAGAAGACGCTGAATGTATAATCTGATACCTGTATGTAACAATTTGCTTAAGCCTTAAATGGTTGTTTGCAAATGCAATCATAAAAGTAATTACTGCACAAATCCAGGGACAACATATGAAATAATCTGATGGACTGACAAAGTAAAAGAGACTGTTATTTGAAGCAAAGAATTACAGATAGTTGTTTTTACAAATTGAGATACACTCCTATTCTTCTTTCTACGTAAAATAATTCAAAGTTTCGAATCTGTAAGCTAACATTTTATAGTACAAAGCAGATAAATAATATTTATCCTCTTGCACTTTTATGAATACTCTTCTTTACAAATAATCAAGAAAAAACCATTGTTCTCGCTCATTCTCTTTACAAGCTCACTGCTCTCCCTGAACTTACTCTTTCCTCAACCTGCAAAAACACTCATCAGGTTTCAGTGATCATTCATCACCATATCGAAAATCCAGACAAAAGTTTGAAATCAAAGGCTAGGGTCCAAAAAGCATAAATTGTTACCGTTGATTCTGTAGCATCTTTCGACTTGTTCTCACTTAGGTAACGCTCAAAAGCCCCGTCTCCTCTAAGTAATCTTGCTGTGCATCCACGGGAACCTCCTGAACCTGTTGATTCCTCGTCTACAATAACGGCGTCAATTCTTTCGTCTCCCTTCTTAGCATCTGGAATCTGAAAACCCAAATAAAACGGAATTGTCAAGGCAAGAGTTACAATAGTAGCTGAACAATCTTTGCTGTAGCTTAAGTCACCTCGAACATGGCTTCGGTTAGAATGGTTTCGAGTAAGGCTCTTAGCCCCCTCGCACCTGTATTCTTCACCATTGCTTGTTTGGAAATCATCCCGAGCGCTTTCTCAGTAAAATGCAGCTTTACCTAAAATTTTGCAACAGACCATGCAGGTTTAAAAAAATTGAAACTGCAAAGCTAAGTGTATGTTTGGAGGGAGCTTACGTTGTTCATGCTAAATAGTTTCTTATATTGTTTCCCAAGAGCATTTTTGGGTTCTACAAGCACCTGTGCAGGGGAAAAGAAAAGGCCATACAGTTAACATGACAAATCATAGAAATGCACCATCACCAACTTTTACAAGCTATGATGTTGGTTTTACCCGAATGAGCTGGTCCTCTGTTAGAGCTGACAAACTAACTAATATGGGAAAGCGCCCAACAAACTCCGGTATAAGTCCATATGCTGTCAGATCGGCACTCTCAACCTAAAATGCAGACCACATTCACAAAACTAAATATATATCTTTCCGCCAAGACAAGTATTTACATAGGGAAGTACTTAACAAAATCTGTCTTAGTATTTACCGATTCCAGTAAAGATGATGTTATTGCACCATTGGTCACTCCACTGGTAGACATGTTTGCACGGACAGGAGCTCCAAAACCAATTGAGGAATCTTGTCGTCTGGTGAAACATCAGAGATTGTGATCAAAGTCACTATAATGTATTCCAGCAAATGGAAGCACAATGAATTACCTATGCACAATGGTCTTCTCGAGGTCAACAAATGCTCCTCCACAGATAAAGAGGATATCTTTTGTGTCTATCTGCATATGATAGGACATCCCAGCAGTGGAATAACATGAGTGGACAAGAACAAGATTCTAGGTCGTTTACAGAAAGAGAGATAAACCTGTATATGATCACCCCGTGGATGCTTCCTAGCACCCTTCCCTGGAACATTTACAATCTGGAGAAAAGAAGACGACCCAACGATTAGTTCTATAGACTACACTATGACTCCCTATGCAAGTGCCTCAAGTCTAGAGAACAATTATTCCAATACAAGTATCAAAGGCAGTCAACTTACAGTGCCTTCCAGTAATTTCAGAAGTGCCTGTTGCACTCCTTCCCCAGAAACATCCCGGCTAATGTTTAAGCTTTCAGCCTGCACAAGGGAGAATCTAGAAAGCTTAAAAACTCAATTATCTTATATTGTTGTTATTGAGTTATCATGTCGACCTTCTTGGTTATCTTATCAACTTCATCAATGTAGACTATTCCTTGTTGAGCTGCTTGTACGTTGAACTGAGCAACCTACAAGTCAAATAGGAAATTTTCTGAAAAGCTACAACATGAAAAGTGTGTTGAAAGTGTAACCCCTGACTGAACAAGAAGTGGTACCGTTAGTAGCTTATGGAGGATTGATTCAACATCGTCACCAACATAGCCAGCCTGTAAAGCAACCATGCAAAAAGCTGGGTCAAAGAGCAATACAAAATCATAGTTCCAGGATTATCGAAAGATCTCCAACCGTATAGTTGAACTGCTGAGGATCATATGACTAGAGACAATGAGAAACTTACCTGAGTCAATGTAGTGGCATCAGCAATGACAAAGGGAACATTAACAAGCCGAGCTAAAGTCTTGGCGAGTAGTGTCTTCCCTATTGTTCAAGAATCGGAAAAAGAGTAAAGTCCAAGCAAGTAGGCACAGTGAGAATAGTCAGAGCAAAAAAAAAAAAATGCTATCAGAAAACACAAGCTCGTACCAGAGCCAGTCGGCCCCATCAAGAGCACATTGCTCTTATCTAATTCTACATTGTCGTCATCATCAATTGGTTGTTCCGCTGACCTAGTATTCAAGGTCCACCATGTTAGTTTCCAACACAATCCTAATGTCAAGTACAAGGATGAAACTAAGCCTCGAGAATGCAGAGAACCAACCCTTTTCTCATAGAGGTATGATATATTCTCTTGTAGTGGTTATAAACAGCAACAGAGAGGACCTATGATAAAAGTCATGACCACCATCTCGTAAGTAAAGAATTGATGGCAGAAAATGATCAATGTGTTGGGTGAAAAGACAGAACCTTTTTGGCGCGGCTTTGGCCAATGACGAAATTGTCAAGCCATTTGCAAATCTCCTTTGGAGTAGGAAAGTCTCTGCCCAGGCTAGCTCCACCCCATCGACTGACTTCGTTGGCTGCATCAGGTAAGGGAGGAGCATCCATTTTGACGGGGCCGTTAGAGGCTGGAGCGATGTTGTTTGGAGGAGGGGCATTCAAAGGAGGTGGAGGAGACCAATCCTCAGGTGGCTCCGCGCCATAAGATCTGAGCGTGTCCCAGAAGGAAGATCTGAGCTTATTTCTGTAATTGGAGCTCTGATTGTTGACGATTCCGTGATTTGGGTCCTTGGAATGTTTCCTGGTGGACTTGGTAATATTCGTAGTTGGGGATTGAACACGACCGATCTCGATGAAGGTCCCCTGGAGAGGAGAGACGCCGTGAGGGTTGAAGCCGTAAGCGGTTTTGCAAGTCGGACAGAAATTGACAGACTGGAAATTGGTTTTGTCGCCGGCGGAATCATCGGGACGGTGAATAAGATTAGAAGAAGGGAATTGGCGATTGGAGAAGAGAAGATCCATTTGTTTGGAGCAACGAGGACAATTGGGCTCCGCTCTTAGCTTCCGGCGTGTGGCGGGGACTGGAAAATCATCGCCTCCAGCTCCGCCTCCGTTGCTGCCACCTACGCCACCTTGCTCCGACTTGAAGCGTTCCTGCACACGGCGGCAAGACGATCCCAATCCCAATTCGAGAGAATAGAGATGCGTGGGAACAGGAGAAACCGAACGAGCATGGAAAGCCAAGGACTTGAGATTCCTCCATCTCCATATTCCAGACATTTGATTGAAGCAATTACAATATGTGTATGTATGTGTATATAAATAAAAAAGACACAAGCTACAAGAGAGTAAAGAGAAACTCGAGATCCGAAAAGGTGTAATAATCAAAGAGATATGTCTGCATCAACTCCGATGATGTTGTGTGTCCATATATATACGTTATGTATCTGAAAATGCAACACTGAAAATAAATGAAGGAGCGTTAGGTTAGATTAGATCGGGTGGGGGAACCTTAAATCCGTCAATTTGGAGAAGAGAAACGAGAAAAGCGGAAAGAGAAGAAAACGATAGACTCGGAGAGAAAAAAGACGAAGCACACACATTATCCATCTCTCTCTCTCTCACATCACGTTGCGTTTGGTGGAAGGCGAGCACATGGGTACACGTGTAACCCAAATCTCTGAGTGAACCTACCCTCCACGCGCCGTCATTCATGGCGGAGCAATTAGCTACATCCGGCGGCGGATGGAACGCGATTCAATTTGTCTCCGACAGGATTTCCAAGTGGACCCACTTGAATCATTTGAAGCAAGTTCAGTCATTTCTCATCGTCGCTGGGCTCAGTCATTCTCCTTTCATCTGCTTTAAGCTTCTCCGTTTCTGTACTCTTCGTCTCTGTAATCTCTCCTACGCTCGGTTAATCTTCGATCACTTCTCCTCCCCCAATACACACCTCTACGTCGCCGTTTTAACCGGTTACTCATCCTCTCTTCCCGTCCATGCTTCCTCCGCCTTCTCTTTCTTCCGTCACATGGTTAACCGCTCTTTTCCTCGTCCTAATCACTTCATCTACCCACTTGTCCTTAAATCCACTCCACATCTTCCCTCTGCTTTCTCCACTCCTCTGGTGCATTCTCACTTATTCAAGTCTGGCTTTCATCTCTACGTCGTTGTCCAAACTGCTCTCCTTCACTCGTACGCTTCCTCTGCTTCTCACATCCATCTCGCCAGACAACTGTTCGACGAAATGTCTGAGAGAAACGTCGTCTCCTGGACTGCTATGCTTTGTGGGTATGCTAGGTCCGGTGATATCAACAATGCCATCGCTCTCTTTGACGAAATGCCTGACCGTGATGTTCCCTCCTGGAACGCTATTCTTGCAGCTTGTACCCAGAACGGTCTTTTCGTCGAAGCTATTTCTCTTTTCAGAAGAATGATCAATGATCCTCAGCCTCATATTCGTCCTAACGAGGTAACTCTAGTCTGTGTCCTCTCCGCTTGTGCTCAAACCGGCACGCTTCAGTTGGCTAAAGGAATTCATGCATATGCATACCGTCGTTCTCTTTCTTCTGATCTGTTCGTTTTGAATTCTTTGATTGACTTGTATGGAAAATGTGGCAACTTGGAGGAAGCAAGCTCTGTTTTTCAGATGAATTCCAAGAAAAGTCTAACAGCTTGGAATTCAATGATAAATTGTTTTGCCCTCCATGGCAAAAGTGAAGAAGCCATAGCAGTGTTTGAAGAGATGATGAAGTTGAGCAGTGAAGATATAAAACCAGATCACATTACTTTTATCGGTCTTCTTAATGCATGTACTCATGGGGGTCTGGTTTCAAAAGGTCGTGCTTATTTCGACCTCATGACAAGCAGATTCGGTATTGAGCCAAGGATTGAACACTATGGTTGCCTAATAGATCTTCTAGGCAGAGCGGGTCGGTTCGATGAAGCTTTGGAAGCTATGTCCCAGATGGAGATGAAAGCGGATGAGGCAATTTGGGGATCATTGCTGAATGCTTGTAAGAAATATAAGCATTTGGATTTGGCTGAAGTTGCTGTAAAGAATCTGGTTGCCTTGAATCCTAACAATGGAGGTTACGTCTCTATGATGGCAAATTTATATGTAGAGATGGGTAAGTGGGAAGAGTCAAGCAGAGCTAGAAAGATGATCAGATACCAAAAGGCTTATAAAACCCCAGGCTGTAGTTGGATTGAGATTGATACAGAGGTTCATCAATTCTATTCTCTTGACAAATCGCATCCAAAGACCGAAGAGATTTATATGATACTTGAAAGTTTAATTTCATCTGAGAATTTGAGAGGATTTTGAATTTAGCAAAGTTGCACTCTGATTTCTAATACCGAGCTTCCTGCAAAAAATTGTTGATTTGCACGGGTATGGCTTCGGAGAAACTGTGGAAGCTAAGTTTTTAAATCGTTGTATACAAAGGTATGATCTCCCCACATTTGTTTCTGAAATGCAGAAGCTGGTATATGTTCTCTTTGTTGTAACTTGTAAGAGTAAAAAGAATGAAGTATGACGTCACGTGACAAACTGCCAAAAATTGTGTTGCTTGTTAAGAAAGTAAGCTTTGCAATTCCTATCATGTGATTTCTTTCCTGTCATTCCAGCAAAACCTAATAATTTAGTCTCCTCTTTTGGCCTGTATTTCGAATTTTCCAGGGCAATGGTGAGAAGAAGTCTCTTATGCTACTCTTTATTATTTTATTTTTTATAATAGTATTGGTACTCTTTAGTTACGACTTTTAACCAAACACGCTATATATAAAGAATAGTCCTGTTATAGGAGGATATATCGCTTTATCTTAGAAAAGCTTGAGTTGGCATCCCTACCTTTATTGTAATGTCTTAATTCTGCATTTTGTGCTCCAGACAAAACTCCCACAAGGTAATTTCTTGTATTTGTGGAGCAGAAAATCAATATTTCAGAATCAAAAGGTTTGAATCACTTTCGATCTATTTGCTCTTTGATTTCTTATACTTTTAACACAGGAAATATGCAAAGTCACTACATACATATAATTTGGGAAATTGCAGAACATCTCCATGAGCATCTACCTCTTCCGCAACTTCCTTATCAATGTTCAAAAGGGTTTTCTGATTCTTCATTGTCGAAAACAACCCAGACCATGCTGATTTTGGTCTCCACTGGGAACGAAAAAAGACTGGTAGATGAAAAACCAGAGCAATGCCTTTCTTGTTTTGAGAATCCCCTTTTGCCTCCACTTGTCTTCAATACAGAGCTTGAGCATTCCTCTAGTGCTGCTATGTGATCCATGGTAATAGCCTGCAAAGCTGGATAATCAAGGCTTTTCATCCCAGGGAATCCTCTGCACTTATCATACAAATCTTGAAGATCTTGAATCTGTTGAGAAGCTTTTCTCAACATTCCGCAAGCTAAATCTCTCGCCGGTCTCGAAAGATCGAGTATCATGTTAACCAACGCCGTAATCCCATCGGAATAAGTCATGTAGACTTGGAAACTTTCTTTCAAGATGTTTCCTGTAGCTGCTTGCACCAGGTTATCGATAGGCCATGCGTAATTATTAACCGGTGAACACTTCAACACCTTTGCAATGAATTCTTGGCACTTTGGTAAGATGTGGAAGACCAGATCCATTGACTTCTCCTTGTATCGGTTCATCTTCGTACCACCGAACTTAACCGGTTCGAGCTTCCCAGCTTGGTTAATGATCCATCCAACCCTTTCTTCAAGATAAGCTACATAGTTGTGTAGAAAATCGTCCTGGCTCATCATGAACCAGCAGCAACCTATTTGGAGATGACCAGAGGTGTGTGCGACATGGAGTTGCTGCTCGATGCATCTACTGCTGCCACGTAAGAGACGGTGAATGAGTAACAGAGTTTTACCGGCGACTAAGCAATCTCTTGTCTTGGCTAGACGGCGTGAGATCTGTTCAGCGAGAAATGGGATTGATCCTGGAGTGTTTGAGACATGGAAGAGTATCTCGTGCATGGTTTTGTCGTCAATAGGACAATCATCATGGCTAGTGGCTCGAACCACTGCAACTTCAATCTCGTAAAAGCCTTTCTCGTTGTAGTTTTGTACTATAGCCCTGCCAATAGATGCTTGATCCTTGGCTTGGCCTACAACTTGCCGAAGCTTGGCTGATAAATCAAGCCTCATTTTATATCTAGTCTTATAACAACAGTTTCTGTGATCAAGTCCTATAAATACAACTAGACATAAGTAAGGGCTAAGAGGAGAAAGTTGCTAATTAAAGAAATGAAAATAGTGGTGTGAGGAATCAGATATTTTCTTTCAGTAAGGAATTACCCTTTGCCAATATTATTAAATTAGGCCTAACGAAAGTCAGAGATGCTTTATGACTAAAATAGAAGACATGTCTGCTTTCTTTTTTGACAAGAGAGTGACTCTCTATGGCATCAACCTGAGAATTTTTTTTTATATATATCAAAGCTGATCGTTCGCTAAGGGGGGTTTTTGTTTTCTGCATAAAAAGTTGAATAAAAAAAATTTCTTAAGAGTCAACTCCATAAAAGTTACTTCTTTCCTGTGTGGGGAAGAAGAGAACCTCATTCTATAAGAATCTGATTCTCCTGCATCAAACTCTTTTACTATTTTCAATATCCGATATACCTGAGAACATTCCTGCAGGCAATGACCGGTTTTTCTTCACTTCCTCCATTTACCCAAAATGTGAAGCGTGTGATAGACGTGTAATTACTAGAAAAGAAAATAAACAGATCCATACTAAGCTTTTGTAGCTGAGTCACTAGGTAGGGTTGTTTGATCAACAAGAGCCAACTCTACATTGCGCTATCTCAGAAAGTAGTTTTCATATATTTCCACAAAGACACCCTCACTGCAAGTAAATTATCAATTGCACACCCTTATAGACTATCATGAAGCTCTGTTGTGTAGGAAAATACCAGATTGCCACTTCCATTAACACAACCCAAACAATGGAGAAAAGTGATTCCAAATGTATATTATCTTAAATACGTGACTGTTTTAATGATGTTAGAAGAACAAATATTAAAGTGAAGCCTACATATGCTTATGTTTAGTATACAATACGGTACATAGAAAGGTAATCACCGTGCAGCAGTGACAATCCAAATTCAAAACCTCAAAGGTCCCAATACCATGTTTCAAAAGGTGATACATCCCAACTATTTGAGAGGCTTCATTCCCTGAAGACTCAAAAAAGAACATATGTTTTTTGATTTCAGAAACTAGTTCGAATAACAGTGATGACATACAATACTAAGCAACGGCTAATCAAACCAAACCTATAAAACAATGTTGCAACCACCAACTATGACTAGCTAAGTAACTGTAGAAGAAAGGAGGAAGAATGCATAACAAGCACATCTACATACAGACTTCTTTCCACAAGAACAAAGTTTTACACATTGATTCACCCCTAGATAAAAGTCTGAAAGAATTTAAAAAGAGAAACACTTTGCGCTAAGACTAGCTCATTGGGATAATCCTGATAACATAGGATTTAGATTGGTAAAAGAATACACAGTACCTTGGCTGCCCTCATGCTATTGACTGCCATACGAAGACCATCATGGGAGAGTATCAAACGAGACAAGCCACCAGTGCTCAAACTGAAAGCAAAAGCAAGGTAATACACAGTTAGACAAAAATCAATACACTGGAACTACAGGTCCAAGAAGGATACGTAACCCTAGTAGCTTAGCAGCATCGGCGATAGAACAGTCAGAAGCAGAAATAACGTCAAGCAAAGCTTGCATTCCCTGTCAAAAGTGAAATGTGCGCTTGAGTTAAAGCAAAGGTGGAGGGCTGATGAGAGCAAGAGCTAAAGCGAGAAAGAGAGACATACAGGTACAAATTTAGGATTGTTAGGACCAATCTGTGAACCAGAAGAAGTTCTGATGGTGGATTTGGAAGGTAGGATTTGAAGAAGCTCTGGAGGAGGAGAATAGGCCTCCAGGTCCACTTTGTTTCTCACTGGAAAAGCAATTAGAAGCAAGTTGAGAATTTACAGTTCAGAGAATGAATTCGGCGACAAGGGGATTGAGACCTTTCATGGCGAGGAGGGTACGAAGCCGGTTAAGAGCAGAAGCACGGTTCTTATGCTGTGAACGGTCCTCTACGGCCTGAGCGACAATTCCGGTGGGGAGATGTTTAAGGCGGACGGCGGAGTCACGCTTGTTCCGGTGCTGGCCTCCAGGCCCTGAAACTCTAAATGTCTCCAATCTGCATTGCTTCATCAATTCTTCATCGGTAAATTTCAGGTAATTGGGGCTCTGAGTATCCGTGACAACGCTACCGGAATCGTTAACGCCACCTCCATCGCCGCTTCTACAGCCACTTCCGCCAGCGCCGTCGAACGATGAAAAACGGAGAATCGAACGTACCCGGTAGCTGAATCCATCGGGTAGAACAGTCCTGTGATAGAAACTAACAGTAGACGAAGACGACGGATACGGGACATTGCGACGGAGGAGAAGAGGGAAGCTGGCGTGAAAGAGGGCGGCTACGGCCATGATCGCCATGGCTAACCCACAGTGACGGGATTGGTTTCCGGGGAGATGACGTCTCGTCTCAGCCCGGCCCATTAAAGACAATCCTGTGGCCCATTTAAGTAACACTATTCAGCACAAGGGAAAAGAAAAGAAAAAAAAACAACATGAAAAATCACCGAAGAAAAAACACCTAGCCTTCAGCAGAAAATTGTAACGATCAGTGCCCAAAATCTGAATTTCGGACCGAGATTTTGGTCGAGGTCTTGAATGAATTCATGTTTTTCAATAGGGTTGCGGAGAAGCCAAAGAGAAGAAATAAGTGTTTTTTTTTTTTTTTTTTTTTTTACGCAATTTTCAGTGAAAACCGGGTGAATTCCAAAAAAACATGAGTGAATTTTAAGGATGAAATTCTAGATACTTATTGGGGATTCGGGTAAGGAAAATCTAGATCCAAAATTGGATAGCCATCATCCGGCTTTGGGATTAGATGACCCGAGGATTGGGATCAGTTAAACGGATTCTCGGATGGTCGATCAAAACTTTAAGACTCGGGAATCAATTAAGGAATGTTCGATAAACCGAGGATGCAAAATTTAGATTTTAGTTTGGGAATTGTTGGGGGTGGGCTTAACACTCCCGACTTAGATTGGGGGAAAAGCCAAAAAAGAGACAAAGCTCAAGATCCAATCTCCAAAGCTCGCGGTCAAGGCGAGCCTCCTCGACTTCAAGCCTCGCCTAGCGCCCAAAGTTGACTTCCAGACGACTAAATAGGAAATGAAAGACCAGTCATGTCACACCTTTTTCGGTCTTAGAGCTAGATCAAGCTACAAGTCAACCCTCAAGGCATACCTGGAACGTTATAAATACCCCCATCATTTATTCTAGAAAGACATTGAATTCTAAAGAAAGAATAGGTAGAACAGTTCGGTAACCTTAGATCGAGCTTAACATCGCTAACGACCCTGTCGATCGGTGTTAGACTTCGCTCTCTGCCTTATCACTGTTCTGAGAGCCGACTTTTCATTCTCTTGTATGTATGCCACCTCGTTTTAATATTAATAAATAACGATCACCTTGTCAGCCTCTTTTACCATTCGACCCAGTTCTCGATCCGGTTCATTAACGAGAGTTCTGACCCTTTAAGTTCACCTCGCGGGAACACCACAAAGTAAAAGTCACGTCAATTCACCTCGTCAAAAGTAACTTAACTTAGTTAGCGAGCCGCTAGCATTCTTAGCGACCCGGTGTGCAACCCGGTGGGGGACCTTTCAGGAGTCTCTCTCTACTCGCGAGCTGCCTCGATAAATCCGTTCACAAGGTGTCTAAACAAAAATTCATTTGACTTAGAACACACCTTGCTCACTACAAAACTGTCTACCGATCCTCGGTGTCTCTCGACTACCGGATCTCGATTTATGATTGAATAAAACGGTTCGCGAGTCCGTCTACTCAGTGAAGAGCAACTGTAGCAAAGAATTTCGTGATTGAAAAGATTGTTTAAAACTATTTTAGCAATTCATAGAAAACCGTAAGAAAACCCTAGATCTAATAAAGTAACTACTAAGACATGGGTTTGGTAAAACAAATCATCTTTTTATTAATGAAATGAATACAAACGAATTAGACAATAGAAGATCAGAGGCTCACAAGCTCTATTGAGGAAGAAAACTCTCTAATCTCCTTCAGAGTCTGTAACAATGATAAGAACAACCTCTAGAAAGCTAAAAACAATGGAAACAAAAAGCAAAGAGAAACTTGTATTGCTCTGAGTTCTTGTGTGGTGCGTGCCTCTTCTAGTGCTTAAGAGGTGCTTATATAGGTCGTGAATGAGTCTTAGGGTTTAGGGTTCTGCGAAAGGCCCGATAAAAAAATCTTCTAAGTTAAGTCGGCGTCACAGTCGGTCGACTCCATCTCTCCCAGTCGGTCGACTCGGGGCTCGCAGCAACATTTCTTCATTTTGGCTCCAAATCTTCTAAGTCTTCTCAAATCACGTGGAAACTTCCATAAAACCTTATTTTTAGCTCTTTTTGCTCCAAAGTGTCTTTTGCTAGTAAATCCTGGATAAATGCTCAAAACATGCTACAAAGACTCCATAAAACCTACTATATCATGGTAGAAAATCGGTAAAATCCATGATACATCAAGGAGCTAACGGTGAATCCACCCCTAGCACTCGAGCATGCCTTATATCGGGAATCGCACTTCGTCGAGCTGGAAGAAGAAAATGCGATAATCGAGAAAATGATCCACCCCGTCAAAACCCAGGTTCCTGATAGACTCGCATTTTAGCATCCTAGGCCCTTTATTTATCATCCATTTACCACCATTTTGCACTTATTTAGGTCTTTTCATACATCATTTAACAAGTTTCCCATCATTTAGCTTTTAGGAATGCATTTTTGCATATGCATGTGGGTTTGGTATCTTTTTGGTGATTTCAGACACTTAATGGGACAAATGGAGCATGGGATAGCTAATGGACTTGATTTGCTGCTCAAAGGGAGAAAGAAGAACGAGGTGATTGAAGAAGGATTGCAGATATCGAGACCGTATCGATCGATACAGCGGTGAGAGATGTGATTAATCAAGATAACCGACTCCACTCCATATCGACCAGTCCTATCGATCGATATGGAGGGTCGGAATGCGCAAATTACCGATGTACCTCTGGCCGACTTATGCACTCTATATAAGACATGTCTTGACCATTTATAACACACACACTTATTTTCTAGCTTATTTTGTCTATCTAGTTTATTTCCTTTATGTCTACTCTTTTATTTCAAGATATTTTATGTTAAGATATTTATATCTTTCTACTTTATTTTATTTTAAGATTAAAAGTCTTGAAGCCCTAATTAATCTCTAATCATGGTTTGCAACCAAACCATGTGTGAGTAGTCTCCTTTATGGCCCAAGGCCTAGGCAAAGAGGAGGGTTAACAAATCAAGCTAGGTTAGGAAATCATGGGTAGCAAGGATGAGATCTATTGTATGGGTTGAAATTAAACACCAAGAAAATTGGAATTAGCTACACCAACCTTGGGATCTAGGAATTTGGTATCAATGTACCAAATAATAGGTGAAAGAAAGGGGGTATAGATCTTGGATAAGAGGTGCCCAAATTCCTTAACCTTTTCTACTAAGCACCCTAATACTAATCCCTCTTAGGGTTGATCTAGGAATAGGAATCCTAAAGGATGGTGTAGGAGACCAAACCTTAATGCTTAAACATCCTCTAGTTAGTATAGCAAGCTATCTAGTGATGAAGGGGAGTTTATGATTGCATTCTACTTAAAGATCTATATCTTGAACCTCGGTTGGATCCTTTCAAAGGCTTATAATGTTAGGAGAGAGGGAATAGAGGACTTGTTGACTCTATGAGTTGATGGGTGTCTAGAATTAAGTAGATACATATAGTTCATAAGAGATGAAAAGACTCCTAAGCACCTAGGTTAGAACCTTGTCTCACCTATAAAACCTACTTAGATAAACTAGTTTAATTCCTTTCAAAGCGAAAGCCTTAAGACATAACTTTATATCTTTATATTTGTTCTTTAAGTACCTTAGATAAAATCTCCCTAGTGAAAGCTAGGAGCAAAACAACGAAATCAACAAACCCCCTTTTTCGTTTTAAAGTTTAACTTGATCAAAGACTCTTTAGATCGATTTCCATGCTCCTTTGGGTTCGATCCCTCAATTCCTACAACGAGTATAGCTTATACTTGGGCTAAGATTGAGGTGTTTATAAATTTTAAAGCTTGAAACACCAACACATCAAGTTTTTGGCGCCGTTGCCGGGGAGCAATTGGCAAGATTTATTGAAAAGTGTTTAAACCAAGTTTTACTTTCAGTAGTAGTAATATAGAGTCGGAGGCACACTTCGATATCGACCTCTGATATCGATCGATACACCAGTTGTGTCGACTCGATATCGGTCGATATTGTCCGTGTTTCTGGGTTGTAAATCTATATCGATCATATATCGGTCGATAGTACTTTGGTATCGATACGACATCGATCGATATCAAACATACTGTTAGAATATAGAATAATTTCTTCTTCATACTTGAATCATACTAACAAAAGCTCTTCTATTGTCTTTATGTGTTTCAGGTACCGATGCATAACAACGGTGAAGGAATGTCTACCAAAGCAGCCAAAGAAGAGCACGATAAAGAGAAACGCATCAGACAGCTTTACGAGGCAATCTTGCAACCATCAACAACGGGGATTAAGCCTTCTGGTGGGCCGAAAGGAGATTTCGAAGTAAGGAATTCTACGTTCAAGATGCTGCAAGATAACAATTTCTTCGGAATGATACATAAGGACCCACTAGAGCATCTCATAACCTTTGAGAAGATCTGCTCTATAGTAATTCTGAATGGGGCTTCAATAGACAGGCGGAGACTTACGCTTTTGTCGTGGTCATTAGCAGACAAAGCTGCTGCTTGGGAAAGAAATGTACCAAGTGCTAGTGTCAAGACTTGGGAATAATGCAAAAAGGCATTCCTGCAAAAAATTTTCCCGAGGGAAAGGAAAATCAGACTCCGAGAGAACATGTCTAAGTACAAACAAAGAGTTCTTGAGGAATTCTATGAAGCTTGGGATCGATTACGCGAATACGAGCACCAATGCCCTCATCACGGTTTTGCTAAAGAAACATTGCTAGGGTATTTCCACAACGGTCTAGCAAATGAATGGAGAGTGGCACTCAATCTGGCAAGTGGAGGTAACTTCACACAAATATCGATTTCTAAGGGTGAAAGGTTGATCGAGAACTTATCCAATTCAGAAAGAGACTTCGGTGGGACTTGCAATTGGGCTTCGAGAGAAAGTAAACTAACTGAGGCCAGATTCGGGACATTAGAGGATGATGTGAAAGATTTAAAGAGCATGTTTCGGGAACTTATGAGGAAGTTGGAAGAAGTTCAAGGCTCGGCGACCAGGTGTCAACGACAAATAGGTCTCCGGCAGGAAGAAGCATAGTTCAGTTTCCTCGAGCAAGATGGCTCAAGCGAAATCCCTAAAAAGAGTAGTCACAGGTTCCAACCCATTGGGGAAGAAAAGACTTTAGCTGATCAGATACATGTTTCCAAGTCCGGAGGGAATCCTGCAGACCTTGTTGCGACAAGGCTGGACAGTTCAATAGCCAATCTCTCCCTCATGATTGATGAATTTAGTTCACAAATCGGCAATTTGCCCAAGTTCCCTGAATAAGGCCTGGAAATTGAAAAGGCCCAAGCACTAGAAATCAGAAGCGGGAAAGCTCTCCCGCCACGAAGAGAATGGCTAGAGAGACAACTTCAGATGGACCGAGAGGGGAATGAAAGTAAAGAAATGACCGAAAAGAACAAAGAGCCAGAAGCCCAGGAACCTCATCACCAGAGTGATCAACTCAAGGATAAAAATGAAGCGAACTCCTCAACACCCCTTAATCCGAGCACCGACGAGACTATGGGCGGAGACATATTCAAATTACCTTTCCCAGGAAGATTTAAGAAAGAGACACTCGACCGCGAGTTCAAGAAGTTTCAAAAACAGCTTGACACAGTCCATATAACAGTGCCAATAGCATAATACATCATGGACTGTCCCATCAAACTGAAACTATGGAAAGATATCCTGAGCAGGAAAAGAACATTAAGAGACACGGTGTGCGTGGTAAATCACGAATGCAGTGCGATCCTTGGAGGACCCTCACTCAGCAAGAAAGGCGATTTTGGACCTTTTACACTACCTTGCACAATTGGGCCGATGTTCTTCGAAAATTTTTGTGTGATCTAGGACAAGTGTCAACCTAATGCCCCTCTCCGTAAGCATCAAATTGGGAATAACAAAGTTCAAACCTTGTAAAATCTCGCTGGTACTGGCTGAGAGATCAATACGGTTCCCAATCGGGATAGTGGAAGACTTACCCGTGGAAATAAAAGGAAGTATAATCCCAACTGACTTTGTTATCCTCGAACTTGATAAGGAATCCAAGAACCCCATAATCTTGGGAAGACCGTTCTTAGCAACAGCCGGGGCCTTAATAGATGTTCGGAAAGGTGTAGTCAGACTGCATCTGGCAGATGAGACTTTAACCTTTGATGTCACAAGATTGCTGAAAACCCCATTGATGGAAGAGGGGGTAAATATGATTGATGACCTCGAGGAAACATGCGAAGGTCACTATGAGGAGATGTGCCTCAGAGATCCATTGTCAGCGATCTTGACCCTGGAAGACAAGAATCAAAGTCTGATCACCGAAGAAGCTCTGGAGTATAAGAACTCCCTCGACACGGTTGATGATGGAAAAGAGATGAGCTCGCCAAACACATACATAAGTTTGGGGCTAGACAACCTGCCGATAGTAGAAGAAGGAAGTTACAACGGAGATTGGAGCGAGCTTAAGGCACCAAAGGTAGAACTTAAAGAACTCCCGCAAGGACTTAAGTACGCCTACCTGGGTACAAACTCCAGATACCCTGTAATAATAAACTCAGAGCTGAGCACAAAAGAAGCCGAACAGTTACTCGAGACATTGAGGAAGTTTAGGAAGGCACTGGGATACTCTCTAGAAGATATCACGGGCCTGTCACCAGAACTGTGCACCCACAGGATTTACCTAGAGGATGAATCCGAGACTTCAGTGGAACCACAAAGGCGCCTCAATCCTAATCTAAAAGAAGTAGTGAAGAAAGAGATCCTCAAACTTCTGAAGGCGGGGATAACCTACCCAATCTCCGACTCAACTTGGGTATCTCCAGTTTATGTAGTTCCGAAGAAAGGAGGTGTGACAGTAATCAAGAATGAGAAGAATGAGTTGATTTCGTCTAGGACTGTGACTGGACATAGGGTATGCATTGACTATCGGAAACTAAATGCCAATACGAGGAAAGACCATTTTCAGCTACCATTCATAGATAAGATGCTTGAGAGATTGGAAAACCACAGCCACTACTGTTTCCTAGATGGATATTCAGGCTTTTTCCAAGTACCAATTCACCCCCTTGATCAGGAAAAGACTATCTTCACTTGTCCATATGGGACTTATGCCTACAAAAGAATGCCTTTTGGGTTGTGCAATGCACCAGCCACTTTCCAAAGAGCCATGATGAGTATATTCTCAGATATGATTGAGGAGGTTATGGAGGTGTTCATGGACGACTTTTCCGTGCATGGGTCCAGTTTCTCGACATGTCTAGATAACCTAAGTAAGGTACTAAGGAGGTGTGAAGAATCTAACTTGGTACTCAATTGCAAAAAATGTCACTTCATGGTACAAAGCGGGATAGTCCTCGGGCACAAGGTATCACAGAAAGGAATTGAGGTTGATAAGGGAAAAATCGAAGTAATGATGAACCTCCAACCACCCAAGTCAGTAACTGAAATACGAAGCTTTCTTGGACACGCTGGTTTCTATAGGAGATTCATTGAGGATTTTTCGAAGATAGCCAGACCACTGACCAAGCTGCTATGAAAAGACAAGGAGTTCAATTTCGACCAAGATTGCCTTGAAGCATTCATGAACCTCAAGGCAGCCCTTGTAAAAGCACCCATTGTTAGAGCACCAGACTGGTCCCTACCCTTTGAGATAATGTGCGATGCATAAGACTATGCAGTAGGAGCAGTGTTGGGGCAAAGGATAGACAAGAAATTCCATGTAATCTAGTACGCTAGCAAAACCATGGATGAGCATCAGAGAAACTATGCAACTACAGAGAAAGAACTCCTAGCAGTGGTGTTTGCTATAGAGAAATTCAGGCAGTATCTTGTTGGACAACAGGTAATAATCTTTTCCGACCACGCCGCCCTAAAACAACTTCTTAAGAAGAAAGATGCAAAACCCATGTTGCTCAGATGGATACTTCAGCTGCAAGAGTTTGATCTAGAGATTCACGATAAACCAGGACTTGAGAACACCGCAGCAGACCACTTGTCTCGATTACACGTAGAAGACGAGATGGAATTAGACCAAGTGCATCCAGAAGAAACCCTGATGCAAATAGACAAAACACTGAATCGTTTATTCGCAATTAATGCCATCTCAGAGGAACTGTCATGGTATGCAGACATAGCAAACTATCTTGTTGTAGGGATAGAACCACCACGACTACAAGGGTATGATAAGCACAAGTTCTATAAGGAAGTTACCCGGTACTGTTTGGATGACCCATATCTCTACAAACAAGGTCAAGACCTCATCTTCAGAAGATGTGTGACTGAAGATGAAGCGTTAGGCATAACCAACGAATGCCATTGTTCGAGATATGGAGGGCATCTATCTTCAGCAAAGACAGCTCAAACAGTTCTACAAGCAAGATTCTGGTGGCCGAGCCTGTTCAAAGACGTCCACAGGGTGGTTTCCAACTGCGATGCATGTCAACTGACAGGAGGAGTAACAAAGAGGAATGAAATGCCCCAAAACGGTATACTTTACATGGAACCATTCGACGCATGGGGAATCGATTTTATGGGCCCATTTCCACCATCTTTTGGAAACACATATATACTAGTTGAGGTGGACTATGTAACCAAGTGGGTAGAAGCTGTAGCCACCCCGACTAACGATGCTAAGGTGGTGATAGACCTTTTCAAAAAGATAATATTTCAAAGGTTTGGAACCCCTAGAGTGGTGATAAGTGATGGAGGAACTCATTTCGTTAACAAACTGTTTGCTACACTCCTCAAATCCTATGGTGTGAAACACAAGGTCTCCACAGCATACCACCACCAAACATCAGGACAAGTGGAAGTTTCTAATAGACAGATAAAAGCAGTCCTGGAAAAAACAGTTTGCAAATCAAGAAAAGACTGGTCGACCAAACTAGATGACGCTTTATGGGCATACAGAACAGCATACAAAACACCTATCGGAGCCACACCATTTAAGCTAGTCTATGGAAAACAATGTCATCTCCCAGTTGAACTTGAATACAAAGCAGCATGGGCAACGAAACTCCTAAACTTTGATATCAAGGAAGCATGAGAGAAAAGATTAATTCAACTCGAAGAACTTGATGAAATAAGGCTAAATGCATATGAAAGTGCAAAATTCTACAAAGAAAGAACTAAGGCTTATCATGACAAGAAACTTTTGAAGGAAGATTTTAAGGCTGGAGAGCAAGTTCTACTATTCAACATGCGTTTACGCCTATTTGGTGGAGGAAAACTCAAATCAAGATGGGATGGACCATTTATCATCAAAGAAGTACAACCTTATGGTGCACTTGTCCTTCACATGGAGAATACAAATAGATACTTCGTTGTGAATGGACATCGCTACAAACCATATTTAGGGAAGACAAACAGAGATGAAGACTGCATCAGTCTTAGAAACCCACCCAATCTTTAGCCCACCCAATGCATAATGTCAAGCTCAGTGACAATAAACAAGCGCACTTGGGAGGCAATCCCATGGTATCCTTTGTACATATTTCTTTATAATATCTTCTTTACATCTTTGTTTTTTTTTTAGGTAAAAGCTGAGGACAGCTTTATCTAAGTCGGAGGGAGTGTGAAAGTAGATAATCAAAACTGCAAAAGTGATATCGACCGATATATAGCCTTTGTATCGGACACATATCGATCGATAATCACCAAAGGGAAGTTTTTATCGATATCGATATCATATCGATCGTTAGGGCATAAATAGTAAAAAAAAAAATTAGGTTTCACGGAGTGATTTCGACGAACCCAGTGGGGCCCACGTCGAAATAACTCCCCAAACCTTTTATCTTTCCCATGAGTCACCTCTTCTTTTACTCTTTTTCAATATTTTCTCAAACTTTTCACCTTCTCTCTAAAACCTCTCAATCCAAACTCAATTTCTCTCAAATTCTTAAGCTAGATTTCGAAGTTTTCCTCTAGAACTCCAAATTTCATCACCGCTAAGGTAGTGTTTTCGAAATTCATCCTAAAATTTGAAGGTTTTTGAACAAAATTGGTTTTAAGAATTTTGGTTGGAAATTCTTAAAAATCTAGGCTTTTGTGTAATCTTCCATGAGAATTTAGAGTGAATGAGTGTTTAAAAGAGTATAGTTGTCGTGAATTTAGTATTTGAGAGGCAAAAAATTTCGAAATTTTGCAAAATCCATCGATCGATTCAAGCCCGGAAAACCCTCGATATCGATCGATAGTTCTTAACCAGTGTCGATCGATACAGACATCGATATCGACCCTAATATCGGTCGATATGTTTACAAATTCGCCTTTGAACTAATCATCTCTTGATGACTTTTGAAGGAACAATCCTAATGGCAAGGACAAGGAGATCATCCCAAGCGCCTGAATCAAGCAACCAAGGCAAATGAAAGAAGAATGTTTCCACCAAAAGGCCCAAGGATCACGACAAGCCTAGGAAGCCAACCGGGGCGAATTGGACGGCTCAAGAACTAGCCAACTTGAAGGTCTTGAGGGAGATATCGATCGAGTCCACAAGATTTGCTAACAAGAGTGCTCTCCGTGAGATGGGGATTCTCGAAGACGTGAGCCACTTCCTTGCCAACATCGGGTGCACCTCTTTTCTTCACATGGAGCATCCAACCTACCCCGAGATCACTAGGCACTTCCTAGCCTCCCTCTCTTTCGAAGCTGATGAACCAACACCAATGGGTGATGAGGAGGGTGACGAGGAGCCTTATATGATGAATAGCCAAGGGACAGTCCACTTCAAGCTCGGGGCAAAGTCTTATGAGTTCACCATTGCTGCCATTTGCCAAGCCCTTGGGTTTGACAATCATAAGTTCAGCTCATTCGATTTTGACTTTGCCCCTTTGATCTTTGGAAGCTGATTGGAGATGATGAGTACTCTGCTCAAGGAGCCCGGGTTAGCTCTATAAAGAACCCGGTCATCCGCTATGTCGCTCGCCTTCTTGGCAACACTTCCTACGCAAGGAAGGATACAACTACGGTTCAGAAGGCTGAGTTTCCTTTGCTCAACAAGGGACTCGGTGAATGTAATATCTACAAGCTTCCCCTCAATGTGAATATGGGGTATCTCTTGATCCAATCCTTCCTAAGCATCATGGAGAAGGCCAAGACAGGATTGAGTAGACTTGGGATCTTCATTGGCGGTGTGATCACGGCCCTTTTACAAAGGCTGAACATTGATCTTTGTGGGGAGTTCAAGAACCCAAGGATCCCAACCATGGACTTTCCCTACTTGAAACCCATTGATTACTTTTCTGGTAGGATGGAGAGAGATGGGAGTTCAATGTGCATCTACTCATGGAAGGGTAGAAAAGGGGAAAGGAAGCATTGTTTGTTGTCCAGCCAATTCGCATCACCAACCTCAAGGAGGAACATCAAATTTGAGGTCCCTTCAAGGTTCCTTACCCAGCTCCAAGAGGTCCAAGAGGATGATCCAAGTGAAGTCATTCATGATCCATGGCTAGAAGAAGAAGAGGAAGACAAGGAAATGTACGAGATCTTGAACTACACGGAGAGGGATTATGATAGGGATGTTTTGGCTTGTGGACCAACTCCTAGGGCCAATTGGGATGTGGAGGGCCGAGATTCCCAATTCTTCCTCCAATGTGCCGAATATCAAGGAAGGAGGAACACGAACAACACTCGATGGGACAAGCTGATCTTCCGCACTCTCCGCAGTTTCGTCGGAAAGGTTAAGAGGCTGACCAAGAAGGTTAAGGAGCAGAGAAAGGAGAACGCCAAGCTAAGGGCGGAGTTGAGCAAGGCTAGAGAAAGTGAGGCTTTCGAAGAAGAAGCATTTAGGCAACCCCCCTCTCAAGGACGACTAATTAGCCGAGAGCCACAACTGCCTCACCACAGCTCCTCCTCCCAAAGAGGCGGCTATGAAAGGACCGGCAAGAGACCAAGAGTGGAGGAATCCGAGTCCTCCAATAGTGATTGATCACAAGGTAACAACCCAATTTGTACATATGCATTTCTTTTCTTTGATTTTCATTGTCATTTTTATTTTTTGTCTATTTCATGCATTCATCATTGGTGTGTCATTTTGCATAAGAAACTTAAAAAAAAAAAAAAAAAATTAGATTCATTTTCATCATCAGAGACATTTATATTGATCTTCTATCGATCGATACTAATCATGTATCGGTCGATATTTGGTCGATAAACACTCTATGCATTTTCATCTTTGTCATTATAGAAATCTCATCTCTTTTGCATCTCAGCATTTTAAGCATCTACTTCAAGTCATGTAGGATGCATAGAGATCAATGATAAAAACCTTTTTGATATGAAGTTCTAAAACTTTTGGAGTGGACTTGGATTTAGTTTTGAGACATTGTTTGAGACCTTGAGTTGTAATTGAATAGACTTTGGTCCATATCCATGCTAGTCCTAGGGAATGCTAAAGTTGAATGCTTGTTGTGACTAGAATCAAACCATACATTTTCTTACAAAGTATTAAGTAGAGGGAAGGATTGCTCATGGATTTCATTCGAGTTTTGATCCTCATTTTCACCACTCTCTTTTGAAAACTCGAATTGTCCTTACCCAATAACCAAAGCCTTTATTTCAAGCTAAACATTACTCTATGGAGAGATGGAGAGACCTTTTTCTTTGGTGAATCCTTAGCAAAAAGTGTTGGGTTTAGATGACAAAGGAAGAAACTCCATAGATGCAAGCTAGTCTTAAGCTTTGCACTAAGATAGATTAGGTTGTAAAAACTTTGGGAAATAAGGTTTTGGACTACAAAACTTTGAGGAAAAAGTATTGGTGCATATATATAGATACTTATATCAAAAAAAAAAAATAAAAAAAAATAAAATAAATTGGGAGTAGGGTTTGAGACTTTGAAGATGAGCAAGCAACATAGGTACTCTATTGTGATGATAGTTAAGGAGTGGATCTAAGGTTTGAAATGGATAAAGTCTCAGCATGTTATAAGGACTAGGTCTATGGTTCATTTAATCCAAAAACTAGCTAAAGGCTTCGAGGTTCTGAGGTCCCGACTTTAGGATCAAATCCTCTTGGTAATGAGTGTTTTTGCTTGGAAACAAGTAAAGATTCAAGTCCGGGGGAATTGATAGACTCGCATTTTAGCATCCTAGGCCCTTTATTTATCATCCATTTACCACCATTTTGCACTTATTTAGGTCTTTTCATGCATCATTTAACAAGTTTCCCATCATTTAGCTTTTAGAAATGCATTTTTGCATATGCATGTGGGTTTGGTATCTTTTTGGTGATTTCAGGCACTTAATGGGACAAATGGAGCATGAGATAGCTAATGGACCTGATTTGCTGCTCAAAGGGAGAAAGAAGAGCGAGGTGATTGAAGAAGGATTGTAGATATCGAGACCGTATCGATCGATACAGCGGTGAGAGATGTGATGAATCAAGATAACCGACTCCACTCCATATCGACCAGTCCTATCGATCGATATGGAGGGTCGGAATGCGAAAATTACCGATGTACCCCTGGCCGACTTATGCACTCTATATAAGACATGTCTTGACCATTTGTAACACACACTTATTTTCTAGCTTATTTTGTCTATCTAGTTTATTTCCTTTATGTCTATTCTTTTATTTCAAGATATTTTATGTTAAGATATTTATATCTTTCTACTTTATTTTATTTTAAGATTAAAAGTCTTGAAGCCCTAATTAATCTCTAATCATGGTTTGCAACCAAACCATGTGTGAGTAGTCTTCTTTATGGCCCAAGGCTTAGGCAAAGAGGAGGGTTAACAAATCAAGCTAGGTTAGGAAATCATGGGTAGCAAGGATGAGATCTATTGTATGGGTTGAAGTCAAACACCAAGACAATTGAAATTAGCTACTCCAACCTTGGTATCTAGGAATTTGGTATCAAGGTACCAAATAATAGGTGAAGGAAAGGGGGTATAGATCTTGGATAAGAGGTGCCCAAATTCCTTAACCTTTCGTACTAAGCACCCTAATACTAATCCCTCTTAGGGTTGATCTAGGAATAGGAATCCTAAAGGTTGGTGTAGGAGACCAAATATTAATGCTTAAACATCCTCTAGTTAGTATAGCAAGTTATCTAGTGATGAAGGGGAGTTTATGATTGCATTCTACTTAAAGATCTATATCCTGAACCTCGGTTGGATCCTTTCAAAGGCTTATAATGTTAGGAGAGAGGGAATAGAGGACTTGTTGGCTCTATGAGTTGATGGGTGTCTAGAATTAAGTAGATACATATAGTTCATAAGAGATGAAAAGACTCCTAAGCACCTAGGTTAGAATCTTGTCTCACCTATAAAACCTACTTAGATAGACTAGTTTAACTCATTTCAAAACCAAAGCCTTGGGACATAACTTTAAATCTTGATATTTGTTCTTAAAGTACCTTAGATAAAATCTCCCTAGTGAAAGCTAGGAGCAAACCAACCAAATCAACAAACCCCCTTTTTCGTTTTAAAGTTTAACTTGATCAAAGACTCTTTAGATAGATTTCCATGCTCTTTTGGGTTTGATCCCTCAATTCCTACAACGAGTATAGCTTATACTTTGACTAAGATTGAGGTGTTTATAAGTCTTAAATCTTGAAACACCAACACATCAGTTCCCAAGGAAAATATAGCAGAGCATCGCGACGAGCCCCGCCAACACGTCAACAAGGACTACAAAGAAGAGTAGGAACGAAAGGCCACTACCTGCTACCCAGCCACTGATCAACCTCATAAGCCACAATAGAAAAAATGGAGCCGAGAAAAACCTCGGGACAACGCCAAGGAAGAAACTCGGGACGCCACTCACTACTGCGAGTTCCACCTAATAGAGGGGCAACCGGATGGTGACTACAAACGTCTAGCAAACTACCTCTACCAAAAGTATCTCGAGGATGGTGTTGAGACTGGGTTTCAACTTCTAATTATTTATAATTAGAGAGGTTCATTTTTGGAATAAGTTAAGTAAAAGGCAAAAAAAGAAACCTCGGAAAAGAGAACTTTTTATTGATAATATCGGTTACAAGGGTGTTAACCTGGAATGCCGAGTTAACTTTATCAAAGAGAAGTATTAAACCTAGAAAATCTAGTAATTCTTCTCCCCGATTATGAATGATCTAGTGAAGGGGGGGGGGTGTGTATTTATATATCCTAGTAGTCGGTTATCTAAGCCCATGGGCTAACCTCAGAAAAATGGAAATATTCCATTTTTCCAAGATCAGGGAATCAATGATAAGATTTGATCTTATTCTATCCGAGCTTAGCTTTCGGCTTGGGACGAAGTTGTTTACACCCCCGCTTCTGACACTAAATTCGATCATTCTTCACCAAGGTGTCCCTCTGTCATCTGGGCCGAGGGTTCCAATCCTATTGAAGGGGCTTATAACCTGATAATTCATCAGGGAAAGGTCGGTAGAGACTGAATCTTAATTATCGCCAAACTAATGATAAGGGGTGATAACCCCACCATCAATAGTAAGCCCCCCCCCCCCCCAGTTCGTTCGAGAATGTCTTCGGGCAGAGTTGGCGAATTTCCATAATTTTAATAGCTTGTCGATAAATGAGGCTCGGTTGCGGTCGATCTTCATCTTCAATAGTCTTGAATCTTCTTCCTTTCCTTCGACTTTGTCCTTCCACATGGCGGGAAAGATCGTAGAAAATGAACAGTCTCCTACGTGCTAATTCCTCGATATCCTCAAAACATTTCAACTCCCCCGCGACGTGTCATTTCGAAAAGAGGCGAAAATAAATAAAAAGGAACGACGCCTCCTTTTGCCTGAAACAGTAGCTAATCAAATCTCTCTGACGCAGAAAATGAAGCGTCAACTGTCATTCATACTTCCTATATAATTCCCAAATCACGGTTAATTTTTCTCACAGTTACTTCTCAACTCTCCGAGATAATCTCTGATCACCTTCTCTGAACCGCTAATATTTTTCCTTTAGTAATGACTGAAAGAAAAAATCTCAAGGTTTCGGTTTCTAGAAACACAATCTCATGGCCGAATATCCTAGATGTCGGATATTCCTTTTTTTTTTTTAAATCCGAGATCGGAAAAATCAAAAGGAAAGCTCAGAGTCCCGACTTGATCGAGATCCTAGTTTCGAGGTTCGACCAGAGACCTTGGACCTCGCCACCGGGTTACGTCTGTCTCTATGAGAGTTTCTTCTCCGAAGCTCATCTCTGGTTTCCAATCCCGCAACTAATGGTGAATTACTGCGCTCGTCGGGGAATGGCAATGTCCCAATTAACACCGAACTCAATCAAAATTATTATCGGGCTTCTAGATCTTGCTGCTCGTTGTGGCGTTCGACTAAATTCTTGGAAACTGGAGGAACTAATGAGCTTCTCGGCCTGTGAAAATCTAGAGGGAGCCTTCAAAATTGATATCAAACCTAAAAGGAAGATACTTACCAGACTTCACTCAAACACGAAATCGTGGTTTCGAAGCTATTTTTACGTTCGAATTAACCAAGCTTCGGTTTACAACCCTGATGTCATAATTTTCCGAATTTGGAAGACCATAATTGATAGAAAACTAGGTCTTCTCTTCTCCTCCTTATTTGAATTCTGAACACATATTAGTGTCCGAAGCAGGGGTGTAAACAACTTCGTCCCAAGTCAAAGTCTAAACTCGGAGAGAATAAGATCAAATCTTATCACAGATTCCCTCATCTTGAAAAAATGAAATATTTCCATTTTTCCGAAGTTAGCCCATGGGCTTAAATAACCGACTACTAGGATATATAAATACACACCCCCCTTCATTAAATTAATTCACTCAAAATCAGGGAAAAAAATTACCAGATAACCTAGGTTTAATACTTCTCTTTGATAAAGTTAACTCGACATTCCGAGTTAACACCCTTGTAACCGATATTAATAATAAAAGTTCTCTTTTTTCGAGGTTTCTCTTTTTGTCTTTTACTTAACTTACTCCAAAAACAAACCCCTCTAATTATAAATAATTAGAAGTTCAACCTAGTCTCAAAATTTGGCGCACCAGGTAGGGGGGATCTTTTAGGAAAAAGAAGACAGAAATCTCGGAAAACCAAGATAGTGAACAAACAGCAACCGCCTTCGGAGGAGCGTCTAGATGGCGAGGTCGCCGAAGTAAGCGATGAGGAAGAAATAATAGTTCGGAACAACACTCATCAGGGTAGGGAATTGGCAAGAGCCTTGTTCGAGAATCACGATTCCATAGTCCGCGAATTGAGTTATTCACAAACGACGCCTAGTCTACCTGGCGAACAAGGATTCGTAACCCCTATTAATCAAACAGTTGGAACCTTGATAGCAGAGACTCAGAATTCTCAGAAACGACCAAGCGTGTCAACGATGCCTCGGCCCATCTCTCGGTCAGGCGAACAACCTTCGACGACACCATCTTCGAATAATGAGCAAGAATAGTCGGCAGTAAATCAAATTTCCAGTGTAGTAGAAGTAACGACCCTCGAAACAGGAAACGAGAGAGCACTAGTGAGAACGCAACAACAACGCGAAGATTGACAGAACAATTTAGCCATCAACAACGGATTAACCGAAGCTTAATTGATAAAAGCGCAACTCTATCAGAAGAGCTGAAAGCTTCGAGAGCTCAAAATCATAATCAATCTCCTGGAACGATCTCGATCAGGCCTTCCCGAACCGCTTCTCAACAGGTAACATTTAAGGATGACCGGAGTGAAGCAAGAGAACCTAGGACACCAACAACAACTGTACGACGAGGTTCGAAAATTGGAAACAACGAAGTTCGGACCCTAAATACCGATCAATCAATCGCGATTCTCGGCTAACCATTGAACTGGCTGAAGCTAAGCGTCAAATCCTTGCTCTTTTGGAAGAGAGGGACCTCGGTCGGGCTATTCTGGACTCCACGTGTGCCGAGTATTTCCAAAAGGGGCAGTCTGACGGATGAAGTGCAATCTTCGACGCATGTCAAGGGAAGTTGGAAAAAGTTCGCGAGTCTCTCAATAAGTATTCCGAAGCTTTTGATAAAGCTAACGAATACGGACAAGGTGTAGCTGACGCCCAAACCCTTCGTTCTCTCTTTGAAAATGGGAATGCTATCTCGGAAGCGGACGTTGCTGAAGCCGAGGGAGAACGGGATCGATTATTTGCAATCGCAAACACCATCTCTATTCCGGAGTTCAAGGATGAAAATTTTAATCTCCGAACTGATGATGTTGTATCTTCGAATTAATGTTTTCTTTAAATTACACGAACTCTTTTTCGAAACGAGTCCGTGTTAATTGATGTTTGCTCAAAATCTGAAAGTTTAAACTCTGAAATCCGGAAAGAGCAAAATAAATAAGGCGCACTTTCCTTATTTATTTGCTTAAGGGGAAGTTTAACAACGAGTCCTACTTTATCAAACTAATTGCCGAACTTTTGCATTCATTAAAAAATTTGTAAAGAAAATTTTTCAATTTCGTACATTTTAATCTCTTGGCTTTACTTTATCGGGCTCCAAGATTCTCTTAGCCAAAAATTTTTTTATTAGGACGAACTGTCCTAATTTTTGTCGAGAACGTGATCAAGGCTCAGACTTATTGATTTTGTGTGAATTTCAGTTTAATTTAGTTGAGTTGTATGAACTTCTTGACTATATAACCCAAATTAATTATGAAGTTGTAGCTGAATCTCGTAAAAGGGTGCCTACGTACCCTCGGATGGGATCAAGCCACACGTAGTTCCGACATTTGGATAATTGTTGCATATTTCGGCTTGATCTTGGCATCGGAGATACGAACATTTATTTTTATTTTTATTTTTATTTTTATTTTTGCCTAAAAGGAGAAACTAAATCCTTCCCTTTTGACATTTCTTCATCGACCTTTCCAAGTATTCTTCTCTTTCGAACCGTTTTACCAAGATCTCAGCGGATGTCGGTTTATGCTTGTTCGCAGGAACTACTACGAGAGATTGATCCGAAGTTTTCACTTGGCTTTGAGTTTCTCGGCGAAGCTTATTCTCCGTTACAAAGCATCTCCGTGCCATCTTTTGATCACCTCGAATTGTAAAGTATCCTTTTGGGGACGGAAATTTAAATCATTGATGATCAGTAGATGGGACTACCTCCATAGAGTATAACGACGGAGTCATGACGATTGCATTATAAATGGTAGCTCTCTCTACTACGTCGAACTTTACGATATTTGTCATTTCTCCGGCCGATACTGGAAGCTTAATGGTATTGGCGGTTGAAACTATATCTCCTCCAAAATCAGTTAAGTGCTTTACTCGAGCTTTTATATTTTGATCCCTGATTTCCATCTTTTGAAGAGTGTCTAATGATATTACGTCTACTGAACTCCCTGTGTCAACCAGAATTCTTTGAACATCACAATCACCAATCTGAAGTTCAATTACGATTCAGATCTTCGGTGGTGAATACCAAGTCCTTTTGGAGAGTAGTGCTTCGAGGAATCTGATCTGCTGACAACTTAAAAATGCTCCACTGAATCGATCGAACAAAAACTTCACAATTCTCAAGTCCGCCCATTATCATATTGATCCTTCTTCTTTGAGTTGGTGGAGGTGGGGGAAAGATCTCTCCTTCTTCCGTATCTTCGTTATTTTCCGGAGGAAGCTACTTTTCCTCCATCTCCTTTGCTTTACGTTTTTCTTCTTCTCGGTCTTGCTCAAATCGGATAGCCATCAAGTGTTTTTTTCAGATTTCTGCTGTCCTCGATTTTACGACCCGGTCTTTTATTAAATTTGAGCCATGGAAGAGCTGGAGTATCTGGCTATCGAGTATATGTGTACTTCTTTTTCTATGGATCAGTCATGGAAAAAGATATCTCTGACTTTTACTTATCTTTCCGAGGTTGATCCCTTTCATTATGTCATCTTTCGGTTTTTTCCTCAGGTTTTGCCTCTTTAGCCACTTTTGCAGATCCATGTGCTTTCGCGAGTTCGGTACGATTTTCTTTAATCAGGAGGCAAACTAGTAAACCACGCCTGAGCATCCCCACCTTAAACTCTCGAGGAAAATCTGGCACCTTCCTTCGTCTTCATCTCATCTTTGGAACTCGGCTCTATCGACCTTTACCAAGAAAGCCCTCATGTAAACGGCTGGATCTATGGTTCCGTCATTAGTTGGGAGTCTCAACTTATCATTGAGTGGTACTCGTGTTGATGTGATGTTGTACGTGAAAGGACTTCTTTCCGTCTCAGCCAACAACTGGTCCACTCTTGGAGCTACGCTTGTTGCTTTCTGGACTACTGAACGCATCTCTTCTAATTCTCTTTTCAAAATCATAATCGATTGATAGGTGCTTAGGGTTCGTACGTTAGTGTTTTTAAATCTTGAATCTCGGCGTACGGTTGAAGTTGATGTCCTAGGTTCTCTATCCCTATTTAGATCGTCTTCGAATGTTACCCGTCGGGAGGCAGTTTCTTCAGTGTTTGGTCGGCTCTGGGTTATTTCAGGAGATTGATTATAGTTTTGAGCTCTCAAGACTTGCAGGTCCTGTGATAGACTTTCGATTTGATCAATCAAATCTCGCGTTGCTGATCTGATCTAACTAATGCCCTTTCATTTCCAGTTTCTGGGATTGCCGTTCCTTCCTCGTTGCGACTCTGATTGAATGCCGGCTGTTCTTGCCTATAATTTCAGGCCAGCATTATTGCGGGTTGCTCGCCTGATTGAGAGATGGGTCGAGGCATTTCTAACACACTCGGTCGTTCCTCAGAGTTCTGAGTTTCTCCCGCTAAAGCTTCAGTTGTTTGGTTATTAGGGGTTACAAATCCCTCGCTATAAAGTTGACTGGGTGTTTCTTGTAGATAATCCAACTCGCGGATTACGGGGTCACGATTATCGAACAAAGCTCTTGCCAATTCCCAAGTCTGACGAGGATTGTTATGAACTCTAGTATCTACTTCTTTATTGCTTACCACAGCGAGCTCTCCGTCCCTACGTTCCTCCGAAGGTTGCTGTGTGTCCGCCATCTCCGATTTGTTCGATGTTTCTTTTACTTATGCTCAAAAGTATACCCCCTACCTGGCGTGTCAAATGTTGATACTGGGTTCAACTTCTAATTTTTATAATTAGAGGGGTTAGTTTTGGAGTAAATTAAGTAAATAAAAGAAAGACAAAAAGAATCCTCGGAAAGAAGTTTTATTATGAATTTTGATTACAAAGGTGTTATCTCGGAATGCTGAGTTAACTTTATCAAAGAGAAGTATTAAACCTAGGTTTGCTAGTAATTCGTCTCCCAGATTCTGAATAAAAATGTTAGTGAAGGGGGGGGTATGTATTTATAAATCTCTGTAGTCGGTTATCTAAGCCCATATGTTAACCTCGGAAATATGTTTTATTATGAATATCGATTACAAAGGTGTTAACTCGGAATGCTGAGTTAACTTTATGAAAGAGTAGTATTACACCTAGGTTTGCTAGTAATTCTTCTCCCCGATTCTGAATGAAAATTTTAGTGAAGGGGGGGGGGATTGGTATTTATATATCTCTGTAGTCGGTTATCTAAGCCCATGTGTTAACCTCTGAAAAATGGAAATATTTTATTTTTTCGAAATCAAGGAATCTGTGATAAGATTTGATCTTATTCTGTCCGAGTTTAGACCTCGGCTTTGGACAAAGTAGTTTATACCCCCGCTTCGGACACTAAAATCCGACCATTCTTTACCAAGGTATCCTTCGATCGTCTGGGCCGAAGGTTCAAATCCTTCGGTAGGGATCAAAACTCAATTATTGCCAAGCTACTGATCCGAGGTGCTAGTCGCACCATCAACAATCTATTCCATTGAAAACAAACCATTGTCAATTGTTCGATAAGGGATGATGGCGAGTAACAAAATTATGAATGAAAAACTTAGAGTTTTACGATTATCAAAATTATGAATGAAAAACTTAGAGTTTTAGGAATAAGTCAGATATTTAAATTGAGCTTATTTTTCATTTTTATCAGAATTTTTTATGTAATAATGGTTATTTTTTAATTAGAATTGGATGAAAAATCCACCAGAAATATTTTATAACCTCTTAGAAAAATTGCTTTTGGTGGGGTTCTACCCCTTATCAATAGTTTGGCAATAATTGGAGTTTGGTCCCTGCCGAGCTCTTCCCTGATAACTTATTAGGTTATAAGTCCTGACAACAGGAATATCGACCCTCGGTCCAGATGACCGAGGGATACCTCGGAGAAGGTTGATTAGATTTAGTGTCCGAAGCGGGGGTATAAACGAACATCATCCTAAGTCGAAGTTTAAGCTCGGAGAGTATAAGATCAAATCTTATCACAAATTCCTTAGTCTTGGAAAAATGGAAATACTCCATTTTTCCGAGGTTAGCCCATGGGCTTATTAGACCGACTATTAAGGATATATAAATACAGACCCCCCCTCACTAATACGATTCATTCTGAATCGGGAGGAGAAGAACTAGATTGCCTAGGTTTTACTTCTCTTTGATAAAGTTAACTCGACAATCCCGAGTTAACAAGCATTGTAATCACCTTTATTAATAAAATACCTTCTTTCCGAGGTTTCTTCTTTATCTTCTAACTAAGTACTTTCCTAAAAACGAACCCCTCTAATTATAAATAATTAGAAGTTGAACCCAGTATCAACATTTGGTGCCAGGTAGGGGGGGTGACTTCTATTGAAGAAACAGGAGAAACTTCGTGGATGGAAAAATACATCAGGGTAGTTCTCAATGCTTCGGATCCCAATGGAATTATGAAGAAACGTATCCGAGAAATATCAAACATTAGATCTACATGCCCGGCCCCAACGTGTCATTCTTCGGCAGCCTTCAAAGATACAGATCTCAAGGGAGTCATAATTCCCCACAACGACCCTCTGGTCATCCGCGTTTTCTTAGCCGGGAACCTCATGGAAAAGGTACTCATAGACACTGGAATGATGGTAAACATATTAAGCCTAGAAGTCATGAATCGAATGAATGTAGTATCTAAAGACATGGAGGTAAGAACGGAGCCCATAACGTCACTTCCGGGGAAGAAAGAAGTAGCGGTAGGGACCGCGGTTTGCCCAGTATCAGTTGGAGTAGTCACCATGGATACAATCTTTCATGTGGTATCAGGACCCCTCGTATTTGATGCAATTATGGGAGTTCCTTGGCTAACAATGATGGAAGCAGTTCCTTCAACCTATCATCAGTGCCTTAAGTTTCCAACCCCACACCGTGTTTGTTCAGTTAAAGGACACCAATGAATAGCCAGAATTTGCTCCATGCCCCCGAAGAATCAGTTACGAACACTCTCTTTAATCTCAGAACCAGAACGTCCCCTTGACGAGAAATCGAATCTATCAATGGTAGGAGAATTGGACCTAAACGCCTTCGAGAAAGATTCGTATGAAAAAATATTTGTCGACGAGGAAAAACCGGAACGCTTTTTAACTATAGGAGGAAATTTGGAGAAAGAAACGAGAACAAAGTTAATTAACCTACTAAGGAAAATCAAAGGAACGTTCGCCTAGTCATCCGAGGATATGGTAGGAATTGATCCCACAGTAATATCACACCGGTTAAACGTAGACCCTACCCATAAACCAGTAAAATAGAAGAAGAGAAAGTTAGGACCCGAGAGAGCAACGGCTGTTAACGAAGAAATCGACCGATTACTAGCAAAAGGTTCAATAACCGAGGTCCAATATCCAGAATGGTTAGCTAACCCGGTCGTAGTAAAGAAGAAAAATGAAAAATGGAGGATCTGCGTAGATTTCACAGACTTAAACAAAGAATGCCCTAAGGATTGTTTTCCCCTCCCAAGCATAGAAAGACTGGTCGAGGCCACGGCCGGTAACGAACTTCTTTCCTTTATGGATGGGTTCTCGGGGTAGAACCAGATTATGATGCACCAAGACGATAGGGAGAAAACCGCCTTTTTCACGGACAGAGGAACCTATTGTTACCGAGTAATGCCCTTCGGCCTGAAAAACGCAGGAGCAACGTATCAAAGGTTGGTCAATCGAATGTTTGCGGAGAAACTGGATAATATGATGGAAGTCTACATTGATGATATGCTAGTGAAATCTTAGGAGGCCTCCGAACATATCAATCACTTACAAGATTGTTTCGATATCTTAAACCGCTTCGGTATGAAGTTAAACCCGAACAAGTGCACGTTCGCGGTTACCTCGGGCGAATTCCTCAGATATTTGGTAACAGAGCGAGGAATAGAGGCTAACCCAAGACAAATCAATGCAATAAAGAATCTACCGTCACCGAAGAACTCAAAAGAAGTACAGAGGCTGACTGGACGAATCGCCGCTCTAAACCGATTCATCTCCCGATCAACCGATAAGTGTTTGCCCTTTTACAATCTTTTGAAAGGAAATAAACAATTCGAGTGGAATCACGAATGTAAGGAAGCTTTCCAAGAATTGAAAAGATATTTGTCAACCCCTCCGGTCTTGAACAAACCCGAAGATGGAGAAACCCTTTTCGTTTATGTTTCGGTATCAGAATCGGCTGTAAGCGGCGTGTTGGTCCGAGAAGATACAGGAGCACAAAAGCCATTTTTCTATGTAAGTAAGTCGTTGCTCGACGCCGAAACTAGATATCCAGCTTTAGAAAAATTAGCATTTGCCGTAGTAATAGCAGCTCGGAAACTTCGACCGTATTTCCAATCGCATCCCGTCGCTGTAATGAGAAGCCATCCTCTCCGAACAATACTACATAGTCCCGGGCAGTCAGGACGGCTGGCAAAGTGGGCAGTCGAGCTTAGTGAGTACGACATTGAATATCGAACCAAAGCAACAATCAAATCCTAAGTGTTAGCGGATTTCTTGTCCGAACTACCTCTAGAAGTAATGACGATAGCCCCTCAGAACGAACGATGGACTCTCTACATCGATGGATCCTCATCCAAGATCGGATCCGGGATCGGAATTTGGCTGAAATCTCCAACCGAAGAAGTTTTAGAACAGAGCTTCTGCTTAGCTTTTGAAGCATCGAACAATGAGGCATAATACGTAGCTTTAATTGCCGGACTCCGGCTCGCAAGACAGTTAGGTGCTCAGTATCTCCGAGCTTGTTGTGATTCTCAATTAGTAGCCAACCAGTTCAGTGGCGAGTTCGGAGCAAAGAACGAACGAATGGAGGCACACGTGAGATTGGTGCAACATTTAGCCGAACATTTTAAAGAATTTGATTTAAAACGGATTCCCCGGAGAGAAAATACGATAGCATATTCATTGGCCGCTCTTGCAACTGCGAATAGATCCCCATCTACAAAGGACAATCCCAGTCGAAACGATTGATCATACGAGTATCAGTAGTAACGAACAGCACACTTTGGCAATCGTGAACACAAAAGAAGAATACGCTCAACCAGAAATCCTCGGAGAGGACAAAGAAGATTGGAGAACACCGATTGTTCGTTATATAAAAAATGGCGAGGTCCCACTAGATAAATGGGCAGCGCGTCGGTTAAAGGCTTTGGCTGCCCAATATCTAATAATAGACGACGTTCTACTTAAAAGGTCTGTTGGAGGGTTGATACTCCATTGCATTGGTAGAGAAGAAGCAAATGAAGTAATGACCTCCACTCATTCTGGTGAAGGAGGAAATCACTCGGGAGGAAGACTCCTAGCTGTAAAACTTTGAAGACTAGGGTATTATTGGTCAACTATGATGGCCGATTGCGACAAGTTTACAGCACGTTGTGAGAAATGTCAAAGGCATGCCCCCGAAATTCACGCACCAACAGAGTTACTTATGGCCGCAGTACCTCCTTATCCGTTCATGCGATGGGCTATGGATATCGTAGGGCCTTTTCCAAAGTCGACCAGTAGAAAACGTTTTCTTTTAGTTTTAACTAATTATTTCACAAAATGGGTCGAAGCAGCAGCTTATTCGAAGATTCAAAGCGGAGAGGTCCAAAGTTTTTGTCTGGAAAAATATAGTTTGCAGACACGGGATTCCTTACGAGATAGTAACAAATAATGGTTCCAAGTTCATTTCAGATAACTTCGAAGCCTTCTGTGAAAAATAAAAAATCCGTCTAAACAAGTCAACTCCGAGGTACCCACAAGGAAATGGACAAGCAGAGGCTACGAATAAAACAATCGTTGCCGGAATAAAGAAAAGACTCCTCGGGAAAAAGGGAAGATGGTCAGACGTGTTGGAAGGAGTGTTATGGTCACACAGAACGACTCCTAGAAGTGCATCCGGACAAACACTCTTTTCACTTTCTCATGGGATGGAAGCAATGTCTCTTGCCGAAGTTAGAGATCCGAGTCTGCGAAGAACCCTAATGATACACGACACCGAGGTCAATGATGCCTAGCTAAAAGAACGGAATGACCACTACACCAAAACAGCGATTTGGCGACTACAGGATGCTACTAAAGCAATAGTCTCCAAATTTGACGACTATTTAGCGACTAATTGACTACTAGACTACGACTAAAGCACTATAGTCGTTGATTAGTCGCAAAACAGGGACTAAAAAACATAGCGCTAAAATGGTTGCTAATTGACGACTAATTTACGACTATAAGGTTTTCCGGAAAGAGTAGTCGCTAATTAGTCGCAAACATAACAACTATTAGGTGACTCTCGCGGCGGGTCTCAAGTTAGGAACCTAATAGTTGTAAAAAACCGGTACAGAAGCACGTGTTAATCGATTTTCGGTAGGTGTACCGATTTAAGGTGACTATTTGTTTTAGTCGCCTTTTGGTTGCTTAATAGTCGCTAAATAGTCGCAAAATTTTCTATATAAAGAAATTTTTAGGCTTTTTTCTTGTCATTCACCATAACATATTCCTCCTTTCTTCTCTATAAAAAAAGAACTCGACCAGTAAGTGTGGAAGAATGGCTGGAAGGTTCAATTCTAATAATTCTCGGGATTGGATGTATAATCGGATTGATGAAGCCATGGGGAATTTTTCGGAGGAGTTTAGATTGGGGGTTGACCAATTCATGCAATTTTCTGGTAGCCAACTCCTAGCGCAGAGTAATGGAGGTAAGTTCAACTGCCCTTGTAGTGTCTACATGAACGGAAATTTCTTAGCGGGTTCAAAAATATGGAGTCATCTGTTTAGCTACGGATTTATGCCGGATTACTATGTTTGGTATAACCATGGTGAAGAAATAGACTTGAATTTAGGAACGAGTTATGTTGATCCGCAATATGTGGGAAATGTAGTAGAAGATCCATATGTGCATATGGTGAATGATGCGTTTCGTGATAATGTGAATTTTGATAGTTACCATCAGGATGGTAATTATCAGAATGAACCGGTACGAAATCATTCAAAAAAATTCTATGATTTGTTAGAAGGAGCGAATAATCCATTGTATGATGGTTGTCGTGAAGGTCAGTTGCAGTTATCATTAGCTGCTCGGGTTTTACAGCATAAGGTAGATTATAATGTCAGTGAAAGGGGTTTGGATTCGATTTGCGATATGATGACCGAGTTTTTACCAGTAGGAAATAAGGCAACCAATTCAAATTACGAGACCAAAAAGTTGATGCGTAATTTAGGCCTTCCATCTATTAAAATTGATGTTTGTATCAAGAATTGTATGATCTACTGGAAAGAGGATGAAAGGGAAGATAAGTGTTTGTATTGTGATCATCCAAGATGGAAGCCTAAAGACAAGAACAGTAGAACAAACATACCATATAGTCGTATGTGGTATCTACATATTGGTGACAGATTGAAGAGAATGCATCAGAGCGAGAAGACTGCAGCGGCTATGAGATGACATGCCGAGCACGAAGCGAATGACGATGATGAGATGTCTCATCCGTCGGATGCGTCTTTGTTCGCCGAGGAACCCCGGAATGTGTACCTTGGGTTATGTACTGATGGGTTCAATCCTTTTGGCATGTCTCGTAACCATTCATTGTGGCATGTGATATTGACTCCATATAATTTGCCTCCTGGTATGTGCATGAGTGAAGAGTACATGTTTCTCACAATTATGAATTCTGGGCCAAATCATCCACGGGGTAGTCTCGATATCTTCCTTCGTCCTCTTATAGATGAGTTGAAAGAGTTGTGGTGCACTGGAATTGTTTCATTTGATGTGTCCTTGAATCAAATTTTTAATCTGAGAGCCGTGCTACTTTGGACGATAAGCGACTTTCCTGCATATAGCATGTTATCAGGATGGAGTACCCATGGGAAATTGGCATGTCCCATTTGCATGGAAGATACACATTCTTTTTTATTTGAAGCATGGAAGAATGGTTTGTTGGTTCGATTTTCATCGGAGATTCCTTCCTTACGATCACCCAATGAGAAGGAATAAAAGAGACTTCTTGAAGAACAAAGACGCTATGCAAGATGACCCACCTCCATCTCTTAGCGGTGAGCAAATTTATAACCGTATACGTCGCATAAACCCACCCAAAACTAAGGATGTGGGTGGAAACGGACACGACACAAAGAAGCCTCGCTTTGGGAAGGACCATAACTGGCACAAAGAAAGCATATTCTGGGAGCTGCCTTATTGGAGGGACCTCATTCTTCGACATAATCTTGATTTGATGCATACAGAGAAGAATTTTTTCGAAAACATCATGAATACTCTTATGCGTGTGCCAGGTAGATCAAAAGACACCATCCCGTCAAGAAAGGATATAAAAGCTTTATGTTATCGGCCACACTTATATGTTGATCCCGATAGTGGTAAAGCTCCTTTCCCGGCTTACTCATTGACAGATGCCGGTAGAATAAGTTTACTAGAATGTGTGAAGCATTCGGTGAAATTCCCAGATGGTTAGGCAGCAAACCTAGCAACTTGTGCTGATATGGATAATAAAAAGTTTTCCGGCATGAAGAGTCATGATTGTCATGTTTTCATGGAGCGGCTACTTTCTTTTATCTTTGCAGAAGTCCTACCCCGGAACGTCCACCTAACATTATCAGGTTCTGATTAACTACTATTTCTATACTTCTAAATATAGTAACCACCTGCTTTATAAATAATTACACATATATTGCAGGTATTGGTGCTTTTTTCCGGGACTTGTGTTCGAGGACTTTGCTTAAAAGTCGGGTACAAATCCTAAAACAGAACATAGTCATACTACTATGCAATCTGGAAAAGATCTTTCCACCTTCATTTTTCGATGTGATGGAACACCTACCTATACATCTCCCCTAGGAAGCTGAATTAGGAGGCCCGGTGCAATATAGATGGATGTATCCTTTTGAAAGGTTCTTCAAATAGTTGAAAGGGAAAGCGAAGAACTCACGATATGTGTCAGACTCGATTATCGAATCATATCTCCTTGACGAGATTGGTTATTTTACGGAGCACTATTTTCCAGCGACTGTACAAACGAAATCCAGGTATTTATTTAGTAAAATGTCCACAATTGTCACATTTACAGAAATGTTTATTTTGTTTTGTATACTAAATTTCACCTATATGTGTTAGGTTTACAAGATACGATGAAGGTGAAGTCCCCGAATATCATGTTGATGAAGTTCCTGATATATTTACACAAGTTGGTCGTCCAAGTGGGGAAATGCATGAAGTATGGATGTCACCTACAGAACTTGAGTGTGCACATACCTATGTTTTGAGAAATTGTGACTATTTTCAGCCAATAGAAAAGTATAAACTATTGTATCGCTAAACTTTACGACTTATTATGTTGCTGACATGTGTGTGATTGGCTATTACAGCATGTTCGAGCAGTCTATCTCTCAAAAATATCCAGGAGTATCTGAAAAAGAGCTGATTGCAAAAAGAGCGGAGGAATATCATCTATGGGTTAAAGAATATGTGAGTACACATAAAATATTCTAATAATTTCTATAAGGATAGATATATATATATATATATATATATATATATATATGTTTAACCATTGCTTATATATATGCAGGTTATGTATTGGAAGGATACAAATCAATTTCCTACATGGGTTCACGATGTAGTTCATCGACCTTTGAATAAGGTCAAAACATGGCCCATGTATTTTATCAGAGGCTATCTGTTTCATACAAAAAAACACGGTGTCGGCCGAAAAACATGTAACTACGGGTCTCAGTAAGAGGGCAAAGTTATACTGATGCATCTGCTGAAATGGATTAATACGGATGTTTAACTGATATAATAGAGCTCCAATACGAGGGAACGGTGAATCTGAAAGTTACCCTTTTCAAATGTATGTGGTATGACCCTGTTTGAGGCACTCGGAGGGGAAACTACGGCATTGTATATGTGCATTCATCTCGGAGATACAATAAAAACGAACCATTTATCCTAGGTATGTACATACGTTCCTAAACATATCAATTTAGTGTCGATCTCTCTACCTTCTTACGGCATATATTGCTATTGCACAGCTTCTCAAGCAGACCAAGTTTCTTACATTCCATACCTACACGTCGAGACCAAAGCGTTTGTGGCTAAATGTTCAAAAAGTTAATCCGAGGGCAATCATTTCAGGAGAGAACGAATGGAAAGAACCGACACTTTTGTAAACAGAAAATGATGATGATGTACTGGAGACTACAATTGAAGAACTCGAAGTCGACAATTCTGTTCACCAAGAAGATTATGTAAACCTCGACTATGAAGTCGGGGATGCGGAAGGAGACGATGAATTCGGATTTGATGTAATCTACACCGATGATGATGTTGACGAGCCTGAAGAACCGTCCTAGTTATTCATGTGTATTATGCATTACCTAAATTTATGTTTAATATAATTATATCTAAAATATTTATGTTTAATAAAATTATGTTTATATTAATTTTTTGTTAAATTAAGTTTAATATAATTATGTTTAAATATTTATTTTATATAATTATATCTAAAATATTTATTTTTAATAAAATTATGTTTATATTTTTTTTTTAATTAATTGTTGTTAATTTATTTTTATTAAACGACTAAAAAGCGACTATTATACGACTATTTTTACCCGGGAATTTGAAACCCAAAAACTTCGTCTGTGAGCCACTTTTAGTCGCTAAATAGTTTTTATGGTTGTAAATTAGTCGCCAAATAGACGGGCTTTCAAATGTTTTGGGTTGCTTTTAGCTGGCAATCCTTAGCCCACAAATTTTGCCCCAAATTTTCGGATTAACCGCATAACACAATTTTTTTGGGTAAGTCTCGCTTATTTTCGATTAGAACACCTAAAAGGGAAAAACGAAACCCTAATTTTTTCTTCCTGTTCATCGAAACCTCTCGATTCTGATAACCTTGAATCGAATTTCAAACCCAAAATCTAGGGCTTTTTCCCTTCCCCAGTTCGATTCTCATAATCTCTTTCTGTAATTTTGTTCTTCTCTCTATTCGAATCCTCTCGATTCGATTAATATAAACCTTCTACAGAAACCCTAATTTGTTCTTCACCTAAATCTAATCCTCTCGATTCGATTTGCAGAAACCCTAGCTCCCTTCATCACCTTTCGATTCATCTAACACGATGCCTAGACCAAATGGTCGAAAGAAAATGAAGACAGTCCCAAACATCTCGTAGAGAACAACGGGGACGAACGTCACCTCTACTTCGAAATCTGCGGCATCGATTCGTCCGACTCAATACATCACGCCGCCGCGAGAAGCTCCACCAAGTCAGACGCCTCGAACTCCAGTGAACGAAGTTGTCCAACCTTCGACAACATCAAATCATGTCTGAAATTATCCACCGCCAAATCATCTATTCCAAGACGCGCCTTCTCAGCCCGCTCGAGCCAACATTGCTTCTTCTACTCAAAAACTCTACACCACACGACAGGGTACTTCAACTCCAGACTCACCGATTCAGCAATCTTGCGTTCAAAGTCACCCTTCTTCACAAGGCCATAACTTCGAAGTCGAAGGTGAGACAGTCGTTCCTGAACTCCACGAGGACACAGCACGTGTTCTGAATGCTCTTCTCAGTGTGCCGGAGCGACACAACTTTGTTACTCTCCTCTCTCCAGACGAAAACACACCCAATTCAACTTGGTATGGCCACCTACTATCCTCTCCGCTATCTAGCTTGCATTTCAATGTTTATTTGCGGTTTAATTTTTTGATATAACCTGTGTTATGATTGTTTGTTGTCTACAACATTAGGTCGTCTGTTTCTTATTTGATTTAGACTGTTAGAACTTGTTTAGTTGATTTAGTTTGGTTGATTTTGTCCATGTTGATTTCACTGTTCTGCGGTTTAATTGTTTGGTCTGCTGATTTTGTTTTGTTGATTTTGTCCACGTTAGTTCACTGTTCTATATTGTGTCCATGTTTATATTAGTTTACCTAAGAGTATTTTATCTGCTGATTGTGTTTTGTTGATGGATTATGTGTCAAATTTTTTGCAGGTTTGATCGGGACGATAAACAGAAGCTTGTTAGAAGGATAACTCGAATTTTCACAGCTTCATTCAATTAACCTTACTATAGCTGGTCCTGCGTGCCTCGGGAGAGAGCTGGAAGATGGTTTCTCGAGTTCGCGGTAAAGGATTTAGTACTTTAGAAAATGTCTAGATTCTGTCCATGTTTACTTATTTGGATACTAACACAATCTCTCTCTTTTGTAGAAAACGCACACATGGGATCCATTGATAACAGGGACAGTTCAAGGTTTCTTCGAGACCATATGTCAAAGGCGGTTGAAAAACATGGTGAGCAACGCGAGAACTAGTGGAGAGAGACCTAAATGGATCAACGACACACTCTGGAAAACGATGCTCGCCTACTGGGAGACTAAAGAGCAGAAGCAGAGGAGTGAGACATATTCAACTTGCCGCAACTCTGACCGTGGAGGTCTCGGTGTTCACCGCCATGTTACTGGGCCCAAATCTTATCGCCAAACCCAAAGAGAAATGGTAAGCTCTGTTACTTTAAGGTTTGGTTTGTTAATGTTCCTCTGTTAATATTAAAATTTACCTGTGTTGTTTTTGTTTTACACTTGCAGCAAGTGCAGTTGGGAAGACCGGTTTCCCTTGGTGAGGTCTTCATCAGAGCACACACAAAGAAAGATGGCACATATATCGATCTCAAAGCGGAGAGAATTGCCAAGACTTATGAGCAGAACCTGCAACAGAAGAGGGCTGAACTAGATGGAGAGACTTCAAACGCTTCGGACGGTGTTTCACATCCTCAAGAACTAACACCAGATCAATGTGATGAGATATTTCTACAGGTAAAGTTTAAAAACACAATCTACATTCATATTATCATCTTATTTTCTATACTGTTATGAATATGCTTGCCACTAACTTCTTTTTTGCACAGTCCACAGAGTTAGATTCACAAGGACATCCTTTTGGACTTGGAAGCCTCATAGACACTGTTCTGTTGGGGAAGCGCAAGCATCAAGGAGAATGTTCTGAGTTCGTGTCACTGAAAGCCTAACTCAAGGAAACCCAACGTCAAATCTTAGAGCAGGCGGCTTACAATGCGAGACGTGAAGCTGAGATCGCTGCCCGTGAAGCACAGATAGCTCAAATAGCGGAGGAGCCAAAAGTTTGGCTTGTGGAGATGGCCAAAATGAGCAAGTTCATGCGAGCTAATGAACCCGCTTATGTGGACTTCATTGCTAAACAGGCACAAGAGGAGGCCGAGGGGAGAACAAACGCAAACACTCATCCAACTCTTCCAGCAACATCTCCACCTTGATCTACTGCTGCTTCTTAGGTCACCAATTCAAAATCTAAACCTTCTATTTTCTAAAACTTGAACTTATTTAATTTTACTTTCTTTTGTCAACTCCTTAATATTGGAGATTTGATATGTAAATTTGAAACTTCTGTTGCTTGGGGTTTATGTAAACAATGTTTTAGCTTTCACATTGTTCATTTGGTAAATAGAACTAGCAAATGGTTTAATTGTCAATATAGGAAACCAATTCTACATTTGTCGTTAATAATAATCACAAAACATTCATAAGTTAGTTGCAAAAGGGTGACAAATTAGTAGCCTAATAGTAGCATTGTCAATACCATATTTGTATCCGAATTTAACAAATAGTTGCTAATTAGTCGTCAAAGTAGTCACATCATAGTCGCCAAATAGTCAAAAAATATTTACCATCGTTGTTTCATAATGTAAAATATAGTCGCTAAATAGACGTCCATTTAGTTACAAATTAGTGGCAACATAGTCACCAAATCTTTACCATATTTGTATCTGAAGCTAACATATAGTCCCTAATTAGACGTCTATTTGATCACAACTTAGTAGCCAAATAGTCACATAATTTTACCAATAATGTATCTCGAACTCAAGATCAGTCCCCTCTTAGTAGCTTTTTTTGAAAACATAAACGCCAATTAGTCACTAATTTTAGTGACTAGTCAGCGACTTTAAAAAGACTATACTTAATTAATCGTAAAATAGTCGTTAAATGGCGACTAAATTAGCGACTACCTGGTTTAGTGACTACGAAATTATAACTATAGCAATTAGTCGCCAATTAGTCGTAACACATCATTTAGCGACTAATTTGTGACTATTTTTACAGTGGCAAAAACGCTGTTTTGGGTAGTGGACGAAATACAGGAACTACCATGCCCTACTTCGCATTCAAAACTACCAGCAAACCTCTTCCCGATACTATAACAAAGAAGTCCGAGATCGCCCTCTCGACGAAGGAGACTTAGTTTTACGAATGGTGTTTGAAAATACAAAGGAGCCCGGAGCTGGGAAACTCAAAGCTAAATGGGAGGGTCCTTATTTAATCAAAACAAGAGTAAGACCTGGTGTTTATCGTCTGAAAACTATGGAACGCGAAGATGTCCCTTGGGCTTGGAATTCATTCCACCTGAAGAGATATCACTGTACTGACGAACCATAGAACCGCCAAAAAAAAAAAAAAAAAAAACACCTAGTAAGGTTTGAACCACGGATGGCTTGATCTCTTGGGTACGTAGGCAACTCTTCGGAGTACAGCTATAATTAACAAAAAACCTAGTAAGGTTTGAACTACGGATGGCTTGATCCCTCTTGGGTATGTAGGCAACTCTTCGGAGTACAGCTATAACAAAAAATGGATGCCTTGATCACGTATTCGATAACAGGGTTTATTCTCTCCTAATACATTCTATACGGAATGCAGCTGAAAGTTTTGGAGTCTGATAAAATAGGGGCCGAGGAATTCTAAGGCAAAGTCGGGTCATTCCCGCATATTTAAAACTACTTCAAATACCGAATTTGATAAAGTAGAATTCGGTATGACAGATAATGGTCGAGCATTTCTCGTTAAATCTATTTCTAAAATCGACTAAAGCCTTAATGTGATAAAGTAGCATTTAAGCTGAAGTCATTAAAAAAATTTTTTTATAAATGAGTACAAGGCAGAAAGACAAAAAAGAAAAGTTACAAAGTAAGGAATGTTCCATAAGAATTATACACTCCAGGAGGTAGCTTCATCTTCACATCATTTGATCTACGTTGAGGTCCGATGTTTTGAGCAAATAAAGGCGGAGCTACGAGATCCGAAGGACTAAGGTCAAAAGTCGGAAATTCATTCAACCGGCGTTCGAGGTTGGTTAGTTGGGAGAACAATTCCTCTTTCATTACGGAAGGAACCGAAACCTTCTACTTTTCAAACACCTCAATCAGATCGCACTTTCCTTTCACCTGATGATACAAGTCAGTCAGAGAGTTACGAAGCTGGTTTGCGTTGATGTATTTCCGAACATTTTCAAATTTCTTCCCACACTCTCCAAGAGCATTTAGGCGTCCGAGTGTATGTGGATCGAGGTTATTACCTTTGTCTCTGGTTGCCCCAGAAGTTGACGGTTTAGACTGGCGAGCATCTTCTAGCTCACGCTTCAGACGTCGAACTTCATCAACGAGCTTAGCAGACTTTTTTGATTCTTCCGCAGCCATCCAGAAAACAATTTTGGAACCAGCATTAGTCTTCTCCACGTAAAGCTTAAGCGAGTTGATTTCCTTCTTCATCGCCAACTCTTTCAACTCAGCATCCGATAGAAGACGATTGAAGCATGCAGCTGTCTGAAAATCGAAATAAAATAGTCAGTTAAAAATTAGGTGAAAGTTGAATATAGAAGTAGAATGAAGAACCTTGAAAAGAGAAGAAGTCGCGTTCTTAAGCAGAGAGTCCTTCTCTTCCTTAGAAAGGAGGGGAAGAGGGCCGTATCGACCTCCGAGTCTTCCAAAGAGCTTCGCACATTCTCTTTGGTCCTAAAAAAAGGGAACATTCTTTTCGAATGAGTATTGGAAAGAATGGTGTAAAGTTGGAGCAGCAGAACTTTGTTGGGAAACTTTGGTTGGTTCTTTGTTGGAGGTCTCAGGAAGCAGCTTCGAGAGACCAGTTGTAGTAGAGGTGGGCGCGGTAGAGCTCGGAATATTGAGCTTCGGTGGCGGCATGTTTCCGAGAGTTTTATTCTGATCGTCTATAGGGGTATCAGTGTCTTTCGTTGGGATGGCGGAGTCCGAAATCCGAATGACTAGATTTTCCTCCGAAGGAATCGGATTTGGGTTTGTCTCAACGGCAGTTGGATTAGTCGAGATACCGCTCTGAAGAGTATTAGTTGGTGGAGCTGAAGGATTTGGTATCGAGGAGGTAGATGGAATGAGAGACTTCTCAGAAGAGGTCTCGGTTTTCCTTCTCTGCGACTTTGATTTCTTCTCCGGGTCTCTGAGAGCTGTCGTTTAGAAGCTTTGTTTTTCGGGAGACTCACCTTTGGAGAGACAGATGTTTTGTTCGGGGTTTTGCCCCCCTCGATTTTGGATTCCTCGTGCTGTGCTATAAATACCCGAGGTTGGTAGATTTTCAAATTCTTCATGAAGGGGTTCGACATTCTAGAGATAGAAAGAGAAAGGAGAATTGGGAATTTTTCTGTGAAAATGAGAGCTGATAATTAGGTTTTAGAGTTGGACAAGGATTATTTATAAGGCATAATTTTAATCCCTTCCAATTCCCCATTTAATGTGCCCGATCAAAGTAAGACACGTCAACAAAGCTTTCTGTAGAATCGAGGAGTTTTCGTATGTCAACTTTTCATTATCCGGTCTTTTCCGCCACATTGAACAATGAAGATTTTTGAAGAATTAAAATAGAAGTTATTGAAGACTAAGATCAATTGGCCCCGAACTTCATTTATCGACAAACTATTTAAGGTGGAACTTCGCCAAGGTTGTTCGAAGACATCCTCGGACGAACTGGGGGGGGACTTACTGTTGATGGTGGGGTTTTACCCCTTATCAATAGTTTGGCGATAATTGGAGTTTGGTCCCTGCCGAGCTCTTCCCTGATAACTTATTATGTTATAAGTCCCGACAACAGGAATATCGACCCTCGGCCCAGATAACCGAGGGATACCTCGGAGAAGGTTTATGTGTCAGGCCCACGTTCATGCTCATGATTTCAGCCAATCACGTCAATTTCCCTAATTATTTAAATTTTGAATAAAAAGAACCGCTATATTATGGTTTTGGGGGTTTTCGGTCTAAAACCCCCTCTAGTATAGGTCAGTTGTAAATACACACTTGAACTATATATGAATGACGAAAACCACATGAGCTTAATAAAATTTATTAATTTGCTACGTGAATTATGTAATTATGTTTAAAACCCACAAATTCGTGGATGACGTTAACCTTCTGTTAAATTTTTCTGACTAGACTGCCACGTCGTTTTGTTAAAAAAAAAAAAAAGTGAGTGGAAGTGAATTCGAACCCAGGTGGAAAAGGGATTTAGTATAGTACCTAACCACTTTGACTAACTCAACTTTACGTTATATTGTCATTTTATTCCTATATAACGAGATACGATTTGAAAAGGTATAATTTCGATTCTATTCGCATTGGTAAAATTGCTTAGAGATTCTGGAGAATTCGAGTTTCATTTCATCTTTAATATGAGAATCCTTTATGAACGTTTTCCATTAATCTGAGATGTAGTTGAGTTTGTAAATTCAATCGATATGGGTTGATGTTTTCTTGTCATTTTCTATCAATTAAAGTCATACAATTCAATTTCGTGTAACTATGATTCGACTTTTCTTCAGTGGATCTACATATCTCATGAATCTAACTCAAAAGATTCAAAAGATTGTGTGTGTGTTTTTTGTAGGTTTTTTTTTGGGATTATTTAGAAATGAAATGACATTATAACAAGTCAAGTTATTCAAAGTTGTTGGGAACTGTACGAAATCCTTTCTCCACCTGGGTTTGAATCCACTTCTACTCAGTTTTTTTTTTTTGGAACAAAATGACGTGGTAATCTAGTCAGCAAAATTTAATGGACAATTATTTTGATAAAATCGAAATTAAGCTCAAGTTAAAATTTTTCACTTACGCGTAAAATTCTATGTCGTTCATTCATAACTTCGTTACTTGCTACCAAATCTTATCTAAAAAACTATAATAAACTTCTTTTCAATGAGTAGATTGTAACTTAAGAAAACTGTTGATGGTGGGGTTCTCCCCCTTATCAATAGTTTGGCAATGATTGAGGTCCAGTCCCTGCCGACCTTTTCCTGATAACTTTTCGGGTTATAAGTCCTGTCAACAGGAATATTAACCCTAGGCCTAGATGACTTAGGGATACGTCGGTGAAGAATGATCGAATTTAGTGTCCGAAGCAGGGGTGTAAACAACATCGTCCTAAGCCGAAGTCTAGAGCTCACAGATTCCCTAGTCCTGGAAAAATGGAATTCCAAGGTTAGCCCATGGGCTTACAAGACCGACTATTAAGGATATATAAATACATACCCCCTTCACTAATAAAATTTATTCAGAATCGGGGAAAAGAATTACTAGATCACCTAGGTTTAATTACCTCTCTTTGATAAAGTTAACTCGGCATTCCGAGCTAACACCTTTGTAATTCAAATCATTAATAAAGTTCTTCTTCCCAGGTCTCTTTTTGCTTTCTTTACTTAATAATTTTTCAAAAACGAACCCCTCTAATTACAAATAATTAGAAGTTGAACCCAGTATCAATATTTGGCGCGCCAGGTAGGGGTGTGAGCACTTTTAAGAAAAGTAGGATCTCAGAAAGTAAGAAGATGAACATGCACGAGCCGCTCACAGAGGAACGTCGAGATGGTGAAATCGCGGACGTCAGCGACGAGGAACAAGCTATGGTCCAGGATACTACTCATCAGACCAGGGAGTCAGCTAGAGCCTTGTTCGAGAATCGCGATTCCATAGTTCGCGAACTAAATTATCCCCAAGCTACGCATAGTCAAACCGGGGAACAAGAATTCATAACCTCTCTTAATCAGAAAATCGCGACTTCAACGATCAAAACTCGGAATCTTCAGGAGCAACCAAGCATAACGACAACACCTCGTGCTGAGCCTCGATCAAACGAGCAACCTTCAACAACGCCGTCTTCAAATAACAGAGAAGAACAACGGACGACAAATCGAATTACCAGCATAGTAGAAGTGGTAACTCCCGAATCAGGCAATGAAAGAGCAATGGTGAGAACGCAGCCACAACGCGAGGAGTGGCGGGCGGAGAAAATTAGCCACCAATAATAAGTAAGCCGAAGCTTGATCGATCAACTCGCGATCGTATCAGAAGAACTCCAAGCTTTGAGAGCTCAGAATCATAATCAAACCTTCAGAACAACTTCGGTCAGACCTCCGCGAACCACCACTCAACGAGTAACATTCGAGGACGATCAGAATGGTTCAAGAGAACCCAGGACATCCACCACCCGCCGAAGTTTGAGAAGTGGGGATGATGGGATCCATACCCCCAGTACCGACCAATCAATCGCAATCTTAAAAAGGTAATTAGAAGAGATGCGAAATTTAGTTCACAAAGCGACAATCATCGGCCCCGAAGTTGATCAATTACTAGCAGAAACGGAAAGAAGTCCGCTCACCCACAACATCACACGAGCACCAGTACCACTCTATGATAAGCTACGACTCCCAACCTACGACGGAACCGGGGACCCAGCAGTCTACATGAGGGCATTTTTGGTCAAGGTCGGACGAGCTGATATCCAAAGAGGGGAAGAAAATGCAGAAAGATGTCAAATCTTCGTAGAGAGCTTAAGAGATGCCGAAACCTGGTTTACTAGTCTGCCTCCGGACTCAATATGTTGTTTCGCCGAGCAGCCTTTTTCAAACAGTACATGTTGCATCTAGAACAACAAGCAACCGCATCAGACCTCTACGCAGTGAAGCAAGGACCAAAACAGCCACTCCGAGATTTCATTAAAAGGTTCAAAGTAATTTACTCGCGACTAAGGATCGATGATGACCTAGCGATCGGAGCACTCAGTGCAGCAACATGGTATCAGTCGAGGTTTTGGGATGATTTTTCTGCTCACCGTCCCCAATCCATGAACGACGCGTTTCATAGAGCAAATACTCACATAAGGATTGAAGAGAATCGTGCCGAACTCGCAAAGGTACACGGATCCGCTAAGATAAACAAAGAAATGAAACCAGAGTAGAAAGGAGAAGGACGACGGATCGAAAGGGATCAACCTCGGAAGGATAAATCGAAGTCATAAAGAACTTTTTTCCAGACGAACTCACTAAAAGAGGCGCCTCGGAAGGATAAGTCGAAGTATACTTATACCCGAGATCCTGACGATCCGACCCTCCCCTGGTGCGAGTATCACAAAAGACCGGGCCACAAGACTGAGGACTGTCGGAACCTGAAGAATCATCTAATGGCTATTCGATTTGAGCAAGACCAAGAAAAGGAGAAGCAAAAAACAAGGGAAAATGAGGAAAAACAACCTCCTCGCGAGGACACAGAAGAAGGAAAAGCTCTACCTTCACCGCCTCCAACTCAAAGGAAAAGGATTAACATGATAATGGGGGGGACTTGCAAATTGTGAGGACTCCGTTTGATCAATTTAGCAAAGCATCTTTAGGCTATCCGCGGATCAGATTCCACGAAGCGCTACTCTACAAAACGAATTGACATTTACTACCGAAGATTTGAAGGGGATCAATGCTCCTCACAATGATCCACTATCAGATAGGTGACTGTGACGTCCAGAGGATACTCGTTGACACTGGAAGCTCAGTTGACGTTATATCTTTAGATACACTTCAGAAAATCGAGGTTAAGGATCAAAAGATTAAAGCTCGGGTTAAACACTTACCATCTTTCGGAGGAGACACATTTTCAACTGTTGGAACCATCAAACTCCCGGTATCAGCCGGAGGAGTAACGAAAATTTTGAAGTTCGAGGTAGTAGAAAGAGCCACCATCTACAACGCGGTCGTTGGAACCCCGTGGTTATACTCTATGGAAGCCGTTCCATCGACCTATCACCAGTGCTTAAAATTCCCAACTCCAAAAGGATATTTCACAGTCCGAGGCGACCAGAAAATGGCTCGGAGATGCTTCGTAACAGAAAAAAAACTCCGACGCGAAACACGGAACGAAGAGGAAACCCCATATCAGTCTCTCGTAATAACCGCAGTCAACAAGAAAAAAACCAACATCTGCAGAAATCTTGGCAGAACTTTTCAAAAGGGAGCAATACTTAGGATGAACTTCCAAGAAAGGTCGGAGGGGAAGAGCCTAGTTCTTTCACCAAAGACGAAGAAAAATAAAATAATATTAAAAAATAAAAAATAAAATTGAACTACGTGTGGCTTGATCCCTCCGAGGGTACGTAGGCAGCCTTTCAAAGGGTTCAGCAACAAAACCATGAATCCCGATTTTAGTCTAGAAGTTTACGACTTAACTATCCCGAGGTTCATACAAAAGTCGGAACGTTGATCACGTTCTCGACCAGAATTAGGATAGTTGTCTTAATAGAAAAATTGCCTGAAAGAATCTCAGAGCCCGATAAAGTAAGGCCGAGAGATTAAAGGGTACGGAATACAAAACAAATCTCTCACACATTCTTTACCGAATGCAAAAGTTCGACAATTAGTCTGATAAAGCAGGACTTATTGTAAAACTTTAAGAGAACAAATAGGGAAAGCGCGCCTTATTTTATTTTGCTATTTTCGGGTTTCAAAATATTAACTTTTGAAATTTCGAGTAAACAAATCCAATCATACGAGAAAAAAAATTTCAAATCCAATCATACGAGAAACAAAATTTCAAATCCAATCATACGAGAAGCAAAGTTTATTAAAATCCGAAGACATCACAACTGGATCAAGATTTTGACGTACAAAGGTTTCTAAGTTAGGAAAGGAAAGAAGAAGCAATAATTTTATTACTATTCAAGACGCACAAATACAAAAAGATTAGAGTCTAGTCAGAGGCTTTAATACAAAGATTTCTAATCTAAATATTGAAATCTTCATTTTTGAACTCTGGAATCGAGATAGTATTTGCAATCTCGGTCAGTCGGTCGCGTTCCTTCTCGACTTCAACAATATCCTCTTCCATGATAGGGAGTCTCTTGCCAAGAAGAAAACTAATATTTAGAGAAATAGCCGCGGCCTTCCCATATTCATTGGCTTTGCTGAAAGCCTTAGAATAATCCTCGGAAACTTATCAAGGGATCCGCGTAATCGATTCAATTTTTTCTGACAGACGTCAAGGACCGCACGTTGCTCCTTTTGGTAACTTTCAGCACACTTGGAGTCCATAATAGCTTTATTGACATCCCGCTCCTCCGAGATATCAATGATATGACGTGTAACCTCAGCTATTTCGGTGATTAGCCGAGAATTTTCCTCGAAAACTTTGGAAATTCTCGATTCTTCCTCCGCAAAGTGCGCCTTCAGTTTACCCAAGCGTTTGTTTTTATCTTCGATTTCGCTTCGCGCTTCAGAGAAAGTTTTCTCGGCATCAAGGGATCTCTTCTCTAAATCTTCGTTCTCAATTTGAAGGGAATCGATCTTTAGATTCTGCAATTCGCTTTTCATACCGAAGAAACGACAGACCAAAGAAACGAGTGACCGACGAAACCCACCGACTGCAGTATATATATAAAAATGTTAGGGTTTGTAGAAGGATCCGAAGAAAAGGAAGAATTTGGCTTGGTTATTTACCTTCAAAAGTGAACAAGAGAGGGCCTCCAAAGTATTCGATTCACAGCAAACCTCGGGCAGACGATTGTCAAAACCGCTCGCCTTACGCAAGAGTTCGGTGCTTTTCTTCTTGTCTTTAAAGAGCAAGTCCGCACCATCGAACTCAAATTTGAATGTGTGTTGGTCCTTTACCAGCAAGATAAGCTTTCTGTCTCCGCATTCTTCTTCTTTGCAACTTAGCAACTTCGGCATTCTGCTTTTTTGCGGCCTCAGAGTTCTTCCTTTTCCTCGGAAGAATATCTTGATTACTGCCGGAAGCTCCTTCGGGGTTTGATCTTTTCATTTTAGAAGAAGAGTCGAGTCCTTCCCAATCTTCTCGTCCTGTAAGATCAATCATGAAATAAGTAGGAGTTCGGAAAGGATCAGGAAGTTCGGAGAAAGCATACCGGCCCAGGAGCGAGCTTTGTAAAAATGGGAAGGGAGTATGTCGCCCCACTGAAGTTCTCCTTACTCTTTAAGTTTTTCGAATTCGTCGGAGAAGTTTGGCGGGAGAGCTCGGAAGCAGCTTGGTTTAACTGAAAAGAAACAAAATAAGGTTAGAATCCGAACAGAAAAAGGAAGAGAAGACCTAGTTTCTACCAATTATGATCTTCCAGTTTCGGAAGATTGTGGCATCAGGTTTATAAATTGAAGCTTGGTTGATTCGGACATAAAAGTAGCTTCGAAACCACGACTTTGTTCTTGAATGAAATTCGGTGAGGACTTTCTTCTTGGGTTTGATGCTAAGTTTGAAGGTTCCCTCTGGGTTACCAGCACTCGAGAAGTTTGTCAACTCTTCAATTTTCCAAGAATTTAATTGAATATTGTACTGAGCCGCAAGAACTACGAGCCCGATGATGATTTTGACAGAGTTGGGTGTCAATTGAGACATCGCCATTCCTCGACAGATGCAGAAGCTTACCATTAACTGCCGGATTGGAAATCAGAGATTGGCTTCGGAGAAAAAACTTTCGTAACGGCAGACATAACCCGGTGGTGGAGTCCAAGGTCTATGATCGGACCTCGGACCTAGGATTTCAATTTCTTCGGGATTTTGAGCTCTCCTCTTGATTGATCCAATTTCAGATCTAGGAAAGAGGGAGGTTCCGACTTCCGGGATTTCCGACCAAGAGAGTGTGTTTCCGGAAATCGAAACCTCGGAAGTTTTTTCTTTCAGATATTATTAAAAGGAGTATTAATCAAAGAAGGAAGATCGAAGATTACCTCGGAGAGCAGAAGAAGGAATTAATCGTAAAACAACAGTTTTATAGGACGAAGAAATGGTGATTGACACTTCGTTTACAGCAATGAAATGACCTGATTAGCCAGTACCAGAGGCAAGAGGGGGCGCTTATCTTTTCATTTAATTTCGTCCGTTTTCGAGATGACACGTCACTTGGGAGTTTAAAGGTTTTACGAAAACCAAGAAGTTTGCGCGAGCGAGACCTTTCGTTATCTGATCTTTTTCCCGCCAAATTGAAGACGAAGATTCTAGACTATTGAAGACGAAGATTCAAGACTATTGAAAATTATTAAAGATGAAGATCGACCAATACCGAACTTCATTTATTGACAAGCTATTCAAAATGGAAATTCGACAACGTTGCCCGAAGACATCCTCGGACGAACTGGGGGGGGGGAACTTACTGTTGACGGTGGGGTTCTACCTCTTATCAATAGTTTGGCAATAATTGAAGTTCGGTCCCTGCCGACCTTTTCCTGATAACTTCTCGGGTTATAAGTCCCGTCAACATGAATATTTACCCTCGGCCCAGATGACCGAGGGATACCTCGGTGAAGAATGATCGAATTTAGTGTCCGAAGCGGGAGTGTAAACAACATTGTCCTTAGCCGAAGTCTAGAGCTCGGACAATATAAGATCAAATCTTATCACAGATTCCCTAATTTTAGAAAAATGAAAATATTCCATATTTCCGAGGGTAACCCATGGGCTTACAAGACCGACTATTAAGGATATATAAATACATACCCCCCTTCACTATAAAATTCATTCAGAATCGGGGAGAAGAATTTCTAGATCACCTAGGTTAAATTACTTCTCTTTGATAAAGTTAACTCGGCATTCCGAGCTAACACTTTTGTAATTCAAATCATTAATAAAGTTCTTCTTCCGAGGTCTCTTTTTGCTTTCTTTACTTAATACTTTTCCGAAAATGAACCCCTCTAATTACAAATAATTAGAAGTTGAACCCAATATCAACAAAAACCATCGGTCTTAGAAATTCATATTATTTAATGCATGAAATTTAAGTATCTAGGTAGAACAATATTTGTGGTTTCTTTTAGTTAAAATCTATTCTGTTGAAAACAAATTATTGTAAATTTTTTGGATAAGAGCTGATAACGAGTAACAAAATAATAAATGAACAACTTAGAGTTTTAGGAATAAGTGAGACATTTAAATTGAGCTTATTTTCAATTTTATAAGAATATTTTTATGTAAAAATAGTTATTTAATAATTAGAAGTTGATGAAACCAAGAGCTATAAATTATAAGCTCTTGTGATAATCAATGCTTTGGCTCATCTTCTTATAATTGGATCAAAAGTTTATTACTTTCTTTAAGGAAACTTTGGGCATGTACTTTTCTCTCTCGATCATATCCTTTTTTTTTTCTTTCTCTTTAAAATTAGATTTGGTTTATTAAACATTTTACTTCATTTATTTTTTGCAATTTTCATATCAATGCACTCACAAGATAAAACTTGGATATAATGAAGTAGTTTTTGATCTTTACATGAAGCTTCTATGTAATAATCTTTTGATCTAATTGTAAGAAGATCAATCAAAGATCCATCACATAAATTTCATAACCCCTTATACAAATAGCTCTTGGTTTCTTATATTTCCAATTAGCAAATAAAAAATATCAATGAATTCAATAAGCAAAATTTGCCAATAGACTACCATATTTTCTTGTACCATTCATACAAAATAAATTAATTAAAGAATAATTTAAAGATTTACGGTGGGTCATGTGATAGTCCTAAGTTACTAGTGGGTATATCCTTAATTATTAGTTTGACTATTGACTAATAATAAATAAAACACATAGGTTACCTATTATTAGTCTGACTGATTTTATTAGGTTATACTTCTTTTTTTATATAGTCTTAGGTAACCTAATAAAATTCATATTACATAATTTTAATTCAACATATATTGTTATAAAGTGTTGGCCTCGTTGCACCTATAAATATATTTATTTTGTATCCAATTCATCATAAACTAATAAAAAAAATTGAGGAAAAAAGTGTTCAGCAGTATCAAAAGTTCTCCCGGTAATTTTCATATGAAATTTTCTTTTTTCACTTTTTTTATTTATAAGTGATATTGTTTGATCGCTTTGTTTATTTATTTATTTAGGATTTGGATGTATTCTCTTCCTTTGCTTATGAGTCATTCATCCATACTATCACGTGTATGGAAAGATTAATGTGTTTATTACTTATACTTTGTCTAATCATTTTGTATAAGTTTGTTGCTTGTACTTGTTTAAAATTTTCCTTGAGGGAAAGTAATATTCTTTTGATCTAATTGTAAGAAGATGAATGATAGGTCCATCACATAACTTTCATAATTCTTCGTGCAAATAGCTTTTGGTTTCATATACTTCCAATTAACAAATAAAGAATAATTAGAAGTGGGTAGAACCAAAAGCTATTTCTACAAGGGGTTATAAAGGTTATGTGGTGAGCCGTTAGTTGATCTTCTTGAAACTTGAACAAAAGTTTATTTCTTCTCTCAAGGAAATTTTGAGCATGTGATTTTCTATCTCGATCGTATACTTTTTTTTTTTCTTTGACTGTAAAACTATACTTTGCTTGTTAAACATTTGACTTCGTTTTATGGAAATTTTCATATCAATGCACCCGCATGAAATTTGATTGCAAGGAAGCCACTTTTTGATCTTCACATGAAGCTTCAACATGATGTTGTGAAAATTCAATCTATATTATTAAATGATAGTGCTAAATCTGATGTGTCATGTCAATGTCCATCCTCACGTTTTCAGCCAATCACGTCAAGTGCCCTTATTATTTAAATTTTTATCAAAAAGAAATGCTGGATTAGGGTTTTGGGTTAAGAAGTGGTTGTTAAAGCTCTCAATACTCAGCCGGAAATGTTGGGATTATTATGATTTAATATTATGTCTTATCACTATTATTAATTTATTTCTACGCAATTTATACCAAAAGAAAAAAATTCCACCAAATATATATACCCATCTCAACTGCTTGTTGTTATAGACCTAGCCCTAGATCATTTATTTCTTTTTTTTTTTCCATGCGTGAACATGAAATTATTTAGCGGTCTATTTTAATGTATTTCAGTTTTGTCTTTTTCTGTTCTTTCTTTATTAGTCATTTTGTTTGATTGCGTTTTTTTCATTTTTATTTTGGATTTGGACGTATTTTCTTCATATTATTATAAGTTTTATATAAGTTTGTTGTTTGTGCTTAATCTAAACTTTTCCATGAGGGAAAGTAATTAATTTTTGATCTCACTTGTAAAAATATCAATCGAAGATCCATCATATAACTTTCATAACTCCTTGTACAAATAGCTCTTGATTCCATATACTTTCAATTAACAAATAAACACTATCACATAAAACATATTCTGGTAAACTCGAAATAAAGCTAAAATCAAAATTCCTCACTTACACGTAAAATTATGTTATTCATTCATAACTTCGTTATTTGCTATCAACTCTTATCAAAAAAACCTGATAATAATCTTCTCTTAACGAGTAGATTGTAACTAAAGAAAACCATCGATCTTAGAAATTGCATTTTATCTAATGCATGAAGTTAAAAATTGGTTTTGTAAAAGTTGCAGGTAGAACAATTTGTGGTTTTCTTGAGTTCAGGTCTATTCCGTTGAAAACAAACTATTATCAATTGTTGGATAAGAGCTGATAGCGAGTAACAAAATTAGGAATGAAAAACTTAGAGTTTTCGAGGAAAAAAAATTAAGAATGAAAACTTTAAAGTTTTAGGAATAAGTGAGATATTTAAATTGAGCTCATTTTCATTTTTATAAGAATATTTTATGTAATAATGGTTATTTTTTAATTAGAAGTGGATGAAATCAAAAGAATTTTTTCTAAGAGGTTATAAAATATTTTTGGTGGACCTTTGGTTGATCTTCCTTCAATTTGATTAAAGAATTATTACTTTTCTCAAAGAAACTTTGGGCATGTGATTTACTCTCTCCATCTATTCTCTTTTTTTCTTTATCTGTAAAAATGCATTTGGTTTTTAAACATTATATCTCGTTTTATCGAAATTTTCATATCAATGAAAGAGAAAACTTGGATATTATGACACTACTTTTTTTGATACTCACATGAAGCTTCACTATGATGTTCAGAGCATTCAATCTATTTTATTAAATGAAAATGCTAAATCTGATATGTCCTAAAAATCAATTTCGTGTAACTATGATTTGAGTTTTGTTCAGTGGATCTACGTATCTCATGAATCTAAGAACATCTTCATCCGTGTTATCGGAGAGAGAGTCTCTTAACAATTTTATAATTTTTTTTTTGTAGGCCCCACATTTTTCGCTGAAAAAAAAAAACAAAAAGACGATCCAATCGGTATGCACCACGTCATCTGCACAGTCAAGACACCGATCCTTAAACAAGGATTATAAGAAGCGGTCCTTAACTTGAAAGTGAGGCCCACGAATTTTTAACTATTATTATTTTTTGGTTTCTCGGTGAAACCCACAAAAATTGCCAATTGAGATGGTCTAACTCAAAAGATTGTGTGTGCGTGCGCTTTTTTATTGTATAGGTTTTCTTTGAAAGAAATACCTCATTTTGATGATGATCGTCATGGAAGTACACGACTCTATGTTGGTCACTTGTCTTCTCGAGCACGGACTCGTAAGGTTGAAAGACTCTTTAGAAAATCTGGAAGGTTGGGATTATATAGAAATGAAATGGCATTATAACATCAAGTTGAGTTAGTCAAAGTTGTTGGGAACTATACGAAATCCCTTCTCCACTTGGGTTCGAATCCACTTCTACTCAGTTTTTTTTTTTTTAAGAAAATGACGTGACATTTTAGTCAGCAAAATTTAATGGACAATTATTGTGGTAAAATCGAAATTAAGCTCAAGTTAAAATTTCTCACTTACGCGTAAAATTCGATGTCGTTCATTCATAACTTTGTTACTCACTATCAACTCTTATCTAAAAAACTATGATAAACTTCGTTTCAATGAGTAGATTGTAACTCAAGAAAACCATCGATCTTAGAAATTCATATTATTTAATGCATGAAATTAAGGATCTAGGTAGAACATTATTTGTGGTTTCTTTTACTTAAAATCTATTCCGTTGAAAACAAATTATTGTAAATTTTTTGATAAGAGTTTATAGCGAGTAACAAAATAATAAATGAACAACTTAGAGTTTTTGGAATAAGTGAGACGAGACATTTAAATTGAGTTTATTTTCAATTTTAAAAAAATATTTTTATGTAATAATGGTTATTTGTTGATTAGAAGTTGATGGAACCAAGAGCTATTTGTGCAAAGGCTTATAAAAATTATGTGGTAGACCTTTGGCTGATCTTACTATAATTTGATCAAAAGTTTATTACTTGCTGTAAGGAAATTTTGGGCATGTGCTTTTATGTTTCGATCGTATCATTTTTTTTCTTTCTCTTTAAAACTAGATTTGGTTTTGTTTAACATTTTACTTCATTTTTTTTTTGCAATTTTCATATCAATGCACCCACAAGATAAAACTTGGATATAATGACGCCAGTTTTTGATCTTTACATGAAGCTTCTATATAATATTGTGAACATTCAATCTATATGATTAAATGACAGTGCGAAATATGATATGTCAAGCCCACGTTCATCCTCTCGTTTTCAACCAATGACCTCAAATTCCCTTATTATTTAAATTTTAACAAAAAGAACCGCTGGATTAGAGTTTTGGTCAAAAAAGCGACAGTTAAAACTCTCAATATTCAGCCGGAAATATTGGGATGATTATGATATAATATTATGTTATATTTCTATTATGTATTTATCTCTAAGTGTTTTATATCATACATTTTTTTCCCCAAGTATTTATACCTTTCTATATCACATGTTACAGACTTAGTCATAAACCATGAAATTATTTAGCAGTCTATTTTTATGTTTTTAGTTCCATTTTTTTACAGTCCGTTCTTAATTAGTGATGTTTTTTTATCGCTTCGTTTTTTCGTTTTTTTTTTTTTTTTTGGCATGATTTGGACATTTTCTATTCCTATGCTTATGAGCCATTCATCCAAAGTATCAGGTATGTGTGGAAATTTTAATGTTTTTTTTTATTTATGCTTCGTCTAATCGTGTTATATAAGTTTGTTGCTTGTGCTTCGTCTAAACTTTTTCTTGAGTGAATGAAATAATCTTTTAATCTAATTGTAAGAAGATTAACCAAAGATTCATCACATAAATTTCATAAACCCTCGTACAAATAGCTCTTGGTTTCATATATTTCTATTTATCAAATAAAAATAACAATGAATTAAATATCATCATCAAATCGAAATTAGGCTCAAGTCAAAAATCCTCACTTACGTCTAAAATTATGTGTGTCAATAAGGAAAATTTATTAGTAGGCTACCATTTTTATTGTCATGGAAGTGCAAGACTTTATGTTGGTCACTTGTCTTCTCGAACACGGACTCCTAATGTTCAATTCACCCACAAGAAATGACTCTTTAGCAAATGTGGAAGGTTGGGATTATATAGAAATGAAATGGCATTATAACATCAAGTAGAGTTAGTCAAAGTTGTTGGGAACTGTACGAAATCCCTTCTCCACCTGGGTTCGAATCCACTTCTACTCAGTTTTTCGTTTTTTTAACAAAATGACGTGGCAGTTTAGTCAACAAATATTAACGGAAAATTACTCTGGTAAAATTGAAATTAAACTCAAATCAAAATTTCTGACTTTCGCGTAAAATTCTATTTTGTTCATTCATAACTTCGTTACTTGCTTTCAACTCTTATCTAAAAAACTATAATAAACTTCTCTTCAACAAATAGATTGTAACTTAAGAAAACCATCAATCTTAGAAATTCATATTATTTAATGCATGAAGTTAGAAACTGGTTTTGTAAAGGATCTAGGTAGAACAATATTTGTGGTTTCTTTTAGTTAAAATCTATTTCGTTGAAAGCAGACTATTGTAAATTTTTCGGATAAGAGCTGATAGCGATTAACAAAATAATGAATGACCAAGTTAGAGTTTTAGGAATAAGTGAAACATTTAAATTGAGCTTATTTTCAAATTTATAAGAATATTTTTATGTAATAATTGTTATTTGTTAATTAGAAGTGGATGGAACCAAAAACTATTTGTGCAAGGACTTATAAAAAATTATGTGCTGGACCTTTGGCTTATCTTCCTATAATTTGATCAAAAGTTTATTACTTTCTTTAAGTAAACCTTGGGCATATGCTTTTTTTCTCTCGATCTTATCGTCTCTTTTTTTCTTTCTCTTTAAAACTAGATTTGGTTTGTTAAACATTTTACTTCATTTTTGGCAATTTTCATATCTATGCACTAACAACATAAAACTTGGATATAATGAAACTAGTTTTTAATCTTCACATGTAGCTTTTATGTGATGTTGTGAACATTCAAACTATATTATTAAATAACAGTGCTAAATATAATGTGTTAACCCCACGTACATCCTCTCGTTTTCAACCAATCACGTCGAGACAGCGAGGTCACCGAAGTAAGCGACGAGGAATAAATAATGGTTCGGAACAACACTTATCAGGGTAGGGAATAAACAAGAGCCCTGTTTGAGAATCATGATTCCATAGTCCTCAAATTGAGTTATTCACAAACGACGCCTAGTCAACCTGGAGAACAAGGATTTGTAACCCCTATTAATCAAACAACCGGAACCTTGATACCAGAGACTCAGAATTCTCAGGAACGACCAAGCGTGTCAACGATGCCTCGGCCCATCTCTCGGTCAGGCGAACAACCTTCGACGACGCCATCTTCGAATAACGGGCAGCAACAGTCGGCAGCAAATCAAATTTCCAGTGTAGTAGAAGTAACGACCCTCGAAACAGGAAACGAGAGAGCACTAGTGAGAACAGTCTGACGGGTGAAGTGCAATCATCGACGCATGTCAAGGGAAGTTGGAATAAGTTCGCGAGTCTCTCAATAAGTATTCTGAAGCTTTTGATAAAGCTAACAAATATGGACAAGGTGCAGCTGTCGCCCAAACCCTTCGTTCAATCTTCGAAAACGAGAATGCTATCTCGGAGGCGGACGTTGCTGAAGCCGATGGAGAACGGGATCGGTTGTTTGCAATCGCAAACACTGTCTCTATTCCGAAGTTGAAGGATGAAAATTATAATCTCCGAACTGATGGTTGTATCTTCGAATTAATGTTTTCGATTGTAATAATAAAATTTTCTTCAAATAACACGGACTCCTTTCGAAACAAGTCCATGTTAATTAATGTTTGCTCAAAATCTCAAAGTTTAAACTCTGAAATCCGGAAAGAGCTAAAAAAATAAGACGCGCTTTCCTTATTTATTTGCTTAAGGGGAAGTTTAACAACGAGTCCTACTTTATCAGACTAATTGCCGAACTTTTGCATTCGTTAACGAATGTGTAAAGAAAATTTCTCAATTTCGTACATTTTAATCTCTCGGCCTTACTTTATTGGGCTCCGAGATTCTCTTCGGCAAAATTTTTTTTATTAGGACGAACTGTCCTAATTTTTGTCGAGAACGTGATCAAGGCTCTGACCTATTGATTTTGTGTGAATTTCATTTTAATATAGTTTAGTTGTATGAACTTCTTGACTATATAACCCAAATTAATTATGAAGTTATAGCTGAACCTCGTAAAAGGGTGCCTACGTACCATCGAAAGGGATCAAGCCACACGTAGTTCCGACATTTGGATAATTGTTGCATATTTCGGATTGATCATGGCAATCGGAGATACCAACATTTCTTTTCTTTTCTTTTTTTGCCTAAAAGGAGAAACTAAATCCTTCCCTTTCGTCATTTCTTCATCGACCTTTCCAAGTAGTCTTCTCTTTCGAACCGTTTTACCAAGATCTCAGCGGATGTCGGTTTATGCTTGTTCGCAGGAACTACTACAAGAGATTGATCCGAAGTTTTCACTTGGCTTTGAGTTCCTCGGCGAAGCTTATTCTCCGTTACAAAGCATCTCCGTGCCATCTTTTGATCACCTCGAATAGTAAAGTATCCTTTTGGGGTCGGAAATTTCAATCATTGATGATAAGTAGATGAGACTACCTCCATATAGTATAACCACGGAGTCCCGATGAGTGCATTATAAATGGTAGCTCTCTCTACTACGTCGAATTTTACGATATTTGTCACTGCTCCGGCCGATACTGGAAGCTTAATGGTATTGACGGTTGAAACTATATCTCCTCCAAAATCAGTTAAATGCTTTACTCGAGCTTTTATTTTTTATCCCTGATTTCCATCTTTTGAAGAGTGTCCAAAGATATTACGTCTACTGAACTCCCTGTGTCAACCCGAATTCTTTGAACATCACAGTCACCAATCTGAAGCTCAATTACAAGTGGATCGTTGTGAGGAGTATCAATTCCTTTCAGATCTTCGGTGGTGAATACCAAGTCCTTTTGGAGAGTAGTGCTTTGAGAAATTTGGTCTGCAGACAACTTGAAAATGCTCCACTGAATCGATCGAACAAAATCTTCACAATTCTCAAGTCCGCCCATTATCATATTGATCCTTCTTCTTTGAGTTGGTGGAGGTGGGGGAAAGATCTTTCCTTCTTCCGTATCTTCGTTATTTTCCAGAGGAAGCTACTTTCCCTCCATCTCCTTTGCCTTACGCTTTTCTTCTTCTCGGTCTTGCTCAAATCGGATAGCCATCAAGTGATTTTTCAGATTTCTGCTGTCCTCGATTTTATGACCCGGTCTTTTATGGTATTTGAGCCATGGAAGAGCTGGAGTATCTGGCTCTCGACTATATGTGTACTTCTTTTTCTATGGATCAGTCACGGAAAAAGATATCTCTGACTTTTACTTATCTTTCCGAGGTTGATCCCTTTCATTATGTCATCTTTCGTTTTTTTTCTCAGGTTTTGCCTCTTTAGCCACTTTTGCAGATCCATGTGCTTTCGCGAGTTCGGCACAATTTTCTTCAAGCCTGATATGAATATTTGCCTGATGAAATGCGTTATTCATTAACTGAGGACGATGAGCCAATAACTCATCCTGAAACCTCGACTGGTACCAAGTCGCTGCGTTAAGTGCTCGAATTGCCAACTCATCGTCTATTCTCAAACGTGAATAAATTGCCTTGAATCTTTTTGTAAAATCTCGGAGCGGTTCTCTATGTTCTTCTTTTACCGCATAGAGATCTGAAGCAGTGGCTTGTTGTTCCAAGCGCAACATATACTATTTCAAGAAAGCTTTCCGGAGCTCGAGAAAAGAGCTAATTGAATCAGAAGGCAAACTAGTAAACCACGCCTGAGCACTCCCCCCTTAAACTCTCGAGGAAAAGTTGGCACCTTCCTTCATCTTCTTCTCCTCTTTGGAACTCGGCTCTACCGACCTTTACCAAGAAAGCCCTCATGTAAACGGCTGGATCTCTGGTTCCGTCATTAGTTGGGAGTCTGATCATTGAGTGGTACTCGTGTTGATCTGATGTTGTACGTGAAAGGACTTCTTTCCGTCTCTACCAAAAATTGGTCCTAGGTTCTCTATCCCTATTCAGATCGTCTTCGAATGTTACCCGTCGGGAGGCAGTTTCTTCAGTGTTTGGTCGGCTCTGGGTTATTCCAGGAGATTTATTATAGTTTTGAGCTCTCAAGGCTTGAAGGTCCTCCGATAGACTTGCGATTTGATCAATCAAAATTCGGTTAACTTGCTGTTGACGAAGAACTTGCTATGACAACCGAATCTCGCGTTGCTGATGTGATCTTACTAATGCCCTTTCGTTTCCAGTTTCGGGGATTGCCGTTCCTTCCTCATTGCGACTCTGATTGACTGCCGGCTGTTCTTGCCTATGATTTGAGGCCAACATTATTGCGGGTTGCTCGCCTGATTGAGAGATGGGTCGAGGCATTTCTAACACACTCGATCGTTCCTGAGAGTTCTGAGTTTCTCCCGCGAAAGCTTCAGTTTTTTTGTTGTTAGGGGTTACAAATCCCTCGCCACAGAGTTGACTGGGTGTTGCTTGTGGATAATCCAACTCGCGGATTACGGGGTCACGATTATCGAACAAAGCTCTTGCCAATTCCCAAGTCTGGCGAGGATTGTTATGAACTCTTGTATCTACTTCTTCATCGCTTACCACAACGAGCTCTCCATCCCTATGTTCCTCCGAAGGTTGCTGTGTTTCCGCCATCTAGAAGTGGATGAAACGAAAAGCAATTTTTCTAAGAGGTTATAAAATATTTATAGTGGACCTTTGGTTCATCTTCCTTCAATTTGATCAAAATTTTTTTACTTTTCTCAAAAAAATCTTGGGCATGTGATTTACTCTCTAAACCTTATTCTCTTTTTTTCTTTATCTGTAAAAATGCATTTGGTTTTTAAACATTATATCTCGTTTTATGGAAATTTTCATATCAATGAAAGAGAAAACTTAGATATAGTGAAGCCACTTTTTTTATATTCACATGAAGCTTCACTATGATGTTCTGAACATTCAATATATCTTATTAAATGAAATTGCTAAATTTGACGTTAACCTTCCGTTAAATTTTGCTAACTAGACTGTCACGTCGTTTTGTTAAAAATAAAAAAAAGCTGAGTGGAAGTGAATTCGAACCCAGGTGGAAAGGGGATTTTGTACAGTACCTAACCACTTTGACAAAATCAACTTTATGTTATATTGTCATTTCAACAGTAAGCTCCGCCTATGATCGAACAATACTCCGAGGTATATCGATACGGAATCTGTGATAAGACATCCATGTTGAAGGGGGGGGGGACTTACGGTTATGGTGGGGTTTTACCCCTTATCGGTAGTTTGGCAATAATTGGAGTTCGGTCCCTGCCGAGCTCTTCCCTGATAACTTATTAGGTTATAAGTCCCGACAACAGGAATATTAACCCTCGGCTCGGATGACCAAGGGACACCTCGGAGAAGAATGATCGAATTTAGTGTCCGAAACGGGGTATAAACAACATCGTCCTAGGCCAAAGTCTAAAGCTCGGAGATCAAATCTTATTTTAGATTCCCTAGTCTTGGAAAAATGTAAATATTCTATTTTTCTGAGGTTAGACCATGGGCTTACCAGACCGAGTATTAAGGATATATAAATACATACCCCCTCCCCCTCACTAATATCATTCATTCAGAATCGGGGACAAGAAGAACTAGATCGCCTAGGTTTTACTTCTCTTTGATAAAGTTAACTCGGCATTCCGAGCTAACAGGCATTGTAATCAAAATCATTAATCATACATCCTTTTTCCGAGGTTTCTTCTTGTTTTCTTACTTTATACTTTTCCAAAAACGAATCCCTCTAATTATAAATAATTAGAAGTTGAACCTAGTATCAACATTTGGCGCGCCAGGTAGGGGGGTGACTTCTATATATCGATGTGATTCTCGATAGTTTGAATTCCAAAGGAACTATAAAGAAGCGTATCCGAGAAATACCAAAGACTCGATCTATAAGCCCACTCCCAACTAATCATTCTTCGACAGCCTTCACAGATGCAGATCTCGAGGGAATTATAATTCCCCACAACGACCCTTTAGTCATTCGCGTCTTCTTGGCCGGAAATCTCATGGAAAAGGTGCTCATAGATACCGTGAACCTATTAAGTCTAGAAGCTATGAATCGAATGAATGTAGTATCTAAAGATATGGACGTCAGAACAGAACCCGTAACCTTGCTTTTGGGTAAAAGAGAAGTAGCGGTGGGAACCGCGGTCTACCCAGTATCAGTTGGAGTAGTCACTATGGACACTATCTTTCATGTGGTGTCAAGACCCCTCATATTCGACGCAATTATGGGAGTACCTTGGCTAACAATGATGGAAGCGATCTCTTCGACCTATCATCAGTGCCTCAAATTTTCAACCTCACACGCTGTTTGTTCAGTTAAAGGAGACCAACGAATAGCCAGAATTTGTTCCATGCCCCCGAAGAATCAGTCACGAACAATCTCGCTAATCTAAGAACCGGAGGTCTCCCACAAGGAAAATCCGAGCTTATCATTAGTTCGAGAATTAAATCCAAACATCTTCGAAAAAGATTCATACGAAAAAATATATGTCGACAAGGAAAATCCAGAACGCTGTTTAACTATCGGGGAAATTTGGAGAAAGAAACAAGAACAAAGTTAATCGACCTACTAAAGAAAAACAAAGGAACGTTCACCTGGTCATCCGAGGATATGGTAGGGATCGATCCAACAGTGATATCACATCGGTTAAACGTGGATCCTACCCATAAACTAGTCAAGGATAAGAAGAGGAAGTTAGAACCCGAAAGAGCAGCAGCTGTTAACGAAGAAATCGGTTGGTTACTAGCGAAAGGCTCGATAACCGAGGTCCAATATCCGGAGTGGTTAGCCAATCATATAGTAGTAAAAAAGAAAAACGAAAAATAGAGGATCTGCGTGGATTTCACGGACCTAAACAAAGCATGCCCAAAGGATCGTTTCCCCCTCCCAGGGACCTAAACAAAGCATGCCCAAAGCTTTAGATGCCGAACTTCATCAACGAGCTTAGTGGATTTTTGTGCTTCCTCTGCGGCCATCTTGCAAACAGCTGCAGAATCAAGAGAAGATTTCTCCACAATAAGTCTTAAACTCTTGTTTTCTCTCCTCATCGCCGATTGTTTTAACTCGGCATCCGACAGAAGACGGTTGAAAGAAGCTGCCGTCTGTAAATAGGAATGAGGGTCAGATAAAACTCGATAGAGAAGGAGACACAAATAGGTATGAGACCTTAAAGAAGGATGAAGCCGCAGTTTGGATTAATGAATCCTTGTCGGCCTCAGAAAGGAGAGGAAGATGGTCGGATCGATCTCCAAGTCTGCCGAAAAGCTTTGCGCATTCCCTCTGATCTTTGAACAAAGGGACATTCTTTCTGAAGGAGTATCGAAAAGAATGATACGAGGATGGAGCAGAGGGACCTTGTTGAAGAGTTTGAGCTGGCTCCTTTTTAGTGGTCTCGGAAAGTGGCATTGGGAGACTTGTTGGAGTAGAACTCGGAGCGGAAGAGCTTGGAGTTTTAGTTTTCTGCGGAGGCATGGTTTCGCGGATTTTATTTTTTTCCAGGGTTGGGACAGGAGGAATACTGGTATTTCCTGTCGGAACGACGGAGTCTGAGACTGTTGTTATCGGATTTTTCTCCGAAGATGTTGGATTCGGGTTCGTCTCGACGGCTGTTGTAGCAGTCGAGGTATTACTCGAAAGAGTAGAAGAATGCAGAAGAGTTACGGGGTTGGCTGCCGAGGTATCCAACGGAACGAGAGACTTCCCAGAGGAAGATTCAGTTTTCCTCTTCTTTGATTTTGACCTTTTTTCATGAGTTCCTAAAAAAGGTCGTTTGCTAGTTGTTGCCTTCGGAGTATTCACCTTGGAAGGGACCGTTGTTTTGATCGGTGTCTTCTCCTCTTCCATTTTCAATACCTCGGGTTGTGATATGAATACCCGAGGTTTGTAAATATTAAGACTCTTCATGAAAGGGTTCGAAATTTTTAAAGAGAGAGAGAGAAATTTAAGTTTCTTAGAGAGAGTATGAGAAGATAATTAGGTTCTGAGGAATGGTTATTTATAAGGCTTAACCTACTCGTTCCACTTCCACATTCAATAACGCTTGTTTTCGAGATGACACGTCACTTGAAAGTTGAAGGGTCTTACGAAAACCAAGAAGATTGTGCAAACAAGACCTTTCGTTATCTAATCTTTTTCCCACCAAATTGAAGACGAAGATTCAATACTATTGAAGATTATTAAAAGACGAAGATCGACTGATACCGAACTTCATTTATTGACAAGCTATTCAAAATGGAAATTCGCCAACACTTCCCGAAGACATCCTCGGACGAACTGGGGGGGGGGACTTACTGTTGATGGTGGGCTTCTACCCCTTATCGATAGTTTGGCAATAATTGGAGTTCGGTCCCTCCCGAGCTATTCCCTGATAACTTATTAGGTTATAAGTCCCGACAACAGGAATATTAACCCTCGGCTCAGATGACCGAAGGATACCTCGGAGAAGAATGATCGAATTTAGTGTCTGAAACGGGGGTATAAACAACATCGTCCTAGGCCGAAGTTTAAAACTCGGACAGTATAAGATCAAATCTTATCACAGATTCCCTAGTCTTGGAAAAATGGAATCCATTTTTCCGAGGTTAGCCCATGGGCTTACCAGACCGACTATTAAGAATATATAAATACATACCCCCCCTCCCACACTAATATCATTCATTCAGAATTGGGGAGAATAAGAACTAGATCACCTAGGTTTTACTTCTCTTTGATAAAGTTAACTCGGCATTCCGAGCTAACAAGCATTGTAATCACAATCATTAATAATACATCCTTTTTCCGAGGTTTCTTCTTGTTTTCTTACTTTATACTTTTCCAAAAACGAACCCCTCTAATTATAAATAATTAGAAGTTGAACCTAGTATCAACAATCCTAATTAAATCTCCTCCTATGACTTTAACATTGTTGTAGTTTCTAATTCATCGATTCCAATGAATGTAAGTTTTGGCTGCGTGTTTGGCTCTAATAAATGTAATTTGTAATTTATTTGCAACGAAACTGGTCGTATTACTTGCGTGTATCTCAATTAATATCGTCGAGATTATGGAAGGTTCTTGAATGAATAAAATTTGTACAAGGAGACTTCACAATGAAGGCTTACAGTTCTCTTTTATTGAGACTTCATTTTGAAGTCTTCCATTTTTTTATGTTTGGAGACTGCATCATGAAGTCTCAGTTCAAAATATAAAACAGCGCCAAAAAGTAAACATAAATTAATGGATTGGCGCCTAAACCCGATAGATCCGATGACCCTATCAGGTATTTGTCTGCAAAATGACTATAATGCCCGCCGATATTTTTGAATTAAAATTGAATCTGAGACTTCATTATAAAGTCTCATGTACATTTTCTCACGGAGACTTCATATTGAAGTCTCAGATTCTAAATTATTCGAAATATTTTGAATATTTTTAGCACTTTTTAGCGGTTACAAAATTTACTTCGAGATAAAGCTGAAAATAATACTTATTAGCTATAAAAAAAAAACCCTAAAGTTCTCTCGATACTTTCGAGGCGATCTACCCACCGTCTGCCGAATTCGTCGGAAACCATCGACACCACTGTCGCCGTTCAAGGTAATCGCCACTCCTTCCTTGCGATTATGACGGATACCCTATTATTGTCTCTGTCTTACTCGATTGTCGTTTCTCTTTGTTCTCAGTTTTGCAGATCTGGGTTTCGCAACCGCTCCTCTCGGTCCTCCGCAACTCTATCCACCAGTGCTCTGTAATTATCGGTTAGTGCTTCATCCTCTTCGTCTTCGTCGACGCTTTCTTTATGGTTCTTCCCTCATTCTCTGTTTTCCTCCACTGTGATTTACGATTTAGGAAACACTGTTCATAGGGTATACATTGAGTCGTCTTATAACGTTAAGTGAATGGGGTCTACAGATACATATAAACTTCATAGACTGCACCTTGAAGTCTCCTATTGGGAGTTCATTTTGAAGTCCCAAGCGAAGACTACAAAATGAAGTCTCAGATTTAAAAAAACTGCTATCATATACCTAACGATGTGTTTATGTTAGTTTTTGCTGTTGTTTGAAGCTTCTGTAATACCGAAAGATAAGGAGAAGACAAAGAAGCTCCCTGAGTTCCCTTTAAGGAATTTCACCAAAGACGATGAGCCTAAACCTGATCGAAGCATAAACTACTTCAGCAAACCCAAACCATTGTTTGATGCTTTGAAGAATGTACTTCAAGAAGACGAGTGGGAGGAGATTCAGGCCTCCAAACTGGGTGTCTTCATTGACTTCTACTAGCAGGAGATCTCATGGGTATCTAGGCTTGTCCATTTTATTCTAAGTTTCCAACTCGTCTGCAATAAGAAGCATGAGATATGGAGTCTTGTCAGCACAAATCCAATCAGGTTCTCTATTCACGAGTTTGCACATATTACCGGGCTCCTTGCAAGACTCGTTATCGACTTCTTCATGTTTCCCTTCCTTATTATCTTTTGGAATTGATGAAATATTCATCTACAAAGGTAAAAAAACCATGTTGTGAAAACAAAGGAAGACAAAAATAAGAAGTTGCACAACAACATAAAAAGATTGTAAATAAATACTGCAAGTATAAAGAATGCACCAGAATAAACAAAATAAAGTAACCAACTTCGTCTTAGTACTGAGATTTATCACATATATGATAATATAAATCATCATTTGATAGAAGTCAAATGATGTTAGGTTTCTAACGCAATATATGAAAAGAAAGTACATAGAGAACATATGCATAGACTCCAAACTCTTAGTTTAATTGTTTCAATATCAACTTATATAAGACTCAAAAACTCAATTAAAAAAATTAAAATAGAAACGATGAACAAAAAATCAAGTGTAAAACAAAGAATATAAGAGAAACTTACAAGTAGCTTTGAAGAGGAAGATACAAACTTTGTCAAAGGTACAAACTTCGGTTCTATATGGGTATCCATGGGTATTCGGTTCGGTTCGGTTTGGTTCCAGGTATCCATGGATATTGAGGTTGAGATCCATTGGGTAATTTGGTAGTATCCATGGGTTATTCGGTTTGGTTCTTTCAGGTTCGGTTTTTCGGTTCCGGTTTTTATGCCCAGGCCTACTTGTTATGGATCTGGATAAGTTTGTTGACTACCCTTGGGGTAGAGTGGCTTTCAAAACCCTGATGAAATCGGTGAAGGAAACTGATATCACCAAGACTTACAACATCAATGGGTTTGTCCAAGCGTTACAGTCTTGGATCTTCTTTGAGTTACCTAAATTTGCAACAGAGTTTGGTGAACCTAACCGTCATGCTCAGACTCCACCTCTGCTTGCTTATGGAGGAGCTAAAGACAGGAAGAACTTCAGAAACGGCATGCTGAAACAGGTACATTATTGTCAACATTTGATAGTCTGATCTTGAGACTTCACGGTGAAGTCTCATGTAAAGTACTGTGAGACTTCACGGTGAAGTCTCCTTTAGCAATTATTATGAGACTTCACTCTGAAGTCTCATAATAATTTACACGAGACTTCATGGTGAAGTCTCATAATAAGTTACATGAGACTTGTTTCTTCTTACCCACTCTTCTTTTCTGTGTAGACTAAAATCATCAATTGCGTCGGGAAGGAGTATAAGAACATGTTCCCTCGCTAGGACGATGATGGTGAGGATGCCAAAATTGACAACATTGTCAAAGCGATGTACGGGAAACTATCCAACAAAGCTTGGAAATGGCTCCCCATTCACTGAGTTCTCAGGGTGTGTTGCTATCACACAATAGGCCTAAGGTGGTTAAGGAGGAGCCTACCCAGGGCATTAAGAGGGAGTCATAAGTGGCTAAAGAAAGTCCCCACAAGTAAGATCGTCTTGCCTTTTCTGTCGAAGACATTGAGAAGCGCTTGACTGATGCACTTGTGGCGGTTGCTGATGCTCGTTTGACTAAGTTCGAGGAGCACATCAATGAATGTAAGGAGAAGATTGAAGTCCTCTCAACCAAGGTTGGGGAGATGGCGCTTGCTTTTACGGAGAACACTGGCTTGGATCCGAAGAAGGTTCCAGAACAAAAGGCGGTCAAAGCTGATGATGTCGACCCTAGATCTGATGCTAAGTCGACTGCAGCTGCTGGGGTTAGTCTTCCTCCCCTTAAAAAGATTCACAAACCTAAGAAAAAGAAAGGTAGAGGTGGGGAAAAAGCTAATGAACAGAAGGGTAGTGATGATGAAGGTGGTGTTGGTAAGGAAATTCCGTTTGAAAGAAAAAGTAGGAGAATAGCTGGCCTGAGTAGTCAAGATGAGAAATCGTAGATTGAATGTTAATCTTCGGTTTATGTTTTATTATTGTTTAGAGACATGTTTCAGTTTAAGTGTGTATGGTGTCGTGGACTAAGGAGTGGTTTGGTTGTAGAATATTACAAATTTGGATTACGTTTTATTGACACTAGTTTAATGGGTTTATTGTTTGACTTGGCTGTCCAAATCGATTATGCAGGGAAGTGTGCATGCGGAAAACTCCCTAAGTGGGGTGATATATGTTGGCAAACAGGCAACTGTTGACGATGTTGTGAAAAAAAAGAGAAAAACAGACCATTAAGGAGGAGGCAGCAAAACTTGTGGTCAAGTCAGTTGCTGACAAGGCGAAGAAGGAAAAGAGTGTTGTGCCTCCACCATGAGCAAAAACAGTACTACAGGCCCAACCAACGGTACGTGGCCGTGGGTATGATCCTTTTGGTACTATTGACAAGACCAAGAAAGCAGCGCTGGTGGATATGTTGAAGACGTGCCTGTAAGTCTATCCGTAATTGCTTTGCTTTATGTTTTGTGGCTGCACACGTTGAATGTGGTTTGTTACATTTCGCAGGGAAAGGAAGAAGTTCAAACCCAAACAATGCTCCAGAACGTGGTGGTATCGACAACTGAGAACTCCAACTAAATGGCTTTGAGACATGGTAAACATTCGCTCACGACACTGCCAATATTCTGAGACTTCACGGTGAAGTCTCATGAAATTTTATGAAGCAGACTACATGGTGAAGTCTCATATAAGACTTCACCGTGAAGTCTTCTACTGTTTTCTGAACGAGACTTTATCGTGAAGCCTCATGTCAAACTTCAGTTCTTGACTTTCATTTATCATTAACCTCTAACATGCTGATATTTTTATGTCATCTTTTTCAGCATATGGATGGTGGGATCTATCTACTTAGGAAGCGGTATCATGAACACCCAAAGTGGTTTAGGAGTGATAAGCTCTGTTTTTTGGATTCTATTTTCACAAAGTTGTGGCTAGTGAAGTATGACTTGTTCAAAACGACGGTGAATCTTGATGGTTCAGGCAGGGTGGTACCACCAAATGCGATGGATCTCTACATGGGAGAGCATCCTGATTTTTGCCCAAGTAAGAAGATGTGGGGAATCCATGTGGATGAGCTCTACACATGGCTTAACTTGAAGGATATGCATTGGGTTGCACTGTTGATTAATATTCCTAACAGGCACATCACGATATGTGATAGCATTGTAGGATGCTGTAATGCTCAAGTTCTGGAAAATGCGGGTGCACCTATGTGTGAAATGCACCAAAAGGATTTGTACCCCAATGCGCCCTATACATGGGACATGGCTAGTAGAGACGCTGTTCCACAAGCAACTGCTGGGGACTGTGAAGTATATACGCTGAAGTACATCGAGTGTCATTCTCTAGGCCTTCCATTCCCTCCACAGCTCCTGTGTGATGCTAATGTCAAGAACATAAGGGAAACGTATGCGGTGGAGGTCTATGACGAGCTCGGCCTAAAGGGAACAAAGATACAAGACTACACGGGCTTGGACATATACGACGAGAGGTGAGCAGCTGTAGCTTTTGGGTCCCCATTGCGTTTACAGCTTTTGCATATAATGTTTGTATAGTGAGAAACATTGAATTATTTTGGTTGTTATTGCGGGGATGTTTTTGTACCACCCAATGGACCAAGTCAAGATGTTATAACTTGATAGGGTAGGTTGAGTTGTTTATTTTGTTTCTTCTGGTTTTTAATATATAATGATGAAAGTGGATTACCTAAAATGAATTCTTAGTAATGAAAAAAATAAGGACAAAATATTGAGAAAGATAATAGAATGCAGATTATGGATGAAACCATATGGATGAAACCATAAAACTGTAAAGCAACTTAGCCGTGAGACTTCACGACGAGACTTCACAAGGAGACTTCAAGAGTAGACTTCACGAGGAGACTTCAAGAGTATACTTAACGAGGAGACTTCATAATACTGGAAAATAACTTGATTGAGACTTTAGGAGCAGACTTGACTGCAGATTCTAACACTTCTCTCATGTTTCTTCTGCCTTGAAACTCTTTAGTGCATACAAAAACATAGAAAAACTTCAAGACAAAATAATATGAAGTGAAATTATGGGAAGTAGTTATGTCGAACTCACACAGTTAGGTCTAGTGTGCCAAGGCTCCTTGCATTTTGAACAACTGTATTCCTTGTGAGCCTTGCGCGGTTTGTCCTTTGTCTTCTCTGCAATTTCAAGCCATGTTTGCCACCTAGACTTCTTCTTTACTCCGGGACGGCGCTTTTCATCAGGAGGAAGGACCTTCACAAACTCAGGATCTTTGACAAATCCGTTAATCGGACAAATGTTGCTCGAGTACGTTGCATATAAATAATTCTTTGTGTATGTCGGGCATTGATCCGTGAAGTTATTAACCCAAAATTAATTGCAAGTGCACAGTGTACAGTTGTAGTATTTAGGTTATCGATCACACAGAGAGCTATGGCTAGTTTGGATTCAGATGCAAAAGTAACCGAACTATGACAGTTCTAATATGCTAATGACTTGTGATCTGTTGCAAACTTTAAAAGGAACATTAGATCTAAAGGAAATCAGTTGGGAAAACTCAGGATCACGGCTATTGGTGACTTCTTGAACTCTAAACACTTTAAAATACCAAATCCTATTGGTGTACTAGAAAATAGCCTTTATTTAAATCCCTAAATCTCAAATCTCTTTGGATTGTCGCTGGAAGTAAATAAGTTGTAGTGCGAACAAGTTAGATCTGTTCACAAGGTGTCTAAACAAACTCTCATTTGACTTAGAACGCACCTTGCTCACTACAGACTCTTCCGGCGTCTCTATCTCCGTCTCCGGCAGAAAGATCGACCTTGATAATCTAAAAGTGGTTAATTACGTCACCTCTAAATATGAAACACTGTTTGTAGTGAAGAATCACGTGGCTTATTTCACAAATCAAAACCGTTTAGAATGATCCCTTGTAAACCCTTTGAAAACCCTAGATCTAATGAATAAACTACTCAGACATGGTTTTAATAAAACAAATCATCTTTTTATGAATGAAGTGCATATAAAACGAATTAGACAACAGAAGATCAGAGGTTCACGAAGCTCTAATGAGAAAGAAAACTTCTCTAACCTTCTTCAGAGTCTAGAACAATGATAAGAACAATATCTAAAAGCTAAAAAAACAATGGAAACAAAAAGCAAAGAGAAACTTGTATTGCTCTGAGTTCTTGTGCGGTTCGTGCCTCTTCTAGTGCTTAAGAGGTGCTTATATAGGTCGTGAATGAGTTTTAGGGTTTAGGGTTCCGTGAAAGGCCCGATAAGAAAATCTTCTAAATTAAGTCGGCGTCACAGTCGGTCGACTGCATCTCTTCCAGTCGGTCGACTGCATCTCTTCCAGTCGGTCGACTCGGGGCTCGCAGCAACATTTTTTCATTTTGGCTCCAAATCTTCTAAGTCTTCTCAATTCACGTGGAAAATTTCATAAAACCTTCTTTCTCGCTCTTTTCGCTCCAAAGTGTCTTTTGCTAGTAAATTCTGCATAAATGCTCAAAACATGCTACAAAGACTCCATAAATCCTACTATATCATGGTAGAAAATCGGTAAAATCCATGATACATCAAACTCCCCCAGACTTAAACATTTGTTTGTCCTCAAGCAAATAATCAAGGCTGCTAGGTAAAGTTATAACGACTTTGGGAACTCATTGGGAAATCACATAAGCGAAAAGTTTATCAATGCCAGAACCAATCAAGTCAAGACCAACATGTACATTCCCTATCAACTCAACAATCTTCCAAGCATTCCCCACGATTTACAAGTCAATCAATCCAAAGCATCATAGCTATTTCAAAACCATAGAAGTACTGCCCAAGGAACAAGTTCCTTCCCTTTTCAATATCATAATAAGAAGTCATAAAATTACTTCACTCTCCCCCAGACTTATTCATTTCTTTATCTTCCGAAACTCTCAAGGTTTAAGCGAATAGTGGTATCGCAGGAAATTTTCCTAACCTCGCTGTCAACCAAGTTCTCAAAGGTTCAAATGCATAATGGTATCGCAGAAAATTTCCTAACCGCATAGATCCCGAGCTTCTAGTGACGAAAATTGGCGTCCTAAGGAATTACCCTCTGCCTCATCACTAAGTTTTAGTTAAAATCGGATTCTTTTCATTTAAATAAGGGAGAGTGGAATGCTATAGATATCTAGAAATTCTCATTATGACATTGAACGAGGACTGACTTATATAGTTATGAAAGTGCAATAGCTCAGACTTATCAATGTTCTCAATTGTGTTACAGAATGTGATTAGTGTCCCAGATTAATCATTGTTCCCTTAACGGTTTGACTCGATAAAAACAACTAAAAACAAGTCGAAAAACCATGAGATAAACAAAAAGAACTTCATTAGCGTGGATAAACTCCCCCAGACTTAATTTACACCGTCCCGGTGTAACAAAAGTGAGAAGAAATGCGAACGGTATCCGAAATGAAATTTAAAAGGATCGAACGCGGTACCTCCGAGTTGAAGTCGGCCGACCCTAATGAGAGGTCGGTCGACTCGGGTAGCGTATAGTCCAGTTTAGCTGAATCTCCTCGCCTGAAATCAAATAAAAAACACCTAAAAATGAAAATAAAACGTACCTAGTGGGTTGCCTCCCACTCAGCGCTTGTTTATATTCAGTAGCTTGACTAAAGTTGGCGACTATGGCCGAGGTGGAGTGGAAGCATTGCTTCTAGCATCCGCTTTGATGATGGATAGGGGCTGGTTGTGCTCGTGAGATGGGTGCAAGGGCACCTGAAAATACTTTCGTACTGCGACCTCCAGGCGTGTAAAGAATGGTCGTCCGAGGATGAATTGTTCTTCAGTTAAATCGATCGAGCGGAGTACAACAAAATTTGTGACGACTGCCACCTTGTTAACACGTACTGTGATATTTCGGATTAATCACATTGCTACACAGAGGGTTCTGTCCTCTGATCTCAGCATTAAATCACATTTTTCAGTTTCTCCCCAAATTGTTGCACGGGTGGCAGATACCATATTGACTTCACTCCCATGAATAACAGCTGAGTTGGGGTATTTCTTGCGGTTTATGGTGAAATTCATCCTGATAACATCGTCTTCATTACTTCCAAAGTTCATCTTCTTGGCTTCTACTTCATCTTGTGTGTGAAATAGCTTGTTGACTTGCTGCGATTTGAGTTCTTTCTCCAGAGAACGATAGTCGGTCGACTGGGGGTACGGTCGGTCGACTCGTGTGTCTGTTTGATGTTCGCCTATGGCAATCGGATGTTGTGTTGCCTTAGTAGTAACCAGTGACTAGGCGGTCTTCATCATGATGAGATCATTTGCGTTTTGGAATGCAAGATTGCTCACCCTGCCAAAAAGGGTTATTAATCTGGTCATCTGACTCTGCGTAGATGTCACAAGCTCCTCCACCACTCTCTATAGTGTCTTGAATCTTTCTTCCTTCACGAATTGGAAGTAATGTGGTTGTAGTGAAATTTGGTTTAGTGGTGGTAGCCGGTTGTAACTGTATGCTGTAGAGGTGTCTTGAGTGGTTGACTGCGAATGATGGTTAATGATTCTCCCTTCCGGCTCTGTTCTGAATACATGATTGGCTGTTGCGGTACTTGCTTCGTTTTGAACTTGTGCTGAGGCACTCGGAACAGCTTGTTGGAGTGGTCATGTCTCCTTGAATTGGATTGAATTGCTCGTCATGAACTGGTTTTTCCCTTTTTGGGTGAGCCCTTTGGATTCCTCAACAAATTTCTTTTTTCCCTTGATCTTATTCACGTACTGCGGGTTGTTTTCCAGTGACTTCACGTCCTGCATCTTGGGATTGGTGATGCTCATACCCGGGGGTTCCTTTGCTCTTACCTTCTGCTCGATTATACAAATCGTCATTCTCGTAAGTGCTCCCTTCTTGTCAAGAGATGGTCTCCCTTTGAGCGGCTCCTCAATCTTTAATAGTCTTGGATTGGGTGCTCTTCCTTGTGGTTGGATTCTGATGTTGAAATGGAAGATCGGTGTGAAACAACTTCGAAAGAGATTAAATGCTCCTTTGCTCGAGATGTCGTGTCGATCGTCCCTCAGTGAGAGACGGTCGTCTCCAGGGTGGTCGGTAGGCTTCATGACCAGGTCGGTCGACTACAATGCTTCGGTTTGTTCCTTTGTCTTGATTCCTTGATTGTAGGTTCTCCTTGGTGGTCTGATTACTTGAAGCATTTTTAGTTCTCCCTTAGATCTTGATTCAGCTCCTCTTTCGATATCTATTTTCAAATGAGGATGACTTCGCGGCTTCCCATATTGATTTCCTCCTCCAAGATTTTCGTTCACCATTCTCCTTCTTCTTTCTTCAGCAATCTCTTGTTGATTGTTCATACTCATCCATCTGTAATTCCCATCTTGTTGTACCCTCTTAAGTGGTTTCATCGCGTTGCTTTGCATGGGTCCTCGGGTTGAGTGCTCCTGAGCCTTCCTTTTGCCTTGGTAATGGGCATCTTCTTCTCTTCCATGGTTTAGGCATATTGATGTATAATGGATTTTACAGATTTTATGCCATGAGATGACTGGTTTTATAGAGTCTTTCTAGTGTGTTTTAGGTATTTATACGGGTTTTACAAGCAAAAGGTGTTTTGGAGCAAAATGAAACAAAAGGAAGCAAAAATGAAAGAATTGGAGCAATTGTCAGAAAAGGAAAGTGCAGAGCCAGAATTGAAGTCTGGAAGTCAACGAACAATTGACCGACCTAAAAGAAGGGTCCATTCTGACGAATTTTACAAGACTGGCCCGTTTACCTCCAATCAAGCCCGACTCAAGTTCTAAGGAGGTTTTGACCTAGGCACGACTTTTCTACCTATAAAAGGAGTCTTAAGAGGCAGAGAGCAGCCATCACGAGAGAATCACAATTCACAGCATCCATAGCCACCAAATATTACTTTGCTTTCTAGATTTCTAGGGTTTTGCTACACTAGCTTTGCTTGAGAGCTTAAAGGGGAGAAGAGATGTGTTCTTCATACCAATATACTGAGTTTGTATCTTTGAACCTCTTTACTTTTATGAAGTTTACTTTGTGCATGAGTTTTCCTATGTGCGAGTAGACAACTTGTTAGATCTAGGGTTTTCAATGGTTTTATAGATCTCTAATGCATTCAACATGATATAATCAATATTCTCTACTTTAATGGTATTCCCTACTTTATTCTGATCTGGCCATTTAGAATATTGCTCAAAGGAAGAGTTACACCAATACACCATTGGGTAATGATTCCGGAACATGGTTTTTAGTATGTAACCTCGTCCTTGTGCAAACGAGAGTTTGGCTTGGAAGGTTATGAAGAATCAGATCTGTTTCATTGCATGTGTTTTCATATTAGGTTTGTAAAGCATCCTTTCTGATCTAATGGTTAACTCATAGGTATAATATCTCGAGAGATCGGTTATTATATATATCGTCTTATGTGTTCGTGAATCTATTGATTATTGATTGAGTATTGATTGATTGTTGTTCTATATTTCCTGTGATTTCCTTTTGATCTAGCGCCCTTAAACCAATGATGAAACATCCGATTTGCTTTAGTCTAATGATATCACTAATGTTACTAATCATGCTTTGCTTTGACAAGTTCCAAAGTACCAGCTCTGCGGTAATCACTTGGTTCCATGTGGGATCGATAACCTTTCATGCTACAAATGTACACTGTGCACTTGCAGTTAGTTTAGGTGAAAACAATTCACGCATCAAGTTTTCTGGCGCCGTTGCCGGGGAACCTTTGGTGTGTCCTGCGGATATTAGGAATTTGTTTGAAGTGTTTTCGTTTCTATGTTTGTTTGCTCGTTGGTTTGTTCCTTTTCCCCTCCTGTGTTTCAGGTGCATGCTTGTACCAGCTACTAATACAACCCTTAAGGAGAGAAGATATGACGTTACAAACAAAGATCCGAAGCCAAAGTCGACCGACTCACCTCCTCAGTCGATCGACTCGTCAATACCGACGACCGACTTACCTCAACAGTCAGCCGACTCGGAGCTGAAAATTGACAAAACGGAGGAGAAGAAGAGGAGATCAGTTTCTAACTCTCAAGCGCCATAAATTATTCTTAATACTCATGGAGAGAGAGTGGATGAAGATGGAAATCGTTTGGATGCTAGAGGAAACATCCTTCAGACTGAGACACCAGATGAAGAAGAAGAGGAAGACGAAGTTGGAACACTCATGGATGAACTCAACCGGCTCAATTTTTCAAAAATCGATCAGCGATTGTGTTGCCACCAATGCATGGACGAAATTTCTAGATTGAGATTGGCACAATCGAGAGGGTCAGAGATAAGATGTACTATGGGCTGAAACATTAAGATCCTTTTGACCACATTGAAGTATTTGAAGACTCGATTGGGAACATCAACTTTGATGGTGTTTCACATGAGTGGCTTTGCTGCAAACTTTTTCATCATTCCTTAGGAGAAGCAGCACTAAGATGGTTGAAACTATTGAAGCCGGTTCATTAAAAACGTGGAAGGAGGAAAAGAGGTGAGTTCCTGAATCACTTATTTAAGCGAGGCGAAGTCCAAGGAGATGAGGAGAAAGATAACCACGTTCCAGCAAGTCAATTCTGAGACATTCCATGAAGCTTGGACACGGTACAGGAGGTACCTAAGAGATATTCCTCAGCACGGATTCATTGATTCACAAGTTGTCAACATGTTCTTCGGAGGTGTGCATTCAAGATACCAACGTGCACTTGATGTAGCAAATGAAGGAAACTTTAAGGAGCAGAGTCATATCAATGCGTTGAAACTCATTGAGAGGTATGCCAAAAGCAGCAGCGCTAATGAAGCCATGACGGGAGAAGAAGAACAAAGTTTCATCCAAGCACAACAAATTGCCGAGGTAAAGAGAACAATTGAGCAATTTATGATGGAGGAGAAGAAGAAGGCCTACTTTGATGAACAAGTGAATCCAATGGTGAATATGAGCTATGCTAGAAGAGCTGGGTGTGAAGAACCAAGGAAGCAATATCATGGCAATACCTACTGCGAGTTCAAGGAGGATTACATAACTCCAGCTAGGACACAAGGAGCACAACCACGAGATAATGACACATTTGAGTCCACATGCCCGAAGATTCTTGATGGAGGGAGGAAGAGCAGTAAACACTGCGTTGTTGTCAAGACTAGAAGTGGAAAAATACGTCTCCCAAACTATGGGATTGATCCAGAGACCAAGGAAATCATAGAGCTTGAAGAAAGGGATGAATTTGAAGCTCCTGAAGCCGAGTCGACCGACCTTGAAGAGCAAGTCGACTGACTCGAGGCAGAGATGAAGAAACAATTTTCTTGCGAGTATACTGTCGATCGACAGAAGCCTACCTGTGGCGACCGACACAACTCCAGAGTGGACCGACTCACTCCCAGAGTCAACCGACCCGACCCAGAAACAACCAAAACTTCACAAAATCTCAAACCGATTGATCAACAACGTGTCTACATAGACATACCGCCTTATCTCGGAGCTGTTAAGATAAGCAATGATCTGGTTTTGAAGATAAGTCGAACAATATTGATTACCGAATTTCAGGATTTACCATGTGTGAAAACTGTTATCGACCAAGTATTTGCTGATGAGGTTAGTTTCCATGGTGCATTGGAGTTTATTTTCATGAAGTGTATTGCGGTTATTAGGAGCAGAATACCGGAGAAGTTGGAAGGTTCGAGAAGCTTTGCGCTAAGTTGCAAAATTGGCCATAAGACGATTCATTTTGAAGTTTCCGCAACCGAGATCAAGGAGGATGAAGTGTTCGATCCTGGAGAAGAAGAAAAGGTGATAGCTCAACCTAATTTGACTGTGATATTCAAGGATACAGTACATGCTATAAAGCATAGAGCTCCACACATCACACTTCAGTCACATCCGCCAAGGCTAGGAATCCGATGTTTCTCTATTGGCGTGACCACAAGAAAACATGAAGTTCCGCCCATTCCTACAGCCCACCCTGGTGATATTCCTACATCCTTTGGTATATCCACTGCGAGCAATACATACAAACCACCATGGATGAGAATAATTTGGCCAAGAGAAGATGATGAACGAAGCATAAGTGATGATAAAAAGCTGAAGGAGACGATGGAAGAAGTTGCAGAGAAGGAGAGACGCTTATCTAATAAGGAGTCCAATGATGAAGCGCCTGCGATGCTGAAAGAAATTGGAAGAAAACCTAATTTAACAGACGAGTCAACCGACCCATGCCAAGTCGACCGACGCCAAGAACCGATAGACCGATACACAGCACCAGCGATCATCACAAGTGATATTTTGCAACCAAATCTCATATGCAAGTCACCCATATCTATCACAGAAGTGGTTAGACCTAGTTTTTGTCACATGAAGAAGGCATCAAAGAAGCAACATTCCAAAAGAAGAAGGCTTTCACCAAAGAAGTCAAATTCATTTCCTCTTGTTGATGATTTTGGAGGATTCACAAAAACGCCCATTGATAGAGCTCACCCTGAAGCTGGAGTCACAATCCACACTGCTGCCAATATTCATGATCATGGAGACACCTCACTTGTGTACTCCAATGGACCGAGACCACCATGACTCGTCTAGTCCACCATAGTCAAGCTATTGACTTTAAACAAGCGCCGAGTGGGAGGCAACCCACTAGGTATATTTTATTTTCATTTTTAGGTGTTTTTGATTTGTTTTTAGGCAAGGAGATTCAACAAACAGGACTATACGTTACCCGAGTCGTCCGACCTCTCATTAGGGTCGGCCGACTTCATCTCAGAGGTACCTTTTGTGACTTTTTATTATGATATCGAAAAGGCAAGGAACTTGTTCCTTGGGTAGTACTTCTATGGTTTTGAAATAGCTATGATGCTTTGGATTGATTGACTTGTAAATCGTGGGGAATGCATGAAAGATTGTTGAGTTGATAGGGAATGTACATGCTGGTCTTGATTTGATTGGTTATGGCATTGATAAATTCTTCGCTAATGTGACCTCCCAATGAGTTCCCAAAGTCGTTATAACTTTACCTAGCAGTCTTGATTATTTGCTTGAGGACAAGCAAAGGTTTAAGTCTGGGGGAGTTTGACGTATCATGGATTTTACCAATTTTATGCCATGATATAACTGGTTTTATAGAGTCTTTCTACTGTGTTTTAGGTATTTATACAGGTTTTACATGCAAAAGGTGTTTTGGAGCAAAATGAAACAAAAGGAAGCAAAAAGGAAAGTGCAGAGCCAGAATTGAAGTCTGGAAGTCAACGGACAATTGACCGACCTAAAATTACATATCAAATCAAAGCCCCGAGAGTTGACTTACATTTTCATTTGGAATCGGATCAAACAGAGTTTTGGAGCGCGAGATAT